>JAOUQZ010000049.1:15717197-15760412 GCA_028564935.1 Neosilurus hyrtlii | reverse complement strand
TACCTATATCTGTTGGCTTGACTAGCCTCTTCTTTCAGAAAGCTAAGAGCTACAGATACTGTTTTTTCATTGCATGTAATTTTTACTGTGTGTGTGTGTGTGTGAGAGAGAGAGAGAGAGAGAGAGAGAGAGAGAGAGAAAGCAAGGTGGACTAGTTATCACAACAGGCTCAAAAGTATTTGGACAAAATGTTTAAACCACGCTAGCTGTCATATTTTACTAGTAAAATTACCCAAATCTGCCCAGCCCATGAATGAATACTGCACGCTTTACCCAGGCCCACCCTTTGCCTAAACCACACAGAATATTAAAGAATGAAGATCTGAGAGTTAGTTCCACATGTTTGTGGACATAAATAAACAAACAAACAAACAAACAAATATATATATATATATATATATTTTTTTATATATATCTATATATCTCATTCTTTGCCACCGTAAAGTTCCCCAAGTTTCAATAAAGTCCTGCCTATTTTCCTCTATATTGACCATAAATTCATGAATAATCATTACAAAGACAGTGAGAGAACTGCTTCATGCACATAACTGAACTTTTATTAGTAACAAGCAGGAAAAAGGGCTCCTAGTGAAAAGAAGTAAAATTACTTCTCTATAATTTTTGGTGAAAATGTAAAAGATCTTTCTTGCAAACACTACTATTTGCATTTTGATCTGATACTTTGGTGATAGAATGACATGAAACATAAGTGACAAAAAATGTCCCAATTTTCTTCCACATATTGCAACCAATTTTGCAGAAAAATTATTATTATTTTTTTTTTGCTGGATGTGTCCGAATTATTTTGTCTGACATGTTGTATGTGCCCATGTAGTATGTTTTGGGCAGGGATTGCTCTTTTTATTCTTTTTTAGTTTTTTTGGAAAAACATTAAGTCTAAATGTGAATAATTAAAAATAACCCAGTTTCAGAGAAGGACCTATATATATATTAAAATTAGAAAAATTACTTTTATACAATTTATTATATAGTAATCCTCCCACAGACTAGTTTCCTGCATTTTAAACTAATTGGCTGCTCCAGATTGCCCCTAGTTGAGAATGTGATGTAAATGGTTGCGTGTTGCACTGCCATGGTCTGGTGAGGTCTTCAGACCTCCCAGTGTCTGTTGAGGTGGGAGCCACATTCACTGCAACCCTAGTACTAGTAAGCGGTTTGGCAAATGAATGAGTGAGTGAGAATATAATATCTCTACACTTATTCTACAGCCCCTGACAAAAGTATGGGGTCACCACTCTTAGAAGATGTTCGTTCAATTGTTTATTTGTGTAGAAAAAAACAAAAAACAATAACAGACGTGCCACAAAACTATTTTCCTTTAACATACCAACCTTTTGGCTTTATTAAACACTTACAGAAATAAAAAGAAAGAAAATTGTAGTCAATTTTCCAAAAACAGGAAAAAAATATGGAATCACTGAATTCTGAGAAAAATATTCTGGAATCACTAAACAAAAACACCACTAGGACTTTGCAGTTCTAAAATAAACACCTGTATCCGATTACTTCTGCTAATTAGTTTGCAGGTAAAAAAGAGCGCTTGCACACCTTAGTGAGCTCGTGAACCGAGCTGATTGATATAAATCACGGCTCCAACACGAGAGATGTCAGTTGAAACAAAGGAGAGGATTATAAAACTTCTTGAAGAAGCTAAATCTTCACGGAATGTTGCAAAAAATGTTGGTTTGTTCTCAGTCAGCTGAGATTAAAATCTGGACCAAGTACAAATCAAATGGGAAGGTTGTAAAAGCGTACTGGTAGACCAAGGAAGACATCAAAGCGTCCAGATAGAAAACTTGAAGCAATACGCCCTGAAAACAGAAAATGCACAACATAACAAATGAGAAACAAACGGAACAAAAGTGAAGTCAATGTCTGTGAGTGAACTGTAAGAAACCACCTAAAAAAAATAACGAAAACCATCATTAACATTCAAACAGAAAAAAACAAGGTTTCAGTGGGCTGAAGAAAAGCAATCATGGGCTGTGGATAACTGGATGAGAAGGATATTCAGTGATGAATCACGAATCCGCGTTGGGAGGGTGATGCTGCGGGAACTTTTGTTTGTTTTTTGTCGTTCCAATGAAATTTATAGAGACAACTACCTGAAGAAAACATGCAAATTTTCATTTTTCATCATTAATGATGTGGGGTTGTATGTCAGGTAAAGGTATGAGAGAGATGACAGTCATTACATCCTCAATAAATGCACAAGTTTATAGTGAGATTTTGGACACTTTTCTTATTCCATCAATTAAAAGGATGTTTGGTGATGATGATGAACATTTTTCAGGATGGTAACGCATCGTACCATAAGGCAAAAGCTGTGAAAACTTTTCTCCAAGAAAGACATATAAAGTCAATGGCATGGCCTGCAAATACTCGATCCAATTGAAAATCTATGGTGGAAATGAAAGAAAATGGTCCACGAGGCTCCAACCTGCAAAGCTGATCTGACAACTGCAATAAGAGAAAGTTCGAGCTAGACTGATGAACAGTACTGTTTGTCGATAGTTAAAGTCCAGGCCTCAGAGAATTCAAGCTGTTATAAAAGCCAGAGGTGATGCAACAAAGTACTAGTGTTTTTTTGTTTTTTGTTTGTTTGGTGATTCCATAATATTCCTCAGAATTGTTTTTTTTTTTAATTCGAAACAATTAAACAATTGAATGAACATCTTCCAAGAGGAAGATTCACTGTCTATGGTGAGAGACATGTAAAAGAACCATTGCTGATTTTCGTCACGACTAGGCTGCATAGCCATCAGCGTATTTCTCCCCTGTGATGGCCTGGTGAGCTGTCCAGGGTGTACTCTGCCCTCACCCGGTGTCGGCTGAGATGGGCGCCAGCCTCCCCGTGACCCTAATTAAGATTAAGCGGTTCAGAAAATGAATGAATGAAAGGATCTTCCAAGAGTGATGATTCCATACTTTTTGCCAGGGGTTGTAGAATTGTCTCTTGATTGTCTCATCGCCGCATATCACTAATGATCTAAAACAGGTTGGAATAATGTGGTGTACTGGATCACAGAGTACAGTGTTCGGGTTGAACCCATTCATATGGGAGTTTACCTTCCTGCAGATACTCCAGGGCCAAAGAAAATTTTATGTAGGAGTGCTGAAATATGTATGATGGTGACCTGATACTTTATGAATTGAGAGGCTTTCAGCATTCCAGAAAGAAATTTAGTTCCTTGGCCTGGTTTTGTTCAGTCTCCATAGAGAGCACTCTGCTCTTACACTGGATTATACACTATGGAGGAGTCTGCCAAACATCTGCGCATGCGCAACACCAGGCTGGGGGTGGGACAGAGACAGAGAGACACAGAGAGAGAGAGAGAGAGAGAGAGAGAGAGAGAGAGAGAAGGATTCAAACTTCCGGTCGTGTGTCATGGCGGCGCGGTGGACTATACTTGAAGCGAAAAAGCTAAACAGTGGTACTTATGCTTTTTCGCACTGAGGTTTTGTGGTGTTTTGGGCTGGTCGGTGAGCTGCACTAGACGAAGCGGTTGGGATTTGGGACTGCCAGGCGGGGGAGCGCCTGCAGTTTGCATCCGCCTGACCATGGCGGCACACAAGCCCGTGGAGTGGGTCCAGGCCGTAATTAACCGATTCGACGAGCAGGTAAAGGGCCAAATGTAGCATTTCGGTATTTAAACTAAAGTCAGCACGAACCTCTCTGTATATTTATGCTTGTTTTGCTACAGTTGGAGTTGTGCACTTATCTGAGAGGGTGTAAGGATGCGGCTGGGACCGTGTAGCACAGTAATAGCTTGTCAGTAGTGTATAATGCTACATAAAAACTGCATACTGAAACAGTATGTTAAAAATAGCACGCCTGTCTGAGTGTAGTGTTATCATTTCAGTGCCTCCTGTGTACTTTTAAGGTCTGTGAGGTGTGTGGGGTTTGAACCTAGCAACCAGCTAGCACACGAGTCTGTGCTTCACGACGTGTGGTTTGGCTTTTATTCTGCAATGTTTCACCTTTCTGGGGAAGTATGATACCAAACAGGGACGGTGTACGGGTGTCATTTCGGTTTGTTTGTGATTTTTTTGGCGTGGCTTTCGAGCCCTGAGAGAAGAGTTTACACTGTGGCTAAATATAAACAAAGGTAGCGGCTACGCACTGTGTGTTGACAAGCTGGGCTCTGCCAGGCAGCTGTGCTAGCTAGCATAGCTAGTTAGCTAGTTAGCAATGCTTCCCATTCAGTGTGTTTGTCCAGCCTGTGGTTTACAGTGATGTTTAAGTCTTGCTTTTAAGTGAACAGTGTTTTCTCTTTATCCTTCACGTGGCCGGTTGAAAGAAAACACGAAATGGAAATAAAAGTAAAAATAGAAAGCAGTTTTCAGGCTTGTGTTGTTAAAGAGCTGTGAGTAAATGAGCTAGGCGAGATCAGGCAGGTTTAGAGGTTGACCACGCCGGGCTGTGAATGTAGCTTCACTTTTAATCCAGACAGCTTTCTGATTTCCATCACAGAGCCCCAGTGTTAGTGCAAACCCGTGGGTTCAGTGGCTATTCATTTGTACTTGTGTAGGGGCTTAGTGGCTGCCCGAGGCTCATGAGAGTTTGATGGAAATGCAATGAGGGATTTGTTCTGTGTTTATTGTTAAGCCAGCTTAGAGCTCTTAAAGTCAAAAGACTTTGAACAGTTGTGCAAAGCAGGCCAAGTTCACATGCAGGCCAGAATTCTCTGCATCTTCCTTGTTTATGTAACTTTTTATGCTTTTGTAGGGTCAAAATGCTACAGTGCTGCTGGGAAACTAAACACTGTCTACTGTACCAAAAGTATATAGTAGAAATGACAATAAAAGTCACTTAAGGTGAAGCTGTGATGAAAAAAAAACAAGCCAGTAGCACATTTTATATATGCCAAAATAGTTGTAGTTATACAGTAACATTTTACTTTTACCCTTCATGCCTTTATACTTGTGATCAGAGACAGTTATTGCCATGTCAGCGGGACGAATCCAGAAAGCACCTTGAAAAAATGACCTCACGGATGCCTGTGCCTGGTCATGGAAAACCAATCTGGCCTCTCGAGGGAAGGTTCAGGCAGCTCAGAAACAGGAGCTGGTAGATTTGTTTTCTGTGAAAGTGAAATTATAGTCATTGTACCTGCTTTGTAGAACACTGTAGAGGCGTTAAGCTGTTTCCCGCAGCTCGTTATTCAGCTTTTCTCCAATGTTCTGATATAGTGGATGTATAGTGCCCACAAGTATGTATTTTAATTCTCGATTACAAATTATTTTTCCCAAAGACCATCCACTCTTAGAATAGAAGGGATGAAGTGGGTTGATTAATTTTTTTTTTTTGTGGCTCAGTCTCCTGAATTGAGGCTGGAAAATACATTTGTTCTAGAGAAGAACCGAGAGGCGGTTCCTTCTAGTGGACACGCATACATATGTATGTACATTTGTGTACTTTATTGATCTTCAGGGAAATTGCAGGAGTAGCAGAAAAGTGCATAACATGAACTGTTTAGGAGTGGCAATAGGAGAATACTATTCATGAAAATATAATAAAGGAAGGCAAATGTAAAGATACAATGTGGAAGAATTATATTGTATTAATATTAAGTGTGGAAATATTATATTTTTAGAATCATTTCAAATGTGCAAAACTTCCCATACAATCAGTATGTCATTTCCTGTATATAAAATTTTTTTAAATCTATATATGGTGTCTTTATGGTTATATGTTATATCCATGCTGCACCACAGTGCACATAAGGGAAATGATTGGTCTGTGACCTTTGTGGAATTTTAAACCGTGCCTGGGAAACAAAGTGCTCGCTGTCTCTTGGCATCCTGCATTAAAATGGATGTCAACAGGGCTGGGCTGTGTGTGTGTGTGTGTGTGTGTGTGTGTGCGCGCGCGCACATGCCGGAAGCCTGACTCTTCTCTGGTCTTGGGACTTTCATTTGCAGCCACATGCTTTTCCCTTAGGGCTATGCAATGGAGGAAAGCAAGAAAGGGGGGAACCCCAGGGGCCTCTCCTACACTCTCTTCCTGACATTTTCAAAGGCACTTTAAATACTTTTGTAGCCAGACCTTGATGAGTCTTGAACTATTCATATCAGCTGTTTAAGGAAGATAAATGTTTGCAAAACTACTCAAAATATATGCACAATATGTTCCAAAATTATATCTGTTGCTAAAATAGTTTCCCCCTGGCAGGTCATTCACTAATAAACAAGTCCAGAACGGTTAGTGTTGCTTCAGGAGCTTGTTTCTTTTCTCCAAATATTGGCTTGTTTGAAATAGTTGTGGATGTTATGGACATAGAGTTTCATAAAGACTGCTTTTTGGCCCAGAAATGTGAAAGCGATGCACAAGAAACTGATTCCACATCAGGGAGCGTTTAGCAGTAAGAAAAGTCTCCCCACCCCCTCAGTCTCCTTATGGTTCATTAACACAGCCAGGCCGAGTATGCTTTCTGCACAACCACTACAGCATGTCTGGCTCCAGCACGCTGTGTCTGTGTGTATTAGCAGATGTGTTAAGTTGCAGGTGTGCAGTGGAACTCTGAGGGCAGGAATCTCAACTCTGGGTGTGCTTTAATTCCTTTGTTTTAGTTCCCTGGGTGTGGGAGGATGTGGTTGCGGAGGACAGGTGGGTCTTTAAAGGAGAAGACAGCACTTGTTGAAAGTTAATTTCAATCAAAACTCTATATTAAAATCTGTCTGTGTGCAAAAACTTAGAAAGCTGCTATTTTAATGATTTTATAGGTGCTTAACTGAAAACTGAATATCAGAATGATGTCGTCGTCAAGACCCAAGTTAACATGGAGAAATGTGGCTTTAAACAGAATTTCTTTTATTGTTTCAGGTGTTTGTAGTTGGATATATTAATCCTGGTCCATATATAGTTTCCAGCCGCACAGGTGTGGGATCACATTATAATTCTATTTTAAACCCTTTGACACCTCCAACACAAATCTGTCAATGAATGGCATAAATGTATCAAAATCCTACACTTATCTGTGTTAACTTGGGCTTTGATGACATCATCATTCTGAGACTTACTTTTTAAATAACTGTCTCTAAAATCATTAAAACAGAAGGTGTCAGTCTAAGCTTTTGCACACAGAAAGTAATTAACCTAGGGACTTCCCTGAGTTTAACTTTTAACAGTCTTCTCTTTTAATAACCCTTGTGCTGAGCATGGTTTATGTCCCATACGTCACACTATGGTTCTCCCACAGTGATTTATGTAAACCTCGCCACCTAAACATGCTTTTACTGGTTGTGCTGCAGATATCTTGCAATCTTTTTTTTACCCCCCTCTGTATTTTTTTCAGCTTCCTATTAAGACAATACACCAGAACACTCACACCAAAGTCAGCACAGAGCACAACAAAGAATGCTTAATCAACATCTCTAAATACAAGTTTTCTCTTGTCATCAATGGCCTGACCAACATCCTCAAAAATGTTAACAATATGGTAAGTTGACGTGTTTGTTCTGTTACATGTGAACGTTTTTTTTTTTTTGCTTGGTTAGTCCCGTGTTTTGGTAGGCTATCTGGGCTGAAGCTATGGACACTGATATATGTACGTTGAAATTTGACCAATAAAGTTTACACCAACAATCAGAAGCTTTTGTGGGGTGATCATTGTAGTGTAGCAGGGATGATATTTAAAACAGTGGAACGCCTGTAAGTGTATGAGCACATTGTTTAAAAATATCAAAAACATTTCACTTTATCTTAGAGTCTGTTTGATTAATAATTGGGGGGGGGCTAGCAATATCATAGCAGGCAGATTCACTTGTCTGTCAAACAATAGGGAGCTGCATGGCCTACACACATAATCTGCTTGTCCTAGCCTAGTGATTTGCCAACCCCTAGTTTGGGATTTGTAAAAACCATATGATGACCTCGTTCCCACAGAGAAAGTCTCCACTGTGATTGCTGGTATCATGTGGATTTGACTGACACATGGGAAACCAGTCCAGATTTTCTGTCCATTGTACAACATTTTTAAATAATCTGCACATATGTTTCCTTCCCAGCGGATAATTGGTGAAGCTGCTGAAAAGAACCTCTACCTCTCACAGCTAATTATCCTGGACACTCTGGAGAAGTGCTTGGCAGGGGTGAGGGGCATTCATCACAATCAACCCTCCAGTTATATACAAAGAGTATTTTTTTAATGTTAACCAAAAATTAACTATGTTAAAGTTGCCTGTACGATAAATGACACTGTGTAAGTGATGTAGTAGCCGAGTAATACAAAAGAAGAGTAAAATGGTTCTGTATCCGTCTTAAATCTCTCTTCTGTCTTGCTCATGCCTGAGACGCGAGGGTCTGTTGATTCAATTAGAGCTTGTTGTCTCTCCTTGTCCAGAAAGACGACGCTGGGTTTGCCTGCACAGATTACATTTGCAGATGTTTCCTCATCATGAGTTAGAATTTTCTTTGCTTCCAGAGGGATCGACAGGATTTTCCTCTATAGATATTTTATTAATGCCCTGTCAGATACGAGACAGCTGCTCCCCATCCTCAGTTTGTCATTTCGTTCTGTCGAGACAGATTATAGTCATATGGCAGATGGGTGGGTTTGCTGAGTTTTGCTTCATCAGCGTGCACACATTGAGCCACTTATGTGTTGAGTAAGAGCTAGGATTGTTTATTTGTACAGGAGATTGCTCTTAAACACGATTAATCATGGAAATGTGGCGAATATTAAAATTTAATTTCCTGTGTCTGCATTAAATTGTGCACTTTAATGTAGACTGAGGTCCCTTTCATTATTATAGAGACATTAGATATTCACTACTGTGGAGATATTTCATGTTCATGTTATACTGGGGAAATTCCCAAAAACTGAAATTGGAGCTTTCCCTATGGTGTTGTGATGACTTATAATAAATATGAATTTTCTACCTAGCCAGGTGTTCATTCTATAGTAATAACTGTAGCCATGCCAGATACACGAATTTATTCAGACGCCGTAAACTTGCTAGACCACAGGTTTAGTCTAAACTTATGTACCAGATGTTAAGCAGTGATTCTGTTTGTGTGTGGTGTTCAGCAAACCAAGGACTGCTTGCGTCTCGATGAGGCCATGCTGGTGAAGCAGTTGCTCCCCGAGATCTGCCACTTCCTGCATTCGTGTCGTGAGGGCCAGCAGCACGCCACCCAGCTGCGCAGCTCTGCTTCAGCCGTGCTCTTCTCCCTAAGCTGTAACAACTTCAGTGCCGTCTTCAGCCGCATCTCCACAAGGTAATGATTTGGGACCACATCTGTTTACTTTATACAGCTCTGTAAACATCTAAAACAATCATGTACACATCCATGATAATGAGTGTATGTACACAGTACTCAAGTCAAGAACTTGAACATAAGCGATGGAAGTTAGTTTGTTTTCCAAATTACTGAGGATCCTACAATTTATCTCCACACTTAAGCACCCTTGCTGAATTTGGTCACCTCTCCTGTTCAAGTAGCATACAAGCTGAGTCAAGGCATATGGATGGAGTTAGAAATAGTGTAGGCCATTGTTCTTGTGCAGTTGTTATAGAATCGCCATGTTAATGTCTCTGGCAAGAATAACTTTCCAACCAGACAGTCGATTCAGTGATGGACTGACAAAGTTCCTCTCTCTTTAAAAAAACAAAAACACAATTCTGGTAACATTTACAGTGCTATCCTACAAAGTAGTAGTTTCAATTAATCATTATTTTTAAAACCAGTGTATGGCTTATCCACCTTTCTCTATTTCAGTTGAGTATGTTTTAAGTAGCTTTATAGCCATTTTGAATTCTCTGTGTGTCGAGCATAATTGCAGAGCCCCATAGGCATGGAACATGACCTCGATGGCTGTCCTGTGTCTGTAGCCCGTTGCTGAGGTCGGCTGTTATGTATAGCATGTGCAATAACAAAATCATAACCAAGTACAAACCAGAAGATAGAAGGGCCACATTAGATACTGGATGTTTCCCGTCAATGGTTGGTTCAAAACCACACCAGGTTCCTTTAGATGACTCAAAGTACTGATCTGAATGCGCACATTCACACTTTATGTAGGGTAGAGATGTCATATTTTTTTAAATTAACCAACATACACGTAATCAGTCTTTTGCGCTCGTCATCACCCCCACCCCTGACATACACACTCAGGATAGTGTTAGGGTTATGAAAATAAGACAGCGTCCATATATTCAGTATGTACTAATGCTGGTTTGGCATGTCTGCACTCCCTCTAGTACATTTTATGAGAATGTGAAAATGCAGGGGAGATTTGTTTATTTATTTATTTCTTCCAGGGCTGAAGTTGATTCAGCCGTTAAAGGATCCGCTCTACTCTTATAACACCGGCCTCGGACACCTATCAGTAGAGATCTCTATCGGGAGCTCCTTCTTTAGCCAGTGCCTAAATCTTTATTTATAAATGTGCTGTATATGTACCAGGTACCTGTACAGTATAACATTGTTTATGGTTAAGCCACAAAGCCAACTCCGAGATCAACAATTACGCCTAATGAATATTAAGGTGCTGATTAACTTGTCAGAGGTTTGGTGTTTTATGCTGCCTTTAAACCAGCTAAAAGTGTAGCTTCAGCCTAGCTAAATTCACACACTGCATAATGTAAGGCAGTTGGCTGAAAGTAGGGGTGAGGGCTGTAAACTTATGAGAGTAATGATTCCTGATCAGCATTTATATTTATCTGACTGCAGTTTCTTACTCACAGGTGAGGGGCTGGGGAGGCTTCCCACCAATGAATAAAGGGCTTTAATATATGTTCTTTTTTTTTTTTTAAATAAATATTTCAGGATATGGAGAAGTACCAAACAGTTGGCTTTACATTAGTATTGAACTTAGAAGCTTTAGCATTATTTAACCAATAGATGGCATTTTGAATGCATTATTTCAATTTTCCAAAAAATGATAAATTTGTCAATAACACCAGCATTGATGTGTTTCATGACGGTACAGTCATATCATTTATTTTACAGCTTTAAAAGCCCATTTACGTGTGCAGTACGTGTGCATTGATGTTTTTATTATAAAGTATTGTTTTTACTGATGTTTGTGGAAAAATTCTCTGTGGATTAAGGATTAAGAATTCTGTAATCAGAAGTTTTAGGTCTCAAGGGTGGTTACATCTGTGTTTCTTTTCCGGCAAGAAAAGTCTCTGTTACCCTCATATAAAATTATTTTAGCTGGAGTTTGGATGTTGTTTTGGTGACACCCCCCCCCCCCCCCCCCCCAAAAAAAAAACAAATTTAAAATAAAACGCACACGCGCGATTTTATTGCGGCCTTATTTTAATTGCTGTACATGTATAAAATACATTCAGAGCATAAAATTATGTATGTGATTTTATTTAGAATATAAATATTTAGGCTCTGCCTACAGACGGAATTTGTGTTTATTTTTTGTAAAGAAACAGCAAAAAAATAATAGAACTTTCTGTCTTTTCAGTGGTATTTGAAAACATATTTCTTCTCAAGAAGAAAACCCAGTGACTATACAAGAAAATGTATTTTTTCATTTATTAGATTGCTTTTGTGGGCATGTGACCACAAAAGCAACAATAAAATTGAGCTTGTGGTTTTATGACGCTTGAATAAGTATGGAACTCCTCTATGAACTTAACTTATCTATGACTTGAGGGTGAAAATATGCACTTATATGCCTTTGAATTGGATTAAAATTTGTGATGAATTCTCAGTTATTTACATTAATGGCATTTGGCAGATACCCGTGTCCAGAGTGACTTATATTTATCATTTTCATACAACTGAGCAGCTGATGGTTAAGGGCCTTGCTCAAGGGCCCAACAGTAGCAGCTTTGTTGTATTGTGGCTTGAAACCCCTGACCTTCAGATCAGTAACCCAGAGCCCTAACCATGGAGCCGCCACTGCCCCGATATGTAAATAAGTGTGAGAAAGAAAGAGTGTCCTTTCAAGTTTGTGCTACTGCATTTAAGACTTGAACTCAATTTTGTGCCAGACTTGGGTGTAGGTGTGATGATTGCAATCACATGAAATCTGAGACGTTCTGACCTAGTGAGGTGTTGGTGTGAGCATTTGTGTTCTCATGTAACAAGTTCACTCTTGTTTAATTTTGTTGTTTATTCATATTATGCAGTTTATTTTTCATAGTAAGTTAAATCTCATTTTTGTCTCTTCTGTCTGCAGATTACAGGAGCTTACAGTATGCACAGAGGACACTGTAGATGTTCATGACATCGAACTTATTCAGTACATCAATGTGGACTGCTCCAAATTAAAGAGATTACTGCAGGGTAAACTGATATCTAATGTTTGGCAGTATTTTTCTCTTTTAAGATTTATTTTCTGCTTGTTTTTTCTTTCTCTGTGTAATACATGATGTCTGTATCTCAACAGAGACGGTACTAAAATTTAAAGCACTGAAGAAACCTGCGCAGCTCGCCGTCATCAACAGTTTAGAGAAGGTCTGTGAAAAAAATAGTTTTTATTTCTGTAGATGATAATAATGCATCATGTGTCAAGTTATTAAATTGTTCATCATCATGTGTCTGCTGTGTAGGCTTTCTGGAACTGGGTGGAGTATTATCCTGATGAGTTTACTATGCTCTATCAGAGACCACAGGCTGATATGGCGGGTAAGATAAAATTCTTTGAGGTGTTAAATACACAGATGAAGTGTAGAAGTGTTCTCCACACAAGTAAACTGTACTGAATTGTGGCGTAAACACTGTTGATATATTATAATAGATATATTGCATTGTTGGATTATATCTGGTAGTTCTTACAGTGCATTGGAATTAATTTGAATCAAAACAAGTCCAATCAGTATCATCTGGGTATATTAACGTGTCTTGTATTAATGATTTTTATGACTTGAGAATTAAAATGGTTTAGGATGTATTTCCTATACTGGGATTTAAAGATGTCTTGAAGTTTGTTTAATGACAGACGTATTGTAGCAAGGGGCACTGTGTACAGTATGATGTTTTTCGTAGCAGTTAGCACGTCTACCTAACGCAAGAAGGCCTTGCGTTCGATTTCCATGCTCGGGCGTTTCTGTGTGGAGTTTTCATGTTCTCCCCATGCTTGCATGGGTTTCATCTGGGCACTCCAGTTTCCTCCCAAGGTCCAAAGACATGCACACGATTGTCTCTAGGTGTGAGTGTTAATGGTTGTGCATGTTTTGCCCTGCAATGATCTGGTGAGCTGTTCAGAGTGCACAATGCCTTCGCCCAATTTCGGCTGAGTCGTTGAGATGATAACCATGTTGAGTTCTCTTCTGTGTAAGACGTTAGCTGGACGTTAAATGAACAAATTCATCATATTTATTTCTATGTTAAGAGTTTCAACTATCGAAACAATGCACTGGGAAGACACTGACCTATTCTGTGTTCCCTTTCTCTTTGTTTTTTTTTTTTTAATTTATACAACAAGCATCCCATCATGCATTTCTAATCTGTTGACATGTAAATTGTTATTGTAGTATTTACTAAATCATAAAATTTACTTTGCTGTCATATTGAAACCCCTTTGAGTACAGAGGTTTATAACCACCCTAGAAATATAAGTGCATAGTTGGTACCACATGTTTATTAGAGATTTTGACTGAGAGATATAATTTGTGTCAGACTTTATGAAAGCTAATCTGTAAGGTTCTCTGTCTTGTGTAGATTCCGCAGAGAAGCTGTTTGACCTGGTAGACAGTTTTGCAGAGAGTGCTAAGAGGAAAGCTGCTGTGTGGCCACTGCAAATCATCCTTCTCATTCTCTGTCCTGAGATCACACAGAGCATCTCAAAAGAAGTGGTGGAGGAGAGCAAGGCTAACAAGGTCAGAATTCACTCTCTGGCCCACACACACGTGCACTCACACAATTGACATCATGTTTCACCCATTTATCTCATCTGTTTACCATGTGACCATCTGTTGCACTAATATTCTGTGGTAATTTTTTTTTTGTAGTTGCTATGATATATAAAAAAAAATACAAAAGTCTTAAGACCGCCTTTCTTACAGTTTTTGTTCTGTCTCAGTTCCATCAGTTTAATTTGCTAACTTCTGATATTTATTGTTTTTTTTATTTTTCAAATTGTCTAGATATATTTTTTCATCCCAGATTCCCAGATGTAACTATACTTTCAGACATACTCGGATTTAATTGAATGTCCTGTCTCCATGCAGAAGTTGTTTTTGGAGAGTCTAAGGAAGGCCCTGGCTGGTCACAGTAGCAGTAAGCAGTTGACGGAGAGTGCAGCCATCGCCTGTGTAAAACTGTCTAAAGCCTGCACATACATTAACTGGGAGGATCATTCGGTCATCTTCCTTCTTGTGCAGTCGATAGTCATGGATCTCAAAGTAAGTGCATCAGTGTGTGATGTTTTCCCTATCCAACCCCCATTCTGGTCCAGCTGAGCTAAGAAACCGCTCTAAGTGAATAAACTCTGCATGTCTGTCGACGTTCAGGCTCTCCTATTCAACCCCACCAAGCCATTCTCCAGGGGCACTGGGTGCCAGAGTGCTGACGTGGACCTGATGATCGACTGCTTCGTGTCCTGCTTCCGCATTAACCCACACAACAACCAGCACTTCAAGGTCAGCTGCCCTCTCACAGTGGTTATTCACTGTTTGCTGTCCGTGTTCAAAGTAATTTTAGCTAAACACATGGTACAGTGAGTGGTCAAGGTGAAGAGTCCATTTGTAAATTATTAAATTATATATATATATTTTAATGGATCTCACTAAAAAATAGATTGAGTGTCTGTAGCTGAAGGCTGACTGTTTAAAAAATTTATTTTTTTAATTATTTTTTTAAAAAGTGTGATCAATTGTATTAGTATCACTGTTGGGTTTGTTTTGGTAAGTAAATACATTTCTTACCACTTGCTTCAGGTCTGCCTGGCTTCCTCCTCTCCACCAACCTTCCATTTTGTCCTGGTCAACTCTCTACACAAAATCATCACTAATGTGAGTGTAACTGCAGAAATGGCAGATGTGAAGGAATAATGTATAATTATTTCACCTAGAAACTTTCATTGTAATTTTAATGTTGTCTTCCTGTTTCTGACCTTGTAATAGTGTCAGGGTATTAAAACACTGCTTTATTTATCTATTTTATTCATAAATAATGTATATTTATTTGCAAATTATTATAAATAAATGATATGTACTCTGGTATAAAGTGAAACAAATAACACTGATCACCCATAACATTAATATGACCTAACTGGTCTGTGGATGGTCTGGTCCCCATACGCAGCAGGTTGCAGTATACTGTTTCTGCAACCATTCAATTATTGCCATTATTAACAGTTTCAGCAGTTTGTGCTGCAGTAGCTCTTAAGTGGGATCAGAACCAACATACTATTCTTTGCTCCCATGTGTGTCAATAAGCTTTGGGCACCCATTACACTCTTGCTGGTTCACTTGTCCTTCCTTGGACCACCGTTGGTAGGTCCAACAGTGTATACCAGGAACACCACACAAGAACTGCTGTATGAGAGATGAACAGACCCAGTCGTTTAAGCATCACAGTGTGGTTCTTGTTAAAGTCACTCAGATACATATGTTTTCTCATTTTTTTCCTGCTTTCAACTCCCCAACTTCAAGAACTGATTGATAATTTTCTGCCTAATACATCCCACTACTTTGACAGATGCCATTGTAACAAGATACTCCGTGTTATTCATTTCATTTCCTGTCAGTGTCATAATGTTTTTAGTGTTCTGGCTGGTGTGTGTGTGTGTGTGTGTGTGTGTGTGTGGGGTAAACAAGGTTGAATGCTCAAAGTATAGTAAACTAAAAATGTCAATTGAGTATTTATAACACATCTGTAGAGACTGTATGTGCAATGTTGTTTACTTCGTAGACATGATGGTACATCACGTTCCAAGTTTTTCTTCTGAACCTTTGTGCTCATTACCATTTCTGTTTTGTTTATTTCTTTAATGTGCAGTCTCACTTGGATTGGTGGCCAAAGATTGACACGATCTACTGTTACTCTGGAGAACTGCGTGTCATGTTTGCCGACACACAGACCCGAGTCGTCCAGAGCCTTAGTGCCCACCCACCACTAAGGATGACCCAAGTGAGACATGCTGTCCTTTACTCACTTGCTCAAGGATTGTTTAATGTTTATCTTAGTGCATTATACAGAATAAAAAGTGTCTAAGTACGTATTAGGGTTGACAGAATAATTTGAATCCTTAGTTGTAATTATTCAGTATACTGGTATTTTTTTTCTTTATTTACCATCCAGAAATCTTTACAGTCCTACTGCTTATATAAGTATACTACACTGACAATAAAATGGCTCAGTCTTTTTGTATAGTGCATTTGGTGTATTACTATCCCCCGCCTCATAATACAGAGGGATATAATCCTGATCAGTAGTCATTTAAATTCTGTACCAGAATTACGAAACCATTCAAGATTTCTGCATCAAACTTGCCAGTTACTTCTACTAGGCAATGTGTTTTTGCCTTTTGATGTGATAATCTCCTGATATTTATATTATGATAGTTTTATATTTTGACCCCATTGAGATTTCATCTATGCACATGCTCACAAACAAAATAGAATGCAGTGATCACTTGATTTTGATGGCATGGTTGCAAAAGGTTTCAAAAAAATTGGGATGGGGCAACAAAAGGCTGTAAAACTAATTGTTAGTAAAGAAACATGATTGGGTATAAAAATAATATCTGGGCAGAGGTGACATTCTTCAGCAAAAAAATTAAAGAACCTTTTGTCTACAGTAGTGGTGCCCAATCCTGTCCCTGGTGATCTACCTTTCTAAAGATTTTAACTCCAACCGTAATGGGGCCCTTCTGACAAATCCTATTATTGCTTTAACGCTTCATTTCCAACTCTTACGTCTTGATTAGATGGCCAGTTGGGCATAATTAGGGTTGGAGTGAACGTCTTGGGGAAGATAGATCACCAGGAACAGGATTGGGCACCCCTGATCTACTGTACATAAGGTCATCTAAACATTCTGAATACCTGGAGAGATCTCTATGTACAAAAATCAATATTGGATGCGTGTGATCTTTGGGTCCTCATGCAGCACTGCATTGAAAACAGACATGATTCTGTAATCTGTATTCTGAAAATTACTGGGTTCAGGGACACTTCCAGAAATCCTCCTCATTTAAAATTTTGTTGCATAAATGTTAGCTTTATTCCTGTATTATTATTTCTGAAAGTATCTGGTATTATATTATATTTTTTTCCTGAAACTTAACCTTACATGTTGAGTGTTGATGAAACAATGATTAGATAAATAATTATCCCACAGAGTTTGACATTCAAAGAGAAGATGACAACCAGCCTGAAGTTTAAAGAAAAGTCTGCAGATCTGGACTCACGCTCTCTTCTCCTGGCCTTGGTCAAACTCATCCATGCTGACCCCAAACTAATGCTACATGTAAGTCTTCATGACTCTGTTCACTTTCATTTGTTAGATCACTAATGAGAATTCAACAAAGCTGATGGCTGTCCTGTAATGCTAATTGCCCAATTCAGTACAATTCTGCTGATGCATATGGATGGCGTGCATTAGAGGTTTTTATAATCCTTTTGGCCTGTGTGATTATGGGTTACTGGTCTGGAATAAATCAGAGTGAAGTAGGTAAAGATGCTTCGAGGCAATTTCTTAGTCTGTTCCTTTCTTGCTTTGTGCGTGTGTGTTTTGTATTAGAACCCTGGGAAGCAGGGCCAAGAGATCCAGAACAGCACAGCGGAACTTATTAAAGGCCTGGTCCAGCTTGTGCCCCTGACCCATACTTCAGAGCTTTCTCAGGAGGCCATGGAGGTGCAGGACTCGTTATTTATGCACTTCTGATTGTCATTAATTCATTTGCTTTGATGATGATGATGATGATGATGATGATTTTATGTTCCTCAGGCACTTTTGGTGTTGCATCAACCTGAAACCATCGAGCTATGGAACCCTGATACACCAATCGAGACCTTTTGGGACATCAGGTAAGTCATATAATGATCATCTTGTTATCAATAGAGTCAATTTGAGCCTTTCTGGGTGATGTGAATGATTGTCTCGTCATCCAAACATCTCAGCTCTCAGGTCTTGTTCCTCATATGTAAGAAGTTGATTGGCCACCAGATGATCAACAGTACAGAGATCTTAAAATGGCTGAGAGAGATTCTCATCTGCAGGAACAAGTTCCTCTTGAAGAACAAAGTAAGGGACATGTTTTCTTCAAAAAAAGATCAAAACTCAACACTGTATTCTCCATGCTTGACTCCATAGCATAATTATTTTTCCTTGATTTTGATTTTAACTCCCAAGAAGAGGACACTGATCACTGCCATGCTATATTGACTGCTATATTAAAGGGTTCCTGTGGTGAATTAGTGTTAGTAGCTCATAAAACGCTCTTAAAGGACATCAGCGGTTTCTTTCGGCAACATAATTTCTTGTCCCTTGTTTAAGTATGTGGGAGTGCTGTGACACTGGGCATGCTCAGAGACAATGTGGCCTTCCTCATTGGCTGTTCCAGCCAATAGTGACATGAACTTGTTGGATTGGCTGGGCTGTGTCACTGACTCCGTGCATCATAACACGTTATCGGCCAGTGTTAAGCTGCACAAAAATGACTGCTAGCCATTGGTTCAGCTCCTGCTAGTAATCCAAGGGATAAAATTACCCTGTTTTGTGCTTTTTAGGGGCATTTTTGTTAAAATAAGTGTCTGTATCGCTTAAATGTGTTACGTGCACACAAATTATGCTGTAAGGATGACCAATACCGGCACACTTTAAGTTAAAAAATAAAAAAAACTATGTCTTCTATCAAACGTTGCACTCAGAGAAAGCACAGTAAAGATATACACATGGTCTTTGACCAGAAGGTCAATATCTGGTATTGCGGAAAGAAAACCATGTGTCTTTTGGGACATGTGTTTTCTGTCTGCAGTACTAAGTTTTCCATTTTACCTTTGTTTCTGATTACACATACAGCCTACTGCAGCCTCTTGGTATGCCGAACCATTTCCTGTCTCATGGGAGCAGATTGTGTGTGCATACCATGGATTGTAAATAATGGGGATATAATATGGGCATTGACTCCCATTATATAGAAATGGAGCAGTTTTTATTTCTATCTGTGCAGGGGGCTTGTGCAGTAATCAGCATAAGGAAACTTGAGTGTATGAATTCGACCCTGTAGATGTAAAGACAGTGAAGATTAGAAAGGTGACATTGAAAATTGTTCTGTGTTGAACCACATTGGAATGGGCAGTGCTTAAAATTTGTGCTGCAGTCAACCAGCAGACCTTTGGTGACTTCACTTTTTAAGATACCTTATTGTCAATGATGCCACCTATTAGCTGTGACGCTGTGTACATTCCATTCATTGTTTATGTGAGGTGTGGGGAATTCTTTTTCTCTCCCTGTTAATCTTGGATGGTGATAGGTGTATATCAGTTTGGTCTGTTAGGGCTGTGATATTGTTTTTGTTCAATATCTAATGAAGTTTTAATTTTTTTTTACCCTTTTATTAAACAGGAGAATGCCACACAGGGGAGTCTAATCCCTATCAGCAGACAAGCTCAGACCAAGCTGGAAGTGTGCCTGTATTCATTTCTGTGGAGCCCAGACGCTGAGGCTGTGCTGGTGGCCATGTCCTGTTTCCGGCACCTGTGCGAGGAGGCGGACATCCGCTGCACTGTGGATGAGCTGCCTGTACACACAGTCCTGTCTAACTACAACACTTTCATGGAGTTTGCCTCTGTCAGCAACATGATGGCCACAGGTATACCGCAGCAAGGTTGAATAAAAAAAGTGTCATGAGTCACATGAACTCTCTATCATGTGTTCTCTAACTCTGCCTGTGTGTGTAGGTCGCTCTACCCTACAGAAGAGAGTGATGGCACTATTAAGGAGGATAGAGCATCCTACCGCTGGCAATATAGAGGTGAAGAGTGCATTTGTTTTAATTCTTTAGTCATTTTAGATTTTTATTGTTTTGTTTTATAACATTTATGCTTAACAACCTCAGGCATGGGAGGATACGCACGTTAAATGGGAACAAGCAACAAAACAAATACTAAACCATCCCAAGAACAAAGTTGAAGATGGTCAGGTGAGTGATTCAGCTTTGTTCCCAAAGTGTGCCTTTGAATGTATCTTGTTTTTCTTACTTAAACACCTCATTAACCCAAGGCCTCTCATGCTTGTTAGGAGTGGATCAACATGACAGGCTTCCTGTGTGCTTTGGGTGGGGTGTGTCTGCAGCAACGCAGTACCCCCAGCCTTGGTACCTACAGCCCACCCATGGGTCCAATGAGTGAGCGCAAGGGCTCTATGATCTCCATGGGCTCATGTGAAGTGAACAGTGAGACACCCCTCAGTAGGTTTCTGGAGAAACTGCTGTCCCTCATGGTGTGCACTCATGAGAAAGTTGGCTTGCACATCCGCAACAATGTTAAAGATCTGCTGGGACTGGAGCTGAACCCAGCCCTTTACTCAATGCTCTTCACCAAACTGCGCAACAGCATTGGGCGTTTCTTTGACACCCAGGGCCCAGTGAGTCACACTGTCTGTTACACTTGGCATTGAAAGGTGGAATCAGCACTGTTTGGTGCGGACATGATTGTAATGTGTAATTTGTATAATATATGTATTTTTTGCCTGCCAGCAAAGCTAGAGCAAAATATAGACATCACTATGTGTCGTCCTGCTTCACCGTCGTCCGTCTTTACACTGCAGTAATCCTAAACTGCTCCTCAACCAGTTAACTTATTTCAACCAGATTTCACAGAATGTTGTTAGACCATATTATTGTGCATCTCCTATTTTGATTTAATAAATTATTTACATTATTAAACCGGTAAAGTCTTAACATAATCTAGTTTTAAGCATGATAAAGGATTTTTTTATATCTTGGGTTGCTGCTGCACAAGATCAGTTGGCTTAAATTTTATATATAAAAAGTTTATCAGAGATCCATTACTGGTTTTGACCACAAGGTGGCTGAGCCTTTTTTTTGTTTTTTTAATTTTTTGTTTATTTGATTGAAGCAATTTTAAAAAATGTTTAATAGTTCTCTTAACTGACTGTTGTTGACATGTTAATTAACGCTTAATCACGCAACATAGCTTTCAGCTGTAATCTGCTATAATACAGTAACAAACACTTAGTTGCTAGTTACTTCATCAATTACAAGGATGTAACAACAATAATACACCAAATTATCTATGTTCATATCATTTAATGACAAAATTCAAAGTTTTTTTTGTTTATTTGAGGCTGAATAGTGAGTTAATTAGTATCAATTTGGTGATGTTGAGGTTTATAGCTTATTAATATTAAACAATGCACTAAATGATGTTGGGTAACACTTTACATTAAGGTTTCCATAAGTTTCTCTTGAATGAGTGCTCTTTTTGCTTGTTTAATGATAAAGCCATAGCTTTACTCTCATATCTAACTTTGTGTGTCTTCATGTAGGTGCCCATAAATGACACAAACACATTATTTGTGGAACAAACTATCGCCATCATGAAGAATCTTCTCGATAGCCACACTGAGGGTAGCTCTGAACACCTTGGTCAGGCCAGCATCGAGACCATGATGCTCAACTTGGTCAGGTCAGGCAAGCTGAAGGATTTTATTTTACTTATCCAAATTGTTCTAAATCTTATTGGTTACTTCTGTATAAGTAGAGTTCAGTTGCTTGGCCAATTTTTGAAACCAGTCAATAGATGTTATTACATGCATTTGTTCTGCTTACTGTAACTTTGTCTAATGTAACATCCTGCTGCATTTTCTCACTGTCCCCATAGATATGTGCGCATTTTAGGAAATGGAGTTCATGCAATACAGATCAAGACTAAACTCTGTCAACTTGTTGAGGTTATGATGGAACGCAGAGATGATCTCTCCTTCTGCCAAGAGATGAAGTTCAGGTGAGTGTCCACTTGTATATAAATATTTCATATTCCAATTGCTTTAAAATTTTGTAATATGCCAGTGTATGAAAAATGTAGCCATTCGCTGCCAGAGGCTGAAGTTGGTTTTTGATTTAATTTTTATTTGTTTAATAAGTTCCTGTACTTTTGTTGTTTGTACCATTCGTCGGAAAATTCTGTGCATGAATAAATATTTTTGACGAATGCCAGTGAGCAGTCTGTGGTCTGCAAGAAAGATCTGTATGCACTATGAGAATGTCTTGTTCGTCCTAAATTGCGTCTAGTTATGGTTTCGGCCTCATTCGTCCCCCGAAAGCGAGATACATTCTTAGTGGACTTCTTACTCATCATTCGCACTGCTCATCATCCACTCTCCTGAGTGTGAATTCTTTCTTCATGCCCCTGGACTCCTTGGGCTTCCCTGCCGGTACTATTGAAGTGGAGGCAGTGATGCCAGACATTGGATGGACTAGGAGAGATGTTTCTGTCGGAGGCTGGTGAAAACGAGACTGTGAGCCCTTGTGTCTTCTTTGGATGCAGAGGTTTAGGTGAAGGTGTATGTGGTGGAGATGGAGCCTTGCATGTTTGCCTAGAGGATGGCTGCCTTTTCTAGGGCATCTGCTGCAATGTGAACTTTTTGGGGATCTTCAGGGCTCGCACAATTTGTTCAGTCAGTGCGCAAAAGTTTTATACCTGCATGGTAATGTGATGTGATCGGTTTATATTCGTGGATCATGTGGAGAGTGTGTGCACAGCTCGTTATACATTTGTGAAAATTATTTAGTATTCGTTCAGCATTCGCCGGTTTCTTAATGATGTTGTTGATAATAAGGAATCAATGCGTTATGTGTAAGTATGGAGTCAGTGATGTTTCATCATGTGAATATAAATTGTAAAATATATTTCACTCTCAGAAATAAGATGGTGGAGTACCTGACTGACTGGGTTATGGGCACCTCCAATCAAGCAGCAGACGATGATGTGAAATATCTCACACGGTAGAGTTTATACATTTTAGGCCTTTTTTATTATTTTTTTATTTTATTTATTTATTTATTTTAAAATATAATTTATCCTCTGACCTTAATTATTACATACAAAGTCTTTGAATTCTTTTCCTGCACAGGGACCTTGACCAGGCCAGTATGGAGGCGGTGGTGTCTCTGCTGGCTGGATTACCATTACAACCTGAGGAAGGTGATGGAGTGGAGCTGATGGAGGCCAAATCCCAGCTTTTTCTAAAGTAGGACCATAGTTTCAACTTGCAACACGCCTTTATTATATAGAGGTTATTATCTTTTTAATCCATAAGCCTTACATTCTCACTCTTGGGTTTTTTTCAGGTACTTCACTCTGTTCATGAACCTTCTAAATGACTGCAGTGAGGTAGAGGAAGATGGGCAGCAGGTGGGCGAAAGAAAGCGTGGCATGTCCCGACGTCTCGCCTCACTACGCCATTGCACAGTACTTGCAATGTCCAACCTGCTCAATGCCAACGTGGACAGCGGCCTCATGCACTCTATTGGTCAGTGTTGTAGGATACAGTGTGCTGTCTCACGTTAAAAAAATTGTTAGGCTTCAGCCGAGTGATGTCAGGAATCTTAAATGGATTTTTGGCTCATTGTTTCTTTGATGTAATTATTTTTCTGTTGCTGAAAATACCTGGTTTAGTTTACACAAAAATAAATCATGCTGTGTGACTAAACTGCAACAAGCTAAAGTTGAAGTGTGTGTATTTAATCTGTACTGCTAACAAGGCTGGTTATCTAACATTAGCTAATGTATTTTAACCAGAAAAAATTATTGTATTGGTTTGTTATTTGGCTTGACTCTAAATTCAGTTTCTTAACTTAAAATGTGGCTCTATCATTTCACATTTTATTTATGTTCTTGACCACTGTTAAGTGGATAAAACTGCACATAATGAGCAGAGTGAAAAGGAAATATCTGCGATTAGAGGTTAAATCTGTTCTGTATATTTATATTGGTTAGGAAAGAAACTATCATTTGGACCACCTTTGTTATGAGGTGTTAACTGCAACATTCTCTCAAGTATATTCCGTCCTGATTAAACTCAGTTGATTTAAACAAGCCACCAGATGTAATGATGTCATGAGATTTTAAATTATAGTATTAATCAGGGTGTGGCGGTGCATTCTCTTGTCTAATAATTTTACGTTGTGAAAAGATAATTTGTTTTGTCTGACACTATGGGGAGGTTGACACTTTTGTTTCTTTTCTTATTTTAACTTTTTCTACATGGTAATGATGTTTCTCTTCAAACACTTTAAAATGGGTTGTGGTCTATCTGTGACTAATTTCTCTCTCTGTAGGCCTGGGCTACCATAAAGACTTACAGACCAGGGCTACATTCATGGAGGTTCTGACTAAGATCCTGCAGCAAGGCACAGAGTTTGACACTCTGGCTGAAACTGTTCTGGCTGACCGCTTTGAGAGGCTGGTGGAGCTTGTCACCATGATGGGTGATCAGGGGGAGCTTCCCATTGCCATGGCATTGGCCAACGTGGTGCCCTGCTCTCAGTGGGTATGTAACCAGTGTACACTTCCGACAATCACTGGATACCAAGTTTGGAATTGATATTGAGAGCTTGTTATCTGCAGGATGAACTGGCCAGAGTGTTGGTAACACTGTTCGACTCCAGGCATCTACTCTACCAGCTGCTCTGGAACATGTTCTCTAAGGAGGTGGAGCTGGCTGACTCCATGCAGACTCTCTTCAGGGGCAACAGTCTAGCGAGCAAAATCATGACCTTCTGCTTCAAGGTAAATAAATGCTAAGAAATTGACCCACCAAGCACATTTAGATAGCAAGCACTGTAATAAATGTTTGATAGTTTGAAATGGCATTATAAGCATCTCACAGTAGCTGAGTTAACTAAGGATTAATACAAGGAATATAAAAGAAAGCAATTTAAATATCTTTTTATTTTTGTGAAAATATTTCAGAGTAAGTGAAGGCAGTTCTAAACTCAGCTGCACATTGTACATTGCACATTTTATTTTTTTATTTATGTATTTCTATTTTATTTAATCATACTCCTGCCATTGCCTACGTGGTTTTTTTAATGTTTTGCTTTGATGTGAAATATAATTACAGGCTTTTATTTGTAGCATAGTGAATTCTGTTGTGACCAGCAGTGTGCATTCTTTTTATCTTGTTTTGAACCTGCTTGTGGCATACATGCTAGCTCACAGAGGCTGATCCACACTTTTTAAAATGCCAATGAGGCTGGACTTGAACACAGAGTCGAGGTTCAACTGTTCATTATCGATCTGGAAAAATCTCCCAGACTCCACTGTACACACAGCATTCCTATCCTATAAGGAGGGCTTTGTTGATGAACATCAGCTTCTGTCCTGAGTCCCCTTCCTGCACTATAACTGCATAGCTGGTCTGATAGGTCATTGAACAAGACTTGTAAATTATATATATATATATATATTTTTTTTTTTTAAATTTTATTTTATATATTAGGGGTCCTGGAAAAAAATCAATTCACATCTGAATCGTGATTCTTATTTATTAGCATTCTGAATCGATCCAAATTTTCAAGAATCGATTTTTAAGAACACGTTTTCTCGAGCATTTCCAACCTTACCCACAGCCCGTACTATTTGTTCAGACACAGCCTTCGTCGTGAATTGTTCCAGTAAGTGCCGGGTACAGAACTAGCTTTTAGCCTAGCTTTGACATGGATGAGGGCATTCAAATACAGCCAGCGTCGTCTTCGTCTTGCACTTCGGGTTTTACAATTTCCTGGTAAGAAGGAGCTTGACATGACATGCTGTGTGCAAAATAAAAGTCAAGTATTTCGAGAACCCACATCTTATGCCATCACCCGGAGCTAAAAGAACCGGAGCAGCAGCACGACCAACTCCTGACCAAAGCACACTCCATCACTTCACTAAACTCCCAACCAACTCTGAACGAGCAAAGCGGATGAGTACATCTACAAATCCAGTCGTCTAGGAATATCATTTCTTTCTTTCTTATAGTTGTTCTTAGCTCATAGAAGAATGTAGCAACTCGTGAAATTGGCTCCCTTTGTTTGTAATGGTTATGCATCAAACATCGGTTTGAATCAAGAATCTGTTCTGAATGGATTTGTCACCCCAAAAATCAGAATCGAATTGAATCGTGAGCTGTTGTTAGATTCATATCCCTATTAAATACACAGGAGTAGTACCTTAATGTCAGCTTTAACCAGGTTTAATGGAATAGTTTTTATGTTGATTAAATGATGCGGCTATTTAGTTTTGAAGTCCGAACTGGTAAAGTTAAAAGATTTCTGTTGCATAAGCAGATATTTTCCGCAGTACTCACCAGTACTTCAGTTAAAGTGTGTGTGTGTGTGTGTGTGTGTGTGTGTGTGTGTGTGTGTGTGTTGTCAAATATGCACACACATTGGTTGTGGTGTTTTTTTGTTTTATGTTTTTTTTGTTTTTTCTCAGAAAAGAAAATAATTGGAAGGCATCTGTGTGCTCGTCTGCCCACGCAGTGGCACAATGTCATTTGGCTGATGATAGGTATGAGTTGTAACCGCTGTGTTAATGGGCCATTATGCTTTCCTCTGTACTTAAGCACCGTGCACTGGAACAGTCATTTTAAGGGCAGTTTATTTCCCCTAACACATGTCTGTTCTGCTGGTTGTTCACTTCATCTTCCGGTTTTCAGACAAATTGTGTTTGAGGGCAGCAATTATTTTTCGAGTGTGGAATACTGTGTTTTCTCTTTTCATTTTACATAAGCCAAATCGTTTGCCCTCCAATCATGTAGTACCTAATCTTCATGCTATTTGCACTGAAGATTACAGTAAAGATTGTTTTTCTATGTCGCTGTTGGTTTTAAAAGGTTTTACTGCGCTCATTTCTGGCACCTGGGCCATAAAATTATCCCATGTCCCGTCTTCACTTTAATTAGTTTAATTTAGATCTTGCTTGGCTCTTTCCTTCAATAGCACATTAAAAAGTGTATTTATACCGCAGCACGTGTAAAGAAATAACGAATTTGGTTTCTGAGTTACAGTAATGCATTAGGGCTATGTTTAAACAGTAGAATATATTCGGGGGGAAAATCCACCAGATAAAGTAGATCACATAAGATGAATATTAAGGCATAGCTTTAAAACAAGCTTAATGGATAAACATACTGGTAGTGCTTAAAAACAGTGCAAAAGTTCATGGTAAATAAAAGTTTAAAACGTGTTTAACGCGACAGTGCGGGAAATGAACTAGGAAGGAAGTCTCATTCAGGAATGTGATGACTTGGAGGTTGAAACTGTCCATTAGGCAGCTGGTACTGGACAAGTTGCTCAGCAAGTCTCTGCCAGATGGCAGTGATGTGAATAGGTCCTGGCTGGGTTGTGTTGCTTGATGATACTTCTCACCTTCCTCTCCCTTTTCACTGCAGATATTAGAGATGAATTGGAGTATTGATTTAGTGATCCACAGCTGCTGAAATGTCAAAAAAAATAACAAAAAACCGTTCTCACGGTTGGGCAAATGATTCAATAGCTTGCGGAGACACAAAATCACCAGTGTGCTGTCTAGTCCCATGCATTGGATGCCGAGAACACTGATTCGCTAAGAATTTGTTGTGCTTGCATAATGTAATAACATGCACAGATCAGCCATAACATTAACACCACCTGTCTGGGTTGTGGCTAAGCAGCCCTTTACACAGCAAACCACTGTGCACTGTGTTCTGACTCCTTTCTATCACTGCCAGTAGTTTGTGCTGCCATTGCTGTTCTGTGGGGTCAAGCCACATATGCTAACCTGCCTTTTTGGAGATGAATAGAGCTGATCGTTTAGCCATTACATTATGACATTGTGGTAAGAATATCATTGATATATAAACTTATGTTAAGCAAAAAGCAAAAAGTCAGTTCTCAAAGTTGATGTGTTAAAAGCAGGAAAAATGAGCAGGATTTGAAGGACTCTCATTCAATTTATGTGACTAGGCAACAGATTAATAATTATAAGAACTCCATAATAAAATAATAGGTAGTGTAATAAGTATAGTAATAAGTGTGTGTGAGTGTGTATGTATGTATGTATGTATGTATGTATGTATGTATGTATGTATGAATGTATATATAATTAGTACTCAAATTTTCCACATGTTTTTTAGTAGTAATGTCTTTGAGTTACACTTGGATCGAAGGTATAAAGAAAAAAAAAATCTGTTTCCATTTGCCTCCTTTAGGCCCTCAGAAAAAAGCTCAGTTTATTAGGTGCCAGTCTATCCTGGGGATAATGTCTTCTAATCTGATTAATGATGTTAGAAATAAGCATCCATCTTTTCGTAGGTCATCAGCATCCTGCTCATTTCATTTCTACAAGAAGACAGTTTTTCCTTGCCGCTGTCACCTCTGGCTTGCTTATGGAGATAAAGTTATGAATGTGTATATATGTAGAAATGATATCAGTAATTGATTTCTGTAAAGCTGCTTTGTGAACATTTTCATAATTAAAAGTCTTAAACAAAGGCAATTTAATTGCCTTGACCTTCATTATATAAATTTCTTTAAGTTTGTATCATCTAGTGATGTTCTAACCTCCAGTCAAGATTATTTATAAAAAAAAAAAAAATTAACACAAAATATGGTTCAGAATTTTACTGTCAGTCAAGAATGCATTAATTAATGCTAATCTGAATTGTTTTCAACTGAACAAATGTATTTTCATTTATTATAACTTTACTTTCCAAACATGGAGAATGTATGATGCTATACTGAGCCGTGTCAACAAACCAAGACAGAATCATTCTTTATGAATCAAGGTGGAGTGATAAAGTCTGGAGACCATGTCCTATTTTAATTTTTTTTTTCTATTTTGTAATTTATAGTTGGAAATGATGAATAACTTTATTTGCCATGTAAATTTATGTCTCAATAATTTTATGTTTTGGGGAGCTTTTCTTGATGTTTGGTCACAACACAATAGATTCAAC
This sequence comes from Neosilurus hyrtlii, assembly GCA_028564935.1. Taxonomy (NCBI): domain Eukaryota; kingdom Metazoa; phylum Chordata; class Actinopteri; order Siluriformes; family Plotosidae; genus Neosilurus; species Neosilurus hyrtlii. The sequence continues at coordinate 15,731,527 of JAOUQZ010000049.1, read as the reverse complement.
ACACATTTCAGACATCACAACAGTTATCATCCTAGTACACATATTACACTTTAAGCAGAAATGGTAGACCCGGTTGTAATGGTGCTGGAAGTAGAGGCTGGATACAGATCAGGTTGCATTAATCAGACTAGACACTGTTTTTAAAAAAGCAGGAAGAGATGTACAAATCCATGGAATGATTCTTCCTTTAATTAAGTTGTTGTCAGTATTACAATTTCTAATAAAAATAGTTTTTAAGTAAAAAATTAAAAAAAAAGTAGTGGTGCTTCTGGGGTGCCCTCAGACTTTTGGACCCCCACTGTAAAACAGTACTAATTTGTAATTCATTTATTTATTTATATGAAAATATTTTTATTAAACCTAAAAATACACACAAAAAATACTGACTAAAATTGAAATATTTAATGTCAAGCATTCATCTGATTTGATTTGATTCCTTATTGAACATTAAAGAATATCACTATGCAGAGAATAGACATAATCTCTCAAACTCGAATAAACTGAAAATGCTCATGAGCAGTTTGGCCTCCTGGCTGGTATAATGCCAAGTCATTTGATATTTCACTGACACTGACTTGTCCACTTTAATAACATGACAATAAAATCCAGAAAACATGAAAAAGTTAAAGGAGTGAGAGTGCTGTGTGCACTTGACCCCCTGCTCCCACGATGCATCTCTATATGCAACGTCACTGACTGCAGTTGGCAAGTGAGGTGCAGCTGAAAGCCTGTTTTTGAGATGTGTTCACACGCAGAGTGAGATCTGCAGCACGTCCTTTTCACTCACACAGCAGTTACACAGCAGCTGGGCTTTTCTCCTGCTGTAACATTGTACTGGTTTATTGTATATTTTTTAATTTTCATTCTTCTTTTTTTTTTTTTTTTTGTCAAATGAATGTTAGTTTGTGTTGTAAATGAAATGTGTGACTTTAGAATTACTTTCACTTATATACTGTGCATTTCACTTTTAATTAAAGTTTTTTCCATGTTCACTCTGTGCCTCTCCACATGACACAAAGGCCACTAAATGATTGGATGAACATGAAAATGGTAACAGGACTTACATATATCGGTCCAGTATATCATCCTAAACCTACGTACTTGTTTGTGTATGTGTGCTTATATGTATTCATGGGATGGACCACTTCGTGATGCTCAAACAGGGGCCTAACTCCATGTCCCTCTGTCTTTTTTTTTTTTTTGTTATCCTGCCAGTGTGTCACATTACCTACCCACTGTGATGATGTTACAGAATGGGATGGTGGGCCTTCTCTGTAACATCACCTACTGGTTGATGTACTCATTCTGTGATGTCACAGAGAGGGGCCCGACCACTCTGGGACATCCATCTGCAGAGGTTTTTGCACTGCATTTAGTCTTGATCTACATGTATTAATTAGATATCAGTTCTTTTGAAATCATTGTTTCATTTGCATAATTTTTTTTTTTTAGGTGACTCCTTCACCCAGTTCAGATTTTCTGAGGAAAAAGACTGGGAAGTGGATTCACTAGGAACTAATCAGGTACTTGGATCTCCTACCCAAAAACATCAGATACATTATAAACATTATAATACAATACATTTGCCATGTCCCATTTGCTTTTGCAGTAATTTTTGCTTGTACTCAGAAATGATATTCTCTAATTAACTTAGTAGATTAATTTCCCCAAAATATCAAGTCTTTTAAACTGTCGTAACTCTGTATGTAGGGCCAGTGTAGTGGTTAGGGTGCTGGGCTTATGATCGTGAGGTCATGAGTTCCAAATACCCATTAGAACCTCACCATGCTAAGACCCCTTTTAACCACAGTTGTGCTTCTGTCCAACCAGCAGTATAGATGAGTGGTAAAAATACTGGGAAGGTAACCTGCAATGAAATAGCCTCCCATCCAGGAGGAGTAGAATGCTACGGAAACTGGGATAAGCTCCGTCTGTGATGGGCTAGGCTCAGGTCTAAGATCCCAACAGGCCCATCTCAGTACCGGTGCCATATTTTAGCCAACATTATGATGTTATTTACATTCGTACCGTGAGATTCATATCTGACCGAGACAAAACACTTTTTTTGTCGAGTACATTTACAAAATTTGGCAAACACTCTTATCCTTACATTTCTGTTTTTTTTGGTTGTGTTTTTTTTTTTTTTTTTTTAAATACAACTGAGCAATTGAGGGTTAAGGACCTGGCCAACGGTGGCAGACTGGTGGTACTGGGACTTGAACCCCAGCCTTCGGACTACTAACCTGGAGCCTAACCCACAATCCTAATGCACACTTGTAATATTTATTAACGCTAATAAAAATTTTTAAATATATTTTGTAACCAGAATTGATGCCTTGTATTCTCGTTGGGTTTAAATGTTCATTATTTAGATTTTAGTCGCAAGGGTTCTGTCACATTTTGGACGTATTTCTTGCGTTATGACTTGATTTGTTCTGACTTAGAGAGACTCTTTTTGACTCAGACTGTCCGAGTGACGGAGTGTAATCCTAAAGGTTTCTGTTTTGAATGTGGTGTTATTCAAACTGACAGAATGTTTCTGGATTCTGATTACAGGTCCCCACTCTGTTTGTGGACCTGGAAGCTTTAGCTCGGTCTCTTCAGGAGCTGCCACTTCATCAGAGGCTTAACCTGGAGCCCAGCCTGGTTCAGGTTAAAAAAAAAAAACACAGTTTTAATTTTCAATTGGATAATGTAGGAGTCTCTCATTTTAAATAGATTTTATCATTTCAGGAGTCAACTCCAGTGGAACTTCCCTCGGTAGGTGTACTGAACAAAGTGGATCCAGTAGTCAGTGGATTTAAGCTTACCGCTCCAGCACTCTTGGGTCAACAGCCAGATTCACATGGATTAAGACCTGTGAAGCCTGTTCCAGGCACCAGCGTGTCCACCAACACCACCACTGCTGAAGATGCTGATAAGGAGCTGGATCTTCTCTTGGGATTAGAGAAACCTGTCACAGGAATTTCTTCAGCTGGGCCAGAGACCATAGATAGTGTACAGGAAGTGTCTGCTACCGCCGAGAAAGGTGAATGCAAACCCTGATGTACCCTCATGTGTTTATATCACAGCAGCATTAACTCTTTAGTCTAAGTTGTTAGAAAGTGTTAATGCTTGCAGTCATGTTGTTTTAATGAATGAGTGGCAAAAACATTATTGTTTATATGCTATTCGTTCACCAGATTATTCTAACACAATAATGACTTAAAGGTCTTAGTAAAGGTCTTTAAGGAAATCATCAGCACTGTTGGATTTACAAGTACCAAAACCTAAGCTCTCATTATCTTTCTGCCAACATTACTCATGCAGTACATTGTTGTTATTTATGATAGTTGATTTATAGTAATGCGTAGTAACATTTTGTCACATGACTATACTACTTTAATCTTAAGTCTGCAAAGCATTAAAAGTGAGTAACTGGAGGTGTGCGTATGAGGGTAAACTCATCAGCAACAGAATCTCCAGTTTCAGGTAATTCGAGGCTCCCATGTGTAATGGGCTTTAATGCAAAAGCTTAAATTATATTTTCAACACAAATATTTCTGAATCTTAAAGCAGCATCTGCTCATGAAAATGGCTAGACTGGAATTAATTGAAGTCACTTTTCCACATGCACTGCCTGGCGAAAAAAAAAATATTTTCATGGAGTGCATTTAGCCTTGATCCACAGCATGTAATCTTTATGGCGTTGTTGCTCCAGTTGGTCAGGTCAAGGCTCAGCAACATTAATGTGGCAGTAAAATGAAGTCAGCTGACCTGAATGTACTGAATGAGCATGTTATCACATCAATGGACTTTTCCTTCCCTGATGGCACGGATATAAAATGAGGACTCAAATAATGAAAGAGTAGTTCAAGGAACATGAGGAATCATTTTCACATATGTAACGTCACCCCAGAATCCTGACCTTAACCCTGTTAAGAGTTTTTGGGATGTGCTGGAGAAGACTTCATGGAGTGGTTAAATTTTTCCCTCATCAGTTCAAGACGTCGGTGAGAACTGAACCCAACACTGTAAGGAAGTAAATGTATTGTTGCTTAAGTTTGTTGAAACAGTGGCATGACTATTATGTGCTGTAAGCAAGGATAAATGCACTCCATGAAAATAATATTGTGCGACTTTTTTTCGGCCATGCAGTGTGTAATGCAACTGTAAGTAATTAAAAAGCATGATATAAATAAATTTATAATGGTATTTATTGCCAAAATTGCTGTAGTATAAAAAGGAATAAACATTGTGATGCATGCTGTTATTGTAACACACCATCACATAATCCTCGTCTTGTATTATTCATCACTTTTTTTTTCCCTGGTTTGTGATGTTTCTGCTGCATCAGTGGCAGAGGAGACGGAAGAGCAGATGGTTGATGTGGACCAGGCAAAACCAGAAGAGGAGACGACTGATAGGAACCAGCAGAAGCCTGAAGAGCTGCAGCAAAATTCAGAGCCAGAAAAACAGGAGATGACTGAAGAAGATCTTGAAGACTGGCTGGACAGCATGATCTCCTAAAGATTATGATAAAGTTAAAAGACATTTCTTGACATGAATTATAAGACTTCTATCTGCCTGTTACAACCCCTGGTAAAAATGGATTTTTGTTGGCCGTGTCATAGAGTTGGTGTGTTTTTCTTGAACGAAAGCTATAATACTCAAAATGCTTTATCTTGGTGAAAAATGACTTCATCACTAAACCTATTTTTACCTAAATTTCAAAAAACTTCAGTGTACAATTGTGCACTGACTATTGAGGTAATGATTGCCGTCCTCCCTGAATCCTTGGTCAGACATGTATCCTTGGATCATAAATGAGATGGGGGAATGTGATCGTTTTCTTCAGGCAGTCATATTCGTTTCATTAGAACAGCATCAGACAAAAGTTCTGTCGGATTCATGATTCATCGCTAAAGAGTATTTTCATCCAATGATCCCCACTCTGGTGCTGGTTTTCTTTTAGAACCCATTTCATTCAGCCAGTTTGTTACAGTTCTCTCAGGTATGTTCACTCCTGAATCCTTTTCATTTGTTTTGTTGTTTCCTGTTTTCAAGTTTATAGCTTTGTGTTTTCTATCCTGACACTTTGACTCCCCTGGTCTAACTGTCCTTTAAAAAGCTTCTCATTTTGTTTATACTTGAACACAGCTGACTGGGAACAACCAACATCTTTTTCCACACTCTGTGTAGGATTTCCATCTTAAATATGTTTTCTAGTCCTTTCCATTTCAATCAAACCCTTTTTGGAACCATATTTCTTTTTGGTTAGTTCTGTAATCACACTCTTAAATGCAGAGTAATTTGCACTCTTTTTATTTGTGCTGCTATCTGTTTTAAAAATGCATATTACAGGTTGATTTTTTTTTCTTCTCAACTTTGAGTCAGTCATGGATGGCATGGTGGCATAGTGGTTAGCACGTCCACCTCACTGCAGGAAGGTCCTGTGTTTGATTCCAGGCTTTGGGGGTTTCTGTGTGGTGTTTGCAGGTTCTCCAGCACTTCGGTTTCCTCCCACAGTCCATACACATGCACATTGGGCTAACTGGCTGTTCCAAATTGACCCTAGGTGTGAGTGTGTGTATGTGTTGGCCCTGTGATGGTCTGGCAAGTTGTTTAGGGTGTACCTTAACCTCCCCAGTTTTGGCTGGGATGGGCACCAGCCGCCACGCGACTGAACGATTAAGTAAATGAATGGTAAATGAATGGCTTGGTAAATGATTGAGTCTGAAGTTGTTTTATGAAGCCAGACATTTAACCAGAATTCAAATTTTTTATTTTTTTTTTTAAGCTAATCAAGTTTATTAAACAAAAAAATTGGTGACAATCTTCTCAGTGTGGTGATTCCATAATTTTTGCCTGGGGTTGTAGTAAGGTTTGCGGTATGAGTAATGACTAATCTCTGAGCTTCAATCCATTTTAAAATCTATGAGTAAATAACTAACTGCTGTTAATGTTTACTGACGCGGTATCAAGGCAGACGCCATCAGTAAGAGGGAGATTACACTAGAGGTGCGATTAAAAAAAGCAACTGATGCAAATTGATTGTTTTTTTGTTTGTTTGTTTTTTTTCTTGAAATTCGCAAATGTGTGACTCCACATGCAAGCAAATATTTTGAGGCTTAAATACATATGTTGTGGGAAAGTGGCACGAAAGTTTTTGCGAGTGATTTGCGAATAATTTGTGATTGGTTTGAGGATGTTTGGCGAAAAAAGCGAATCTCCTGTCGTAAATCAGTCACGTTTAGTTCTCAAACCAGTCACTTCGTTATTAGAGTAAACAAAATGCGAATACAGATGATTATATGTCTCCAACTTCTTGCTTTTCCTTGTGAACAAAAAAACAAATAATTTGCGAGCAAAAAGACAACTTTGTGACCTTTTGTTTTTGCGACGTGTGCGGACTATTTGAGAAGAGTTTGAGACCATTCCGCATTCCGCAAGTTCCATTCCGCGGAACTTTTCAAACATGTTTGAATTTTTTTTGCGATGAGGTTACGAACCAGGTGATCAAAATAAGATGCTGCGCAACAAATTTGAGACTAAAAAGCTTTTCTTTTATTTCAAGTGCAGGGTGTGAACCAGTGCCGCCTGGATTATGAGCAGTGTATCTGTGCAGTAAATAACAGATGAAAAGAAAACAGGATTTATTGCATTGATCACTTTATTGTGTTTTTGTCCTCTTCTTCCAAATGAAACACAGTTCACCAAAAGCTTCTACATACATACAAATAGTCAAACAGTAATGCTTTATAATTTTGCCCTGTTCCTGGTAAATAGCATGTTACCCTAATGTCCTCATTTTGGGGTTGTCATATTGATTTTTTTTCACCAGTGGAGATAGTTAGCTTGTAAGCTTTGACTACTTGAAAGAAACAAACGAAACAAAAAAACAGCAGTTGTGCATTTTACCTAAAACATCTTTAACTGAAGCCAAAAAAAACTAATTTAGGTAAGTTAACCTAAAATACAGGCTTGCTACACATATGAGGAGGAACAAAATGTTTTGCATAGTCTTTATTTTAAGGCACATTGTTGATTAACTAATCAAATGAGCTCATGGATTACGGTTCTGCCGTTGACATTCTGCATGCTGTCTGTTGCTTTACTGTGTTATAAGGCATTGTACATTCTGTATCAGAAATATTCGGTCTTTAGTTGAATAAGAAGAAAAGGGTGTTGTGCATATTTATTAATTCACTCTGTGTGTCTAAGGAATATGTCACTCAAAAAATATTTCAGCTATTAATGATAAATTGCTGGTAAGTTCCTGTTAGCATTATGTGAAATACAATGGGCCTATTAGTCCTCGACCACCATCATTCACTGATAGCTGTATCTGTAATTAATTTTTTTAAATGTTTTTTTTCTTTCCTATTTTTTTTTTTTTTTTTGCTTGTTTTTGGATAATATATTCAAGTGTGTGCTCTCTCAGTTCACTGTACAGAGTGTTTAAATACCACCAACTCAAAAGCAACAAAATGTCAAAAGCTGTGAGGTCTTCAAAAAGATTAAAATGTCATGTTTTTTGTTTTTTTTTTGGCAGGGTGGAATTCGGCATTGTGTTTGTGTATGTTTGCATTTCACATTTGTGGCTTGATGTATTTTTCCAAATCAGGTGATCATTCGACATCCCGCAATCATGTGTTTAAATGTAAAGAATCGCCAGCAGCATGTTTCACAATACTTTCAGCATTTTGTTCAGGTTGGGGTTTCAAATCTCATTAGCATATGAGTAAAGGGCAATTGTATTCCCTCTAGCCCAACTGGTCCTCGTATTGCTTGCGGAAACAGTCTCCAGCAGGGAAGAAGTCCCAACACCTCTCCTGATACATCTTCCATACATAAGACTCCTGTAGATAATTGGAGGAAAACACATTGACCGCACAACCTTTACTGTCATTTTTGTTTTATTTAAGAAAGGAGAGGTTTGTTCTGTAAACGCACCTGACCCGTGTGCTCAGTTTCATCTTTATTAATGAGATACATCAGGAAGAATCTGTAAAAGGAGACACAACGGTCATTGTTAGTTTAGCTTAGTGAAGTGGAGAATGTTGTTTAGTATTTGAGGGGAACTGATGGTCCGTCTGTCGGCGTAATGGAAGGTGTACACTCACAGATAGTTGGCCAGGTTGTGCTCTTGAAGAGTATGGGTTTCAAAGCCATGTGGTGTGGTGTCAAAGTAGTCATTTCCAATCCCGCAGATAAAACATTTAGTCTAGTTTAGGAGGGGAAAAGTGACAAACTGAATTAGCCTTCACATCAGTTAGGTAAGGAGTGAAGCATGACCGAACAATCTGTCGTATGGAAATTATCAACAGTGGCATGGTAGTGCAAGTTTTCATTAAGTTTTTCAATAATAGCACATCCTGGAATGTTCTATTTAATTAACGATTGACAATTAATGAATGATGCATGATACCTTTGAATGCTCATAATTACATCAATGTTATGCAATGATCTCAAAACAAGTTCGGTCCTGTTATCACCTACAGCCACTGCAAACAGTGGTCACATCCGAATGCTTAGTATGCACCATAATAACAGCAGTTTATAGTTTCTGTAGTATGTGCTATGAGTATGAGTGAGTAAGACAGCACACAACTTGCATCTTACTCTCCATCTTTCCTGTTCCTTAGACCTAGAGGTTAGTATTATCTAAGCTAGCTAATATGTTATTACACTATATGGACAAAATGTTTATGGACACTTAACCAGAACACTCATGTGTTTCTTGATCATTGGACTCCAGGGTCTATTTCTCTTTAATGTTATAAATTTCTCTCTTCTAGGAAGGCTGTTCACTTGAAATTGGAGTGTGAGTGTAGGGATTTATCATTCAACCGCAGGAGTTTTATTAATGTCAGGCACTGGTGTGCAGTGGGGACACCTGGGGCAGTTGGCACTCGAGTTCATCCCAAACGTATTCATTGGGGTTGAGGTCAGTGCTCTGTGTAAGCGACTCACCTTCTCCCACTCCAACCTTGGGAAAGCATGTCTTCATGGAGCTCATTATGGGTGGAGGTGGACAACATGCTTTCAACTTTGTTGCACCAACTTTGGGAAGATGCTACATATGGGTCTGATGGTAAAGTGTCCATAAACTTTTGGCCATTTAGTGCAAGTCAGGTTGTAGTGTCCAGAAGGAGTTAATTTAGACTTCTCATACGAAATGATTGGATGCTGTAGTATAAGGATAGCGTGGAACCTTCACATACTACAGATTTAGCAGGTAATGTGGGTAACTTTCAGCTACTGTTGCATGCCGAATAGTCAGACATCCTCTATACTGCTTTGCAAGTACGAGTGCTCAGAAGAGATTTCCTTCTCTTAATAAGACTTAAAATAAAGCTTGTCAAACCAGAAAGAGACTTATCCTAAAACTAACAATGCTGTGGTATAATTTTCCTCATGTTTGATTTAACAAAAATGTTTTTTAAAAAAACAAACAAAAAACCCTTTTTACTCACACATTTCACAAAGCACTCACCTCCATGTCCTCCTTCACTTGCTCCTGCTGATCTCTCAACTCGCCAAAAGCATCGATAATCAAACCTAGTTTGAGATGCAAGACAAATAACAATAACATGACCACTTCAGACACAATGAGTAACAAGTTCAGAAACACCACCAACAATGTGTAAACTGAGTCATACACAAATGAAACCTTAATTACTAAGCAACAAATTCAAATGACTAGCTTCGGTTATTTCTTAGCTTATCTCAGCCATCATTAGGCAAAGATGGGGTACACCCTGCACAGCTCTCCAGACCCTCACAGGGCCACACCCACACAACCATTCACTCTCACACCTAAGGGCAATTTCGGACAGCCAATTAGCCTGTGCATAAGTGCATGTCTTTGGACTGTTTAAGGAAAGCATGGGGAGAACATGCAAACTTCATACAAAAATGGGACTTGAACCCAGGACCTTCTTGCTATGAGGTGGACATGCTAACCACTACACCACCATGCCACCCTGTAAAGTTCTGTTGGTTATATACTTATACTGTTGCTTCATATGTAGATATGTTGAGATGTCATAAGATAAATTGCCAAGTTATCACTAAGGCAGGAAAAACATGCATTAACTGTTCAGAAAATATGCGAAATTAGATGATGATCCAGTGTTTTATGCCAGCGTTAGCTCAATGTATCCCTATCCTCTAACCAACCCTATGGATTCTTCCAAGTTCCATTATGGATATGTATTTACACTGTAGCATGTATGCAACTGGACTTTTGTGATTTCTTATTAGACAGGCTCAACCCATACCAAACAAACTCACCATAAAATCAGAGACGAGTCAATAACACTTACCCTGAATGATGGCCAACAGGATGACAATGACAAAGAAGAAGAAGGTAATGTCAAAGAGAATACGGTAAAGCTCATAAGGGTCGCCGGCTGGGTCCTCAATCTCATCACCGATGCCTCCACCAGCTCTCACACCCACATACATATGGAATAGGTAGCACTGAGGAGAAACGTGGACTTTGATCATAATTTCACTAATTAGCAAATGATTCTTAAAGGGGCAGTGTCATGGTAGTTGGAAAAGCAGGAAAATGACCTAAGTAACATCAATGGGATTATCAGTTGAAGTACACCCAGTTATGTTTCCTTTGTAATAATCACTTGATACCAACTATAAGGCAATCCACTGAGCCTGAACTCACAGTCATCATATCATCACACTTCATATCAGGCTCATCCTCATCCTCGCTCTTGTTGTAGAACTTGCGGAAGAAGTTGAATGCCACAACAGTGTACAGGTACACCACGACTGCGAGCAGGCCCACAGTCAACACCAACTGTAAATAAAGAGCACAAGAACGTTTCAAGTTCACACACGTTGCTTTTCAAGGCTGAAGCGCATGCACCCTCTGGTGGTAGAGACTTGCCTGTTTGCCGTTGTGAGTTACAGAGGACAGGATTGTTCTCAAGGTCTTGAAGCCCATGGCGATATCCAACAAGTGAGCAGCGAAGAAGAAGTTGTTGTAATGACCCAGAATAGACATGGTGGTGTACCAGATCAGGTAAAGGAAAGACTGCATCAAGAGAAACAAAGGTTTTTATTAAATGTACTGTCACAGACAGATTATTATCTTGAAGAAGCATCTGTACACCTCCCATTTATGCAAAGTTCCATCCAGTCACTGTAGGATTTCCCAGAAGTAGACCACTTTGGGGTACACTTGGCAGCAGGACTCTGTGTCCTTTTTGTCTGTCTTCTATGACCTTTGTGCACTTAGGATGCATTTAAACAACCACTTATAACAAAGACTTAGGTTCATATGAAAGGTCTTTAGACAGGTTTTTGGAAAAAGTGGATTTGGTTGCTATAGAAACTTTGTTTTTTAAATAATTTTTCTATAACTATGGCGGCACAGTAGTATGTCTACATCACAGCAAGAAGGTGCTGTGTTTAGGTTCAGGGCTCGGCATATGCGTTTCTGTGTGGAGTTTACATGGGTTTCCTTTGGGTACTCCTGGTTTGTATGAAAGGTTTTTGGACAGGCTTTCAATTTGCAATTGGATTTGGTTGCTAGGGTAAACAATGGATGCTGGGGAATCATTCTCTGTTCATGACAGAGACTTGATGTTGGGCTCATATGAAAGGAGTAATAAATTGATTTTGAAACAAATTTAATTTTTTTTATTTATTAATTTTTTTATTTTGTTTTGTGCCCTGGGCTTTACACAGTGATTTGAATTATTCTTGTATCAGAGCAGTACATAACCTGATGTAGAGAAAGAATTGGGGGGGTGGGGGGGGGGGGTGGACGACGACACGATACTGCTTATCCCAGTGACTTTAGCTAGATTTGGTGCAGGATTGGTTTGTATGAGAATTTCTGAGACTTTCAGATCTCCCATGAGGTCAGCTGACCTTTTTTCAGCTTTTTTCAACTGTCCAGTTTGGGTGAGTTTGTACCCATGATACCCATGATAGCCTCAGCTTGCTGAACTTATCTGATGGAGCTAACTTGATGCCTCCTGTTGTTCTAGCTCACCCACCTGTAGATTTGATGTGTTCTGGATTCTGAGATACTTTTCTACTCACTACACTAAAGTGTTTACTATTTGAGTAACTGTAGCCTTTCTGTGATGTTTGATCCATCCACATTTCCCTCATCCACAAGGTGTTTCTACCTGCAGAAGAACCACTCACCTGGGTGTCTTTTGCACCATTCTGTGTAAATGCTCTACTGTTATGTGAGAGGATCCCAGGTGAACAGTGTTTCTGAAATATTCAAACCAGCCCATCTGGCCCCAACAACCAAACCACGTTCAGTTAGCTCTTGGCCTGTATCTGCATGATGCTGCATGATTGACTAATAGGATATTTGCATAAGGAACAGATGTACAGATGTTCCTATTAAAGTAGCAGATGAGTAGATAAGTATTAATCTGTAAAGAATTTTATATGACCAGGTTGTTAACATACATTGTCAGTTAGAACAACTCCCATTTTCCACATGTGGTACTTAGTGTCAATAGAGCTCAACCTGCAATTGAAATGGAGTTCAGTGTCCCAAAAAAAAGCTGTGTAATTCTTATTTAGTTTCTTTTTTCAAAATATTTTTTAAAGGAAGTTTGATTCAAGCTCACCAGGACAACAGAGAAGCCTCTTTGACCACAGCTTCCTCTGTCGGATCAAAATCAAGTGCACTCTTATCCAGACCGAGTAGTTCAGCAATACGCTCAGCTCCATACAAATCTCCATATTTATTAATGACCTAAAGATTCAAGTTAAAGTTAGTCAGAGGTCGTATAAATTCATCATGTAAGCAGAGAAACTATTTATTTACTTCATCTGAAGATTATTTATGCCATACCTTCCTCTTAACAAATTTGTCCCAGTAATTATTGGGGAAAGACCTAAAGGAAAATGAATTAATTTATAAAGATTGAAAACACACACATATTTGACAGTGTTTTTAAATCTTCCTTACGGAGTGGCAATAACCAAACGATCCCATTGACCCTTGATGTCATCATCAGAGGGCTGCTCAGTGATGTACAAGCCATCAAACTCAAGCTTCCTTGCAATCTCCTTCTCTCGCTTAAACACCACCAAAGGGACCTACAACATATATAATGCTTTGCTGTTTTTTTAAAATTTACTTACACAAGATTATCTCCTTACATGTTGTACAATATTACAAAGAATGAAATGACTGACCTTGAGGCAATAATATCCCACCACACACAGGAGAGAAATAACTGTATGCAGTACAGCCAAGAAAGTCAGGGTGGGAGCCATATAGCCAGTGCTCTCTTGAAGAACATAAAATTCCATATCACTGTCTTCATCATCATCACTGCCACCCCAGGGCGACTCCTCATCCTCATCCTCAGTTTCTCCACTCACCTACAATAAACACCATTAGCAAAAGCCCACACAGAATGGTTAGGAGATCTAGTGATACAATTCTAGTGAAAAACTAAATACTGATAATTTACTCAAAACTAGTATTTACTGTAAATCAAAGACACTATACACTGTGAGGACAAAAAAAAAAGGTTGCACACATTAATATGATGTTGTACTGCCTTAAGCCTTGCTTACAGCACGTAAAATCTCCATGCCATAACATTTACTTCCATCCAGTGTTGGGTTCATTTCTCACCGACGTCTTGAACTGATGAGGGAAAAACCACTCCATAAAGTCTTCTCCAGCACTTCCCCAAAACTCTTAATAGGGTTAAGGTCAGGACTCTGGGGTGCCAATACATATGTGAAAATGATTCCTCTTGCTCCCTGAACCACTCTTTCATTATTTGAGTCCCCATTTTATATCCGTGCCATCAGGGAAGGAAAAGTCCATTGATGTTATTGATGTACATTCAGTACATTTAGATCATCGGCTGACTTCATTTTATTGCCACATTAATGTTGCTGAGCCTCGACCTGACCAACTGGAGCAACAATGCCATGGAGATTACACGTTGTGATCAAGGCTAAATGCACTCCATAAAAATATTAGAGTATGCAACTTTATTTTTTTTTGTCCAGGCACTGTAAAACAAACCTTGTAGAAGAGCAGGATGAAGTTGATTGCAAATGCTACAAACAATGCCAGCATCCGAAGGTTGTAGAAATTACGAGCCAAGTAGTTCTGAAAGGTAAAAAAAAAACCAAACAAACAAAAAAAACCATAAACATTTATTGATTCATTCATTTTCTGACCCGCTTAATCCTAATTAGGGTCGCGGGGAGGCTCAGCCGACTCTGCGTGAGGGCAGAGTACACCCTGGACAGCTCACCAGGCCATCGCAGGGCAGAAACACGCTGACAGCTATGCAGCCTACTCTTGACGAAAATCAGCAATG
>JAOUQZ010000049.1:15700874-15717097 GCA_028564935.1 Neosilurus hyrtlii | reverse complement strand
TATATATATTTGTGTTTGTGTGTATTTATGTATGTTTTTTCACATTTCAGCTCCCAAGACATGCATTTCAAGGTGAAACATGGTTAAAACTAGTGACAGTGAATAACAGACATGCTTTTACTTTTACATGTGCAGTTCTTCAAATTGCGCTTGAATCTGTAGCGTATTCTGACATGAATACTGCTGTGTAAAATTGGAGTATTAGTATATGTTACACCTACTCAATGCTGCATAAAGAATATGCTTGACCAGAGCACTTAATTGGCATTACTTATGCAGGTGTATGGAGCTGCTTATCTTCAGAAGTTGCTTGAGCCTCTGATGCGAGGTGTAATCACATCTCCTGAGTGGCAGCACATCAGCTTTGAGGTTGACCCCACCAGGTAGGTCTATATGCTAGTTTTTACCCAGCTCCAATGCTGATATTTAACAAACATTGTAGTGTTGCTTTTCAGAATGTCAATTCCAACATATTGTTCATGCATTTTATGCTTGTACATTTGTTTTAAAATCATGTCCTTTAATTTATGTAGACTGGAACCTACTGAAAACCTTGAGGAGAACCAGCGGAACCTGCTGCAAATCACGGACCGTTTCTTTCTGGCTATCATTAACTCCTACAGCGAGTTTCCTCCTCAGCTGCGAAGCGTATGCCACTGTTTGTACCAGGTATGTTCTGTTCCGTCTTCACCCACGCTACCTTCATGCTGAGCTACTTCACACTCTGCCCCATCACCCTGCTTCTGGCTGCTCTCAAAATGGAGAGCATGCATTAAAGAAACTACACTAACTGAAGCACTTACTCAGACTTCCTGCATCCATTTTGTACATATGCAGCATTGTTTGTCTTGTATATCTTGTGCTAGCATCACATTTTGTAGATACTAATTTGGCATTTGTTGGTCAAACATGGTCTGCTCCATCTGATAGATGACTCGTTAAATGCTTGTGCATACACACCAAGTGGTTTTGATTTATTGCTGAGTTCATTAAGTTCGTGTTGATTAGTAATGCCCATTCAATAATGTCTGCATGAAAATCATGTCTATATGATGGATTTATATAAATATAAACATGTACAGTCAATGCTGAAAGCTTGCATACAATTTCAAATTAATATATGACCTGATGTTTTTTCAGTGAAAGGTGTAATGGCATGGTCTGTCACATGATATAATAAACTGTTAATGGTTAAAGCTCTTTAGTGTAAATTTTAAATCTTCTCCATCTTACCATGGTGAGAAAAGTCTTCTACACCTAAAATAGAGATTTGGCAATAGCACTGATCAACATATCTGGTCTGGTAAAACACTTAATCAGTTTACATTTTTTGAGGGTAGTGACCAGCACAATAAAAAAAGGTACATTTAGTGGGTACCTCTTCAACTGAAACCTGTAACCATTCCTCCCCAGGCTGCTTCTATTTAGAGACATATTCATGTGTTTGGTTTGGTTGAGACTGCAGGGGAACCTGGTGGCTAGCTGTAGTTCTACATACAGTGTGCAGTGTGTGAAAAGGCTGAAAGCAAATGTTTGTGAGCAGGAAGGACTGGCTAAAGCCCCAACACCTACTGCCTGTTTCGTTTCTGTTTACACTGTGCATACTCTTCTCATCCACCCCTCCGCCTCTCTATGCTTTGCATTCACCAGCACATCCATATTTATAAAGCTTGCATTCTCAGGAAAAGCTTACTTTCACACCTATTTATTTCCTAATTTAGTATTTAAAGATGATGCAACTTGTGTGTGTGTGTTTTAAATCCCTGGCTTTGTTTTTAGTGCAGTTGTACTGTATTAAATCATTTTTACAACGTACCTTAAGAACTAGGCCTGAGTAGATGGTAAGTAGTCAATCAAACTTTAAATTAAACCTTACATTAAAACTTAGCATCCTTACAACTCACTTCTTTGTACTTAAGATTTCCGAAGCATAAAGCTCATGTGGAAGTCTCTCCTGTATGTGTTTGCATTATGGCTATGTGCGCTGTGCTCAATATTGTTTAGCCGCTGCTGTGACTTCTGTACCCATCTCTGCCCTGTAGGCTACTTGCCACTCCCTACTGAATAAAGCCACTGTTAAAGAAAAAAAGGAAAACAAAAAATCCGTAAGTCTCCCAGAACTTTATTTTTTTTTTTCTAGCCACAATTTTTTTTCCATTCTGGAAATCAGCAGTTTATTTTGTTCCTTTTTTGGCTTTTTTCCTCAAAACATGTTCATAAGCAACATGGCCCTACTAACCTCTTACTAACTCCAAAGTCATGGTTGAAACAGCATAGATGATTGGGTTACCAGCATCCTGAACCCTTCAGGTCTGGTTTGGGACAGTGAGAGGGCTGTCTTGTGTGGTGGGCCGCTGGGATTGGACAAGATTTTTTGTTTGTCTGTATATAGATAAGGTTAAGCATTCACTGGATTTTCTCCATAACATAGGAGCCGTTACCTCTGCCATGGAGATCCTTGCACACCAGGAGAAAAAATAAGGATTTACCCAGATTGCCCAAAAATCATGTTATTTTACTCAGTATAATCTCTTTGCTGTGAAAGAACAGCTCATTAAAGAGTGAACAGACCTGAGTGACTGCAAACTGTTTAAAATGATAAATCTGTATACCATTCTGAGACTGTGAATTTAGATTTGAATCTGGCTTTAAACTTCCTAGTTTTACTTTTGCCTATTAAAATAGGCCACCTTTTCAAAGAAGTGGGTTATTGACCTTATACTTGGTGTGCAATTAAAATAAAGCATGCGTGTCTGTGTTGGGGAAACTGGGATTGGACCAGCAATTTCACTAGTAATACGCAGCTGCATGATACATATTTGGTGTAGTTAATATGGTGTGTGTGTCCACTTTATTAGGTGCCAATGCACATTCATGCTGTTATCTAATCTACCAGTAAGGTAGCAGCAAAAAATGCATAAGACCATGCATATACAAGTCAAGAGCTTCTAGGAAAAGGTCACATAAAACATAAGAGTACGATCTGTAGTGTGCCTTGTGCAAAAATTGAGACAATTCAGGCTGTTGAAAAACCTTGTTCATAGAAGATCTTGGGCCGAGCTGCCAGGAAGGATATAGTAACTCATATAAACACTCTTTACAACCGTACTAAACAGAAAACATACACAAAACACTGAATTTTGTGGTGGGTGGGTAGAAGACGAACATTGAATTCCACTCCTGTTAGACAAAACAGGAAATTAAGTTGCCCATGGATACAGATTCACCCAAACTCAAAGTCGGACCTGATTATTTATTTACTTACTTACGCTCGCAGCCATGCTCACAGTTGTAGCAAATCTGAATCAAGGTTTGCTGTTTTATGCATTCTGAGATACATTCCTGCTCTCTATGGTTGTACAGAGTCTTATTAGAGTTAATATAAACTTCCTTTCAGCTCTGACCAGTCTGGTCATTCTTTTCTAACCTTCTTCAACAGGGGGTAGGTCTGCTAACCCTTTACTCACAGGCTACATTTTTTGTGAGCTATTTTTCATTGTGATGCTTGATGTGAACTTCCATTCAAGCGTTTGTCCTGTATCCACATTGATCATGCTAATTTTGTAGTCGTGAAAAAATTAGGTCACCCTATGAAAATCTGTATTTTTCTAAATATTTTTGATGTATAGATATTTAATCTCAATTTTAACAATACTGAAGTATTATATAACTAAGCAATTAAAACTAAGGAAAATAGGAAATAATAAATAAAATAATCCTACAAAATGCATATTAGAAATGAGGATACAGTTAGGACATCCCCATATTCTTCAGCACTTAAAATAGCTCAACTCGCACACAGGTGTATCACATCAGGTACACATGATTAGAAGATTTTCAGCATTTTGAATGAGGTTTGCCCTATTTAAACGTCAGACGTTTAGTTTGGTGTGTTCCTGACTGTTGAAGTGAGAGTTAACTCCATGGTGAGAGCAAAAGAACTGTCTGAGGCCTTCAAAGAAAATTGTTACAGCTTATCAGTCTGGAAAAGGATTGAAAAAGACCTCGGAAGATTTTGAAATCAGACATTCCACTGTCCGGAAAATAGTCAACAAGAGGAGGGCTTTAAAAATGACTGCCAACATGCCCAGGTCTGGTTGTCCTAGCAAGTTCACCCCTGAGAGCAGACCGCAAGATGCTAGAAGAGGTCTCCACTAACCCTAAAATGTCATCACAGGATCTACAGCAGGCTCTGGCTACTATTGATGTGAAAGTGCATGCTTCTACAATCAGAAAGAGACTGCACAAGTTAAACTTTGCTTGCTTTTAAGAAAAATATCAAGGCCAGACTGAAGTTTGTATAAGGTTCTATGGACAGATGAGTCTAAAATTTCATTATTTGGACACCAGAACAGAGAACGTGTTTGGCGAAAAATCAAATACAGCATTCCAGGAAAAGAATGTCATACCAACTGTGAATCTTGGAGGTGGAGTCTCATGGTTTGGGCTGCTTTGCTGCAGCAGGACCTGGACAGCTCACAATCATAGGATCCACCAAGAATTCCACTGTGTATCAGAGGGTGCTTCAGCAACAAGTGAGACCATCTGTAAGAAAATTAAAGCTGAAGCAGAATTGGACCCTGCAACTTAACAATGACCCAAAACTTACCTGTAAATCTACCAAGTACTGGCTGAATACTAAGAAATGGAGAGTCCTGGGATGGCAGAGTCAGAGCCCAGATCTTAATCACATTGAGATGCTGTGGGGTGAAACAGGCTGTATACGCAAGAAATCCCTCAAACATCTCACAATTGAAACGATTCTACATTGAGGAGTGGGGCAAACTTTCTTCAGACATGTCAGAGACTGGTAGATGGCTACAAGAATCGTCTCACTGCAGTTATTTCAGCCAAAGGGGGTAACACTAGCTATTAGGTTGTAGGGTGTCCTTACTTTTTCCTTAGGTAAAATATGTATTTCTGTAGAATTTTTATTTACCGGAAGATCTTAAATTCAGTTTCGATTGTTCAGCTATATTACTTGCATTTCTCAGTCTTGTTAAAATCAAGATTAAATATTCATAGATCCAAAATTATTACAAAAATACAGAGGCTTTGATCGGGTGGCCTAATTTTTTCACATGACTGTATTTGTTTATTATGCTTCTGCAATATTATTGGCTGATTAGGTGTACATGAATGTGCAGGTGTATGGGTGAGTTCAATAAAATTGAGTGTAAAATATATATTAGTACTTTGTTTATTAAATATTTCTAAGATCTTGTGTATATACATCTGGTCACATGGGAAAAAAAAAAAAGCAAAAACAGCTGCATGAATGTTTCACTTTCTCATGCTTGAATTTTTTGTCATTGATTGATTTCCATGCTTGTTTAATTCTCCACCACAACTTTGAATTTAAAGGGATCTGAATAGATTTTTTCAATGTGCAATAGGTTATTTTACCTGCATATTTAAAACACTTTATTATTAAAAAAGGAACTCATAGACATCAAAGAAAGAAAGCTGTTGCATACACACATTTGTCTTGTGTACATGTAAAGTGTATGCCGTGTTTTAATTTAAGAGGCTTTATGCTTCTACAAACTTGTAAAATAAGTCTAATTCCCCCTCACACCTGGTAGTAACATGCATTCTGGGTGAAATGGATAGCGCCGAATACCGGTGTGAAGTCGTCAAATGAGTTCTGAAGAAGCACTGGGATCTGATTTGGTTTGTATGCATTCTGAAATGGTCAGACTTGCGTATTGTATCTCCAGAATCTTTTAGCAGTGCGCATGCGAGTGCAATTTGGCCACATGAAAGCAAATCCCAGTCATGGCCTGTGTTTTTAAATAGCTGTGTAATAGCTTACATTTAAACTATTTCATATGACAAATATATTTTATTAAGTTTAGTTGGTATGAATGAACACTTTCAATTCCATTCAAAATCTCAAACTTTGCAGACAGATTATACAGGCTGCAATAAAAAATAGTTTTGCTGCTTTTAAGTATATAAAGTTATTTGCCTACATTAAATGTGTGTGTTTATTTATTTTTTGGTCATCACATTTTTCATTTGTTTGCTAGCTCTGTTTTTCTGTAAGCTTGTTGGTCCCAGCTGCAGTACTTGCACCATCATGCGTTTGCTTTTTTTAACTGGCTGAGCGACGTCTGCGTTAATATTTCACTGTTACAAAGCTAATACGTGGAGTGTCTGCATCGTGTTATTGACTTTTGCTTTCTCACAATGCTTACTCACATGACCAGACATTGTGACCCTCTCACTGTAACATCTAAGGACACCCAAAATTTTTACATGGTGCAAGTTTGTATTTAAGTTGCCTTAGCAACATGTCTTATAGGCCATACAGTATTAGACTCTAAAATTTTAATATTATATCAATTAGTCTTCAATGTACCCTTAATATATTTATTTGGAATATTTTCCAATCAACATTTTGGACAGTGGGGGCAGTGGTGGCTTGGTGGTTAAGGTGCTGTCTACCTGATTCGAAGGTCAGGGGTTCAGGCCCCACTATTACCGAGCTGTCCACTGTTTTCCCCCCAGTGCAGCTAACTGGGCCATCAAAGGCCAGCCATGTCTCTCACTGTCTGGTGAAAGGCATTTAAAAGAACCATTGCTGTCTTTCATGAAGAGTAGTCCACTGTGTGTTTCTGCCTTAAGAAATGTTGGATCCAAAATGGTTCTCGTCCTGGATAGAACTGAAAAATTGTTGGCTGGACATAAAACTCACTCACTCACATTTTGGTCAGTGGTATGTTGATTTGCTGGACATGTGATAGCGGCCAAACAGCACAAGAACTTCATTACTTTCTCCTGTTGCTGAAAAACAACATTCTTTGAAAACTGGTGGAAATATTATTGGTGTTTATATGAATATGCAGTGGGGAAGTGAAATATGATCACATGTAGTCACTCAAGACACATGTGGAGACAAAAATAAATGCCAAGTGATTTGGTCATACTTAAAGCTGTCGTAATCACCCAGTACACATGTTAATAGCAGATGTGAAATAAGATTAATATTTTCTGTGATGATCTGTGTAATTTTTTGTCATTGTGTAGGCCTAAGTATTTTATAACACTGATTATTAATGTTAAAGTATAGAAAATGTTAAGCTTGAGAGTTTTAAACCTGACAGTACATTGGCTTGTTCAAATGGCAAAAATATGGCTTGTTCAAATGGTGATACAAGCATGAAATTTGGTACAGACGTTCACATGACACTATTCTATCAATAAAATAATAACAACATTGGCCATCAGAAATTTAGAATTTTTAAAATGGCCACTTTTCTGCCGATCCAAAACTGTTTAGTTTTCACTACACAGAGCTTTCAACAAAAGCACCTCACAACAAATGTGTGCACGACAAGCGATGAAAATAATTTTTCTTTTATTATATCAAAACCAAACTCTTTTCTAAGTTCACTTCATTCAGTTTTAGAAAATTGGAGCTTTGACATATTAGATGCTAGATTAAATTTTTACTTTTTTTTTTTCATTTCTAACATGTATGACATGAAAATACCATATATTATTCCATGTAGGAAAATAACAAAACTCTAGAGAATTCAAATTTTAAAAAACTGTGGGTGCCATCTTGAATATTGGCAATTCAACATGGCCGAGGTAATTTCCTTAAAAAGATTATTCCAAAAAAACACTTTGCGTGTTATTTCATGCATGTATCTTAAAATTAACTGTTCAGTGATTTTTCTGCACAAAGCAGCTCCACAGCTATTCGTACCTGAGAACCAAGGGAGGAAACTAACTTTTTATCATATGGTAATCACTGTAATATTGGCCAATCAGAACTCATACATGCAGAAGAGGGCCTCTGAGTATGTTACACTGGCCCATAATGCAGCATGAGTAGCAGTTTAAAAAGATGCAATTGGCTAAATCCGCATCTTAAATTCAATTTGAATTTTGCTTCAGATTCACTGGTCAATGTTTAACTTGGGTTTTGATTCATTCATAATTTTTATTGACAACTTTTATTTTCCCCATCTACAACAAAACCCTGTCTACCATCTCTATGCTATCATGTCTGTTTGGCCATCAAACTTTGTCTTTCTTCATTGTTTTGGTCTTCCAATCCTAGGGCTTATTACATATTAAGTCTCTTGGGGTGGGGTAAAAATGGGTTTATCTTTGGCAGATGTTGAGGTATTTTGTAGACATTTCTCTGGTCCTGTATTTCTCTCCTCTCTTATTGCATTGTTCTTACCTCAAATTTTCCCCTTCTTTTTTTTCTTCCTTCCTCATCATCCATTCACTGTACGTCCATGCAGGTTGTGAGCCAGCGTTTTCCCCAAAACAGCATCGGTGCTGTTGGCAGTGCCATGTTCCTGCGCTTCATCAACCCTGCCATAGTCTCTCCTTACGAGGCGGGCATCTTGGATAAGAAGCCTCCTCCTCGGATTGAGCGGGGCCTTAAACTCATGTCTAAGGTAAAGCATTTTGCCAGATTGTATTGCACTGTTACCATGCCAGACCAATTTACTCATTTAAGACTGTTATTTCTCGCAGATTCTCCAGAGTATTGCCAATCATGTTCTCTTTACCAAGGAAGAGCATATGAGGCCATTTAATGATTTTGTGAAAAACAACTTTGAGGCAGCAAGGAGGTATGTGTATGGGGAATTTTGTTTTGTGTCTTAATAGTTAAGTCACTTAACAGTCACGGTTCATATACCAATTATTTATTATTAAAATCTATGAAGTCTACTTTCTATAATAACATAATTTGTTAAATGATAAATTAACATTGCAATGCTTTTGCTGCAGTCATTTCAAAATGATGTGCTATACATTGTATTGGGCCACTTTTGAGTTAATGTTTAAAAGTCACATTGACAGTTTGTGTTTGTAAGAAATGCACAAACAAATCAGTGCTTGCATTCAGTGAGCTGTATTTACCTGGATTAAGTTCCACAGAAAGGAAAAAATAGAATAGGAACATATTTGAGTAGATATGAAATGAGCCATAGTGTGTCTAGTGGAATCACAAGCTTTTTTTTAGGGTGGCCAAGATTGGATGCAGTGACTGGATGTTGTAGCCATACCTGGCGAAAGAATGTAGAAACTGAAGAAGTTGGCTAAAGTCAGAGCTCTGTCACATGCACACCCTGAGATGGCAACAGTTGTCATTATACTTTTTCAAAAACAGAGTAAAGGGGTCCCAAATCTAAGATCTTGAAGGCTATTTTTTTGACGTTATATTTTAGAATTCTTTTCCAGAAAAAAAAAATCAATTTCAATAGAAACTTTTTTAATTGTAATTATGTAATAGGAAAGAGCACATTTTGCTTAGTTTCAAGATATTTTCACTTAGTGAAGTGAACATTTTGGCAGTGTTTTAAAATATGTTTATTTGAAGTCAGTTAGACCTGTCTTTTTTTTATTCCTTGTTTCATGGATCTGGCAATGTTATTATTCGTGAGGAAAAAATAAACATTTTGCAAAGCATCTTTTTTTTTATTCTTGCTGGCCTTAACTTGCCGAGTGTGCGATCAAGTTTAAAACCAGAACATTGTTTGTGCTAAGTCTATCCTTTTGCTGACCTCCCTCGGCAACTATTGTAACTACTTCATGTACATCTGTGCGTGCATCTGTGCGTGCACCTGGTGGTCCAGTCACTTTTAATAACACTCTCAGAGGGAAGGTGAAAGAGGAGGTCTGTGAAAGTATTTTTAAGGCAACCTCCCGAACAGTTCTGGGAAATTAATATTGGTGACAGATATCTGTTATTATTGTCCTCTATTACTAATAAACTGTACCGGTGCAGAAAAAAAACAGTGATCAATCCTTAATTTAATTAGATGCAAAAGAAACACAACAAGAATGGGTCTTAGATGGCACCATCAGACTCTTGCCTTTAAATAACCGACATTGGTTTTAAAAAAATTCATTTAAGGCTCTCGAGTAGCGCAGCGACAAGATGCGCGACTATCATTCCGGAAATCGCAAGTTTGAATCCGGATTGATGCCACCGCCATCCGTGACCGGGAGTCCATGGGAGCTAATTGGCCGAGCTCTCACAGGAGGGAGGGATGGCATATGCTCACTCTTCTGTCACTCACAGTGATCACCAGCCAATCATGGGCATCTGTGAGCTCGTTCGTATGGGGGGGGGGGGGGGGGGGGGGTGCTTTCCCTCCAAGTGTATTAGGCCGCCACAAAATACGCATGCGCAGCAGTTCGAAAAGAGGCCGGCGGCAGCACTGCATGTCACGGAGGGGGCATGTGCTTGCTTACGCCCCTCCCAGTGGTGGTCATGTGATAGGGAAGGCAAAAACTTGATGGGTGGGAATTGGATTTTATGTTTTGGAATGGTTTGTTGATGGGTGGGAATTGGAATTTATGACTAAATTAGGGGGGAAAAAATTAAAAAACAAACAATAATTGAATTCCAATGTTCTGTTCATGAGTTGTAAGTGCTTATTGTGAACCTCTGCAGATTCTTCCTGGACATAGCATCTGACTCCCCTCCTAGTGATTCAGTGAATCATAGCCTGTCCTTCATCAGTGATGGTAATGTGCTTGCCCTGCACCGTCTGCTCTGGAACAACCAGGAACGGATTGGGCAGTATTTATCCAGCAATAGGTATGTTAACACACTGGATGAGGCAGAAAAATGGTCAGGCATGTGGCTTGGAGCATGTTTTAAGGGATAGCTAAGAAAAGAGTAGCATTTTTTAGGCTTCACATGCCTACAACAAAATAAATCTTATTCTACTACATGTAATTGTAACGCTTTTAAATATGCATAGAACATGACAGACTGCATTTAAAGGTTTTTGATTTCCCTCAAGTCTCTTGGCCTCAAACTTTTGTCCAGTTCTTTTGTATCATCTCTGTTCCTCTTTCCTTCAGTGACAGTGCCCTTTAAACAGTGCAGCCTGCTTGTATTTCTGCTTTTTGACGAAAAAAGCTGTAACTACAGAATTGCCGTAATCAAGGGAGAAGTGTAGACAGACTTTAGTATTTTGTACTTTCTATAGTATTAAATAATATGAAAAATGTTTTTCCAACATTGGCAAGCAAATTATTTAACATTGTGTGTTCAGTGTTAAAGTTTTCTCTTTGAATGGTTATTTTTAATATTAGCCATTATAAGGTTACACTGGATAGAAGTGTTAATTTGCATTTGGTAGGGACCACAAGGCTGTTGGTAGACGACCCTTTGATAAGATGGCAACACTCCTGGCGTATCTCGGCCCCCCTGAGCACAAACCTGTAGCAGACACTCACTGGTCCAGTCTCAACCTCACCAGTTCCAAGTTTGAGGAGTTCATGACCAGGTAAATCCCTCCGAGTTCTGCAGCCACTTCTCCACAATTACTATTTTTCCATTCTACAAGTCTAGACATTTCATATAGGATTTTAGGAGAAGCAACAATCAGGTGGGTGGAATGAACCAGTTTAAAAAAAAAAAAAAACGCACCCTCGCCATTATTTTTTAAACATATTTTTATATATTTCTCCCACTGCAGACTACTTGCAGAGAACTTACATTTTATTTTTTTAAGTGTCACCAAGCAACACAAATACATAACCTTTGTATTTGGCTGGTACAATGGTAAGGAAGAAGTGGAAACAATGTCATTATAGTTCGAGGGTGAGTGTCATGTGAAACACCTTGTTCCCCCCACATGAACTCAAAAGGTTCTGTGACTTTTTCCTGTATGCTGTGAAAGCAGCCAAAGCATACTAAGGACTTGAAGACTGCATATATACAGGTTTCGTTCTGAAGGTCAGGTACCAACTCTAGATATGAAAGCTTTTCTACCTATCCATTCCACATATCCTGTGCATGCAAATGAAAATTAACTTGATTTTAGGCTGCACATTGATTTACAAAAAATCCTTAATGCAAAGTCATATTCATTGTGTTTGTGCATTTAGTGCTTTCCTTAAGCATAGCATCTATTGCTATTGTATTAGCACTTTTTTCACACTTCTGATTCTCGACCCTTTAAATATTGTACCACAGAGATTAGTATGAACTGCTTTATTTCTGTTTGTAGTGTTTATAGTACTTGGGATAATGAGATGTTTAAGGGGCCTCGTTAACCACCTTCGCGTCTTTTTATTTATTTATCTATGTACTTATTTATTTATTTATAATTAATTTATTTCTTTTTTTTAAATATACTTTGAAATTTAGTTTGTTGGATAGATACTTGCTTATTAAATCCAATGGCCCAGTGAAAGTAGTCATAAAATTTCATATTCACAGGCACCAGGTCCATGAAAAAGAAGAATTCAAAGCTCTGAAGACGCTAAATATCTTTTACCAGGCAGGAACATCTAAGAATGGCAACCCTGTCTTCTATTACATTGCTCGAAGGTAAGATTTTTAGGCTCGTTTACACTAGAATTTGGTCTATAATAAAGCCATTCGGAACCATTTGTGATGTCTTTGATGATGAGGTTTGAGTTGTAGTTTTATTTTTATATGTAGTTTTAGTGAATAATTCACAGTGTGGACAGATTTGCTCTCTTCCATTAAAACCCTCACCAACTGAACCAAACTTATGAAGATATGTGCAGTTATAACACTTGTTGACTTGATGAAATTATAGTATTTTGTGGAATAATATAATATATCATGGATCGCTTGTAACATATAGGAACAAAAAGTTTAAACAGTTAAGCAAGGGGTTTGTGTTTTTGCCCAGATTTATTTATCTAGTGCTTAAAAAAATGTCTAAAAGGTTGGAAACCTTTTTAGAAAATCAAAGGCTTTTTGCCAATTATCAGTCCATCTAAGTGTGATATGTTAAATCACTAAATATTTTTTTTGCTAATGAATGGAAACATTCAGTTAAATGGCTTGGTTGCGTGATAACAGTCACTCTAGAGTTTGTGACAGATTATGGCCTGTAAAAAACCCCAAAAATAAACCCTCCATCAATAGTAACACTTGTGTCATGGTTAATCATGCATATAGTAATTTGGTCTGTACTTGGTGCTAGAATGGGACCAATACGACCAAATCATTTTCAACTTAACATTTTTATTGGGCACAACGATGTGACTGCTAATCAGCAAGTCTGATGACTGTTTAATGTTCAGTAACGATGTGTCATTTATGACCAATAGATACTCATATTTTCCACAAAGGCGTGGAAGATCATCTACAGCTGTATCTTATGCAAGGGAATACCAGCCTATATATTAATTGGCCATGTGGATGTGGCCATGCTCAACTCACACACATGTACTATGTATCGTGTCATTGCACCAAAAATCATGATGAGCACATAAATTCTGTGTTGGCGCATCTAAATATAAATGCTAGGCATACCAGTGTAAACATTTTGTGTGAAGCTATGCATATCATTTTAGTGGAGAATTTTCCTTGCTGCTTATATGATTGTAAATTATGTTGGATTTTCCCTAAGATGCTGGAATTGTAAACGGGAGTTTAGAGCAGTACTGATTTTTGTGCTTGGGTCAGTTTGGGTTACAGGCATATTGCAGGCTGTAGAGAAGTCTTTATTACACATGCCAGAGAGGGGAGAAAACAAAGTGTTAAATACGTTCATATGCTGCTATATTTTTGGTCTCTGCACACTTCCTTGTGCAGTCAGCCTTAGTGCATAATATCCTGTGAGATGAACAAACTTGTAAGTGTTATACTCGGTGGCATTCCTCCTTGCAGTCTTTTTGAGATTTAAAAGATTTTGATTTTAATTTTTTTTCTTGGATATTTTAAGATAATGTACTAACTGTGGGAATAAATGGTAGAGTTGGTACATTCACTGACACTTAGGTGGCTTTTTGTTTCTTTTTGAAAGCACTGCTCGAAATTGTCTCATATGGCACCCTCCACAATTATTGCCACCCCTGATAAAAATGCATTAAAAGCCTTAAAATTTTTTTTTTTTTTTTTTTTTTTTTTATTGTAGGAGCCTAATATTTTTTTGATTTTTTTTTTTAATTCTGACCTTTAACTCGTGTGAATTAAAAAAAAAAATAATTTGTCACTAAGGAATAATTATTTTTAATAAAAGCACCTGTGCCACAGTTATTGGCACCCCTAATAATTTCTATAAAATAAACGTACTTGAAGCATTTGTTGTCATTTCTACTTTAGTTTTAATTAATTACTTGACTGGCCTGTTTCCCTGGGGTATAAATATGATGTAACACGGAGGCCTATCTTCCACTCTTCAACATGGGCAAGACAAGAGAATATGCTATTTGAGTCATGCAGATGTGTGCTGATCTTCATAAGTCAGATAATGGCTACAAGAAAATAGCTACTCACATAAATTTGCCCATATCCACAGTAAGAGCAATAATTGAGAAGTTTAAAACAACTGGACCAGTGACAAACAAAGCTGGACGAGGACTTTACTTTACTTTAGGTTTATCTAGCCGCCACACACAGTGAGGAGGATGGTAAAGGAAGTAAAAATATTCTCCAAAGCTCACTCTTAGAGAACTCCATCAAAGACTTGGGGTTGCAAAGTCTCCCATAACAACCATTAGATGCTATCTACGTGCCACCAAGGCATTTAAGAACAAGTGGTTTTGTGAAACACTCTGTCTTGTATATTTACTTTGATTTTCAGTCTATGCATGTGAGAGTTTCAAAGAAATAGAATTGCATAATTTTTGTGTCCCTTTGACCTTGGTTATGTCTTTGTTAGCATTGCCTGCTAAATAACCCATGCAGAAGTATATTAGAAAGATAATATCTTTTATCTTGATAAATATTGGATTACTTCACCAAGGGGGAAATTAGTTGTGTGCGACTGTGACCACAATAACTCCTAAACTAATAGATGGATTTCCACAAATTTTTAACCAAATGTGGGTCTTGGGCCAACAAGGAACTGATTAAATTTTGAGGGTGATATGGATCCGGAGCCAGGAAGGTTTTGAAGGATTTTTAACATATCTGCTGGAGGATGGCTGATGCTGAAGTAAACAAACTCTTGTTAGGCTTTGGGTTAAGCCTGATGACGACGCCTTGCTGTTTGAGTGCATCATCTGATGACCTGAATCATTTGGAATAACAACACATTGACAGTTGTTTCAGTACTATCTGCAACATGAACAAAAGCAAAATAGCCACTTCTAGAATCAAATGATGCCGAACACGGTCACTTTCAGCCCAGATAAAGGATTACTTGCCACCTCTCTAAAAAATAAAATAAAACAAATAAATAAATAAAAAATCATGCTGTTATATGGTAAGCAGTATCTTTATTTCAAGTGAAAATAATCTTTCCTGACTGGAGGCCAAAGTCGCTGTCATTGAGGTGTTGCACGAAGAATTTTTTACTCTCCGGCACACCCTGGAATTTAGTCAATGAATAGAAATTCTCACAGTAGAAAACATTGTGAGATTGGGCAAATTTACATCTTTTATTCTATAATTTCCAAACACACTTAGAAGAGTACTATATACACAGTTTTTAAAGCCTGGATTGAAAGGTTTAGATGTAGCACTACCATGGTGGAGGTCTGTACTCTCTGAGTGTATTTCAGGTTTTAAAAATAGACCCAGATTACTTCGAATTTGCTTAATTAAAATAGTTTCCATCTAATTTAAAATTTTTTTTGTATAAATTTATTTATTATCTATTATAAAAATTGTAATAGCACCTGTTTCCAGTTTTAGTGACAATTTGTTTGGTAATTTTTCTGTAATTAATGGCAAGTGTGTTGTGTTCAGTAAATTCTTCTCCAATATGTCCATAGACCAGCAGAATTGTGCTTTGTACTCATAGTTCTTAAGTGTGTTGTGCAACAGTGATAACAGGTTATCACAAAATATTTACACCAAGCTTTTGTTTTTATCTTAACAGCTATCTGAAGCCATTTAAAGCTAAATACCCTCCATTAAGTGTACAAATTGTTGCTCATTACTCATAACACTTCCTGAAACGATCACGCTTGTAATACTCACAGTTGTGTTTGAACTGAGGAAATGGGTTCATATTTTGAGAATATGTACGTATGTATGTTTTATTTTAAAAAAAGAGACGAAAAAAACCCCATTTGAACTTTTTTTTCTTGTCAGAGGAAGATTGCCGCCTTGTCAGCAAATGCTGCTTAGCTCTTACAGCACCATTACCAAGTGCTAAGTGCCTGTGTGATCTTTAGAATCCTGTGGGGAGTGTGGAAATCTCTTACTGAAGTGACTTATTATTTTATATATATATATATATATATATATATATATATATATATATATATATTGTATGTGGGAAAAAATAACAGTACTACAA
>JAOUQZ010000049.1:15665547-15699810 GCA_028564935.1 Neosilurus hyrtlii | reverse complement strand
AGCTCTACTCCGACGTATCGAGCACTGTTTTACGGAAAATCGACTCAAGATCTTATATATATATATATATATATATACACACACGCACGCACACATATATATGTACACTTTTTTTTAAAAATAAGTCGAGGCATCAAGAGAAAAATCACAGGACCACCAAGTGCCCCACCTAGGCATGCTATTTTTAAGACTGCTGAATCTGTTTAGAGCTGGTTCAAGCACAGCGCATGTAGCAAACATGTTCAAGATCATTCGTTTGCTGATTTGTTTCAATGATAGCTTTATTTCTCTTTTCAGCCAAGTGTCTCTTGCTTCCTTGATCTTTGTATGATTTAATAATAGTGATTACTATTTAAAGGTATTTTACATATAGGTGATGTCATGTATAACCTTGAAAGTGTTACCCTATATGAAAATAACAGTAGACTGCATTCCATGTGTTTAAATTTTATACTGTTCCTATGGACAAGCATAATACAGGAGAATTTTTTTTCACACTGTTGCTTTAGGTATACATTTCTATCAGTTTGTCAGGATAACTATATATGACAGACATACTGCATAGAAAATAGTGATCTGTTTGAAGCATACAGAATATATGGCTGAGAAGCCCCTTCACTTGCTGAAATTTTGGACATCTGGTGATTGCAGATAAAGAAATCTCTAATGCATTTTTTTCTCTATTGACATTCAGGGCAAACCAATTTCAGAATCAGTAGCTGTTTGCAGCTTCATTTTGTAACAGTACATAGCAAAAACGTAATCCAAGTCTGACATTCACTGCATGAAGAAATCACACGTGGCTATCGGCTTTCGACACTTTTAGGCAGTTTGACTGTTTTTACTGTTTGTTTTTTTTCCCCTCTCTGTTTGGTTCACTTGCTCCTTATCCCACATGACCTGTGCAGAAAAATAGCCAAGGCAAACATTCCACATAATTTTTGAAAAATATACAGCTGTTGAAAAATTGAGAAGATTTTAATGGTGGTCACATAGCTATATCTAATGGTTTTGTTTTATGGTCCAATAGCTGCATGAATTCTGCTAGTTGAGGTATTAATTTAGTCACAGCAATGTCAGGGTTTTCCCAGACTTCCACATGTATTGTAGAGAATTCCCATAGAGTCAGTAAAGTCAAACTTTGGAGCTATAAGCCAAGAAGTGTAGAACCTCCTTTTGACCTTCCTTTTACATCCATAAAAGTGTGGCCTTTGTTTTTAATCCAGAGCAACCCTAGCTCTGAGGAGTTTTCAGGCTAGATGGGAAATCAGAAGGTACTAAAGATGACTGCTGTGCCCAATAGGTTTAACGTGACAGTATGTAGTTGGCAGGGATGGATTTGGATGCTAGTGCTGCGAGCTCTGCCAGACACTACCTTTTTGGTGCTTTGTGTGTGGATTGTTGTGCTTGTCTGGGTTGAAAGACTGTACAAGGTGGAAGTGAGCAGTCCCACATCCTTGGTCAGTCCTCGCTCAGGTGATTCGGAGGAATTCTCTCTGCTCCAGTTGTACTGAAAGTTAAGCACTGCTGATTTGGACAGATATTCTGAAGTGACCGCATGCATATGTAGTTGCCCTCGAGTGTCTGCACCTTGTGGAGGTTCAGTGTATGAGGCAGAGTTCCGGGTTCTGGTTGTGAAAAAATGGGCTTCCCCACATGTAGGATTGATGTAGCAAGGGCACCCCAACACTTTTGCTGGGGTCTGCTGCACCCAGTTTAGTAGATGTGTAATGTTTTCCTCATCCTCACATGCCCAGGGGTTATCCCCAAGTGAAAGCAGTTGCAAAGATTCCAGTTGATTGAACACACCCTCGCTCACTGAAGCAAAGCGATTGGAATGCAGGTAAAATCGGGACAGCCTGGGAAGCCGGTCAAGTGAGCCGGGAAGGATCTGTAGCAGAAAATTGTGGGAGAGGTCCACTATCTCCAGATTGTAGGGCATGTTAGTTGGCACAGTCCAGAATTTGTTATGGCTTAGGTTGAGTGCTCGCAGACTGGGTAGTGTGTTGTTAATGAAGACCACACGCTCTAACTGGTTGTTTGATAGGTCCAAGGATTGCAGGTTCCAGTGGTAAGCAGTGTCGTTTTTCTCGAGGTGGCGAATTCGGTTGGCTGATGCATGAATATTCCACAGTGCCCGCGGCAGGCCAGCTGGAAGGTGCTTGAGATGGTTGTGGGAAATATCCAGAGTTCTTAGGTGGGCAAAGTTGCCGAGGACTCCATCTAAGTTTTGAAGCCGGTTGTGGGACAAGTTGAGGAAATTAATGTTGTGCTGCAGATTGTTTGGTAGCAGTAAGAGACCCCGGGCAGAGCAGTCCACTACTCGATGTCCCCTGCCACAGGAACACATCGGGGGACAGATAGCCTGCACAGACACTGCAAATAGCATCAGGAGCAGCAGGCAAGTCAGCATAGATGCAGACATTGTGTGAGCCCTCCTACAAAATAAGATAATTCGATTATAGTACATCTTAATAGATAGATAAAATTTTAGGATTACTGACTTGTGTTTTCTTGCATATGCTGTATTGTAAATTGGATATTTACTTACTTTGTATGGTTGAAGAGAGCGCAGTGAATGGAAACAAAGCTAGAACATGGATTTGCTGGTTTGGGCTTCTCTGCTTAAATCAGTTTGTTACTACCTGAGCTGTAATAAGGATTCATATGTCATAGGATTCGGTGTATAATGTTAACGTCGACTATGGTGCCCATTAATTATTTATTCTTTATTTTGTCGTCTTTTGATTACTCCCCCTCTTGTAGTCTTAGGGATGTGCATGAGCTGACGTGCCACGTTATTTAGTTCAATCCCATGTCCAGCTTTCTGCCTTGTAGCAAAGTTATGTAATCTGTAATATCTGTCTTTAGGCCTATTGGATTGTATTTACCTTCCTCCTTAACAAGTGACATATTTGTGCTCCTCTGTATTAAAAATGTATAATCTGTAATCTTGGTGATTTAGATATAAACTCCAAAAATTCTAAACAAAAACTTGCTGAAGACTCTGATTTGAATTGGGGTGCTCTGTATGTTAATTCCAGGAGTACATGTTTAGTCAGGAAGTGCAAATGCAAATATTGTATGAAAAACTAAGTGTTCTAATATAGCTCAGTAGTTTAACATAGGTTTAAAGATCCTTTGGTATTGCATTAAAGCCAGCCTCATGTTTCTGCAGATCTAGGGAAATATTAAGTATATTCCTGTAAGGTCCTATTGGGCTGTTTGTGTAGGCTGTGTCCCTTTTGCAGATTTAGAGAGAAGTGAACAGAGCCTCTCAGTGCTCTCTTGTGCTAAGGCTCTGGCTAAAGATTGAGTCCCTGCCAGAAACTACTCTCTACTGCTGTTTCTACTGCAGTGAATGTTTAGAATTTCGTCTGGTTATCTGTATCTGTCCTTTTTCTTGTTATCTGCCATCTAGGGACAGTGAAAATGTACTGGCCAGATTACACTATATGCCAGTCTGGTGTTCTGGAAGTTTCTTTTCTTCCTGACCAACCAGAATGTGTGATATGAACTGTGTATAGGCTATAAATATGTTAAGCCATGCAAGCTTATTTATTTGGTGTAAAGCTTTGTCCTTTGTGCATATCAACCCTGAATTTGGTTAATATTGAAATGCCTTACCTTGTCTTTTCCATCAAGTTTCCCTCGTTTCTCATTCTTTCTCCCAAACACTCCAGTCTCTTCTTTCGAGCTCTCCTCTTATCTAGAGCAGCAGAGCACAATTTCTGTCACTGTCTTTTTCTTTTTTTCCGCTGCTCTGCATGGCAGGTTAATCCTTTCTCACCTACATTCGGACTCTTTCCCTGTCTTCTGTTCTCTTTATATTACCCCTCTCCGTCAGGCTCATTTCTTCGCCTCCCTTTTCCCCTTCTCAGTTGCGCTAAGCATTAATGAGTTAATAGGTGGTTCTCCTGTCTAACCCATGTCCATACCTGGGCATGGCTGTGCTGTGGTGGTGAGCCAGTCTCTGATGGCTCAAACTCCAAATGCTGCAAGCTGCTCATCCCAGCAGCATCTGAGCTTGTGGAAAGTAGCGAATGAGCAGGAGGAGGGAGGTCGGAGAGAGAGTGGAGAAATGCAGCATAGAGACAGGCTGCTGCTGACAAGGTTTGGGCGTGGGGTGGGGGGGTTTGGGGAAAGATGGGACTGCTGACTGTGATTTTTAAAACACAACCAGTGTGCTGAATGAAATCATCTCTCTTTATTCCTCCCTTTTTCTTCCTACACAATCATGCTATTTTTCTCCAGTATAAACACATTTACTGGGTTTTTGTACACACCAGCACATAGGAATACACTAACCTTGACTGCACTGCAGTGGCACCACTAGTGTGAATAACTACCATGTATGACACATCACATCATTTCTTTTTTCTACCCAGCCACTCACTTATCCTGGCTTGTGTGGCCCTGTGATCATGACACTCAGAATTGTGTTTTTGTTTAATACCCTCGTGGTCTGTTTGTGGAAATTATTTAACATTTTAATTATTATATAAATTGCACTAAACTGTTTTTTTCTATATGAAAAAAGAACATTTTGGATCATTAGAAGTGGAGTCAGAAAGGTAATATAAGCACCCTTATTGTAGGATTCATAATGTTTCCCTCACCTTTTAGAAACAGTAAAATATCTTCCTGTAAATGAAATAACTGTCTCTGTGGGCTCTTTGTGCAAGTGGTAGGAAAAAATGTGCTGCTGCCTTACATCTCCACTGTTCTCATTTCTATGTTGAGTGCAGGGTCCTGTTTGTGTGATGATTTATGTTCTCTCTGAGTCTCATGCTTCCTTCCTTTCTGTCGTTTACTTACACTGTCCAAAATTAGATAGGTGGATTGAACGTACTCACCTTGTCCCTAGGTGTGAATGTGTGTGTTTTCCTTGTGCTTTGCTGTGGTCCCATTCTCCAGCTGTGTGCCCAGTGAGAGACTCCATATCCATGAATGAATGAATAATGAATGCCACTAATACCCAGCCTCTTAGGACAGGCCAGCAGGTCTCTGTACTTGTTGATTGCTACTTATTCATTCAAATAGCTTTCCCTCTTGCACTTAAGTGTTCAGAGCATCATGGTTCATAACGATTTGTGGGTGGGGTTTGGATAGACTACTCAATGCTAGTACTTAAAATGACTAATTATACCTTAAACTGGCACAGAAATTTTGCATTTTAAGAAACCATGCATGCATACATGCCAGAATATAAAGTTCAGAATAAACAGTGTTAAAAATTTAGTGCTGATCCAATATGCCTGCCTTTCAGATTCAATCCAGAAGAGAGTTGTTAATAAGTCCATATAAATAATGTATAAATAATAACTTTGGTTTAAAATATTTTTGATGAGTGCTTTATTATCAGACTATTTTGTATATTTAACATGCGTTTATTGTAAAGGCCTGGGCTTTCATGAAAGAACAAAGTGCAGTAAAATAATCGGTATTTGAAAGATTATGCTAAGGATTAGTTGTATATTTCTGGTAGTACATAATGTTAAAAATTTAATGGCTTTTCTAAATAAGTTTAAAAAGGAGTAGTTGGCTTTCAAGATAAAATGACGCGACCTAGAAATGTATTTTATGATAAACTACCTGATCTTTTTCTGTGAAACTGTATTCATGTTGTGTATAATTAACAAGCATGCACCAAATGCAAAAATGTATTGATGTTGCTCAATAGATGAACAGGACAACTCCATTCAGCAACATCCACCGAGCCTGAAGCACATAATATTTTTTAGCATATACTATACAGGAACATAAGCAGAAAAAAAGCACAATAAAATGAAAGTTTTATGGTTTATTTCTGAACTTCTTTAAATGTGTCACATTGATACAGGTGAACTCCTGGTGCATGTGCAAGCACGTACATAGGCTAAGAGCTCTGTAACAGTGTTTCTTTAAGCCACATTCAGAGTTTTTACTACACAGAAGCAAAGAAACTGAAATTATTTTTTAATAGTTTATATTTACTTAATTTAACTATTAAAAAGGCTGGGCAGGTGAGATCTGCATGTTCGAAGTTGATACTGTTGTGTAGATAAAGGAGTCTTGTGGGCCTACTCATTCAGAGACTGCTCCAAGTGACCGTGGTAGACTGTAAGTGTCCATCGTTTGGATGCAAGCAGTGACCACTGGGCATAATGTTTGATATCGCAGAGATAGCGAGCCAATCAAATTGTCGTTTCCCTGTAGTGTAAAATAAAATGCTACAGTGCACACCATCGAACATGGCATTCCCCTGTGTAGATACCATCAACTCATTTCAGTACCTATAATACAACTTACTACTACACTTAGAATATAACTTCTATTTCAACATGGTATGACCAGGGAGGGGTCTACCGCTGTGGTTCTACCATGCTAAATGGTTTTTAATAGCAATATGTAGCTTGTTAATGCACCAGTGGGGTGTCCACTGACAATGGAGAAAATGAACAAGTTGAACAGTTGAAATCAAACCTGTAAACATTTTTTTTAATGTGTTAGCACTTTTGTGACTGCAATCATTATCACTGAAAATTATTATTCAAGATTAAGTAAGGCAAAACACTTTGTTAAGCCATTTTATTGCAATATAATCACACACTCAAACTCTTATGATTATTGGATTATTTTAATATCACAATTTTGACCTGCACTGTGCAAGCTTTTTCTGCAGTCCTTTTTAAGCCATGTTTACAGTAATCCATTTGGACATACATGTACTGTAGGTATGTAAGGATTTTTGGCTGTTAGGCTCCATTTTGAATGTTGCTTAAAGCTAACAAATATAAGCTTCTGTGTTTTATCAAGCATTTATAGTAGGCAGTAATGATTAGGCATGATTTGGGGGCTCAGTTCATTATGTCATGG
Source organism: Neosilurus hyrtlii (assembly GCA_028564935.1). NCBI lineage: Eukaryota > Metazoa > Chordata > Actinopteri > Siluriformes > Plotosidae > Neosilurus > Neosilurus hyrtlii. The sequence goes on along the minus strand of JAOUQZ010000049.1, from coordinate 15,692,952 downwards.
TGATGTTGGTTTGACTGTCTGTATATTATATAAAGGTCTTTAGTGCCACCATTTTAATCTTTCACAACAATAAAGGCTTTTCTTATCATGAACGGCTCAAATGGCACTTTAAATTATATGGTTTTAGGCTTTGTCACATATACTAGAACAGTGCGCTTAAATTGTCATAGCCTACTGCTCAATAGACCAGAACCTCTAACCACTTACGTAAGATTTAACAGCATTAGGAACTGTTTATTAAACAGACAGACCATTTAAAGTAGGCAAACAAACTCTGACATGCTGCTTTTGTGCTAAAAACACCCAACATTGATACTGCTGTAATTTACACCAAATTTGCTTCTTACTTTTTCAGACTCTGTCTTTTTCTCTCAACTCGTATCTGGTTTTATGTGCAGTGTCTGCTTTTCCCAAAGTAAATTACATCCTAAACATTGACATTTGCTCCTTGTACTTTTAAAGGGTGTACTGTGATGTTTCAGTGCTGTTTACTAATAACGTCTATAAATCACATGGGTTCAGATTTAAAGGGGTTTTCATATTTTACCTATGAAATCGTGCTGAAAAGGTGAATATTTGCCTTAAAGGTAGTTTACTGATGACTTTCATTACCATTAGGGGATTTTTCCCACTTCTGTGCTTTGCAAATGTTTCATTTTTTGAAACATATTTATTTATTTATTTTAAAAGCATACAGTATGCTGTTCGGTTTACTGTTAGATTTTGGTTGCTGGTGGGTTTTGTGTGTCTCTAAGATTGTGCTGCTGGTGGTGGTGGAGGAGGGTTGTTTATAGCATCTGATGATGTGGATTCGATATCCTTGTCCTGAGAAGGATTAAGGTCCACATCTTCAAATGGAGTTAGATTGGTATTGTTTATCTCTGCATGTAGAGATGGAATGATCTCATCAAGTTTGGGTGTTTTTTGAGTATCCTCATTGTTTTCAAGAGCTGGAAGATTACTTATAGCCTCTTGGGCATTGGAGTCTGAAGACACCTCAGCTGGTGGACTGTTTGTTTCATTTTTCTGAATTTGGCCTGCTGTTGCGTTTCCATTTAGTGGTTGGGTGTTACGTTGCCCGAATGTACTGCCTGCTGGAGTGTCCTCAAGGGGGACCCCCTCATCCACCGAGTTCAACAAAGAAAGTCGCTTGGAAAATCGCTGGGGAAAGAATGAGTAGAGGGAATTTCTTTTGGGCTCCTGACGGTGAAATGGCCCACCATCATTGATTGTTGGTAAATTAGGATGCACGTCGGCTTCGATGAATGGTGAAGGGCCAGCCCAGTCAGGATTATCTGTGCACTTTTTTGGCTTATGATTTTTTACCCAAATCATAACAAATGCTACAAGCATAAGAACCAGAATAGTACCAATCAAGGAGCCTACTATAGGTCCTGGATGGATTTTTTTGTTGTTGGAGGGTTTTGGTGTAGGAGTTTTGGTGTTGATTTTTTGAGTGGTGGAGGTGCTTTCACTGTTTGGGGTGGGGCGATTTCTCTCACTGATATGGTCTTTTGTGTTTTCATATATTGCAGTTGTATTTGTGGTATCAGTAATACCAGTTGTACCGACCTTTGGGCCAACAGCTGAACTCAAACCAGTGGAAATGCCAGTGGTGGTTGAAATGTTGAATGAGTAGGTGGCTGTGTCATTTCTTTCTTCATTGCTAATGTTCAAAGTTCCATTGGTAATAATGAGTGGTAGAGTATGTGTGATTTCTTTTTCTTGGGGAAGTGAAGACCATTTCGTCGTCAGTGCTCCAGTAGTCTCTACTTCTCCTGACTGATTAGTGATATCCCTTGGAGAACTTTGAAACTGAGTAGAATTATCTGTAAAAACATTTGAAGATGTGGACCTTAATCCTTCCATCTCTTGTGGCGTGGAGTATTTCTCTGCAGATTTATTAGTTTTATCTGCTTGCGTGTGTCTATCTAGATCTTTATTGGTGGAGTTAAAATTATGTATTGTTTGATGGTCATCTGTGTTGGTCGTGACCTCTTTCGAAATATCCGGTGGTGTTATTGAAATTCGGTCAGTCTTTGTTTGCATCAACTCTGTCCTTAAAGGCAAGGACCTACTTTCTTCTGTAGAGATTGTCATTGCGTGGGTTAGATGCTCACCATGACTCATACTTGTAACATAGTGCTCTGAGGTTTGTGGGGGTGATTTTAGAGATAAGGTAGTTTTGCTTTTTTCAGTAATATATTCATCTTGGTTCTTCAGAGTGAAACCGGTGGGTTCATCATTCCACATGGTGGTTTCATGTTTGGAACTCTCTTCATGTAGTCTGGTGCTGCTTGGGGTTTGGGTGGTTCCATCATTTGTTTTCAAAGTATTTTCAGAGTTTTTTGGAGAGGATGTGGCGAGTTCATCACCCCTTATGGTTGTTTCATGATAGTTAGATGCATCGTCCTGGTGCCTGGTATAATTTGACATAAAGGTCACCTCGCCAGTTAGTTTCCAGGGAAGTACCAGAAACAGTACACATGTACTGAAAATGGATTTCATGATGTCGTCTTCAAAAATGATGCCTGCAAACTACCAGAAAATGATTGTTAATAATCTTAGTTACTTATTATACCCCATGATACCTTAAGTGAAAGCATTTAGAACCAGCTGTAATCACTAGTTGTAAAACTGGGCGAGTTCCTAGGACATAAGTGGGTGTGTCACATGAAAATCACGTGTTGTGTGATGGATGTAAACCCTTGTCGTCTGGTTTTGAACATGTAAAAAATAAATAAATAAATAAAATTCACTTCATAGCTAAGTCTTGACGTCATGTCTTTATGCTAGGTCTGTTGTATGATGCCTTAGATTTCAAGTTACCATAGATACGAATTTTATACACATTTTGATTCATCTAATGTGCTCATAATTATAAAATTTTAACAGTAGTTCTATTTTTGCCCAGTGTCAAACCCATGGGACTTCCTTATATACCCAGAATGTTTGTTTGTTTTTTGGTATTATAGCTTTCGTATGAGTGTGCAACTATGGAGCTTTCAGGTCCGCCTGACCCAAACCTACATTAGTCCCTTCTGTTGTTGGCCTGCTTAATTTGAACGACAAGAAAAATCTCTAGTTGTTTGTGAAATGGGCTCAACAAGTTCAGAAAGCATATATCTCCACTTGTGTAAACATTTATTAACCAGGTAGTGTCAAGCACCTTAAAACTAACTTGATTCTATTTGAACGAAACACAAGAAAAGAGACTTGCTATGTAGTATATTTATATTTTTAAAAACAATTTAGGCATTCTCTTTGATCTAAACATTGACAAATTAAATTGGCAATTAAAGGGAATTTTATTTATAATGGCTGATGTTCCACTCTTTCCTGAAACTGTATAGGAAGTGCTTTCATGTTGCAACAGTTATAGCATGATTGTGACATTTTTCTGTTTAAGTTTCCCTAACAACTTTTACCACCGAACAAACATATGCGTGAATCTGATTTGTTGGTAGCTGGGCATCGATCTTGCAAACCAGCATGGCTAAGATAGTATTTTAAGTGAAAAATGGAAAAAACAAAAAGAGTAATGTTAATATACTTGTTCTAATACATTATTGTGCATGTGCATGGAACTATGTATGGCACATAAACTAAGACTAATAATAATAAGAAAAATATGTTTCACAAAATGAAGCATGTTATCATGAATGTGGTAAAGTTTTTTTAGGAGACATTTAGGAAGGCATCTTGGCATCTGGTTATTTATAAAGAATAAAGGCAACATTGTAATAACCTGTTCCAGACTGTGCAGTTATGCAAAAATAAAGCAAGCAAATCATTTGAGAGCAATCTATACATATGGTAGAGGGCATTTAGTTAAATAGTTCTTGATGACTACCGTATAACATACATAACAATGTGTATTTATTAGAATGTTGCAGTCGTGAAGTCTTGATATAAGTACGTAATGATTACCGACAATTAATATAAAATGTGATTATAGAACTGTTTACCAACCAGTTATGCAAGTAAGTGATCGTTGAACCCTTTTGTTAGTTAAAATCATTCTGAGACAGACAATTTTTACTTACCGGGCTTTCATACAGTTTACTAATGAAGTCTAGATGTCCTCCAGAGCAAAGGATTCAGTCATCAAATTTGAGGATCGGTTATGTTAAGAGTACGCTCTATACATATTCACCAGCCAGCCCACCAAACCTTGTTTCAAGTCTTAGTAAATGATGATGGTATGAAGTTTGTTGAATGAGGAACTTGCACATTTCACTGACAGGAAATGAGAGCTGTGAAACCCTTGCTTTTCCCCCTCTTGTTCTTCTACTAATGTTTTATTCTGGTTAAACTTTTACTGTTCTACTATTTACCAAAAATGTTAATGCAGTACATTTTGTAAAGGAAATTTGGAAAATATTTTACAGAAAAATGTTTAAAACAAATGTAATTAGTATGAGCCAGTGGCTGATAATGCTGCTCATGGATTGTAAATGCAGCAGCATGCAACTTTAGAAACAGAAAAGTTTTCTTGCAAAAAAAAAAATCGCATTCAAATCACACAGGTTTTTTGAGACTCTGAATGTGTTATTCCTTGCATTAATGTAGTCTCCTCTGCACTATGAAACATCTTATAGTTATATGACTGTTACCTAGTCCTAGTGTACAGTGGGGCTTCAAAATCTGTGTACACTTTATTACTTTCTGTATTTCTGCAAATATATGACTGAAAGCATCAGATGTTTTATGTCATATTTTTGCAGAAATATACAAGCCCTGAAAGTAGTTAAGAGGACCCAATTAAATAAATGAGCTCAAAATATAATGCTTGATAATTTATTTATTGAGGACAATGATCTAATATTACATATCTGTCAGTGGCAAAAGTATGTAAACCTTTGCTTTCAGTATTTGGGGTGACCAAACATGGTTTAGGTAACTGTTGTTCAGTCCTGCACATTGACTTGGAGAAAATTTAGCCCATTCTTCCATACAGAACGGCTTCAACTCTGGGATGATTGTGGGTTTCCTAAAATTAATATTTTGATTGGATTCAGTTTCATTTGGTTGTTTTTTTTTTTGTTTGTTTGTTTTTAAATTAATTGTGAGAGTTTTGACGTCTTGCAACGTGCCCTACTTTCTCTTCCGTTTAAATTCATGGACAGATGTCCCGTTATTCGCCTTTACAAATTGGCTGGTATAAATCAGAATTCATTGTTGGTGACAAGCTATCCTGGCCCAGATGCAGCAAAACAGTCCCAAAACATAATACTTATCATAGATAATAGAGAAATGTTTAATATTGCAAGTTTTATTTCTTTGCTAAGTTTGTTTTAATATGTAAAGCTGCTTTGCGATAATGTACAGCTGAATTGAGTATAAAACACAAACAGATCAAAATGTTTTAATTAGCAGTTTATTCTGCCATAGTTGATTACAAAGGAAATTAAGTATTTTATCTGGTTCATATGAAAGGCTGAAGAAAGACTTGATGTAGAAAAGCTGGTTGACTTATAGACTTCCCTCTTTACATATACAATTTTCGAGGCTAGTAGTTCCTTTCTTTTAATGAGCTTTAATAGTAACTGGTTAGGTTAAACATACATATTTATTAACTTGGTTACATTCATAGCTATTACATAAAAAGGTGTTTGTGGTGTTTATATATTCTAAAATTGGACATGTGTATATATGTGATATAAATGTAATTACTGTCATATTAATGATCCATTACTAAACCATATATAATTGCCAGACCTAGACCTCTGAAATTAAATAAAGTAATGCAAGAGGGAAAAGAGAGCAAGTAGGGAAAAAATTTTTTAACAACAAACAAAACTACTAAGGTGCCGCATTTCGGTTAGCATTTAATAGGGAGAGTGAATATGTGTAAGCTTACACCACCAGTGGCATATTCTCCAGTTCCTTAGCAGGATCTGTGCAGGAATCTCTGGATGTGGAGCTCTGCATGGTGGCCAGGACATTTTCTTCATCTTTGTTTTTTTTGGTGTTGCTTTGATGCAACATATCCTCCACTTCTTCCTGCGGTGCTTCGTAATTTGCCTCGTTCCGAACTTCCTCTAACAGGAGGTTGGTCTCGCATGGTCCCACAATGCCTTCCTCTGGTCGCTCAGTGCTCCACTGACCTGACCCTCTCACATTTGCATTTCTGCGACTCGAACGCCGGCCCATGCTCCGTTGCTTTAAAGTGATTACTTTATATGCCAGCACCAAGACAGAGATCAGTAGGACAAGCATGATACTCCCAGATGATGCAGCTATTATGAATGCTAGCTGAGGGTCAATGAAACAGCTGTCTGGACTCCCTCCTGGTGCTTCTGTTTGGTTCTGTAAACCAACATTGGTGATGTTGGTTACGGGAAATTGTGTAGAAGTCTCCATTCCCGCTTAGAAATAGGAAGAAGAAAATAAACTATAAGAATAAAGAATAAACAAGATCATAGTGTGTATGGCATGCCAGCATGAAAGACATACCAAAGAACTAACCAGGCCGATCTTCTTGTAGACAAACTTTTTGTGCAGCTTCTAGATGAAAGATAATATATGACAGATAAATATTACAAACATTTCCAATTTATATAACTTTTTAAATAAATTTATTTTACTCATCACATAATTGGTTTGTAAGGTCCTGGTTTCTTGCGTTTTATTGGAACGTTCACTATCAGTGGACAGAGATACTAAGATCAAGTTTCTTTTTTTGTGTTGTAAGTAAAGGTCATGCTAAAGAATCACCTCTACTGTATATGACGTATTCTCGCACTGGTTAAAATGAAATGTGTGCATTTTGTAGCACACAACTAACACCATATTTGCCAAAAATAATATAAATGATAGAAGATATTGAGCACTTACCTGCGTAAAGCTTGGGGTGCACAGGTTATGGAATCAGACAGATGAGCCAAACCTGTTAAAACGGCCCCAGTTGCATATGCATTCACTTCCTGTCTGAGTTATTTAGAGGGGCCTTCGAATTTAGATGTCTTAGAGCTATGAAAGAAAGTACAACATAAATGACTTGACATAGCAACTTGGTCTGACAGGCGTGTATTTTGAATTTCTTGTATTTCTTTATTTCATTACATTTTATAATTAGGCAGACATTGACTTTGAGTAAAACCTCATTTGTGGATCGCTACTGTGACCATAATAATAGTAACTTTAGTACTTATGCTGGACTGTTTTTGGTTTACTTAACTGGTCAGTATTTCAAGTTCTTTTCTTATTTAACAAAATATATAACCTCTGACTTTTCTTTTCCTTACATTTAGGTTCAAGACCGGACAGATCAATGGTGACCTCCTAATCTACCATGTACTACTCACACTCAAACCATACTATGCTAAACACTACGAGATAGTTGTGGACCTCACCCATGTTGGCCCAAGCAACCGCTTCAAGACCGACTTCCTTTCCAAGTGGTTTGTCGTGTTTCCGAACTTTGCCTATGAGAATGTGGCTGCCGTCTTTATCTATAACTGCAACACCTGGGTGCGTGAATACACTAAATACCATGAGCGTCTGCTGACTGGACTCAAAGGCAGTAAGAAGCTGCTGTTTATTGACTCACCTGCACGCCTTGCTGAATATGTGGAACCTGACCAGCAGAAGCTTCCTGCTTCAACCCTGGCACTGGAGGAAGACCTCAAAGTGTTCCACAATGCACTTAAGCTTGCTCACAAAGACACAAAAGTGTCCATTAAGGTATTCTTGGAGATACATAGCCACTAAAGAAACTGAGCAAATATTTTTGTTAGATGAAACTTTTAATTTTTTTTTTCCAGTGGGATGTTCCTGTATTAAAATATCTTTTCATCTTTTCGCCCAGGTTGGCTCCACAGCTGTACAAGTGACCTCAGCTGAACGTACCCGTGTTCTGGGCCAGTCAGTCTTCCTCAATGATATCTACTATGCCTCAGAGATTGAAGAAATCTGCCTTGTTGATGAAAACCAGTTCACACTAACTATCGCCAACCAAGGCACACCCCTCACCTTTATGCACCAGGAATGTGATGCCATAGTTCAGTCCATCATCCATATCCGTACACGATGGGAGCTCTCCCAGCCTGACTCTATCCCCCAACACACCAAAATCAGGCCTAAAGACGTGCCTGGCACCTTACTTAACATTGCCCTCCTCAATTTGGGCAGTTCTGACCCCAGCCTGAGGTAAAATGCATAATATGACCACTTGCTTTTTCACGTTTTTGCAGTAATAGATCAACTGTTGAATGAATTTCATATATCGTTCTTATAGTAACAGTGCTTGTTTTTTATTTACTGGCCAGCTTCTTTCTTTGTTACATTGAGCTGATTAGAAATGCTAATGTGGGTGTTGTGTGTCTTTAGTTTAGCTGGCAGGCACTTGAAATTCTCATTGACAAGGCAGTGAAAAAAAGACTAACTTTAGAGCCAAGAATGTGTAAAATCTGCACATCAGCTGCTCTGATAAATATCTAAACATGACAATAATGCTTTAGCTATGCGAGATTGTATTTTTTTGATGTCATCTACAGGTCGGCAGCATATAATCTTCTGTGTGCCTTAACCTGCACCTTCAATCTCAAGATTGAAGGACAACTCCTGGAAACATCTGGCTTATGCATCCCAGCCAACAACACCCTTTTTATTGTGTCCATCAGTAAGACTTTAGCAGCCAATGAACCCCACCTCACCCTGGAGTTTCTGGAAGAATGCATCAGTGGATTTAGCAAGTCAAGTCAGTACTACACAGACACATTCGTCTTATCTGTGGTATCTTCACACTGACTACTCCGGTGCATCAGCCTGAATGAATTAATCTTCTGTTATAGGTATTGAACTGAAACATTTGTGTCTGGAATACATGACTCCTTGGTTGCGCAATCTGGTGCGCTTCTGTAAGCACAATGATGATGCGAAGCGGCAACGTGTAACCGCCATTCTGGATAAGCTGATCACTATGACCATCAATGAGAAGCAGATGTATCCATCAATTCAGGCTAAAATCTGGGGCAGTCTGGGTCAGGTGGGTTTACCTTTGTTGACTGACACATTGTACCTTCTCCAGAAGTTCTACAGAGTGCCTAATTCTTGGCTTGTGTACATGAAACGACCTCTTAAACCCTGCATCACCTATGTAAGTGCTTTAATTCCTAATTGTATTTTTGTTTTGTTTCTAGATATCAGACCTGCTGGATGTGGTGTTAGATAGCTTCATAAAGACCAGTGCAACTGGGGGCTTGGGCTCAATCAAAGCTGAAGTCATGGCTGACACAGCTGTTGCACTGGCATCTGGAAATGTTAAATTGGTTTCAAGCAAGGTGAGTTTTCACTGCCAGTTTTAGATAAACAGTTCTAGAGATTCATATGTTGGAATACTGAGTACTAGTCATGAGTTGGTAAACATTTTTGTAAGGAATAAATTATGACCGACTTTTAATACAACTAAATAGTCATGGCTTGTCAAGTGTTGATTATTATCCTGTAACAGCACAACCCAAAGTGTTTTAGTCTTCTTTTACTGCAACAATTTATTTGTATTGTATTTTATCGGATTGTAGAATCATTTAATGTTAAAATCCATGAGGCATTTATTTTCTGACGAGATACCAGAAAGCATGGACTCCGCTGATCCGTATGCTTTACCATGCCAAAGCCTCTCACTGGAGACTCCTTCATTAATCCATTATTGTAGTTCTATTGTTTTCATTTATGTAACAGTACTTATATGTTTATTTTTAGCATTTGATTATGTTGTACATATACCATCAGTGTGACCAAGCTGTGAGTGTGGAAATGATAATATATTAGAAGGAACACAAACAAACCCATGGCTTGAATTGGACCTTCTGACCAGTCAGTTTACTATTTCACCAGTTAGTCAAGACACTGTTTTAGGACAGTATCTTTGATTGATATCACCCATTCTTATTTCCAGACATTAACGGTTTTTAGTGCAATTCCTTAAAGTTTCATATTAAAACTGATAAATGCCTGAGAAGCATGACCCGACGTGCATTTAGTCAATAGCTTGTTTTCATTAAAAGTTTTGTTTGTTTATACATTTTCATCATTCTTAAAAGATCTACAAAGTCTTCTTTACTCACATGAATAATAAATAGCAGTGCCCTACCCAAATATGGTGGATGAATTAGTTTCAAGGGTGCCCTTTGTGCTCCAGAAACATGGTTCTGATGTTGTCCGAATTTGTTCTGCTGCTTCATTATTTGGAGGGATTATATCCAAATGCCTACCCTCAATTTGTACATCCTCTTTCTCACATAAACACAACAATAATTTAGCAAGACACACTGCCCGAAAATATATGAACTCCTGTTAGTTATGACAGTGAATAGACAGTATTGTTAGACAGCATAGCACATAGCTGGTTCTTCTGATTTAAGTTTCACTAACCTCAAGAGTCTCAGGCATTGTGGTCCTTAGATGAAGTAGCAAAATCATTAGGATCTGTCTCCGTGTTTACTTATCTCCATTTGTCATAGCTTATATTTTTAAGCTCATAGCTGCTCTGAGTGGGTGCTAAGCACTGTTTGGCTAGCATGTGCCAGCCACTGCTGATGTCACTACATGCCAGTTTTTGAGTACAAGGGTGGGCTTTGTCCAGTCATCGCATCTGCCTTCTCTCTGCCTCACACAACATCAGACTAAGAGGGCAAATGCAGACCCAAACATGACCTTATTGGGGAGGTCATAAGCCTCTGGAGAGTAATGTTTAGGTACATGACACAGAGGGAGGATGACAAAAATGACCTTGTTCTAGAATATTTTACAAGCTAAACATACTAGTTTGTATGATTATTAGAAATGTTAAAAACTACTACAGTAACACAGTTACTGGGTCTTTGTGGTATGTTTAGGCAATTTAATCTTAAGTTAGTTCTCACAAGTGACGTAACAAATGCATTCGCCATATCATCTGGAGTTTTCCACACTGGTACCCAGTGTTACTAAAGCTATCCGTGAAGCCGTGTCTGTGAGCTCGTTAAGTATACTGATTATAATGTTAGATTTGTTTACTTGCACTTTTTAAGATACAAATGTAACTGCAGCTAATTTATTGATAATGATGTAAACTATCCTTAAAAACAGGTCAAAGACTCTGAGGTAGAACTGGGCATATGTTCCTTTGCAAGGGGTTGCAGATACGCGAAACATGTGGAAGTGCAGTATTTTCAGTGAAGCATAAGAAATATATTTTTATTAAGAATGTTACCTTTACTGTTAAAATAAATCAGTAAAACAGTAATTAATGCTTATTAATGGAAAAAAATTCATCAAAATATGAAAGGATATAGTGGAATGGGATGGAACGGAAATAAAGACTAATTTCTTATATTGGTGATTGTATAAAGACCCACATCTTTGGTTTAGAATAAAAGTCTCAAACATTTTCTATTGACTTCTTTTGTATTGAGAGAGTTAAAACATGCCAAACACTGCCATAGCTCTAGAGAGCTAGCACAGCTTGTAGCGCCAGTGGCAACATATCACAACCGCTGTGAGATCTACAATGTTCTAAAACCTTTACTGTTTTGACTTGAAGTTTTTTGCAGCTTTATCAGACATCAGTTGTCTTTAGGCCAATTCACACCAAAGGTTCAAGTTATGAGCAAGGAATGTTCATGAAAATGACATGAACCATTGTTACTTAAAAGAAAATGAAAGAAAACCCTTCCAATCTGTGGCGCTACACTGTAAATATGTATATTTTCATTATCAAGTGGTTATTACTCTGATTGTTGTAGGTGCAGTCTGCCTAAATCTATTCAGTAGTTTGCACTGACCTGTTTGAAAAGGCCATCATTTGTAGTTTGTTTCATTCTTGTGAGTGTGTGAAATTACCAGAATAGGATGTGCATACATTCTAATAAGGCAAGGTAATGGCAACAATAACAGTATATCAATATTAAAATAGCAAATCAGATTAACTAGTTGACTTGAAAAAAAATTGTATTCACAATTGCACAATAATACTACATTACATTACCACATTATGTAATGCTACATTACATACATCAGACAAGCATCTGGTCATTTATGTGTACCTCTAGTGTACACCCCAGTACATTTAAATGCACAACACGTCTGCGTTTACAGTTTCTTCTACATCCGTTTTTTCAGTACAATAGCGCCCCCTGTGTGAGGATTACTTGTTTTTATTTTTTCCACAAAAAAGGTTTTATTAAGCATCGTGTGTTTTGTTAGGTACAGACATAAACTATGCGTGCAAGCTTTTATTCGTTTTTTTTAAATTCCCCTTTAAGTCTGCTTTTGGTTGGCCATATCACTTAGTTGTTCAATATCTCCTATTTCTGCTTTTTCTTTAATGTGTTTAAGGTAATTGGCCGAATGTGCAAGATAATTGACAAGACGTGCTTGTCTCCCACTCCTACTCTGGAGCAGCATCTTATGTGGGATGATATCGCCATTTTGGCACGCTACATGCTCATGCTCTCATTTAATAACTCTCTGGATGTGGCAGCCCATTTGCCTTACCTTTTCCATGTGGTCACTCTGCTGGTGGCTACAGGACCCCTGTCCCTCAGAGCCTCCACTCATGGCCTGGTCATTAACATCATCCACTCTCTGTGTACCTGTTCTCAGCTGAACTTCAGTGGTAAGGATGCACATGCATGCTTTTTTCCATGTTTGTACACTTCACCATTTACAGCTCATTTCTGTACTGGGTTTAAATGTTGTTTCTATTAGCACTTCTCATTTCTTAAAATGAACTTTCAGTAGCAGCGTTTGAGTTCCCCCTTTCCTCTAGGGGCTCTGTATTTCCACTGCAGTGTCATGTCTGCTATCATTTCATAATTCTCTTTCTGTTCTCTGCAGAGGAGACAAAACAGGTTCTGCGATTGAGTCTCACTGAGTTCTCCTTGCCCAAGTTCTACTTGTTGTTTGGCATCAGTAAAGTCAAATCAGCGGCAGTCATAGCATTCCGCTCTAGCTACCGGGACCGCTCGTTCTCTCCAGGCTCTTATGAGAGGGAAACTTTTGCCCTGTCTTCCCTAGAAACGGTCACTGAAGCCCTTCTGGAAATTATGGAGGTTTGTCTGAGTTGTTTGTGCACGCATCTGTTAGAGTGTGAAACTTATGCTTTCTTCGATTCTTTTTAATGTGTTCCTTTTACACGGTCTCACACAACAGAAACATAATTGCACCCCCCGCGAAGCCAAGGTTTTCACAGGCTGTTTTCTGCTACCGCAGACACCTCTTGTTAACACTCTAGCAGTCCCTATTCTTTATGTTTTTTATGTAGTCCCTACAGCACTACAGTGCTATCAGCCTATCGAAACTTGGTCATCTTGATGTATTTTTCAAGGTGACAGAGGCCAGTTCATCAAAAAAAAAAAGTTAAATTTAACAAAGGATTGTTTATTAATAATAAATATGCCTAAAAACATGCCTTGATATCAGCAAGGTGATATCAGATATCATTCATTCATTCATTCATCATCTTCTGCTTGTTCCGGGGTCGGGTCGCGGGGGCAGCAGCCTAAGCAGTGAGGTCCAGACGTCCCTCTCCCCAGCCACTTCCTCCAGCTCTTCCGGGGGGGACGCCAAGGCGTTCCCAGACCAGCCGAGAGATGTAGTCCCTCCAGCGTGTTCTGGGTCGGCCCCAGGGTCTCTTCCTGGACAGACATGCCTGAAACACCACACCAGGGAGGCGTTCGGGAGGAGCAGCTGTTTGACTCCGAGCTCCTCCCGGATGACGGAACTTCTCACCCTATCTCTAAGGGAGACACCTGCCACCCTGCGAAGGAAACTCATTTCAGCTGCTTGTATTTGCGATCTCGTTCTTTCAGTCACTACCCAAAGCTCGTGACCATAGGTGAGGGTAGGAACGTAAATTGATATCAGATATCACTTTGATATAATTTTGTATCAGGCATTACTCCACAGGATGCCCTACCAGCCGTTCGAAACTGGGTTATTCTAGAGTGTGCAGTTTTTGATGGATTGGTTTCAATTTTGTGCCAGTTCTACTTGGTGTCAAAGTCTTTAAGCCTATTGAAACTGGGTCACTTTGACCTAATTTTAAGGTCGTATGGGTCTTATGAATTATGCATATGGCCATGTAAAATTTGAGATATGTAAAATTGTTCACTGGCTTCATTGTTATTTTTACCAGATATGCTGACAAACATGCCTGTTAAAGATTTGAAAAATATTCTTGAGCTAATTTCCAGTGTGATAGGTTTCAAAGTACATCACCTTCAGTATCCACCCTAGTTACAAGCAACTTCAACCAGCCTAGTCAAAAACCAACTCATTTTTTTTTTAACTGATCTCGATGTCATTATTATATTATATTACATGTACCCTTGACCACGCTGGGGATACACAGAGTGTTTTGTGACAAGGGTGTGCTTTTTTAATTTACAGTAATGAACTTACTCTTGTCTTTCTTAGGCTTGTATGAGGGACATTCCTGGATGCAAGTGGTTAGACCAGTGGACAGAATTAGCTCAGAAGTACGTAAAAAAAAATCTGTTCTAAATTTGCTGTAATTGTTTTTTTTTTTTTTACTTGCTTTTTCCCCTCAATGTATAATAGTACGTGTGCTCAATGATGGTTGTATTTGTCTTTGGTTAGATTTGCTTTCCAGTATAACCCGTCTCTGCAGCCGCGGGCTCTAGTGGTATTTGGGTGCATCAGTAAACGTGTAACTCATGGTCAGATCAAACAGATCATCCGGATCCTCAGCAAAGCCAGTCCTCTGCTCAGCATTGACCGAGTGAGTGCTTCGCCTTGTTATGCTTCTACTATTTTACTATATTATTTCTACAATTTGCCTTCAAAATCTAAAACATGATCAAATGTCTCTTTGGTATGGAAAAACGCACCCTGCACCCATCTGTCTTTGCATTGAACTTGTGTGAATTGTGCAAATGATATATGTTGTCACTTAATTTTTTTCTTTCAACATTTTGTTCTTTTTCTTGTGTTACACCGTTTGACTATCTGCTGATAGTGGTGCAATGGCATTTAGCTCTAGCTTTGTCTCTATCCAAATAGAGCGATGCGTCAGTGCTTTAGCTTGTGGTAAAGATCTGTCACCTTTACCACTGTGTCACTTTCCGCTCAAACAGATCAGGTTCCAGTGCTTCAGTTTTAATGCTAATCAAGTCAACAGTGTTAAAGTTGAGTCTCATCCATAACAACTGTGTGGCATAGTGGCATTGCATTCTGGGACTTCAGGTGTTGTGTCTGTAGTCTGCATTATTTCGATGTTAGATTTCTCATTGAAATTCTATTTCGTTTTTCTTCTATGTAACACTGATATCTATATAATCTGTGAAATAACAATATCTACCAGTCACTGTGGAACACAGCCATTGTTTTCTATAAAGAAATTACAGCATCAGCCAGAAAATTTATCTCAGAATTACTAAGCTCATAATAAATACAGGCTCACCCAAAAAACTTCCAAATTTCAAAGGTAAATAAAAAACAAACCATTAAATCTCATCATAATGTGCACACATGAAACTTCATTCAGTACAGATTTTATTCTTTATTATTTGTTGAGGCAGGAGAGGCGGTGCTGAGGTCTGTTGGTAGCCCAACCCCAACTTGAACACCTTGATCTTGAAGAGTTCGATTTAGTTTCAACAAGATGGAGCTACAGCACACACAGCTTAACGATCATTGGAAGTGCTGATGCAAGTGTTTCCGGATTGGGTGATCTTGTTGGGTGGGCTGCCCGTTCCCCTGACCTTGCCCTTGCCATTTTATTTTTTTTATTTGTATGTTTCTTTGTTTTGCTGTGTGACTACCTTGAATTAAGAGTGTATACCCATTGACCCCAAACTCTTAAAGCCAATAAGGTTGATATTCAGCAGAAGATAGCCGCTATTTCACCCGACACGATCCGTCGAGCCACGGCAGCCTTCAGAAATCATCTCTGAGTGTGTAGAAATGACGGCCAACGTTTGGAGTATGCGATCCTTAGAACATGATTTAGAAAAACTATATCAAATTAAGTTGTTTGTGTGCAAATAATATTTTAATTATCTTAAACAATTTTCTTTTTTAAATTTAGACTTAGACTTTACTTACATTTGATATGTGGGAAATTTTATTGGGGCACCTTGTATTTTAATAGAAACGTTTTAATATAAAATTTCTCTAAAGGCTAATGGAGTGTTTTTATTTCCGTAGTGCTGATGTTTTTAAAAGCTTTAAGACTTTTTCTTTCATATCAAATGCATTTTAATTTTTCATTTTTGTTCAGTAATTTGGATAACATATACCCCGAGTATTGCTGAGTCACTTCACTGTCCTTCTTTAGACAAACTCCTATTTAATAATGGTGACTCTGTAGCTCAGTTTTCTGTTTTGTATCTTGTTATTCTTTCTTGAGGGAGTTTTAAAGAGGCTGTTTATTTCTCAGTGAGTGTCAGATGGCTCCTATCTGCAGAATGCAGGTTGCTGTTGAGAATGCTGTAGACCCATTTACTCTGGCCTTGTATCTCTAGCCTCTGGCGCTATGCTTCACTGACCAGCCAGATTAATGCTGTTCCTCTGCAGGGGCTGGAGAGCTGCTTAAAGGGGCCGGATAATTACAACAGTCAGGTCCTGATTGAAGCTACCGTCATCGCTCTCACCAAGCTGCAACCCCTCCTCAGTCAGGTAGGGTTCTAAGTTGCTGTTAGTCGTGGAGATAAAATACATATTGTCTCTTTTTTTTTTATGACTTTGCTTGCAATGAAATTCACAGAAGTGATGAAATATTACTTAAATTCATAGCTGAGTCTGCTGAGACAATTCTCCACAAGAGAAAATTGAATGCAGTTTGGTTTATTTTGAATATGTTAAAAAGGGAGCAGCAACAATGAAAACCCTGTCAGATGGATGATTAAACAAAACGATAAAATAAAAACAATAAATGTATACATTACCAAATAAATGTTACATATCGGAAAGGGAATAGGAAGAACCTTCTTATCTGATCTTACCTTTGCCTATTTATTCAAAGTACACTTTATACATGACCAGTCCAAAATCAGCCTCTGTATCCATTATACCCAGTATTTGTATTAGGGATTGTCCTCATTGTGTATACATAATTCACATGCAGGTGTCCTTCAGATATGTGGAGCAAATCAGCAAAATAACTCCAGCCATGATAAAGCACACCATAGCTACACTGATATTTATCATACATCACCGAGAGACAGTTCTTTTTTTTTTTTTTTTTAATATTGAATGCTCTGAAGGTTGTAGATTAATATGTACTACAAATGAATAGCACAGTCTGATTGGTCTCCTCTCTGGGATTGAACACATTATCCCGAGTGTATAACGCTTCAGTCAAAACAATAGTTCAGCTTGCTTGACCTGCCTCTGTCAAGGTTAAAATATGTAAAAATATACTTAAAAAACTGGTTTTGTTACCCCTCAGCTCAATGTTGATGGGAGTTTTGTAGTCACACACGAGGTCCATCCATAGTTGGATTTCATGCACTAACTTAAAAGCGCCATCACCAATCATCACCATTTTTGATGTGTTTTTGTAACTGTGTTACTACCCAAGCCAATCCATTTTCTTTCTTGGTCTAATATCCAATATGGCCGGCGCAGCTGCCTTCTTGAATTTGCTCAAAAATGGCATCACCAATCATCACCATTTTTAGTGTGGATGTTGGGACCATGTCCACAAGCCTATCGATTTCCGTCACGTTCCAATATGCAATATGGCTCCCGCAGCTGCCATCTTCAATTTGCATTCCGCACACCAGCTTAAAAACACCTTCATACCTTTTAATGATATGACGAATGGTTCGAGGGGTTTTGGCCTTATTAGTGAGGCTATTTTTTTGTTCATGTTCCTGTGTAGTGTATTTACTAAAACAGTTATTTATCTTAGGCTCGTGGATGTTGCTTAATTGTTGATATCCTTCCTGCTTCTGGTAAATATTTAAGTATGGTATGTATGACTGAACATTAAGGTGTGTTGGTGTGTTCAGGACTCTCCTATGCACAAGGCTCTGTTCTGGGTGGCAGTAGCAGTGCTGCAGCTGGATGAGGTAAATCTGTACTCAGCCGGGACAGCACTGCTGGAGCAGAACCTGCACACACTCGACAGCCACAGAGTGTTTAATGACAAGGTATGAAACACGGGGAGAGACATGCGGACAGAGACTCACACAAACACTGAAACCTGACTTAAAGTTAATAAAGCATTTAGTTTGGCGTTATGTAATGTTGTTATGCTGCAATCTTTTCTTTCTGTTTTCCAGAGTCCTGAGGAGGTTTTTATGGAGATTCGGAAGCCTCTGGAATGGGACTGTAAACAAATGGACCATTTTGTTGGCCTTAATTTCAACTCCAACTTCAATTTTGCCCTAGTGGGACATCTGTTGAAAGGTAAAAGATGATGCAGGTTGCCTTACTGTCACCCTCTTTATTGTACAGTACAGCATCTGATGATTGACGTGCGTTTTATTCTCATTCCTCACTGTACTTCTGTGTTTATTCATTTGAACGTTTCACACAAGGATGTGTAAATATTTTCAAACAGGAAACACTGAATAAAGGTTAAATATGAAGACAATAAAAAAATTTTTATTTGTGTTCCATTGCACAGGAATAGCATATTTTTTATATTAAGAGTAATGTTTTGGTTCTACCGTTCTCTTTTGTAAAGGCTACAGACACCCATCATCGACCACGGTGGCGAGAACGGTGCGTATCCTCCACACGCTCCTGGGTCTGGTAGGAAAACACCGTAACTGTGACAAATTTGAGGTGAACACTCAAAGTGTGGCATACCTGGCAGGTGAGGAAAAAGAAAAGCTCTTCCACTACGTTCACAATAAGTTCCACCCTATTTTTAATGTTTTTTATGTGCCTTGTAGCTCTGCTCACGGTGTCTGAGGAGGTGCGTAGCCGCTGCAGTCTGAAACACAGGAAATCTTTGCTGCTATCTGATGTTACCATGGAGAACTTCCCTGTTGACACTTATTCAGTGTATCACCCTGAGCCTGGATGCAGGTGAGGGCATCAACGGCTGCACTTTTTAACCTCCATTCAGTACAGTTTTGGAGGAGTGTATTGTAATCTGTGGCATTTTCTTGTTTGTTTGTCTGTGAACAAAATCTTGACCACCCCTGTGCAAGGATTTTCACTAAACTTGTTGGGGTGACCTTAAAAGCCTTAAAATCAAAGAGGTTTTTTCCAATAATTTTGTGAGATCCACATATTATTGAACAAGTAATAAGAGCACATGAAGTTTTAAATACATTTCCATATAGGGTCTATTTGCTGCATCCATGCTGGGTTGCAGAGGTACCCTCTTCTTTATCATTGTCCCACTAGCCTAACCTCGAGCTTGTGAAAGGTGGTATTTTTTTAATAATAATAAGACAAAGAACAAGAAGAAGAGAATGACAACGATGAGGAGGAGGAGCTGGGTTTATCGTCAATATCAATATAATGAATTAAATGTTAATTGTTATCATTACGGTCCTAATCAACTGCAAAACTTGCAGCTGTAATTCATTTCCCACAGCTGGCTGTTTTAATAAGATTTCTTGCAGTGTCTAATGAGCAATGTGTGGCTGTCAGATGATTCTAATTAACAGACAGTTAATTCGCTTAATCTGTATTCATAGTAATATAAATCGATGTAATGATTAAGCTAAATCCGTAATAGTGGCACAAGTTGGACACTGCAAGGCCATTGCTTAACCTCCTGAGATGGAAGAAAGCAACTGATGGGTAAATATTTCATTATTTAATTGTAAGTTTTAAGACTCGTGTATTGTTTTGTCTTTCCGATGTGACAGGCCACTAAAGGAGAGTCAGCCTTGGACATCGCCCAAAGTATCAGACCGCTATCTGGTAGCGTATTATCCCACAATGGGGCAGACCAGCCCACGCACACGCAAGTCCATGAGTGTCGACATGGGACAGCCTTCACAGGCCAATGCCAAGAAACTACTGGGTAATCCTGCATACTACTATCTTTTTGTGAATGTTTTCTGATAAATATTACTGAATGCATGCCTTTTTTTGGGCTAGTTTAATGTTTAATTCATGAGGTGGTGAAGCATTACTCAGTGCAAATAAATGAGTGTCTCAGTTGTTTATTTTCAGACTTAATCATCTCTAACCTCAGAGATGCAGTGCTGTTTGTTTTACTGATCTGTCTAAATAAATATTGGTTTTGTTTCTTAGGCACCAGAAAAAGTTTTGACCATCTGATATCAGACTCCAAAGCACCAAAGAGACCCGAGATGGAATCAGGCATCACCACTCCTCCGAAGATAAGACGGGTGGCTGAGAATGACTATGACCTTGGTAATGCATGGATGATATGATGCTTAGATATAAGACATTCACTTTTTTCACTCAATACATCTACGAAGTGAGTTAAAACAGGTTTTTATTATATTCTTGTATTCAGTGGCGTACTGAGACTTAATATGAATGTAATTAATGTAGCTAAAACTGAGTGTTAGGTTTTATGTTTTTTGATTGAATTCAGCTGCTAAATGTTGTCCTGTCCCCATTCAGAAACGCAAAGAATAGCCAACTCCCATTTGCGTAAGGTCTCTGTGTCCGAGTCCAATGTGCTGCTGGATGAGGAAGTGCTCACAGACCCTAAGATCCAAATGCTGCTCCTTACAGTGCTGGTGAGAAACTTAAGGACAGGTCGACTTCCTTCTCTGTTTCTTATTCGTTCTGTCTGCTAGCATTTGATACTTTCACACAAAATGTTGATTTTTAAAATGATCTTGTTGATTCAAAGATAATTATGGCTTTCTACAGTGCCTTATTCCTGTAGCACAGAACACTGCTATGAGCCATAAATATGTATGAGAATCACTGATATTTTAAGATTAGTTGACATTTTACTAGACAGATAATTTCTCATGTGCTCTCAAACGCTTTGCTACATGTCTGTTTGTGTTCTAAGGTCTCTTTTTTTTTTTGTTGCAGGCCACACAAGTGAAGTACTCAACTGATGAGTTCCACCAAAGGATTTTGTATGAGTATTTGGCTGAAGCCAGTGTGGTCTTCCCTAAGGTGTTTCCAGTGGTGTGAGTGTCTCTATCCTTTTATGTTTTCTACCCATTATGGCACAGCAGGTAGAGAGGTTGGCAGGCATGAAGGGAAAGTTCATCCGCAGAGAGCGTCTGTACTGAAAGCTTGTTTTATTGGTCTTTTCATGAATGGAAAAGTTTTAGTGTGGACTCTGACATTAGGGAAACAGGCATCGAGTACTTTTCAGCTTTTTATGCAGCATTCATGTGCTTGGCTTGACTGGGCTCAGTGCTTTGTATAGTCTGTCAGTTTGTGGCTTTTGTTCAAGGTTTCCTTTTAGCAGCTTTATGAACTTGGTCAAAAAAAATGTGTAACAGTTTTCATGCTATGTATAAAGCTACAGGATGATGTAAAATAGCGGTTACTATAGCTACCACAACAATCTCTCGACTCAAGCTTTTTCTGCTACTCGTCACTGAAGTCAAGATCTGAGCTATCTTTCCTTCACCGGTAGTTGGGGTAATTTTTTTTATTTTTAATTCTTTCTTTTCTTTTTTTTTTTCTTTTTGATTTTTTCCTCCATTTTTCTCCCTAATTTAGTCGCATCCAATTCCCACCCATCAAGTATTGCCTTCACCACCAACCAGGGAGGGGTGAAAACATTCACGTGCCCCCTCCGAGACATGCTCGCCACCTGCCTGTTTTTGAACAGCTGTGCATGTGTATTTGGGGGCGGTCTAACACATTTTAGTGTGAAAGTGCTATCCGGCCACTCATACAAATGAGCATACAGACACCCATGATTGGCTGGTGATTGCTGTGAGTGACAGGGAAGTGAGCATATGCCATCCCTCCCTTCCATTAGAGCTCAATTAGCTCCTGTTGACTCCCGGTCACGGATGGCTGAGGCATCAATCCGGATTCGAACTTGTGATCTCTGTGTTGAGTAGTTAGTGTAATCTAATCAAGTATGTTGGTCTTATTTATTAATCAGCTAAAATCTTTAGTAATCCAGAGTAAGAGAAATGATTTTGTGAACAGGAGACAGCTGTGTAGCCATAGTTGATGATCCTGTTTTTGATGTAGTGCATTGTGCTGGCACATCTTTAAGAAATGAGTTGTGGTACGTCAGAGGGTAAATTAAGTCTGGAGTCCATTTTGTCTTTGTAAGTTTGACTGCGAGGGGGGTGTATTGTGTGCACTGTCAAAGCAGGAGTGCTTGATGCGCTGCACTGTAGTTTTTGCTTGGTTTCCTCAGACTCTGAAAAGATATCATGTCATCCATGGTATTACCTCTTAAAGCTGCTTTGTGACATTGTAAAAAGCGCTATACAAATAAAAGTGACTTGACTTGACTTACCTGTTGATCAAAATAAATATTGTTCTACCTTCAACATGCAAGTTATACTGGCTCAGACTTGACAAAACATTTTATTTAATTTTGTTTGTGTGATGTTTGTGCAACAGGCACAATCTGCTGGACTCCAAGATTAGTACGCTGCTGTCTCTGTGCCAGGACCCCAACCTTCTAAACCCTGTCCATGGTATCGTTCAGAGTGTGGTGTACCACGAAGAGTCTCCTCCACAGTACCAACCCTCCTGTCTGCAGAGTAAAGAAAAACTCTCACTTGCTCTTATTTTTAATGTTCTTTATAGATCAGGCCTTTTTGTATAGACAGACAGATATTGCTATAGATTCAAAATTTTAATATTCACATTAAAACTTTGGAAAAAGTTACACAGTGGTTATTAAATATTCAACTCCATTGGGAAAATTTATTTTTGTGTCTCTTAATTGGGAAAAGGCCTATGGATATCTGATAGTGGTTAAGCTGTAATTAGTTTTAAATTAAACTGATTTATTTGCTGTCTGGGTGTACTGACTGTGTCATTTTTATTCCCCCAACCATCTCCTGCTTTCTTCTCCCCTTCCTCTCTCTGTCCCATCTTTCTTTGTCTCTCGTGTTCTGTCGTCGTCTTCATCCCCTGAAGGCTTTGGCTTTAATGGACTTTGGAGGTTTGCCGGCCCCTTCTCGAAGGTATAATTAATCATTCTTATATTTTCCCATTAATTTTCCTGAAGATATTTAGGAAGGAACTTCACCCTGCTAAGCAGTTATGGATTTGAATTTAGTGTCCTCCCCAGATGTGTCCTAATCATTTTTACGCCTTTGCTGTAGAACATGTATGCTAAATAAGGTTTTATTATATGTATTGCTCATGGAATCAATATCACTACAGCCTTCAATTACAATAGGAGCATTCTGTGGAGTGCTGATGTACAGGCAGCAGAGTCAATGCCTCTTGTTTGAATTGAAGACAGACAGCAGATCCTTCATTCTCTTGAGTGGTTTGGGATCAATGACTCTTGTCCATTTAGTTCAGTTCACAATGGGACCAACACGTCTGTAGCTCCTTCTGCAAAAGCTGCTTGTTTTGTTTCACTCCACAGCAAACCCAAATCCCCGATTATGCTGAACTAGTGGTGAAGTTCCTGGATGCTCTGATTGATACTTATCTTCCTGGTATTGAAGAGGAAGGAGGTGAGGAGTCTCAGCGAACGCCAACCTCTCCATATCCACCTGTTGTTCAGAGCCAGCTGAGCATCACTGCCAACCTCAACTTGTCTAACTCCATGACCTCGCTGGCAACCTCACAGCACTCCCCAGGTCAGAAGTCCACCATACACACACAAACACACACAACCAGGACCATGTTTAAGCAAGTTTATCTTTTCCTTCTAATATTTTTATTATTTTAGTTTTTTTGCATTCATTGCCTCTGTTTTGATTTTTCAATATCACTCATGTTTGCCTTCTTTTCCACTTATTGTGTGTATGAATGTGGTTGTGCATGCCTATGTGAAGCCTCTCTGCTTTGCTCGGTCAGCTGTGTTTCCATCACACGTGTGTTCACCCTTTACTGCTTTTTTTGGGGTGTTTTTATTTTATTTATTTATGTATTTTTTGCTTGTTTTGGGGGTGGGGGTTGAGTCTGAACTCAGTGAAGAAGCTACTTTATTTAAATTGAACAGCATAACCAGTTTTTAATGTTATTATATCTTAATTTACTTATCTGTGTGTATCGATTAGATAAGGTGAAGAGCAATGTTGCATGATTTTTACAATATTTCACTGAAAAGCGTTAAAAGTTCATGTTTCAGTGTATTCATTTTTGCAGAAGTTGTTTCTTGCACCATCTTCTGGTCAATACTTGTATTTCATGTAGTTTAAACCACAAATTTAATCAAATTTAACAGGCCAACTAATTAAGCTAGAACTGAATTGTTTTCAGTATTTAATTGAATCCATAGTGAGTCGTATAATAATAAAAGCATGTTTGATTATTTATATAATCTCAGTCAGTAGAATTAAGGGGGGGGGATCCTTCATTCATTCATTCATTACAAATATGAATGTTATTCACTGAAGCAATACATTTTTGAACCCACATCTTCTCAATCATAAGCCCAGCAACCTCACCACTGCACCACCGGTCCCACCAACACCACATGTACTCGCTGTTTGAATGGTAATAAAGATGAAGGCTTATTGGACTATAGGTTCTAAGTACGTAATTTTGATTTTGTTGGTTCTGGACGCATGGCTTCTCTATGAGGGAATACAGTTTAGACATGTGCGTTTTACACTCATAAAGAAATACATCTCAGTGTAATTGGTCAGTGTGCTCTTTGTTCTTTATGCCTGGATGCACTCTGCTAATGATGATGATTGGTAGATCTCTGGGTGTTTGTAACCAGCTGCCAATAAATAAATCAGAGTAAATGAAATTGTACATGTTAGATGTTAGCAGAAACAATCAGAATCAGTTGGAATTTGACGTAGGTGTAATTTGTAAATACTGTAAATGAAAGCTCTGTTTGATTATTTACTCTCTGAAATTTCGGAAATGTGTTGTTTTTAAGTCCAGCCAGCTGACTGTCACTTCTCTCTTGAGCTACCATCTTAACTGCTTTTTTTGGGCCAAAATGGTATACCATTAAGACTGCTTAAAAATCATTTTATGCTCACAGGGAAGCTTAAAAGAGATGGAAAATTAAACAGTAAGACCAAGGTCTAAGAATAATTTAAAAGTTAGGGAGCAAAAATGTAAGTAAAATTATGCTGTCCGTTTATTATTAGTCTTAGTATCATAGTGTACCAGAATAAAAAATTGTGCTTCTAAAATTATTTTTTCAACCAACAGCCATCACTGGCCTCCATCACCATTAAGCTTTATTAAAGCATTTTTCTGACACTCTGCTCGACCGATCATGTACAGAGCGTAAATACTACAAATAAATAGTACAGTGTTATTAATCACTGATCGTAATACGACACATTTTAAAGACATTTCTGCACATTTTTGAAGTTTCATTTGAATTAGTTTTATAGAATATACACGTTTTATATTTTCATGAGATAGATAGATAATTTTTAGTGTGGATGGCATGGTGGTTTAATGGTTACCATGTCTGCCTCACAGCTAGAAGGTCCTGTGTTCGAGTTCCGGGCTCAGGTGTTTCTGTGTGAAGTTTCCATGTTCCCCCTGTGCCTGGGTGGGTTTCCTACGGGTACTCCGGTTTTCCCCCATAGTCCAAAGACATGCACATTAGGCTAATTGGCTGCTCCAAATTGCCCCTAGGTATGGCTGTGTGGTATGGTACACAACCATATATATAGTTTTAACATCTATCTATCTATCTATCTATCGGGTATAAACAGAAGGGATGTTTTTGCAAGTATGTATATTACCTGAAAAGGAAAACAAAAAAAGGGATGGTTAATGTAGCTTACATTTCCAAAAGGGCAGTGGTAAAGTTTTGTCATTGAACTCATCACCAGCTTACACAAAGTATAAATGTTTGGTAAAATTAAAAACAATTGCTTTGTTAAGGCGTACATTGATACAACAAGGTTTTATCAGAGCATTTTTGATATATTTTTATTTGCCTATACATAGTTATCATCCATCTTTAATATTTATGATGGGTTATATTTGTTTAACATGTCCAGGTGAAATCCCAAATGAGTTCCTATGAATACACACACTCTCGGCATAGGGAATAACATAATGGGAATGGGCTATCTGTAGTGCTGCTAAAAGCATTTGGAATTCAACAGCAAACACTTTTGTCTCGGTCAAGAAAACCTAGGAGATGTATATATTTTTTACATTAAAGATGAAAATGTGTTTATTTCAGGCTATTTTTTAACCTTGCTTTGGTTTTATGACTGCGAAGAGCACATGCTACTCATAAGGAGGCTGTAAATACAGTCAGACTGTTTAAAGATGTCTGTACCCATGTTAATTCCTCACACAGTGAATAAACGTCATGCACTGATCTCGCTGTTTGACAAGAACATGCCATAGCACATACATCGCCAGACTTTAAAATGCTAAAACTTTAAATTGAGATGTTTAAAAGTGAAAGCAGTTCAGAATTTTAAAGTGTTCAAATATAACCAGGAAGGGTTTTCCCAGGTCACCACAAACATCGAAATGCCTAAATGAGATAAGCATAAAGGTTATTTCGTATATTTGTGCATGTACATTATGAAGGCATGTGTTTAACCCCCTCATCTCTCTCCAGCAGGTATTGATAAGGAGAACGTGGAGCTATCGCCCACCTCTAGCCTGTGCAGCAGCGGTAGAGCTCGTCACGGTTCAGCCAGCCAGGTGCAGAAACAGCGAAGCACTGGCAGCTTCAAACGAACCAGCATTAAGAAGATCGTCTGAGCGCGCTCTGAGACCTGACTCAGCATTCGGGAGGCTGCATTAACCATCCTTCATAAACTGTATTCAGTTCCATGTTCTCCAGTCTAAGATGGTTCCGGTGTCAGAGAACTGCTTTAGTTTGACCTTAGTTTGGTGTGGAAGCCCGAAGACTAGAGTTTACCTGCGTGGGATGTCTGCATGAGCGGAGTGTAATCTCAGCAGTGCTGTTAAGAATCAATCAAGATGCTTTTACAGGTGCATGAAGAGAACAAGTTGTAAACCTGCAGTTCATATCCTTTTCTCCCCAGTGACTGTTCAGCTTTGATTCTGAAAGTCAGGGGAACATGAAGGAACCCACCTGGTTATTAAGACAGCATCTGCACATTTAAGCTTTAGTGTTAGCAGAAGATTATACAGACTGTAGACCCAGCTTGCTGTAAAATGCTCTGAGATTCTGAAGGCTTGTGATGGTGGGTGAAAGTCTGAAAAGACGTTAAAACTAGTGGCAGACTTAAGTAACCACTACAACACCTGACCAAACTGACTGTGGAGAACCAAGGCCTGAATGTCAGGATTTATCTGAGGTCCATGCGTGCTGGACGATTGAAAGCGCAGGTCCTCTGAGACCCTGTTTCCCACAAGCTTGAAATCTGGACTGCGATCGGACATTTTTCTGATGCCGCGCAGATATATAGATAT
>JAOUQZ010000049.1:15648523-15660377 GCA_028564935.1 Neosilurus hyrtlii | reverse complement strand
CCCTGCGATGGCCTGGCGAGCTGTCCAGGGTGTACCCCGCCCTCGCCCAGAGTCGGCTGAGATGGGTGCCAGCCTCCACGCGACCCTAATTAGGATTAAGCGGTTCAGAAAATTAATGAATTTACAGCATTTGGCAGTCGCTCTTATCCATAGCTACCGTAGCTCTTATACAATTATCATTTTTATACAACTGAGCAATTGAGGGTTAAGGGCCTTGCTCAAGGGCCCGACAGTGGGGAATTAACCGCTGACCTTCGGATCAGTAACCCATCGCCTTTAACCACTAAGCCCGGTCTGGCGAGCTGTTCAGGGTGTACCCTGCCTTCACCCAGTATAGGGTCCATCCTCCCCAGGACATTACTGGGATTAAGGGGTTCAGACAGTGAGTGGTAGTGCATGCAGCGGGTGATCATCACAGTGATGGCAGCTTTGACTTTACGTTAGGAATGAAATAACGCGAGATCTTACACGAGTCGCCGGGAAAAGCGCGGATATCGCGAGACTTGAACAGCTGATCCGGCTCTGTTTAGGGTGCTTTCTGTCGGTCAACACGTGGGGAGGAGAGAGAAGGGACGCGTCTGGACGGTGTCGGGCCCGGAGTAGCGGATTAGTGACTGCGCTTTATTGGGTTGTTCGGTTCACAGTGGCGGCGGGAGGGACACATAAACACGGTGAGATTGTGTTGAGTACCGGTGCAGCACCTGGAGGTCGGGTTGTGTAGTCGCTTATTCGGGACACGGGTCGTTAGCTGGTTAGCTAACATGCTAGCTCGGTTCTTATAGTGTCTGTTGCCCTCTGTTTAGCTGGCAGTGTGGATATTCCCCAAATACCTTATTTAATCCTTCCCACCCCCCCACCCTGTATTCCAAAATATTATCAGTCGCATTCAGAACATTGTCCCGGTGTTGTTTAGAAGTGAAACGTGAACTCCGACCTAAAACCACTTCACCTGAATCCTCATTCATTTCACCCACCACAGGTTCCTGTTTAAAAGCGATTCCAAGCTTCAAATAACCAGTCGGATAGTCTTAAGACTTGGGAACACGGAAATAATGCTTTTTAAATATGATTACAACGTGGCTAGCTTTCTTATCTTAGCATAAAAATCAGAGCCCGGGGGTCCACGGCGTGTTGCATGGTGCGGATCTGTAATCCAGGAACACAATCGGCTGCGCACGTGAACGCGGCACGGTCAGACCTTTTGTAACGCTTCAAATCTCAACGGTCTTGTGATGCCCGATATATTAAACCCCCCTCACACACACACGCACGGTGGATTCGTTAGTGGTTTAGGCATTGGTCTAGAACTAGCATAGCCCCACGGAATATCGTTCTGCGGTCCTGAGGTGGTGGTGTTGAAAGTCAGGACACCCGGGTTAGTCGTGGACAGGTGCCCGCTTGGTCGCCGTGCTGCGTTCACTCGCGCAGTGACTTTGGCCTACTCCACTATAGTAAACCTCCACTAGGTCAAACACAGCTAGCTTAGCAGGCGCTCGCTTGACTCTACACTCATACCGCATGGACGCATATACCGTGTCCGCAGTCTATTGTAAATATATATAAATAAACTGCGCCACTATTCTCCTTTCATTCTTTTAGCGAACAATGTTGACGTTAGCATCAGAAGGCTAGTCTGTTAGCGCGCGCCAGCCTGTTATATTTCCACTTATGATGAGTCCTCACACACCCCTTTGTACTGATTTTTCAGGATTTCCTTGTGTTACAGGCTCAGAAGTATATCTGGGAGGTTTAATCGTTTTGGAGGGCATGTATAAATCGGGTGGTTTGTGTTTGGCTGCGCATGTTACCATTACCTCAGGACTCAGCGCGCGCGGGCTGCTGGTTAATCTCAGTGCAGAGCTCGCGGCTAATCAGCAGCTTATAACGTGTTATAGACATGCAGTGATCCTCGTGGTGCTGGTTTTCTCCCCACCCAAGGTCGTGCGGTGCCCTGACTCGGAGTGTGCAGGCCGGGCTCCATGTTCCCCTGAGCCTTTGCGTTTATTTAACCTCGGCCAAGGTGAACCGAGCTCCAGCTGCCAACACACGAGGATAGGTTTCAGCGTGCGCGAGCGTGCGCCTGCCTGCGTGCGTGCGGGGGCGCGCGCGCGCGGCCTGACAGGTGTGACTCCAGTCATGCAGTTTTATTTGTGAGGGATGTGATTGTTGAGTGGTTGGACTGCCTCACCTTCACTGTCTAAATCAGGTTTATATCGACTCTGAGATCAGAAACGGCGGTGATGAGGGTGGTGCATTTTCTTTGAAAGCTGTGAGAATAATTGTAGAGAGAGAGAAAACCCTTGACCCCCGAACCCTGATACACCTGTAGATCCAGACATTAGAACACCCCTCCAAAAAAAACTGGGGAAAACTTATGAGATTGACGTGAAGTCACTTTGTTCCAGAAGCCTCAGACGTGCCGCTGACATGACTTTGATTTGAGGTCCCCCCCAGTTACCTTTTTGTTGACGTTTCCAGCAGAACTGGCAGACGCCCTTATCTAGAGCGACTCACGTTCATCATTTTTATTACACAACTTAGCAGTTCGGGGGTTGAGGGTGTTGCTCGTGGACCCAGCAGAGCGGATGGAATCCCTGACCCTCCGATCAGCAACCCAGAGCCTTAACCGCTGAACCGTTTATTCATTCATTCATTTTCTGAACCGTTTAATCCGAATTAGGGTCGCGGGGAGGCTGGCGCCCATCTTAGCCGACTCTGGGCGAGGGTGGAGTACACCCTAGACAGCTCACCAGGCCATCGCAGGGCAGAAACACTCTGACGGCTATGCAGCCTACTCTTGATGAACAACAGCTACGGTTCTTTTACATGACCGTGACCACCACCGACAGTGAGAGGCATATCCAGCATTTGATAACCCAGGTAGCTGCACTGGGGGGGACAGCAGTGAGAACCCGGTGATAGTGGGGCTTGAACCCCTGACCTTGGGATCAGTAATCCAGCACCCTACCACTCGGCCACCACTGCCCATTTAATTAACCAAAAATTATTTTTTAATGGGTGGAACATTTTCAAACAGTCTTCTTATCAGGCCAGATAAGTCTTTCACAGCCTAGGTCTTCATCTTCATCTTCATCCGCTTGATCCGGGGTCGGTTCGTGGGCACAGCAGCCTTAGCACTGAGGTCCAGACGTCCCTCTACCCAGCCACTTCCCCCAGCTCTTCCGGGGGGACGCCAAGGCGTTACCAGACCAGCCGAGAGATGTGGTCCCTCCAGCGTGTTCTGGGTCGACTCCGGGGTCTACAGCCTAAGTTTTCGTTTTAATAACCCTTTTTGGTCTGATTCACAAACTGACATGTTATTTTTTTATTATTGTATTGTTTGTAGCCTCCTTCAACTGAATAATTCCCATAAATATGTGTAACTGGATAAACAGAAGCAGGGGCCGAGGATCCACTAGCGAAACGTTTTCCCTGTCGTTGGTTTCATCTACTGAACTGCTTTGCTAGGTCATCGTCAGGACTGTTGTTAACCCCTGGTGTATAAGTTTTCCACCTCTGTTTTGGAGGCTGTAGTGTTTAGTAGTTTGCTGCAGACAGAACTGACCCTCACATTGTTTGACAGATATGAAACCAAGTGGAGCAATAGTTTGTTAGAATCGCTCGCTCAGACATGTTTGCCCACCATTTCTCTCCACCCACCCAGCACTGTCTTTCTGCTTTTCTTTATGGCTGTATGTGAAATGCTCAGCAGATGCCCCAGGGACTCGACCTCAGACTGTTTGAGAAAATGACAATAGTTATTTGAGATGCGCGCCTCATAAACTCTCTTTGTTTTGTTTGGTTGAACTGGCAATTAACGTAGCTTCCCAGCTCTCAAGTATTTTGGTGGAAGTGTCTGGAACATTTGCTGGTTGACCCCTGAAAGACAAAAGTATCGTCTACCGAGAAGTAATTCTAGCTATGTGAGACTGAGGCTTAAACAACATGGATTCCTGGGTAAAATGTCCTTGAGTGTCATCTAGAGAGGATACAAGCCATCATGCTGCTTTCTTAATGCTACATCTATCAAAGCTGGTATGAAGATAAGTCCGACAGTGACGATTGAGCAAGATTTTATGATGAAGGGATCTGAATCTGGCATTTAATCTTTCTAACTTGTTTTAAATGAGTTTTTCTGCCATGTATAACTTTGCCTTGCCGAACGCCGGCGGCTAAAGGTCCTTTATTAACTCGGACGATTTTGATGGTTTGGCGCCGCAAGCTTTAGCTTCAATCAGTTGAATTAGTTTATTTTACACGTCTTTTTTTTTTTTTTTAAAAAGCACATGTGGCATTATCTTTTCCGGTGCCATGATAGTAACACTTCACGTTTCAGCAGATATGTCTGGGTCATAGTCCAAGTTTATTATATGTAAACGCCGTGTCCCTTTATGTAGTGCTGCGTCTCCGGAAGCCGCACAGAAAGGGCACGTTGCTGTAATGCATTCCTTTCTGTTCACAGGCTGAACTTCTCTGGCTCAGTTAAGGAAAGGCATGCCTGGATATCCTTTTTTTAACACGGACTGACTGCTAGCCAGAGAGGACAGCATGGAGTGCAGGCAGCCTGTTGGTTTAAACTGTAGATGTGTGGGCTTGTTGGTATTTCTTCATCATGGACATCAAAATCATCCCGGTCATGGTGGCCATGAGGGCTGGCCTGAAAATCTCCTTTTTGGTGCTGCTGGTCTGATAATGTCGCAGAACATGCAGTTAAATTCTCTGATTAATGTCTGTTCAGATTTAAACAAGAAAAAAATTCCCAACGTTGGTTTAAACGAGAATCAAGGAGTCCATTTGTTATGTAATTTAGCTTGTGTGTGATTGAATAAAATAAAAAAAAAACAATCCCGTCTTTTAGGATGGGATGCTTTTCGTCAGGGCTGGCTAGTGTGGCCTATACATGTCATGATTCTTTTAGTCCCGGGGTGTCAAACTTCTTTTCACCGAGGGCCACGTCACTAAATTTAGAAGTCAACAAGAGCCGAATAATCACTGAACATCTATTCAAAAAGGGAAACCATGAAATCTGCGTGGCAAAATGATCAGTCTAGGGATTTGTTCACTTTTCCTTTATTCACTTTTCATTCCTAACAGCGCCTGACAGCAACAAGCTAGTGTGGAGTCTTAAGTCATGAATGATTAGCTGTTTACGTGAAATAGGCTGCTGCCACCTAGTGGAAGGATGATGAATGAGTTCATGGTAATGGTCCATGTAAAAAATGCATGACAATCACATCCTTTGAAAGCTCATGCGGGTCACATAAAATGAGTTTGTGGGCCTTGTTGTAATGATTGACAGCTATCTCATAAGGCAGGACTTTTGACTGATGGCGTGTTCTAAGAACATGTTTCAAATCATTTTTTTAGGATAACAGTTATGATAATGTGTGACGTTTGTGTGCTGTGTAACTAACCCAAAGTGTTGGTTATTTGGTTGACGAATGCTTCACAGTTCATGTCAAACAGTTTTGGGGTTTTTTTTGGTAAGTCACAAGATTATTAGTGAGCACAGTGAGATTACCTTAACTACAGTTTAGCACTTGCCAAAATTAGCTTTAAGCAGAAATTTCAGAATCCTGTTTGGGAGATGGAACATATGACCTCTTTATTTATGGTTTGCTGCTATCCATGTTTTCAGCTGTCTGTGTTACTACTTGCAGTGTATTCCCTGAGGATACCGTGGTCCCGCTGTTCGGTGTTTGTTTCTCCAATTAAAAAAAAAGATCCAGGCTAACAAAGCCCCCAAACTAACATTGTACCAAATGCACTGTCGGGATTGGTCCAATTTTTTTCTCCTGTTCCTTGAGAGAGGTTCCTCCTTGATTCCTTACCGTCTGGTTAAACACCATCGAGACTGTACTTTCTCCTGTTTTGAACGTACCTAGAGTGCCTAGTGTTTGAGTCTGTGAGAGCGAAAAATGCAAACTGCCAAAGCGAGTATTGTGCTGGTGTATAAAATTTAGTTTCTACTTTGTGTGTGGTGTAATTTTCTACATCGAACAACCTGTGATGGATTAAGCGTATTGATGTTTCGCCCACCGTCGTGTGGTAGTTGATCTGCGCTTCTGTTTTCATATGTTTTTATTTATGGACTCTCAGAAATAATAGCAAGTTTCATATTGAACTGCTAATAATAGAGAGAAATACTCCCAATGCAAATAATTAGTTTCTTCAAACAAGAAGAAACACATTGAGGATTAAATGTTGAAAAAATGGACTTCGTACAGTAAACGGTCCCAGAGAGAAGAAATATAATCAGGAGTGCTACAGTTCTAGCGTGACAGATTTCATGTATGTGTTATTCCAGATGAAGTAAATGTAGTGAGAAAAAGCATTTTGAGTTATTTGTTTTTTATACGTGATACCGTGTCCCACACTCTACACAAAACCGCATTACAAATCACACCGTCAACATATTATATCTTCTTAGTTATCTGTTTTCTCATACATTCGGTAAAAGGTTCAAGCTTCCATTTTTCACTATTTATTCATTTCAAAGGCTACAGATAATGATTCGGTTTACATATACCTCATACACCTTTCCTACTTGTCTATTTGATCAATTGATGTTAGTAGAAAGTTAAATATATGTACTTGGCGGTGGTATGCATGTAACTTAACCAAAGCATTGTGCCTCGAATCGAGAGTGCATGAGTTGTCAGGAGTGTTGCGCCATGCCCATCATGGACTTCCTGTATATTTGTGATTTTAAGCATTATGGTTCCGATCAGGGTTCTTGTGATCAGTGGTGGTTGGTTCTGTTATCTACACTGGAAGTTTTAGCTTTTTTCCTTTGCTAATTGTTGCTGATGCATGATCACTGGTGTCAGAAGGGTTACACTTGTACGAAATGTCCAGTGGTTAAAATCGAGCTAAGCGCCTGCCTGTTTTATATTTTAGAATTGAGTGCACATGTTTTCTGCAATTAGAACATTATATTTTGGTCTGTTGTGAACAATATCACAAAATCATGCAACATTTTATTTTTGACCCCTTTGCCAAGCTTTCTAGCTGTTATGGGTTTAAACACAGAGTGTGTGTCACTGTATGATTAGTAATTGTACTTTCATGTTTTTCATTCCTAAAAAAAATGGAGATGGCAGGTTTCATCAGGAGGCTGATAACTGGCAACAGTGTGAATTGTTTGTAGTGCACCACCTGTCGGATTACGTTTCACCACTTAGATTTCAAATATGTAAATTAAAAGTCAATACACATTTTTTGAGCAACTGTTATCACTGTGCACATTAATAATTACATATGTGATGTTTTTATAAGTAACAACATTATGAGCATTACGGCTATACTGATTTATTTATGCAGCAACCTGCTGAGTTCTGATTTAGGTCTGTCTTCTCTTCTCAGGAGCAGTACTTAGGATCCACAGGAGATGCCACACAGGTTTCGGTCGTTTGTCCCATACACACTTCCTGGAGTGCTTGCACTCATAGGCTGGTGGTGGTACATTTCACGCAAGAAAGCACGGATCACCAGCCATGAGGGGAGGAACAGCGATGAGGAACCGGTTGTGGGCCTGCTGGTTTCACCAACTATGGGCACTAATGGGATGCTAGAGACCACACACAGCATACCCTGCATAGACAGCCCTCATGCCAAAGAACCGGTGTTTGCTGAGGAAGAAGTTGTTGCACAGATTCACACAATGGCACCGAGCACTTCTGTTGAAGAAACAGTCAGCTCTCTGGTGGTGGTAGCAAAACTGGCAACTCCTCCACCATCCAACATTTCAACTGCAGACGCCCAACAGGGCAGCCTTGAAGTAGTTAGGGAAATGTCTCCCATCCCGTTCTCAACGCCATCAAAACTCCTTGAGGAGGGTCCTCCACATGAGAGCACAGGGACGGCTGTTCTAAACAATGAGTCAAGTCAGTTGTTTGCTAAAGTACAGCTGGACATGTCTGGCTCACTTGGGCAGTCTTGGGATCAAACACTCAGACAGGAGACCGACGTTAAAGAGATGGCACCACTTATATGCCAGGCTGTCGAGTTGTCCAAAGCAGAACGCCCGGAGCCTGAAGGAGAGGTTGCAGATGATGTATTGACTGTCCTGGCATTTGCTGAGATCATCCAACCAGACTCGGCAAAAGACGATCTGTCCACAAAAGTTGACTTGGGAACCACTTCACCAACACCTGGGGATCATTATGCTCAACGTGCATCACAGCAATCATTTGGTGATGACACTCCTATGCTTCCTGAATCATTTCCAGTTTCCACCAGCTCACCGCTTTCAAGCGATTTCGTACAGGTCCACAACCACAAGAACGGAGACCCGAGCCATCCGGACGAAAGCAGCGAATACACAGACGACCTGCAACGCCTTGCAGCTGGACTCATCACTAAAGTCATTTCAGCAGCTGCCCAGGAGGTAATGGCGGTCACCGGCTCCACGTCTCAGCTTGATGAGGCTCCAGAGGCTTCTTGCGACATCACGTCTACTCTAAACGGAAAGGAGCTCTTTAGGGGAGAAGAGTGTCAGGGGCCTCAGGTGGGTTCCTCTTCTCAAGACTACAAAGATTATGTCAAGCAGCATGCAGAACAGATTGCCAAGGAGGTCATCAATGGCTGCTTCACTCTCTCTGACTGGGAAAAGTCTGAGGTGCAGGACACTTTTGCTCACCGTGACCATCAGGGGCCGTTGGAATCGACTCAGATCTTACCCAAGATTCAGGCAAAAGAGGAGACTGTAATGGGAACGGAGGACTCTGGGTGCAGCACTTGTCAGTCAGAGGACGGCATTAGCAACGAGGACCTTGTCATTAGCACAGATTTGTCATCGACAGTGCACAGCAGCAAAGAGGACTTTATTCAGGTTTCGGGGATCTCGACTTCAGAGGTAAAAGTTGATGGACATCAGGAAAGCTCGGATTCAGCGGTCTTGGAGGAGGCTGTGCTGAGCACAGGGCATCCAGTGGCCTCCAGCGAACCAGTACAAGTAAACGGGGAAGCTCTGAGGAACGGAACCAGTGAAGCGGAGGCTGATCAGTCCGGAGGTGAGTACTATTATTTCTAGTGTGTAAGGTGTACTGTATGATTGTACTGATTAGGAAAGACACACTACAGGAGCTGTAATTCTGACATTGTTCTATCGTTCTTCATACTCGGTAGCTGTTCATCATTTTCTCATTCGGATTTAATTGGGAAGTTATCTACGTGGGGGCTGCTTGTGGGTTCTCCAGTCTCCCCCACTTACCCAAAGTCTCAGTTGGTAAATCTATTGTCTTCACACCCTTGCCCCAGTTCCTGTATTGCTCCTGACTCGCCAGAAGAGTGAATTAAGCAGGCGTCACTAGACTGCGAGGGTGTCTTAAGGTTTACAGGAAGCACATGTTGGACATTTGGTATAAATTGTCTTGTGGTATTGTTCCAGCTGCTACTGCTCTGTGATCCTCCCTTTTTTCCAAATTTACACTTAAAAATGTTGATCCTTGAAACCCCTGGTCGTTTGTCCCATTTCAAATTGCTTGGCACCTTCTGCCTCCCCCGGAGCTTCTTCTCATAGATAGGAAATGCATTAACATGATTATAGCGCAAACCTTGAAAGTACGCTGCATTATTCTAATCTTTATCTCGCCTCAAGGCGTTCTGTTGTATTAGTGTTTTTGCGACAAGATCAACACGTTTTGATGCAGATTTATCTAATTTACTGTGTGGTTGAGCAAGAGATGGTAAAAGATCTGTGATCCCATCGTCAGAACTTTCCCATACACAGTTAAGTGGAGCTGCAGTTATAGCCATTTAAGAGGACTACAGTCCTTGTTCCGATAGACAAGTACAAGATAGGAATCGATTTATTGGCTGAAGTTTGTCTGACTCTGCTATAGTTGGTGAAATGCCCACTTTCAGCTTGCTAATGTTGGGGTGCTATAAAATCACAGACCAAAACATCCGACTGGCAATAAAATGCGGTTCAACTGACTGATTTACAGCTCTTCGTTTTGTTAGCTTTACTGTATGCTTTGCTTTTTTATGCACATTTTTTATGTGCTCCTTTTTTTTTCATGGTGCGCATTATTTTTTTTTAATGATATGCATAAAGAATATCTCTGTTATGCCCCTCGCTGTTCTCAGTCTCTCTACTAACCAGGGCTCTCCATAAACTATTTAGAGAATGTGAATCAAAATCCTAACATTTATTTTCCACTTACAAATATCATCACGCAAATATCATGGATGAGCACTAAGTAATGAGGTTTCCAGGGAGTTTTATTCACATTATTGAAACAGTTTTAAATTAAATAGCTTTTAAAGTGCTTAAGTTTTAAAATCTGATGTTTAATACATTTTAGCGTCACTTTAAAATGTTTGAAGGGTTAGAGAGAGAGAGTCGTTTTAAGGGTCACTTTAAAAACTCACGGTAGAAGATAAACAGGCGGTGGTGGCTTAGTGGTGAATAGCCAAATGCTGTAAATGTAAACAGTACAGAAATGATACCCGGTCATGTTTACTTGTTTTAAAGGTTCAATTTTAGCCGAATTTTCAGAATAATTTGTCTTCCTCACACATCATGTAAACATACTGAGTATGTACTAAACAGAGACGTGTAGGTGTAGGAGCTAGATGGAGTTGTATTGATGGAGTCTGGCGGTGGTGGCTCAGCGGGTATGGTTCTGGGTTCCTGATCAGCAGGTCGGCGGTTCATGCCCCAGTACAATCACTAACCACCCTATTGCCAGTGTTGTGCCCTTAAGTGAGGCCCATAACCCTCAACAGTTCAGCTGTATAAATGAAAAAGATATGCCAAATTGTTTTGTCCAGAATTAAGCACAGACACATTTGGCTTTGATTTTGGCACCGCATCACTATGGACCGTCCATGTTTTATGTTCAGAAAGAACAAGTAGACAACTGATAGTATTTCATTGTATAGATTCTGTTTGGAAAGATTATTCCCACTTGCAACAAGAGCGGTTTCTGTTCTTCTTGATTGGTTAGGACTCCATTGAAGGCGTGAATCAAGGCCACTCCTCGCTCAGCTGCATCGTCGGCGACTTTCAGACTTCACGCTTTCTGTTGGCCAGCAGTGTAATCATTGGCACTGCTTGGCGTATCGGGACTGTTCATGAGGGATTGTTGTGGTATGTTCAAGGCCGTGAAAAGCTAGTTGGTGTGTTGTGATATGAATTCAGGCAACTGATTCTGAGGTACTGTGGGGTTGAAGCAATGCTTCGTGGGTGATATGATGTTTTCTTGTCACGGGCTTTCACCATGGCTGACTTCACCTCAGCTGACACTGCAGAATGCTAAACCAAACAGGGTTTCACTTAAGTACCACAAATGTCCAGAGAATGACTTGATTCTTGTAGCACATTGATTTCCAATAAGCTTGCTGAATCATAAGATGAGGAAAAATCTTGAGTACGGGTGGATATGGCGCTGATCTGATCCCCAGGATCAGTGTTGGGCTAATGGCAGCAAAAAAATAAATAGTGGATGGGATTTGTGAGGAGGGAACAAATGTTTACTTCTCTTTCCATTTGTCTAGGAATTATTTTAATTTATTTTAATATACACCAGTCAGCCATAACATTAACACCACCTGACTGGTCTTTGGCTAGACATCCCAATATAGAGAAAGTTGCAGTTCAGTACTATTTACCGTGTTTCCCCGATAATAAGACCTACCCTTACTTCAGCCGAACGGTCCAAAATAAGCCCTACCTCGAAAATAAGACCTAGCTAAATTCAAATTTTGTCCCGTCCCAACCCTCCCCTCATTTTCTATGAATGCACGCGCGCCAGCGCTGTTTACAGCAACGCTGCGGAGGAGAGACAGAAAAAGAGGAAGTTAAGGGAACAAAAACAGTAAGTAAAGTATTATAAAGCAGGACTGA
>JAOUQZ010000049.1:15626588-15634176 GCA_028564935.1 Neosilurus hyrtlii | reverse complement strand
AACACAGCCAAAGTTATGGCCAAAAGAAGAGGAAAAATTTGCTCAAATGGACAAAAATGTCCATAGTGACGCATGAGAGTTAGCTTTTGACAGCCTAAATGTGACCTCTTTCGGGGGCATTTCACTTTCATGTTTATTTTACTTCATTATTTAAAGTGCTTTATTCTTTATTATTAGGGGTAAGGGAAAGACCATACAGGATGACTTCGGGCAAAGTCGGGGTACACACTGAACAACCTCGCGACGATTGCAGTGCCAATATACACAACTGGGACAATCAAGAATATCCAATTAGCTTAATATGCACATGTTTGGACTGTGGTCCTGGAGGAAACCTACGCAAGCACAGGGAGAACAGCCAAACCATAGAAAAACACCTGAGACTCAAACCCCGGACCTTCTTTCTTTGAGATCAGCACTAACTACTCCACCACCGTGCCACCTTACTTTGCCAACTCCTTACTTTGACGTTGCCATTTCAAATAACAACCTGTAAGTTGTGATTATACTGGGTAAAAAAAAAAATACACTTTTTTTCTTACACGTTTTACACCCTCCGCTGACTGGCTCATCAGGCCAGAGCTTAACATGGTTTCTGTAGCATGACACTACGAGAAGTTCAACTGGATGGTATGCTAGTCCATTTCGCAGTAAAACTTCCCAGTATTTTTATACTGCTGGGTGGACAGAGGCACACTGTTTTTTAAAACCTTGTCCAGGAGTCTTGGCACCACGGGGGTCTAACCTAAGGTTGAACCCTCCATCTTCATCTGTCTGTTCCTGGGTTGGGTTGTGGGAGCAGCAGCCTAAGCAGTGAAGTCCAGACGTCCCTCTCCCCAGCCACTTCCTCTAGCCCTTCTGGGGGAACGCCTTGGCGTTCCCAGACCAGCTGAGAGACGTAGTCCCTCCAGCGTGTTCTGGGTCAGCCCTGAGGTCTCTTCCCTGTTGAACCCACCACCTCTCTACCATGAGCCCAGCACTCTAACCACTACACCACTGGCCCCACCATTTATACTGGATGGCATTGTATGTACAGTGGCAGTGTATATACAAAATGAGACAATGCAAAAATGCATCAATAACTTGCAAAAAAAAAAAAAAAAAAACGGAAAATCGTTACTTCCTCCCCTTACAGATGAACTCTTCAGTGTTCTCAGTGTGAAGAATGTACCCCATGAAGGGAGTGTGGTGTAGTCATGATCAATTTTAATTATACCACAAGCTCAGTATGGTCCCCGAGTGGCCCCTAATGCAATAACTCGACATGGCCACACGATGGTGTATCAGCTCATCAATTGAACATCAACTTGAGTGCTTGAGCACCACTTGTGTTGCAAAGTAAATTAATCAACTTTATGCCTGTCTGGGTTCTCGGGCAAATAGAGGAGCTGCTTGGCCTTATAAAACTCAGATGGTTCTAATGAGTGCACTCAACCACATATGCTGTTCATTCAAATGCATTCACTTCATTTTTTCCTCATCACTAGATCAATTCAGTTTTTAGAGGTCACTGCAAGTCTTTTAATTCGGTGAAACAGCAGGTTCCTCAACTCTGAATTCCACATATAATGAGATACAATGTGGAGTTAGACGTTCATTCATGCGAATGTTATATGCATTTATATTCTTCTCATTTCTTTTGAGAGACATCCGAAAGGCCGCAGAGGCATATTGGATTTAAGTCTACTCTAATAACAGAAAAATAATTTACACTGTATTAAAAAACCCTGGAACAGCATTATAGTGCCAATTGTGAGTGATTCATAATTCCCCGTTATACACCTACGGCTGTTTAATACGACTGTATCAGTGCAGCACAGTTGGAGAGGATCACAGAGGGTCACTGCAACAGTTAGCTACAGTGCAGGAAGATTTGTCAGAAATCTTTTATAAAGTTTGTTTTAGTTGCTGAATTCCTGGAAAAGTTTCAGTTAGCAGTCTCATTCCTCATTACATTCTGGGTAACGGTTCGTAATACCCATCAGGACTGATAAGACTGCTCGTGAAAAGAGTTGGTTTCTTTGCTGTTAGACAGCAATGAGTCACATAGACCAACTCTGATGTTTCATAGCCTCTGAGTCATGTGTGGTGCAGCAGTGACAGAGGGATGGCTCGGTACTGATGAACTTTGAGACTGAAGAAGTGACTATCCAGATAAAAACATGTTCAAGGTCTTCAGTATCTTTCTGTATAAGGATTTCGTCAGCTTACTAAAGCCTTAGACACCGGAGAAAGCCCTGCATGTTTGTGGATGCAGTGTATATGTGAAGGCCTTTTCCAGGCTCCTGGAGCAGCTGCGTTGTTATGAACAACTGTAACTTATTGAAGGGAAAGCACCGGAAAGGACACTGCTCTTGTCCTTGATGTGAATGAAACTGAGCTCAGTGAGTAAGAGCAGCTTTCATTGCAACTCACTGAATGCAGAAAGGGAGTTATGAGTCTCCCATATTACACTCACGGAAAAAAGACACCTTTAAAACTGCACAATAATTATTGCACAGTCACCAGAGTGTAGCTCAAAGAAACATTTTAAAAGGGTTGAGATTTTACCAAAAAAAAAAAAAAACATCTGAGGAATGGAGCACTTTTATAAAATGAGGGAGTTTTTTTTAATCATTATTAAAAAGCAGAACAATACGAAAAAATGAATAATACATTTCAAAACCTCTTCAAGCGCGTCATATAAAACCAGCACTGATCTTTTTGTGATATGAGGTTTGGGTTGTTGCTGCATGTCAGTGTGACACCGCACCATACTATAACAGTAGTACTGATACATTATTGATTCCTACATTACTGATTTGAATTTATTTGATTTATTATATTGGCTCACTTTTAAAACAGTGGCATGATTACAATTTCTTTTTACATGGCACACACTGTGAGAATCGTTTTATACTACACTGCCTGGCCAGAAAAAAAAGTTGCACACATTAATATTTTCACGGAGTGCATTTAGCCTTGATCACAGCATGTAATCTACATAGCATCGTTGCTCCAGTTGGCCGGTTGAGGCTCAGCAACATTAATGTGGCAATAAAATGAAGTCTGAATGAACTGAATGAGCATGTTATCACATCAATGGACTTTTCCCCCCTGACGGCACGAACATAACATGGGGACTCAAATAATGAGCGAGTGGTTCAGGGAACACGAGGAATCATTTTCACATATGTATTGTGACCCAGAGTCCTGATCTTAACCCTATTGAAAGTTTTCGGGGTGTGCTGGAGAAGACTTTATGAAGTGGTTCAATTTTTCCCATCAATTCAAGACGTTGGTGAGAAATGAACCCAACACTGGATAGAAATAAATCTTATGTTTGTTGAAACAGTGGCATGACAATTGCATGTGTTTAGCAAGGATAAAGGCGGAACAACAACTTATTCCTATGTGCTTTTTTTGGCTGGGCACTTTACATAATAAAGATGCTATATACTAATTGTACCGAACTTCAACAATAACGCAAGGTGCTGCTTAGACACTTCCTTTGTCATGGTATTAATTTATGTGTAGAATGTTCCCCTCTCACTTATTATCAGATTGAATTGTACAAATGTTTGGCACATGAAATTTACCTCTAACTGCAAAAAAGCATAGGCTCTGATTGCGCAAAGCTCCGTCATGCACTTAGTCTTTACTTTAATCATGAGCTTTGGATCTGATGTCTTTCTGCATGTTTCTGAAGAATGAATGGACTCTTGGAAACGTTACAGATAATGGTGAGATCACAGCATAAATTAGCAGTTACTTTTATAAGCCATGTAGTCACATATGTGCATCTATATCATCTACTGATCTGTAGTTCATTTACATTCATCAGACCAATCAATCAGTGCTCAGGGTATATCAAAGATAAGGTGAATATGCCTAGAATATAGCATTCAGCTAATACAGTGATCAGGAGAAACTTACCTACACTGCCTTGTCCTAGTGTTTAAAGCGTTGTGTTATATTATATTAATAACAGGGTTCATTTAAAAAATAAATAGGTTTATGGCTGTAAATCCACTGGAAGGTGAGAATATCCCATAATACAGTTTAATTTTCTATTAACAAACAAATCATTTCTTTCACATCAATCAAACTTCTATCTAATATTAGAGGAGACATTAAACCATTCCCTTCTGTACTTGTGTACTAGAATTAGATGCTAGATTCAGGTTAATACTGTAGAGAAAAAAAAGCTACCATTTTAAACAAAATATGCTGCTGTCCATTATGTTTATCAGATCTTATTACGAAATTATGTTATTTAGATGACTGTAAATAGCCTCTAAACATTCTGCCAGGCCTAATCTGAAATGTAATTATGTAGTACATTACAGTGAAATGGAGCAGCAGTAGTGGTGCTTATTCCTATTAAATCTGGAAAAACATTTAAATCAGGAAAAATAAGCTTTGTTTACCATGTTGTGATTGTCTCAGCATCATTACAATGACTACTGTTTCTGTATTATTATAACATTTATATTAATTTAATGTTTTATTCGATGTATAAAAGTAATAGAATTTTGATCTGACCCATAATCATATTAGTTCCATATATTAAATATTTCTAGCATTAGAATAAATTGAATAAGCACAAACCACTCTCCGTGAGTTAAAATATCTGCTGGGATTCTGAGAGACATTTTTCAGCTTCAAGTCTGTAAAAGACATCTGGGAGGATGGGGTCTGGAATGAGAGAGATGTTTTGTTTCAGGCTTGTGCCTCATAGGTGCTTGCATGTCAGTTTACCAGCAAGCAGCCTGCCAGGCAGTGAGGTGAGACGCTGGAGTTCAGCTGCCAATCAGTAGCATCTCAGCCACGCTCCTCTGGACATCAACTTGATGTGGGTTCTTCACTTCTGGTGGTGAATATATCATCTAGAATCTGTCTCGGAGGAGGGAGAAGAACGAGATGAGCTGTCTGTAGCCCATGGATCCTCTTCTTAAATGGACCTGCTTGAAATAAACCGTCTTCAGTGTAACATTGCCGAGGATCCACAACTCCTTCCCCGAGGCCTGTCCTTTTCACTATTAAATCAACAGATCTGTCTTTCACCATTCACTGGAGAATAGCGTTCACTTTCAGGACGTGTAGTGTGAGCTCTTTTCACTTTGCATATGATTTTTGTCACATATTCTTTAATTCCTAATGTGCAGTTCTTCATACTCTGAGCACTGTGTAGATATTAGTGCATGTACAGTACTGTGTAGGTTTCTTTGGTTCAAAATCTGGTTATAGATTTTTATTTTATGTGTCAGTATAAAACTATT
The DNA here is from genome assembly GCA_028564935.1 of Neosilurus hyrtlii. NCBI lineage: Eukaryota > Metazoa > Chordata > Actinopteri > Siluriformes > Plotosidae > Neosilurus > Neosilurus hyrtlii. Next base: position 15,628,915 of record JAOUQZ010000049.1, on the reverse strand, counting down.
TTAGATTTCCAAACATTAGTTTTGTGACACAAAATGAAATTTTACCAACATAATATTTATATGTGAGCAAGAAAAGCAACATGTTACATAAGAGACCATTTTTCAGACAATAAATATATAAATAAAACACTAACAACAGTGAAGGCTGCTGGGTTTTCATGCAAAAATAGGGAGTGTATCTGTCAAAGTCTCCGGAAAAACTGTGGTTGCTTTGCTGAACTGTTTAATCCTACTAGGGTCGCAGGGTGGCTGGAACCTCATCCGACACTGTGCAAAGGAAGGGTACACTCTAAACAGCTCACCAGACCATCACAGGTACAACATATATACACACACTACCATTCACACTCACACTCTCACCTAGGGGCAATTTGGAACAGACAATCTGCCCAATGCTCATGTCTTTGGACTGTGGAAGGAAACCCGGAGAACAACTCCACACAGAAACACCCGACTTGAACCCAGGACCTTCTTGCTGTGAGGCAAATGTGCCACTGTGCTGCCTCTACAAAAAATACGGACTTTGTTTAATGTATTACTGTTAAATGATTTTTTAAATGAATATATTAAATGTGGAATATTTTCATTATTTTTGAAGGCAGTTTTTGCCCCACAGGATTTCTTTACATGTACCTAAGACTTCTGCACATTACTGGATATTTATCTCCATTTTAAATATGCATTAATCTTTTTAAATGTTTATTATCTTATGCTTTGTTTCTTTCTTTCTTTTTTTCTTTCTTTTTTTTTTTGCACAATACTCTTATTTTTCCTACTTTTATATCTAGCAAGTCTTTACATTAATCTCAATTCAGGGATTTTTTTATGTGAACAAATAGTAATAAAATACCTAAATATATATATATAATAAATCATGTTTTATGTTTCTACATGCAGGACTCCTGTATGTACATGAAGATTACTAACAGTAGGTAAATCTGTGGTTAAAAGTGTGTTGATCTGTATAGATCAATTCAGATGTTGGCGTGGAAAGTAAATATGAAGTTTATTTTATTCATGATACAAATCTTGATTGTTACTTGAATTGTGTTTTTCAAATATTTTATCTATTTGTAGAATAGAGAGGGCGGCATGATCTAGTATTGACTAGCCTCACTACAAGAACGTCCTGGGTTTGAGTCCCAGACTTGGCTGTTTTTGTGGAGTTTGCATGTTCTCCTCATGCTTGCGTGGGTTTCCACTGGGTACCCCGGTTTCCTCCCACAGTCCAAAGACTTGCACATTAAGCTAACTGGCCTAATGTGCATGTCCAAATTGGTGACAGTTTGAATGGTTGTGTGTGTTGGCCCTGCAATGGTCTGGCGAGCTGTTCAGGGTGTACCCTGTCTTCACCCAGTGTCGGCTGAGACATGATCCAGCCTCCCCGCAATACTAGTAGAATTAAGCAGTTTGACAAATAAGTGAACGAGTGAGTGAGTATAGAAAGATAGTGTCCATTGCATCAGAAAGCAACAGGTGCGGTAAGTGACTACAAAACCAATTGGAGCTTTTAAACACACTTTAGGCGTAACATGGTGGTGCAGTGTCTAGCACAGTCGCCTCACAGCTATAAGGTTTTGGTTTAGAGTCTGTGTTAGCCCTGCAATAGATTGGTGACCTGTTCCCTGAAGTCAGCTGGGATTGGTTCCAACTTCCCCATAACGATGATACATAATCTCTATAGATAATGGATTGAACACACATTGAGTTTCCAATATTTATTTGTTGACAGTGCATTCTGGTGTATTTGCTCTAACGATTTGTAAGAATAATTCTGATTCTAATAATTCTAAAAAAGTAACTTACAGTCCGGACTCCTTGAGGGTCTCCTCCACTCGGAGTCATTGATTAGACACTATTTCCCATGATGCCCCTTTCTAGCTCAATTTTCTAGACATACAGCTGAATCCTGTGCTATCCTGTCTGTATGAATGTTAGCGAGAATACCTTTCTGCGATCGCACCACATATTACATATGCAACCTTGCACATGAATACTCTGCCACTGTGTATGGCAGCAACAGATAATTTTCTGTCACTGTCAGTTTGAATACTGTCATTGTCTTATTGCACTATCATACCTCTAACTGTTGTGTCAGTATTATTTGCATTACTAACCCATGGTGCCTTTCAAACTTTCATATATAATTGCATATTTCTTCCTATTATTCACAGTAATCATTTTTTTCTATTCTTTATTAATTATCTGTTCATATTACAATGGGAGATTCAAATCTAATTGCAATGTACTCTATTCTGATATGTTGTTATAGGATCCCTTTTTAATGTAAAAAAAGGAAATATCCTGGAATGGTATTCCTAACCAGG
>JAOUQZ010000049.1:15606588-15621588 GCA_028564935.1 Neosilurus hyrtlii | reverse complement strand
TTTGTTTGTTTGTTTGTTTGTTTGTTTATATTTATGTTTTGGTGTAATTAAGTATGGTCTTTAATAAACAATGAGTTAAAGGTTTAAAGCCATCTTCACATTTACTTTTATTTTGAATACTGAACTGCTATTTTGTTCCAGATGTGGACAGTGTTTTGCACTTCAGTTTCTGATGTATTGCTGATTATTTTAGTGTTTCGTTCAAAAAAGCAGCTCTGTGTTCGTGTTGCCGAATTGAGGTTGCGGTGCTAAATTAGTCTTCTGCAGCTTAACCTATAAAATGTATTTCTTACACTGAAACCAAGGTACATTACAGTAAGGCATATCATTCACTTTGTTTTAAAGCAGCCAAAGGTGTTTTATTCAGTAATTATGCATGGATATTGTGAGCATGGCATGTGAAGAGAAGAATAGAATAGAAGAAGGTCGATGATGTATGAAACTGACAATCCAGTCATGTCAAAGCCACACCTCGGTTAAGTCCGCAACCTAACGGTGGTGGTGTGTAAGCATTAAAAACCTCATCTATTTTTCAAGACTGAGCTGTTGGAGCTCTAAATCCTGGGCCTGTCCGATATTTCCAACACCAAATCTGGGTCAGTTGCGTTACATAATTGCTCTGTACAGACATACTGTGAGGTTTCTGGCTAAAAAAATAAAAAGGTCAAGGTTTTTGTGATGTTTGCTGTGTATTTGAATGAGTGCTGAAGATCATGAAAAGCACTACAGTGAGCATTAGCAGCCATGTGTCCAGGATTGAGAGAGATTGAGATCACGAGGACGGCAGTGACGGTGGCTAAAGCAGGGATTACTGTGGCTCGAATCGTGATGTCATACCCTGAGCTGAGCTACGGCTCAGTGGTTCAGTCCTGAGGTGTGTGACCTCATTCATAAAGGTGAAGCCTGGAGCAAAAAGGCCTGACTAACACAAGGGAAGAGCAAATAAAGATGGAAAAAACAAAGCAAAGCTCAGGATAAACTTGTAGCGCAATGAAAATCCTGCCTAAAACTCGATTGTTTAATGTTTGCTGATTATTAAAATAAAGCTGCATCAATTACACGCCGTCTACATTTACTGTTTCTTTCTTTCATTTTTGTTTGCCATTTGCTTTGCCATTCTGTTCTGTTTTAGTGAGATATTCTTCTATTTATTACAAATTTGCCACACAATATTCTATAATTAACTTCATATTTTTAAGCATATCCTGTGAGCATATTTATTTTATTATATGAGTATTTAACATAAATTATTTATTCCTTTTTGAGTGTTTGTGCTGTATTTCCTATATATATATATATATATATATGTGTGTGTGTATGTGTGTATGTATGTATATATATATATATATATATATATATATATATATATATATATATATATGTGTACGTGTGTGTGTGTGTGTGTGTATGTATGTGTATAAAGGAAGAGACCCCGGGGCCGACCCAGAACACGCTGTAGGGACTACATCTCTCGGCTGGTCTGGGAACGCCTTGGCTTCCCCCGAAAGAGCTGGAGGAAGTGGCTGGGGAGAGGGACGTCTGACCTCACTGCTTGGGCTGCTGCCCCCGCGACCCGACCCCGGAATAAGCGGAAGAAGATAAATGAATGAATGATGAATGAACATTGCATATGACGTATGCAACAGTCAGTACAGAAGTCATTTGCATATGAATAACAGTGGGTTGTACTATTTCATGTAAATCATGTAAATTAGCTGATATTTTTCTGAGGAATTTGGACTAAAGAAAGTATTTTGTGTCGATGTGGCTAGTTTTATTTTATTCAGAAGTTCACTAGTTTATCCAATTTGTTAATATTTATTTATTTATTTTGTTTAATATAATTATAATATAATTGTTTATATTAACATGACTTATATCTACTGGGGGATTCGTGTCACGAGAGCGAAACAGCAGCCTTTTCAAACTGGTTAATTCAAACTATCAAACGGATTTTTAGTAGACTGCAGCTTCAAAACTGTAAGCAAAAACCACCTGATAATGAAAACATGTGTTCATGTGCAACTGGAAGTTTTGGGAAGCTTGCCTTTCATTTCACTTTAGTAGTTTTAGTGTGTAATATGCAAAAAAAATAAATAAATAAAAACCATTTTAGGGGTTATTTTTTCATGATGATGAATCTGCCTGCTCCAAGTCACCTTGAAAAACCATGACTGTCCATTTTCATTGAAGTATTGTCCCCTGATAGTGGACCAGGGTGGCATGGTGGCACACTGGTTAGCACGTCTGCCTCACAGAAAGGAACTCTTGGGCTGAATTCTCAGGCTTGGCCCTGCAATGGTCTGGCAAGCTGTTCAGGATGTACCCCACCCTCGCCCAGAGTTGGCTGAGATGAGCACCAGCCTCCCTGCTACCCTAATTAGGATAAAGCGGCTTAAATGAAAGCGGAATAAGGAAGAATGATTGATAGTGGACCAATCAGATTGTGCCATTCTCGTGTAGTACACGCTAAAATTTCTTCTGATTATAACCCAAAGCCACATGAGTTAAAATGAAGCGAAAACAGATATCCGATACATACCGAAATGTTCAGAACTACCTGTAGTCACATTGATCTGTGTGACGTGACCCTGACTGTTGCTCTCCTCCCAGTTGATGTTGCATTGGTACACCCCAGAATCAGATTGGTTGAGGTTGTAGATGTCAAGGATGAGGCGGGTGGCATTGCGTGTGATGGTTTCGTTGGACAGTTGGACTCGTGGTGACGGGGTGAGGTAAGTGAAATGCTCTTTTCTGATCCCCCATCCTCCTGTCCATTTCTGTTCACAGTGCAGGACCTCACACCTCAGAGACACACTGCCCCCTTCAGGTTTGTACAGAACGTTACGGCTCGCGATCACAGCAGTCACACACTTGCTCACACACACTGAAAGAGAAGGAATGAAGAATGTATAGTGGTCATTTTTGTTCATCACACTCCAGTGCACGGCTAAGGTCTTTCCTGCTGACATGATATTGGTCCACAACTTTAAATATAACGATACATGTATAAAATTCAAGAATCAAAGATTGTCATCATTAGTAATTTGCTAAAAGACTTGGGGATGTGCTGTTTTCAGAAAATAATCAACCCCAGAGTGCTAACAGTAAAGGGGCATACACACAGGAAGTGATTCACTATGTCATGACAAGCAGCCGTCAAGTTTGTATAAGTCTGGGACATGAAGCAATGATCAGTGAAGCATTCACTTTCACCCCCAATGTGGCCGGGTACAGAGTATAACTGCTTGCAGTATTCAGGTGATGTGATCAATGCGACAACCAATGGAGTTCCCCAATACATTCGCTATAAGGAAAAAAAAAAAACATTTATGACTTTTGATTCCTACATCAGAATTTAAAAAACAACCTTCGGATCAGTAATCCAGCACTGTACCACCGAGCCACCACTGCCCCTACAACCTCCTCCTGAAACTGGACTGCCTGTTTGACTTCCTCCTCCCATTTAAGGACTTTCCACTCTTCTGATTAGTTGCCTGAATCAGTGCACTGGAAAGTAGTCCAGAATGGGTGGAGATACAGTGGTGCATGGCAGTGTAGTGGGGTGAAAATCAGTGTGGCAGAAGGCTTAGCATGCCACGAAAAAAGTGTCACGAAAGAAAGAAAGAAATTGTTGAAAACCTTAAAGGAGGGAAGATTAAATACATGTTATCTTGAATATATATATATATATATATAATACAGGACCTGATGTTGCCATCACTAATGAAAAGGTTACTGTACAATCTGTGAAATGAAATAAAACACTTCACTCTAAACAGTACAGCAGGGTGATGAAACTTACCTTGGAGATGGAACAAAAATGCCAGGATGGTAAACAAACATCTAGTGAAAAGAATTCTTGGCATTGTTCAAGAGACCTTGAACATTCCTCGGACGGTTTCTAAAAACCTGGTAGGAATAACTTCTGTCTGTCGGAGTCTGCAGCTCACAGCGAGTTCATCGTACTTTCACTGTTTTTAAATCCTCTTCAGGTTCAGACTTTTTCACTTTCATTTACGTACATTGTTTCAGGACCTAATAAGGAAGGAAGTCAACACATCGATATCCCAAACTGGAAGAAACCGAGATCACGAGTTTCCTCTGCTGAGGGATTTTTAATCATAAAGAGCCTGCACTCTTCCTGGACTTCTCCTCCTCTGAGATAAAAAACACTGGTGGGAACTTTCACTGTGCGCATTTCTAAAAACTTAACAATGATTTCATTTTAATAGCCATTCAATTCATAATAATTCAATTAAAACATCACAAAATTGAATTATTATTTTAGAAAAAGCTTTTTTTCTATATTTTATTACTTTTGAATTCCCTTTAATGAAATTCAGAGCAGCTTATTTTATACATTTTTTTAATTTATTTGCCAAGCCTCTTAATTGTATTAGGGTAACAGAGAGGCTGGAGTCTATCTCAGCCAATACTGGGTAAAGGCGGGGTACACACTGAACAGCTTGCCAGACCATTGCAGGGCCAACACACACAACCATTCACACTCTCATTCACACCCAGGTGCAATTTGGAACAGCCAGTAAGCCTTATCTGCATGTCTTCAAACTGTGGGAGGAAACCAGAGTACCCAGAGGAAACCCACACAAACACGGGGAGAACATGCAAACTCCACACAGAAATGGCTTTCAGAGTCTGAGAAGAGCTTACTTGTATATTTTATTAATTTAGGATTTACATATTTTAGTGTTTTGATAGTCACATAGATTTTATATAGATATATATATATTTATATATAAGATCTTGAGTCGATTTTCCGTAGAACAGTGCTCGATATGTCGAAGTAGAGCTAAATATATTGTATGTGGGGAATCCCCTGATGAGTGGGCAACCAGGCTTGTCGGGATGAAATTGTAGTACTATTATTTTTTCCCCACATACTATATATATATATATATATATAAGAAAATCGCACTCATTTTAGATATGTATTAATTTATAATTTACATTTACAGCATTTAGCAGACGTTCTTATCCAGAGCGACTTACAGAAGGGCTTTAAAGTCACCATCAGTGAATATTTTCTTATACTGGTTTTCAGGACACAGACTAAGTACACCATCAGTCAAAAACTCAGTAGATAGGTGTTGTGTGCAGGGTTTTTTTGTTTGTTTTGTGTGTGTGTGTGTGTGTGTGTGTGTGTGTGTGTGTGTGTGTGTGTGTGTGTAAAAACATAATGCAGTTGAAGTACTGCCAAAAAAGTGAAGTGAAGGTCCATTTTTGGCTTTGTAGGCAAGCATTAAGGTTTTAAATTTAATGCGAGCAGCTACAGGAAGCCAATGGAGAGATCGTAGCAGGGAAGTGGTGTGGGAAAATTTTGGAAGGTTGAAAACAAGCCGTGCAGCTGCATTCTGGATCAGTTACAGAGGTCGAACTAATTAATAATCAGACTAATTCAGATTGTTAGTTGAATTTTTCATCTGGTTAAGTCTGAACCTGAGTATAGAATTTGTTTCTTTATTACACTGTAAAAAATAAATAAATAAAAAGTTTTTACCTTCAATAAGAAGAGTATTTTTAATGGTTTATATTTGGTTTGTTTGTTTTTGTGCGTTTGTTAGCAGGATTTCCCAAAAACTTGTCCGCTGATTTCCATTAGATTCCCAGCAGAGGTGAGGCTTTGAGCAAGGATGACTCTGTTAGACTTTGGAGATAATCTGGGTCAAATTCTGGATCCAGGAATTTTTTAATGATTCCTTAATACTGTAAGAAAGGATGATTTTTTTTGGTGATGGTATCATATTACAATTACAGTATCATTATTACATATTACATCTACTTATTATTTGGACATGTTTGTTCTGTGTTCATATGCACTATGTAACTAGTGTGAATGGAATACAAAGATCTGCGTCCACATCCATGAAACGACCTTGCACTTTTCTTATCTTCCTTTCAGGTTAAGCTAACTAAAGCTAACCTTTGAACCGTGTCTCAAAATGCACTTAATTTCCCAGCATGCACCTCACTGCTCAGTTTGGTTCATTTTCACCACATAAACACAAGGTGGTGGTAAAGCACTGTAAGCATGCTGAACCGTCGTGTAGGACTGTACAAGAGAACATCAACACTTGACTGGTATGTATCTTCTTTTTGGGGTGGGGGGTTTATGAAGGCATCAGAAAACACTGAAGTGACCAATCAGGAGGCTTCGTTTTTTGGGGACGTACTCTTCCACAGGAAGACATGCTCATCAAATCTGTGTGCTGTATACACCCATGGTTTGGTTACAAAAAATCCTAATAAACTAAAAATCCACACACACACACACACACACACACACACACTTTCTTTTCATAATAATTATATTAGTGCGACTGACAAAATGTCAGTTAACCATGAGGCTAAATCCTGTGCGATTTTCTTAGTTGCGAAAGATATAATATGAGTCTAGCTAGCATATTTCATAATTGGCTCACTACCTAAAAGGCTAAAAGATATTATTCTGAGTGGATAATACTTGAACCAGAATGACAAACGCACAGTTTGTCACGGTCACTTGGAGCAATTGGGTCATTATCACACTTAAAAATGGAAATAAATGATGATCTTGTTTTAGTTTTTTTTTTTTTTTGTGTCTCCATGTAGTGTATATACTAAAATTTTTAGGCTCGGTGGAGGTCATCGATTTGAATACTTCCCTAAACATTCGATTCAATCTTGGGCCTCTTCAGTGACCACAACCTCACATTCGGTGAATTACTGTGAAACATAGTTTGTTCATGGTGTTCCAGTACAAATTTAATTTAAAAATAGTTCCACTTATCTTTCGTAGATAACTGACTGAATAAGTAGCAAACATTCTTAGTTCATTCTGTTCTGCTGACTTGCGAAATATTACAATGTTAACTTTAGCCTCTCGGCGCGGTACACAGAAACGACAAGTTACCAAAAACGACATATCTATTAAGGATACAAGATTTAAGAGAAGGAAGGCTCTGGTCTCATTTCTGCAGTCTGGAGCTTTATTACAGCTTAAAACTTGTTCAGTGATTCACTGGAATTCTATCTGCAACTAAAAACAAAGAATGGACATCAGACAGATGACTCAAACGCCTCGCACTCAGTTCTGATGTAAATCAGCCTCGACACATCATACTTACATACGCCTGGCCAAAAATAAGGTCGCACACACAGGTATGTTGTTAATCCATCCAGTGTCGGGTTCTTTTCTCACCGACGTCTTGAATTGATGAGGGAAAAACTGAACCCCTCCATAAAGTCTTCTCCAGCACATCCCAAAAACTTTCAATAGAGTTAAGGTCAGGACTCTGGGGTGCCAATACATATGTGAAAACGATTCCTCGTGCTCCCTGAACCACTTGCTCATTATTTGAGTCCTCATTTTATATCCGTGCCATCAGGGAAGAAAAAGTCCATTGATGTGATAACCTGCTTATTCAGAACATTCAGATCATCAGCTGACTTCATTTTATTGCCACGTTATTGTTGCTGAGCCTCGACCGGACCAACTGGAGCGACACTGCCATGGAGATTACATGCTGTGATCAAGGATAAATGCACTCCATGAAAATATTATTGTGCAACCATTCTTATTTGACTGGGCAGTGTGGTTCGCCAGTCAGTTGACCTAATATGCATGCCTTCAGACTGTGGGAGGAGACTGCAGTACCAAGATGGTAACCCACGCAAACACAGAGAGGAGAACATGCAAACTTTACACAGAAACAACTGAACCTGGAACTGAATCTTCTTGCTGTGAGTCGGACAGGCTCACCACTATGCCACCATGCCGCCTCGACTTAATCATACTTGGGTCATGGGGATGGTGGAGCCTATCTCAGCCGACACTAAGTATAGGCAGCAAACACCCTGAACAGCTCGCCAGACCATCACAGGGTGAACACACACTCACAACCTTTCACACTCACACCTAGAGGCAATTTGGAACAGCTTATTAGAATTATGCATGTCTTTGGACTGTAGGGGGAAACCAGAGTGCCCAGAGGAAACCCACACAAGCACAGGGAGAACAGGCAAACTCCACACAGTAACGCCCTCGCTGAACCCAGGACCTTCTTGCTCACCAGGATTGCTTTCTTTTACTGTTGAATAAATATGCGAGCCTACTGAGTACTGAGCCTATGGGTAGAGCGTACATAGCCTAGAAAGGCAAACGTTTCATCCAGGGCATCCGGGATGCAAAATTTTTCTTATTCCTCTTCACGAAAGATAAATACTGAGCAGAGAAGGAATATAAACACACAGTCGAGATGCTGTGCCAGTGTAGCGCTGCGACAAACCGCTACCACCAAATGATTTAACACAACCGAACTTTAACCGCTGCACTGAGAGACGGTGTAGAGGACACTCTCCAGAGGAAATTCTCATTTTTTGCACGTCGGTTTCCACAATGCGGCCTCGCTGACTGTATTTAATGTCAGCGTTTGGGAGTGTGTCATACGCAGACTAAATAACACGACACCGCTTCTAGATCTTTAATTACATGATTCGGCTGAACATGTGGATGTAATTAAGGGCCTTTTCTGCGCCAAATGCAGGGTGTTGCATCAAAATCACTACAGAGAACCATTTCACCCGGGAAGAAGTCCGAAAAGAGGTGGGGAAAGTCGAGGGTGTGTTTTAAAAAGTCTGTTATGTTTTTATAATTCTGAAAAGCTTCTATAGGGAAGTCTTCTAAAAGGAGACCTTTCTTTTCTACACACACAAAAATGAGGAAGGAAAAAAGACAAACGTTCAGCAGAGTAACAGAGCGTAGAGTGTCCCGGCGATTTCTAGGCCAGCACCAGCAGAGGCGAGGGAGGGACTGGAAAGCTGATCTCTCATTCCCATTGTTTCCTGAAGTCATGCTGTTGATGAGAAGCAGATGTGGAGCATGTCAGGGCTGCACGTATCTCAGGATGTGTCTCATTTCCCCAATGGGGGTAAAGAAAAGAAATAGAAAGAAGCAGAAGGAGACCTGGAGTGTGTCGCAAAAATAAATAAATAAATCTCGTCTGAAAAGAGAAGTTCTGCGGATTTACATTAAACTGGAACTGGATGAGTTGAGAAAAATGATTTTCTCAACAGTTTCACGATAATCTCACTTCCTTTGTGTAAAGCTATTTTATGAGGCTCAGTGGTGTTTTTATTCAAGAAATACGTATAATAATAATAATAATAATAATTATTATTATTATTAATATTATTTATATAATAATGATATTTATGATTATCAATATAATAATAATAATAATTATTATTATATTAATAGTAATAATAATAATAATTATTATTATTAATAATAATAAAAGTTTTATTCTACTACTATGACTACTAATAATAATTACTCTCTCACTCATATGCTCAATTTGTTACAAGAAATCAAATCAAAAATTGTCAAACTGAGTTCAAGTCAGCAGTTCTTTTTAAGAACAAGATCAAAATTTTACATGGCCGTAACACCACACTAAATGTAAACAAGGGTGTGTAACTTTTGCACTCTACCTAATTCAAGCACTCGGCCGCCCTGAAACCCACGGGTGTAACGATGGCTACTGATGTCTTGGGCTGCAATAAAGAAGGTTTATAGCACTGATAGAAGGGTGTTATGTCTCATGTATCATCTGAAGAATCGAGGCAGACGGGACAGAAGATCTCACACCGACCACCGAGATATCTGATCACCTCAGTAAGCAACGCTACTAGCATTTAGTTCCTGTTTGCTTTGAGTATGAACGACTAAACTGATGTTTTAATGCTTAGAATTTATTTGGCAGGATTACTAAAAACATGTAAGAAGTGCAGGATATGCAGCCGTCGCCTAATGGTCAGAGGAGCAGATTTGGGACCGAAGGGTTGCTGGTTCGATTCCCGAACCGGCAGGAAAAATGGTGTGCCGGGGGAAGTGAGCAGCACCACCTTCCTTCACCGTCATGGCTGAAGTACACTTGAGCAAGGTACCTAACCCCCAACTGCTCTCTGAGTGCCACAGTGTGTGTGTGTGTGTGTGTGTGTGTGTGTGTGCCCACTTTGGATGGGTTAAATGCAGAGACAAATTTCCCAGAATACATTATATCAAAAATACATAAATAAGTACTTTCAGTGATCTCCAGTCTGAACGCTCGCCCAGCAGCACAGCCTGACCCCTGATCATGTTCCTCAGAAGGCATGGTGTCAAACCTTGCTGAAAATTCGCACAAAGAAGCATTCTTCTCAGCCGAACACGCTGGGATCATGCCTGAAAGGTGGCACCAGACTGTTTTTAAAGCTTACTGAGTGAGAGATTGGGAAGAGAAGGCAGTATACACATGCTCTTCATGCCATATTTATTTATTTATTTATTTTTGATTTTCAGGCCCTGGCACTAAATCTCATAAGGGAAGTGTCTGGTATCTGTGTGGGATGGACAAGCTGTGACATGGTGAGACGGGTGCTATTGTGCTGATGCGGTGCCAGTTAAGCTCAGTGCTGAGGAACACAATGACGAGTCTATTGCAACAAAGGCAACACACAGACACGCCGCCGGGGCGACCGCTGGATGAAAATGTGAGCACGAAGGAAGAAGTGGGTTAGCTAAAAAGGTTTAGTGCTGCTTTACATAAGTAAGCGTTTAGCACGTCATAATTATGATGATGATGATGATGATGATGATGATAGGGGATACAGTAGTGTACTGGTTAGCATGTCTGCTTCATGGCAGTAAGGTCCTGGGTTCAAGTCCCATGCTCAGCGGGAGCATTTCTGTGTGGAGCTGTTCTCCCAGTGCTTGTGTGGGTTTCCTCCAGGTACTCCAGTTTCATCCCACAATGCAAAGACATGCATATTAGACTAGTTGGCTGTTCCATATTGCCCCTAGGTGTGAGTGTGAATGGTTGTGTGTGGGATGAAGTGGCAAGCTGTTCAGGGTGTGCCCGGCCTTCGCCCAGAGTCAGACCTCTGTCTGCATTACAGACCTTTTCCACAATCGGTATTTGTTTTGTTCTCTGTGAAAGGACTTATTATTCCTTTTATCTGTAAGAAGTAATTGTGCTTTCGAGTCTGAATAGTGTCTGATGATGGAAACTTACAGGCTGAACGTTCCCCAGTGAACAAGCTCGAGTGCTCAGGAAGTCTCTTGACCTCTGCTCAAACATCGAGGAAAACATGCATCAGCCTTTTTTCCCCCTTTCTTTTTTGTCTGAGGAGTGATTTGGGTTCAGCTATCTTGTCAGCCAAGGTTATTAACTGAACGTGTAGACTACATGGAACAAACTTCTCGGAAAGATCAACCAAAGTCAAAAATAAACTATTAAAGTTGCCAAAAAGTATTTAAGATGATGATGATGATGATGATGATGATGATGATTTATTCATTAGTTTTTTTTAAGCAACTTAATCCTAATTAGGCTAGCATTTGCTGAGTGGGGGTGTGGGCGGGGTACACCCTGAACAGCATGCCAGGGCAACGGAGATAAAAATAATTAAAATTAAAAAATAAATAGGTAAATAAATAAATAGGGCGGCACTGTGGCGTAGTGCTTAGCACATCCGCCTCACAACAAGAAGGACCTGGGTTCGATTCCTGGGCTCAGGGTGTTGCTGTGTGGAGTTTGCATGTTCCCCCGAGCTTGCGTGGGTTTCCTCCGGGTACTCCGGTTTCCTCTGACTGTCGAAAAACATCCACAGTTGGCGAATTGGCTGTTCCAAATTACCCCTAGGTGTGAGAGTGAGTGTGAATGGTTGTGTGTGTTGGACTTGCGATGGCCTGGCGGGCTGTCCTGGGTGTACTCTGCCCTCGCCCAGAGTCGGCTGAGATGGGTGCCAGCCTCCCCGTGGCCCAAATTAGGATTAAGCGCTTCAGAAAATGAATGATTGGATAATAATAATAATAATAAGGAAAACAGAAATTTAAACAGAAGTTGAAGGAAAATAAAAGTTCTCACTCATTTGCAAAACTGCTTAATCTTAGCAGGGTCACAGGGAGGCTGAAGCCTATCTCAGCCAACACTGTGGGAGAATACACCCTTAACATCTTGCCAGACCCTTTCAGGGCAAATCACACACAACCATTCAAACTTGCACCTAGGGGCATTTGGAGCAGCCACTTAGCCTAATACATGTCCTTGGACTGTGGGAGGAAACGAGAGTACTTGGAGGAAACCCTTTAATGCACAGGGAGAACATACAAATTCCACACAGGAACACCTGGGATTCAAACCAGGACCTTCTTGCTGGGATATGGACGCACTGACTCCTACACTTCTTCGTATTAGTGTTGCAGGGAGGATGGAGCCCACTGGCTAAGACTCGGGTGTCCCTACCAAATTTGGTGAAAATCCATGCATGGGTTTGGTCAGGATTTTGTTCACTGACAAAGAAAACCCAACAAACTCTGTAGCAACAATTAAAAGAAATAAATAAATCCTCTCAGACTGTGGTGAGTCTCACAGGTTAGGAGGATCTGTTTGTGCAACACCTCTATCCTTTTACCCAGTGAGGTGGAGAGCTGTTGCAATGTTCCGTTGTTGAGGTCACAAACTCTGGACAGGATTATGTAACAGTGATGATCCATGATGACTGTGCATGACATACTTAAAAAACAAACAACAAAAAAAAGACAGGCAAGCAAAATATACCCTATAAACCTTTTAACAACTTTATATAAATAATTAACTTGAGTGGCTTTTTTTTTGGGTTTATTTTGCGGACTTTGCTTCTCCTGTCTGTTTATTTTTCTCTGCAAAACAGCGACGGCAACCTTTTGTCTGGTTTTTTTTTTTGGTCTCTTAGGAGAGAACGTCTTTCTGCTACTTAGAGTCTGCTAGAATTTCAAAGAGCTGAATGCTGGCGTTAATTCAGCGCTGCTAAGAGGAGCCGTGAATGCCGGTCAGTGTGTGAGACACAGCCACAATGCAGAGCTGCTTCAATCTCACTATTCCAGACTGAAGTCATCTGGAGCATGTGGGCGGCCATACTAGCCTTTTCTTTTTTTTTCTTCTTTTTTTTTTTCCATGAGGCGTTTGTTGACTGTTTCATTCTGGCAAAGACGAGCGTCTCGCAGCACTTCGCTTGGTCTGTGTTTACGAGTCATTCTCTTCTGAGTGGTGCTCTGGAAAGATTCGGGGGTGTGTTTCTAATAAACAAAAGCCACAACCAGTAACACATTCGATGCACTCAGTGTGCCTGCAGGCGTAATAATTACAGAGATTACAGCGGACTTGATTACACTGTGAAAATACACTGCCTGGACAAAAAAAAGTGTCGCACGCTGTAATATTTTCATGGAGAGCATTTATCCTTGATCTCAGCATGTAATCTCCATGGCAGTGTTGCTCCAGTTGGTCTGGTCGAGGCTCAGCAACATTAACGTGGCAATAAAATGAAGTCAGCTGATGAGCTGAATGAAGTGAATGTGCAGGTTATCACATCAATGGACATTTTCTTCCCTGATGGCACGGATATAAAACGGGGACTCATATATAATAATGAGCGAGTGGTTCAGAGAGCACGAGGAATCATTTTCACATGTGTTTTGGCGCCCCAGAGTCCCGACCTTAACCCTATTGAAAGTTTTCAGGATGTACTGGAGAAGACTTTATGGAGTCACCAGACCATCAGAGAGCCAACACACACAGCCTCTCACCCTCACACCTAGGGGCAGCAGCGTACTTGCAGGTGAACAGCCAGTTCACCTACTGTGCATGTCTTTGCAGGAGAAAACACACACACACACACACACCCGAAGCGAACATGCAAACTCTGCACAGAAACGCCTGAGCCTGGGACTTGGACCCAGGACCTTGTTGCTGTGGAGCAGACATGCTAACCACTATGCCACCATGAATCCTTTCTTTGGTTATTGAACAAACATGCTAGCCGACTGAGCCTGCTAGAAATGCTAATCACTATACCACCCTGCCGCCGCCCTGTCAGACAGCGAAAAATGATATCTCGAACACATTTAAACTACAGAAGATCTACAAAGAGTAGACTGGATGATGCAGTTGATTCTTAACTGTCTGTTACATGATGACTAGATACCAACCTTTAGTGTAAATCAGAGGCTTTCCCTTTTCGACTTTTGGTTTTAAGGCTGTTCATTTTCACGTTGTCTATATCCACGAGTTACATTTTTGTGCAGCATACTAAATAAATCCCACATCCACCCCCCTTAAGAGCTACAGGAATGGGTTCTGTCCGTCCGTCACACTTTAGTTTTCGGACATTTTCTTGCCTCGCACAGACGCTGGGGCTTTCGAACTTGATACGCTGACTCACTACTATGAGTGCTAGGATGAGTTTGCATGTGAGTGACCTTGACCTACATTTCAAGGTCACAGGGTTAAAACTGGTATATTAGGTTTCTGGACATTTACTTGCTACATGCTGAAGCTGGGGCTTTCAAACCTGATATGCATGTTGGATATTGGCATATTCTGAAATGGTCCTTTCGGCGGGAGTGTCAGGACAGGAGTACAGGAAAAACTGGAGAATAAACAAAATGCTACAGCGAAAACATGTCATATCAACAGAAATCCTACATCTAAATGAAAGTGAAAAGAAAGTGACTCACAAAAGAATTGGTGTAAAAAGTTTATTCACCAAAACAGGTACAAATCTGTATAAAACCACAATTACAGATGTTAAGTTAATTTTAACGCAATTCTGTTTGTATGGTGATTAAAGTGCAAAAAACGTGATTTGGACTTGAACGGCACAACTGAATTAATGGTTTGCTTAAATTTCATGAGCACAACATGGCGCTACAAATAACACACCGTTCACTATCACTGCTCACTTGAAAGTCAAGTTTTAGAGTTATGACCAGGGATGGACTTGACATCCTTGAAGCCCTCATTAATCTTTTCCAGAAATCTAGACCATGTGCAAATACTGTACTTGGCGTATCCCATTCGTACCATAAGCCCTTAGCAGACTATTTGCCTCCACCACCTGATTGAGATATATATATATATATATATATATATATATATATATATATATATATATATATATATATATATATATATATAT
>JAOUQZ010000049.1:15566086-15591352 GCA_028564935.1 Neosilurus hyrtlii | reverse complement strand
TGTGTGTGTGTGTGTGTGTGTGTGTGTGTGTGTGTGTGTGTATATATATATATATATATATATATATATATATTTATATATACATATATGCCAGTTGGTCCACGCAAAGAGGGCAGTGAATGTGTGTTCACTCCACCAGTCATTTTTTTCTTTGTATATATTTGTCACCTTTCTTAGTGTCAGATGACTCCCGTTAAAATTAGGAAAAGCTGCGGAGAATATGGAGTCTATCTCAGTCTACTCTGGGTGTAGGCGGGGTGCACACCACACCATCACAGGGCCAACCCAGACACATCCATTCATGCTCACACTCACACTCAGCTTAAAGTGCATGTCTTTGGACTATGGGAGGAAACCGGTTCACCTGGTGGAAACCAATGCAAGTATGTGGAGAACATGCATACTCCACCCAGAAACGCCTTCACCGGGCATGGGGCTCAATCCAGGACCTTCTTGCTGTGAGGTTGACGTGCTTAGCATTATGCCACTGTGCCCCCAGGTACAATTAAAGTGCTTCGTTTTCTGAAAGTGTTTCTGGCAGGAAACCTAAACTAGCTAAATGTACCGTACCATTTTTAATTCCGTCTATGTCCTAGTTTGGTTCTTTTGGTACTTCAGTAAGAAAGTAACCAAAATCTGTATGGATACAGAAGTAGTACAGTAAAGAGAAATAAGAGTGAAACATGGCATTAGGGTTTAGGGATTAGCTGCTATGGCATGCCACACTGTAATGTTTGGTGAAAAAGCTTTATAAGGTGATCTTTTGTTATTTTAAAGGTTTCTTAATGGTGAGTTGGCTGTACCTTTGCTCTTAAATCACAGGCCCTGGATATGTTACACCGATTATCCCGTGCACTGGATTTAACTTCGAGTCCCACGTTCAGTTCAACAGCAACACTGACTCGTGCTGCTGATAATCGGCAGAATGATTGCCAATCAATTATGAATGGAAGGGATCCACCTGACATACCGGGCTGTCTGTTTCTACATCAAATTTTAATTATCAATCATGAGGAGGTGTGAGTGTGCATAGCAGGGTTCTAATGAAGCTGTAGGATGTGGAGGGTACAGCAAGAGCGCCGAGCAATGTGTGTGACCTTGCGTTCCTCCCTTCAGTCGGATACAAGGCTCTGTTTGACCTCGCCTTTGACTGTACACGAGTCAGAGGGATTCTGTACTCAAAGTGTATTAAATCACCAGGATTTCATCATTTTGCAGATTTAAGCTGGGAGTATGCTTTTATATTGGATGTAAATTGTACAGTCTTTTTTTCCTGTCTCTTTTCAAAGCCTCTAAGGCTTCTGATGTCTGTTTAGCTTGATCTGACCAAAGCACTGTAATCAGTTCCTCAGGAGCAGCCCTAGCACTGACGGCTTTTTACTGTAATGGGAGAGACATACCCCCATCTGCTGAACGCTTTACTTGCTGAAAGCACAAAATAAATTACAAATGCAGAAGAGGAGTACAAGGGATTGAAAAGGACATGGATTGAGGACTTGCCTGCCAGCATCTTATACTCTGAGGTGTACAATGTTTTAATCCCTGTAGGATGTAGCGAGTGCTCACATGACCCCAGTTGCTAAGTTACTGTATGTGCAGGTACAGGACTACTCCCAGGGCTAGAATCTACTTGGAGAGACCGCAGCTAGTACTTGTTAACAAACGAGGATCTGGTATGCACTGTGAGTGTGTTAGCATTTACAAATGGTATTAAAGCTCAGATTGAATACATATTGACTCTTTGGCGAAGAGGTAGATGGCACCTTAAATAACACCGTCATTAAGGAAATCGCATCATGATGTTAAAGTGACCATTTGGAAGGCTTGCGTTGCAGTGATGGAACACTTGTGCCGGGAAGTTGTGCTGTTCAGACGGCAGTTGATGGTCAGCGCACGGTGTATAATGGGAAGCTTATGAGGATAAATGTCTGACGGAGTGCGGCATGGTGGATGGGAATACAGATAGAATGTTCCCACTGACCACATTGCTCAGATGTAAATGTCTATTTGATAGCAGCAATTTATCCTGTCCACAGACACGACTGTAGCCTTCAGGGAAGATTGATTTGGGACTAATAGTTGTGGGTTAGGTGGAGGCATGCTTTGCTCTTCTTTCTTCTCAGAAAACACTCCTCTCCATTATCAGTGTACAGTATCGGACTAGTGTAGCTTGATAAAAGGCTGAATCTGAAAATCATTTAATGACGTGGACTTAAAACCTGTTACACTGCGCTCTTGTAAATAATTAATTATAAAGGAGTTAGACTTGAGTGTAATTGGGAATGTATTACATCGCCTCTATTTTTTTCACGTTTATTTTTGTATATTGTGTGTTGAACTTTGAGAGATCATCAGAGACAGTCCTGATGATTCTGATGTTTGTGCCCACTCCTGAGTCCCGTGTTCCCACAGCGAGCAGCCGAGGACTGGAGGCCGCCCGGGGAGTGCTTGTTTGTTGATTGGTGACTGTAGTGCGGCGCTTGTTTCCACAGCTGCCTCAGTGGAGGTTTTGATGTTTCTTGAGCTGACCTTGGGGAGTCGAGGCTCTCTGTACACGCTTTTAACATGGACCTAGCCGTTCTTGGCATAGCCCAATGTTTTCAGCTTTCATTAGCTGGAACATATGACTTTTGTAAGAGAAACGTAAAAGCCTGTGCCACAGGGAAGCTTTAGTATGCAGTTTGTCATCTGAAATGTTGCAGCATGTATTCAAATCCTTTACTCTTTTGAGGAAAGTAAATAAATAAATAAGGCACGGTATTCTAGTTTCTATTCAAATTGTTGAGAAAAAAATGATTAAAGGGGTGCGCTGTATAGAACGTAAGGGGTTTATAGGAAAATAATAGCGATGAGATACTGTGATGTTTTCTGATGTGAACCAATTAAATAAGAGCAAATAATATAAATATTTATGCACTCATTAAATCCTGAAAATGTTTGCAGCTATTTACAGTAAAGAAACAGCCATAATATAACTTATTGTCTTTTCAGTTTGAAAACTAATTTCTTCCCTAGAAGAAAAAACAGTGACTAAACAAGAAAATTTTCTGCAAAGTGCAAGAGCAGTCAGTGCCGCTGGCGGCGGTTCGTGCACGTTTCGGGTTGCCTGTGTGGGCATGTGAGCACTGACGCAACGACAAAATTGAGTTTATTTTATTTTTTTTTAGCTTTTTCACATTTGTGAGAACTTTTGCAAGAGTGTTTTAAAGAACTTATCCAGAATAATATTTAATTTCTACCATCAAAAGAATGTGTTCAGCTGGAATGTCTGTAAAACGTTGCTAATTTGGGGAGTCAATTGTTTACATTGTGTTCAACAGAATAAAGATTTTTTGCTAAACTGGATTTTTGTTACCTCAGTTTTTTTTTTGTGCCCTATGCTTTAATTTTAGAGTACACTGAATCATTAAACTGCATAAAAATTTTGATAAAAACCAGAAAAGGTACAGGTTTTCTAAACCTTTTGATCGGTAATGTATATATGCTAATATTTTGGGATACATATATGTGAATATATTAAACTTTTTCCAAGATGCACTGTATAAGGAATCAGAAATACAAAAACCTCTTGTTGACTATATTTGCATTAAAAATGTGCATATTCTCATATAAAATTTCATTCATGGTTTGTAATTTAATTGTTTTTCTTTTTCAAAATTGTTTTTGTTTTTCTCATTTCTTACTTTCTTCTCTTTAGCTTTCAGTGGGGTTTTGTAGTGTTTTCTCAGTTCTCATAACTGTGCTCCCTCAATTTCCCTCCGCTGCCTTATCCCGTCTCAGTAAATTCTGGCTCTAAACACTCAGGTGTGAAGATGATGTTCTAAATATCAGGTGCTCGAGATCAGACGAACATGCTCTTAGGAATCATCTGAGAATACGGTGAAAGATTGCAGTCCTGCTCAGAGAAGAAGGTGTGAAGAGAAAGGGAAAAAGATGCCACCTAGACTTGAACTTTAGATTGGCTCCACTGGCTTGCTGTGAGCCGTGTTGTTGACGTGCATTCATATCTGTGAATGATATGGAAGGGTTTGACGTTGTTTGTAAGCGCATGGTAGAGAGAGACAGCTGGCCTCAATGTTACACTCTGAGTAACACAGCAAAGATTAATAGCTCGCAATAGACAGTAAATGAAAGTTGATTTATTGCTCATTATATACACTGCTGTGCAGATCATAGAATTACATACTGGGGTTTTAATACCGCTATGTCTATCAAAAGAGGCAGTTGATGAATATTGGAGCAGAAATTATACAAAGTAATTAACGGTGAAAGACCACAGCTTTATAAATGATCTTGCCATTAAATTGGCCCGCCCGTGGTTATAAAGCGGCAAGGATTGTTGGCAGCTAGGGGGCAGAAGGGAAAGATTATTGAGGAGTTATGCTAACTAAGAGTATAATATACTGTAGCTGTGTTTATTGATGTGGCCTGTCAATAGTTCAGCGTTCATTTATGGCTATTTCCAGAAGCTTGAGAATAAATCGAGTTGTAATGTATGAATAAGCACCTTAGAAAATATCACTGCAATGTGTTATCTTTATGGTTCAGGACTTTTTTTTTTTTATACAAGTATTGCATTATCTTTATGGCCTTGGTAAAAGTGCTTCTAAATTCGGAGTGTACTACATATCCAAAAGTATGTGGGCACCTGATCATCACTCCTGAAACCAGGAGCCCCTAATTGCTGTTGTAAAATTCTCCTACTGGAAGCCTTTACACTAAATTGTGGAACATAACTGTGGGGACTTGAGGCCGTTTAGATCAAGAGCACTAGTAAAGGTTGAGTACTGATGTCAGATGAGAAGGTCTCATGCGCAGTTGGCTTTCAGATTCATGCCAAAGATGTTCAGTGGGGTTGAGGTCAGGGCTCTGTGCAAGCCGCTCAAATTCCTCCACTCCAGCCTTGGCACACCTTCGTTTAACAGACCACACTTTCACACAGGGGCATTATTGTTGTTATGCTGGAACTCGGTTTGGGCCCTTTTTAGTTCCAGGACCACATGTTGATGTGATGGTCAGTTGTTCACATACTTTTAGCCATATAGTGTAGGTAGAATCCAATAGTAGAAATACCAAAGCTCCTGATTTGAACTGTAATGTTCTACACACTCAATCAGTCGCATGAAGTTTCAGTTTTATACATGTATGTTTAAATAACATTGTTGGAAGATACTCACCTTGAATTGTAATTAGATATCATCTTGTTTTAGCCTCATTCAGGCTAATTGTCATTCTGAAGCTAAGACTGAATACACAAAACTCTGTTTTGGGTCCGTGTGGCTTTCAGTGTTAATGTTTGTGTGACTTGGTCAAATATTTACATGGTATGAAGTGCTTTGGATGGTTCCATCATTTTTTAAAAACATTTTAGAATTAGATCGCTTCACTTTGTCAGTCTGGATTAATATGTACTGCATTCTGAATACACTGTGTAACTACTTTAACCAGGCAGATGTGATCAGGACTGTGAGGGACTGACTCTGACAATAACCCGCATGATTCCATTTAATCAGATCATTTGATTCTTGAGGATGATTATCCTCTTAAGGCCCTACCGTCCTCATATGGGGGACATCATATTTCCCAACTATCACATTGTGTATGTGTCTTTGTAAGATCCTCATATGAGGATTTTGGGTATTAATTTTTTGCCAAAGTTCTTTCTGTTTGAAGAAGATTAGTTTAGTAGTAATCTGGTGGTAAGAAACAGAAGCACTGTGGAAAAATGACAACACATGTAACACTGGGATTTGGGTCTTAGGAGGTTAAAACCAGAATATGTGCACTAGATATACCTAGAAATACACTTCACCCTCAATTTCCCAGACTATTAGGGGGGATAGGCTGTCCAGGAACCTCAAAAGACCGGCAATCGCCATTATTCAGCAGCAGTCCCGGACTCTTACAACACTTATCCGACACTCAATACACAATTTAAATGTCGGTTCCGGCTCGTCATCACTGTCCTCACTTTCAATTTAACTTAGGTCTCCCATCACTGATGCCACTATCTGTTCATCGGGCATTATTTCCTGTCCGCCGCTGCTTCATTTTCGTTCATCCACTCGGACGGGAACGGGCCGGACAGGAGGGAAGTTGGAAAATCATGACCAACCCGGACTTTCATCATTGATTCCCGGACTTGAACTATCATTTTTCTGGCAATCCAAATAATGTCCGGCACCTGATGCACAAACCTTGTTGAGTGGGTTTCCTTTAGTTGCTCCGGTTTCCTCACACAGTCCAAAGACATACACGTTAGGCTAATTAGATATTCCGAACAACCCCCTAAATGTAAATGTGATTTGTGAATGGCTTTGCGATGATCAGGCGAGGTGTTCAGGGTATACCTTTCCATCGCCCAGAGTCAGTTGAGACGGGTTTCATCCTCCACGCAACCCTAGTAAAGGATAAAGCAGCTTGGAAAAGGAAATGAACGTGAAAGACCTAGAAGTTGGACATATCAATATCGGTTGTGTTAAATGTGCAAGAACATAAAGTTAAAAGAACACTGTGGTTGACTTCACCTTCCCAGCCGGGTCTCTTTACAGAAAACTCTTATTGTCAGCGGCGGCTCAGTTTGATGTTGCTTTTGTTTTACGACAGTCATTACTAGCAGTAGCACCTTGTGCAAGCTGCTCACACATTTTCTCCATGTTAGCTGTATGTGGGGACCCATGTGTGACCAGTAGGGTGCAAGAAGCCAAAAGGAAAAGGGGATGCACTTGAAGCACTGTGCTGTTTTCACACACAGAAATAAGTGAGGAGAGCAAAGCCCGGGGCGCCCTACAACCTCCTGGTGTGGAATCTATCAGGTTTGCTTTTTTCCACTAGCTCCAGGGATTAATGAAATCTAGGTTTTTCACGTTTTGGCCCAGCAGCAGGACTCTAAATCCCTCATTGTGAGTGCAGGCCTGGTCTCTCTGGTTCCAGTAGACTGGGAGAGGGAGTGTGAAGGCTTATGTGCTGGTGATTGGCTGAATGGTATTTAGTGGACAGTGGGCTGTGAACTGGGACCGCAGCAGGCTTTCTCCTTCCCTCTCTCCTCTCTGGTCGTCTCTCTGCTGTGAGCCAGGCTTTATCAGCTGCATAATCTGCAGCTTAAACAAACAAGCACACTCATAGCCAGCTTTTAAACCAACACACCTCGCTTCAGCTCACAGACGAACACCAGGCAGGAGGTAAAAAACAGTCTGTGCTGTGTTTAGATTTGAGTTGCGAGCATTTAGCAAGGAGTTAATACCTGAATTGTGTACATCGGCGTTTGGGGAATAGCCGAGATTACAGAAATTTGATGCAGTGTTTGGATGGTGAGATGTCTGTGGGGCGGAGCATGCGGAAAACAGAGGCATGTCTCAGTTATGTGCAGTTCTCACTTGTAACTTAGATTGTTTATTATCTCCCACCCCTTGCGAGCTGTAGGAATGGGTTCCGTCCGTCCGTAGGTCTGTCACACTTTAGTTTCCGGACGTTTACTTGCTGCTCACTGAAGCTGGGGCTTTCAAACTTGGTATGCTGGCTCACTACTTTGAGTGCTAGGATGAGTTTGTGTGAGTGACCTTGACCTACTTTTTAAGGTCACAGAGGCAAAACTGTATATTAGGTTTCTGGACATTTACTTGCTCTGCACTGAAGCTGGGGCTTTCAAACCTGTTATGCTTGTTCTGTATTCATATATTATGGAAATGGTCCTTTCAACGGGGGAACACCTGGACCCTGGGGGTCTAATTTTTTCTTTTTTGCATCAGTATACAGATATAAGACCAGTTTGATACGCTGAAAATTATGTTTTGAGCTGTAAATACACCAGAATTATGAAACACTGCTCAAGGTGAATATTAAATATGTGTTGAGTAAATAAATGTTATGTTACAGTATTAATTAACAAACTAATCACAGCATTTCTGTGAAATCCATAACTGTTTTTTATTTTTCACGCATAGATCACAAGACATCTGAGAGCTCCCTGCATAAATAGTGACATTTCAAGTTCAAACTCACTAACAGTATGAAACTGTTCATTTCGATAAGAGAGGTGGACGTTCCAACCCGTACTACAGCCACTATTCGTCTTTCATCTCAATTCATTTGTGCCTCAATTTTGTTCAAATTCCCTCGATTTCAACCTTTAAAAATCATTTCAGGCCATTTTGCACTTCGCTGTAAGGAGGTGTTTAAAACCTTAGCGTGCACCTGATGGAGAAAATGGACCGTTTTAATTAGACTATCTTACTTTCATGATTCTATTTTGCATATTTTAAGGTTGTTATTTAATTTGTCCTTGTCAAGGGCCAGGTTTGTCTAGCAGCGGCTAATCAGCAAGTCGTCCGCACGGCTCTTCAAATTTATTTTCCTCCGCAGTGCCGAAAACATTTTTCACGTTAAGTAAAATGCAAATGTGGGGCAGTAAAATGAGGAATTGTGGCCCTGTCGTACACGGCGACTCCATTATCATTAGGTTGGAATGCATTTCGATTTTCTCTGTCAGTTCATTTAGCTTTGCATAATAACAAATAGACAGCGTTTGGTGTGATTCCCGAAGAGCAGCGCTACCTCTGCACAACAGCTGGGGGCAAGATTTACAGCCTATGTTTACCCGCAACATTATACACTCTCATTTGCCTATTACTTTGTCATGGTTTCATCAACAAAATAAATATAGAAATAGAGGAAACAAAACCTCTTTTTTAAAAAAAAAAAAACCAGATACCTGAGGCAGTCCTGAAGCTGAGAGAGAGAGAGAGAGAGAGAGAGAGAGAGAGGGATAAGGAGGGGGAGAGGGAGTATGAATACTGTCAGTGTCGGCTCATGACTTATTCAGTAATTTGTCAGTTTTATTTACTTACAGTATATTGCCATGATATTACCTCAAGTCATAGGATTTACTGGTGGAATACTACTGCTAACGCTGAGGCTGTCGATCACCAGTGTTGATGCAGTGCTCTAAGCCGCACCAATCAATGTGCATTTCAATCATTCCTGGTTAAATTGTGTTAGAGATTACTGGCTCTGCCTGTAAGAACAAGATTGTTCTTCTGTAAGTGACATGCAGTGTACTGCTTCCTCAGTTTATACACTGTAGTGCTATTGAGCTGCCGGGTTGCCACTGATCTTTTTTAGCATGCTGTTGGGGAAAATCTGCTGTGCTTTTGGAACAAAATAGAGTTAAGTGCCTTTCTCAAGGACGCTCTAACAGTGATCAGGGGATGTTCTACGACCTGCAGTTCCGTGCAGTTAAATAAACTTTGCTTGGTGTTGAAACCAGTGTACAACTCAGCAAGTCCAAATATCTTAGCATAAATCCATCAGATCTGGTGACTCTCATTCAAGTCATATCCGAAGTCTGTGCGCCGCCACTCAAGTTAAGTCCAGTTCAGGTCCTGCTTACGTGTACCTGCTTACATTTGTATTTGTTCAAACAAATTCAAAGTCCAAATCTCATAAGCTCAAGTTGATATCATGAAAATAACTGGCCTTTTTTGTCACAAAACACATCCATTAACTAGGTTGGATTGAGGAGTTAGTTTGAGGAAATCAGTCACCTTAACCTTGCACGAGCGCTGAGCACACCAAACCACGCTTTAGTCAACCATAGCATGCACTTAACAGAGCAAAGTACCTAAATGGACTAGAAGTCATGCGTTGCCCCATGTGACACCATTCACCCACCCAAGGTCACGCCTCTTCCATGTATGGCCTTACTGGGGAAAGACTCATTTAGTCAATTAACAATGATTGTTGATGTGGGTGCGTTGAACCACCTAAGTCTTAGAAAAGCACTCTGTACCCTTTTCATTCAATTTATCAATAAAATCAACAGAAGGATTTGAATTTCATGACCAGTTTCCTTTAAGAGCCTTGGTTTTCGGTAGCCACGGAGGTTATAGGTTTTCTTATTCAGATTAATATGACTTTATATACAGACTTAAGTCCATGCACAAAACTACGCGACTGTCTCCTTTCGCCCAGTTAGTTTGCGTAGATATTTGTAGCAGAGTAGCTCATCTCAATAAAATGAAATCGCTTTTGTGCTTGGCATCTATTCTTCTTTTTCATTTGCAAACATTTAAATTGCACTGTTAATCATTCAAGAGGCAAGGCATAAGCCCGCCACTAGATTTTCTCATCAAACACAGGCCATTTGATTTGATAGAGTGTTATACGCTCTAAGTCATGCGGTATTTAATATAAGCGAGGGGTTGAGCAGCTTGTCTGGGTGAGTGGATGCTGTGGTTGAAGCAGACTGGCAGGTGGACTCACGAAGCCTGAAATGGAGTGCAGACTTGTGCGGCTGCCCTCCGGTGCCATGTTTCTTGCTCGGCGGTTTATTTAGCTAGGAAGCTGCAGCAGGATGTTTGGCACAGAAGTAATTGAATGCAACTTTGCTGCAGACATATTAAACAGAGAGGGGGAAGAATAGCAGGGAAGGAGACCAGTGTTTATAGGCTGGCAAATGACTATCATGTTTTCTATTACCCCCATATTGTGGAAGCTCGCAGTAGAGGTTTACGTTATATAATATGTTAGTGTGGTTTATGTTTAGCCATTATAATAATTGGTCAGACTTATGAAAGAATCGAATAGACAACTTCCTGTTACGTGACAATAGGAAAGTTTGCGATAACTGTCTTAGAATATTAGAAAGATTTGTGTGTGTGCGTCTGTGTGTAGTAATCTGTCCTTGTTGAGTAGAGCTCACTGCTTGTCATCGTGATATTAATATGAGGATCATGTCTGAGGAATATCAATTTGACTCAGCAGGGTGTAAACATTAGCTGACCCTGTTTGTTTACCTCACTGTCAGTTGGCCATTGTAATCTGCATGGCTTCTCCCAAACATGTGCAGCAGCACGTAGAAAACTAGACCGCCTCTTTTCAGACACAGATGCTGTTGTGCCAAGATGACTGTGACCGTCTGATGATGTGTGATGCAGACATCAAGGAAACTTCAGCGTCTTTGTAAAACTTCACAATGACTTTGGAGTAACCGTCCAGTTCTTTGAATAAACAGTCTGATGCAAATATATAATTCTTCTATTGGTAACTACACTTCGTTATGATCGCCCCCCGCCTGAATTTTCAGGAGAAAAGGCTCTCTCAACAGTGATGGGAGGGAGCATCAGGCAGACATGCGAGCCAACGGCAGCAGCTGCTGGCGAAAAAGATAAAGGGAAAGCACTGACCCGTCCACAGGTGCGGCGCGAGAAGCTTCACAGAGAGTTTGTTGCTCCTGTTGTTTTAGTAAGCAACACCCGTGTTTTTTCGGCAGTGTCAGCCATCACCATGCCACGCATCAAAGCCCAAATCACGCCCTTGAAGTCACCTGAGATGGAGCAGCTCTCAGACGGGAGATGTCCACATTTCAACCCACCCTTATTTAGTGTTTGAGAAGAGAGTGGACGTGCAGCAGGATTCTGGCTTAGACGTGATTGCTAATGGAGCTCCCAGCTTCAAAGGGCCCAAAGCCAGAGCTACTGTCTCTGTCAGGTCACCAGGCAAGATTAAAGCTGTGCTGAGGTGATACGTTGGCCCCAGACCACATCTGCTGGACCGTTCTGGGATGTGTCAATAAATAAAGAGGCTTTCTGCGACAGATGACCTGTAGCACCTGCTTTCCGTGCAGTGTAAAAGAACAGAGAAGCAATTTTACAACTGTATACTTTTTTAATTTCTTTTTTTTTTTTGTATGATTGCCCTCTAAATTCCTTATTAACTCAGAATCTATATCCTAACCATCTAGTTTTTCTCTATTCCACTGAGGGAATGAAATCAATACCCAAGCCTGTTACAATCCATAGTCCTTTGAATTGTTCACAGACAGAATAGGAAAAGAAAAAGGTGTATGAAACAGATTAAGACCTGGTTATTCATCGAACAACTCATCAGGTTGTGTGCAGCATTTGAGTTAAATTGCTTGTACAATTTTTCTGTTTCTTTGTACATGACCCCGATGTGGTGCAATGCCTTTCTAACTTGTTGTGCTACTACGAGTCCCGAATCTCAGTGAGCTCTCTGTCTTTCCGTGGCAACAGGAAACTTGGGTAATTTGCACACCTTAAACACAGTGCATCCAGTCGATGAATCCCCCAGATTCCATTACCATGTACTGAGCAGCAAGCAGCACTAATTAGCGAGAAATCGAATCAGAGAGAACTTCTTAACTTTGGTCTCTTCTTTCCAGTTCAGAAGCTTTTAAAAAGCTTTGGCAGAAAATCAGATGGGAGTGAAAAAAGCTGTCTAAGAATAGATCATGTTTTCTCCATGTCGTGTGAATTCATTATTTTGTCCATTAACTGAGCAGGAGGTCAGTTTTAATGGTATCAGAGCTTTCTTATAACCTGCACCGAGGAAGTTATGTGTTTGGTGAGGTTTGTGTATTTGTTAGCGGAATATGTTTGTGTGTTTTTTAGCAGGATTGCGTGAAAAGTTTCGCGTGGATTTTCATGTAGTTTCTACCACAGTTGGGGCTTTGGGCCAGAAACACACCATTTAACTTTGGGCTAGCAATCTTGTCTGGACCGGTGGTGCAATGGATACCATTTAACTGTGGATTAGAGAATTTTGTAGATACTGTTTGTAGCTTTTTGTTAAATGTATTGTTCTTTACCCACTATATACACTTCACCCTCGATTTCCTGGAGGAAAATTAGGGGGATAGGCTGTCCAGGAACCTCAAAAGTCCAGCAATCGCTAATGTCCGGGGTCCCTACCCTTTCCCGAACATTTACCATAATCAGTCCGGCAATCGACATTATTCAGCAGCAGTCCCAGACTTTTACACACTTATCCGACACTCAATACACAATATTGTGTTTCCACAAACTTAAGGAGCGAATCAGCACATTCTTTTATCACGTTCATTTTAAATGTGGGTTCTGGCTTGTTGTCACTGTCCTCACTTTCACTTTCACTTGGCTCTCCAGTCACTGATGCCACTATCTGTTCATCGGACACTATTCCGTGCCCCTCTGCTGCTTCATTTTCGTCCATCCACTCGGACGGGAACGGGCTGAACAGGAGGGACGTTGGAAAATCATGATCGACCCGGACTTCCATCATCGATTCCCGGACTTGTCCATTTTTCTGGAAATACCAAATAATGTCTGGCACCGGATTTTGTACGAGGAATCCGTTATCTGGGAAATAGGGGTACGGGAAATCAAGGGTGAAGTGTATACGTACATACATACATTCATACGTACATATATATTCATTTTATGAACCATTTGATCCTACTAAGGTTGCGTAGAGGCTGGAGCCTATCTCAGCTGACTGGGTGAAGGTGTGGTACATCCTGAACATCTCTCCAGTCCTTCACAGGGCCAGTATACGCCTACAACCATTCACACTCACACCTAGGGGCAATTTGGAACAGCCAGTTAGACTAATGTGCCTGTCTTTTGGGCTGTGGGAGAAAACTGGAGTAGCAAGCATGGGGAGAACATACAAACTCCACACAGAAACAGCCAAGCCAAACTGGGGACCCAAGCCCATGACCTTGCTGTGAGTGTGTGCCAGGCTTGGTGGAGGTTTGTGCTCTCCGAGAGCCCTTGTTTGTAGTATTTCTCTAGTTGCCACATGCCCCAGAATATTGTTTACTTCTGTATAAATTACAGCATGGCTCTCTGTCGTTGACATTCATGTGGAGCAGAAAGGCCATATTAGTGCATTATTTGTTGTGTTGTTGCCTCTCCATTTACCATGTGTGGGACTGTCACTGCATAATGGTGTGCATTCTCAGCTCTGCAGTCTCTCCAATAATGATGACTGCGGGAAAGGGAAACTAGGTTATTTTTGGCTGTTAGTGTTCCCTATCAGGGAAGTGTGCTCAGATTCTTTGTGGCAGAGAGAGTGTTATTTACCCTCGTGTTTATGATATGATTGCCAAGGGTAACAGCATATCAGATGTCTCTGAAATAGATCATTTCCAGAAGCAATGAAGAACTTGAGCATCCTTACTACTTTATCCATTACGCAGAGCACAAGCATTAGTGTGAATAGATGAAAGGCATCATTGTATTTGTTTAGATGCGACACTGGCAGAACATATAATGGGAGCCCATGGGCCTTGGAGTACTGTATCATGAAGAATAATATAGCATTCATGCCAGTAGGGTGGGGAATATCGAATCAGAGATGTCAACAAGGTTTAGCGCGAGTTTACTTGATGAAGACGGCGTGCTTTAATGCCAGCCGCCAAGCTGTTGCTCTTTTCATCATCACTGTGCCTGGCAGGTGAAGGCGAGTTAATGGACCTGCTGGACCTCTTGACGTAATCATTTCCACCACTTCACTTTGAAATATGGATGCCATGGTATTCTGAGACTGAATGTGGGGGTGTTGGGGGGGGGGGGGGGGGGGGGGGGGGGGGGGGGGGGGGGGGGGGGGGGGGGGGGGGGGGGGCAAAGAGACGAAGAATAATTGAGTATGAGGGTGGCTCTGGGGTTTTTTTTTTTTTTTGCCCAGATAATTATTATTTTAGGAAAGTGCCTGTTCTGTTGTTGTTGCTTTGGCATGGCCTGCATCTCCTGGTGGCCGGTGGGAGGAGGAGGCCACAGGCTGCAGGGAGCAGAGCAGAGTAGGAGCGTCATTAGGAGAAAACGTGCTCTGACAGATGAAAGGCCTGAGCTCTGAATCCCCAGGGGAACTCACCCACTAAGGTTTCCATCGGGGTTCATTTTAGATTATGACTCTGATCTCTCTCTTAAGATGTGCAAAATCATCTCTGGTAACGGCTGTATGAATTATGCACGTTTCTCAATCTCTGACTAATCTCCTCTCTCACTTTGGCTCGCACTCTTTCATTGCTATAAAGTCTTGCTTGATAGATCCTGAGCTGACTTTGGAGTGCCGTTAAATGAAGTGTATCAGCTGCCTCCTCCTGTGCTTGACCCTTCTGCCCTTCTCATCACTTTTCTTTTTTAGGCTAATAAACGCTGTCAGAAAAGCTGCAGCTCGTAGGGCAGAAAAGGACAAAGCTGAAGAGTGAACTTTTCTTTTTCTCTTATCACTTGCTGGGCCGCTTGCTAATAAGTGAACTGAATTCTGTTCTCCGTGGCATTACCGTTCTGCCACTTAACTCCCCCCCTCGTGAGCTGTGTGTTTTCAGACTGGAGGCTGAGTGACCTGAAATACCCAGGCTGAGAGGCGTCTAATGCTGCTGATGGCGTCGCCTCACATCGCTTTCGACGCTCTATGACTTTGCCATCTCATGGAAAATGTTCTAAATTTAGCTCCAAGTTTGGTGCTGTGCCTGTTTGTTCCAGTCACTGAAGTATTTATATATTAAAACCTCTTAGGCGTTAATGATTGCATGCACATGCAGAGGCACTGTGGGTGTGAGAGTCCCAGTGTTTGCCTCCCCATGCCTGCTCTTTGTTTCATTTGATAGATTTTATCTGGATGTATGTTTTTTTTCCCCTACTGTTTCCGTGGCGTTCTGCTTCGTTTGAAGTGCATGGCCTGACCCCTCCCCCTGGCTGCGTAACAGAGTCCACGCTTGGCTGTTTGAAAACCGTCCACTGACTGGGTTGGGGTTGTGCAGCTCTTGAGGTGAAGAACAGCAGGAGGAGCAGCGCTAGAGAGATGCCATGCTCCCGTGCAGCATCTCTGTTTTGAAGGACTCTGTCAATTGAGCATATGGCTTTCCTACTAATCAGCACTCCTTCCCACTCCCGACACGTTCTACTGATTTAGCGCATGCACGTGACTTCCGCCTGTGAATGGCTGCCTTTTTCTTAAATTTCAAGTAATGCAGAAAACAAGACTGTACTTGGAACCTTATTTTCACATAGTTTATGATGGCTTGATAAGAATTTAGAGGGTTTAGTGTGTGCTTTTTTTCTCCCCCTGAGCTGTAAATATGTAGCCCGGTGAAACATTTCCTGCCCTCGGTGTTGCCAACATCTTGTCAGCCATACAATAAGTTTAAATATATATGTGACGTTATTCATTCAGGAGTTAGGAAACGTAGATTTATTAGACAGAACTTATTGCCAATTTGCATAGCGTCTTCCTACAATTAGGCTAACAAATTGCATTCCATAAATTCTAGACTCATTTATAATACATAACGAATAAAACACAGTAGGGTGTGCTGTTATAGGAAAATATTTGCATACTGGATGGTGTGATCCTGTTTTCACTCTTAAGTGATGATTATTTCGCAATAACAGAGTGACGGAATATTTTTTTTCATCTTCCCTTATACCACACCAGTTTGCCACTTATTGCACTTTTTATTTAATAAATTACACACCACATTCCTGAACTGCATATTCCTTAACTCGGCCTTTGGCTGATAACAGCCTTTCGACTGGAATAATTCTTCATATCATACTTCACCTTATTTAATGATTGTGTATGATATGTTTTTTATTTGTTCAAATGCAAGACATATTTGAAATCTATTAATTTATCTATTTCGGTTTGCATGGGATCGTCTACTGTACATGACCTTGTGAATGAGTTGCTACTATGAATGTGATACATGTTAATACAAGTGCATTAACATAAAATAAGGAATATAAAGTGATTTGAATTCCAATCAGTGTTAGACATGCAATTAAAAAAAAAAGAAAAAAAATTCATCAAACTTTTTGACCAATCAGTGTAGGGAATTCAGCAGTACTGTGTTAATCAAGTAATAAATAAATAAATATGTATGTATATTTATTTCTGGGATGTTGGTGATATGCAGGTAGAGCCCCTTAAAGAAGGGATGAGCTGGGCGCAGCTGTGGCCTGATGGTTAGAGAAGTGGGTTTGGGATTCCCGAACCAGCAGGAAAAATGTGTGGCAGCGGGGGAGGAATGAACTGCACCTTCCCTTCCTCCAGCTTCATGGCTGAAGTGCCCTTGAGCAAGACATCTAACTCCCAACTGCTCTCTGTGCGCTCCAATGTGTGGCAGCCCACTGCTCCAAGTGTGTGTGTTTGCTCACTGTTTACGTGTGTTCTGACTGTGGATGGGTTAAATGCAGAGGCAAAAATGAATGCAGTATAAAAAAAAAAGTCCTTATTAGCTGAGCATCGAACGTTTCAGGCTTTGCACCTGTGCAAGGTTGCTTCTAAGGATGGCCGCTGGTGCCAAAAGAGATGACTCACTAGGTCTAGACAAATGCTGGGCAGAGTCTGGGTCACTTTAGCCCAGGTGTGCACAGAGTCGAGGACCATGATGATTCTGCTATCTCTGGCTTATGCTGATGTAACTGAGAAACTCACTTGGAGCCAGGAACCTCATCTATGCAAGACGGAAAGGCTGAAAAAAGAAAAAGAGCCAGAAACCTGGTTGATTTTTTTTGGGACTCAAATCGTTATATTGAATGTCTGGCACTGCCAAGCAAACAGGTGGCTAATGACAATGTAACATGAAACAGTTTTACAAACAAAGGGGTGCTTTAGGCAAAACACCATACCACGCTTGATAGCACAGACAAGGTTTTTATGAGAAAACGTAAAGTGTTCACTGCAGCATTTAGGAAGGTCTGGGCGAGCCAGGAAATCTCTTGCTCTGCTGGAGCGCTGGGTTTGTAACAAGACTAGGAGTTTCACTTCTACCTTTAATCATCAGCTTGGGCTGCGACAAACAACACCGCTCCACCTGGAAAGCCTCTTTAACAAGCGCTGATGCTTTTACACAGGCGCATGTTCTTCAGGTCCAGCAAATACATTTGGCATATATTAACTTACAACTGCATCGCCATCTATTTTTACAGAATAGAACAGAATGACATCACATCCCAATAGAAAAAGCAATGGCTCATATTCTACTGCTGTTTTCCATAATACTGAAACTTGACATTTGAGAAAGTGGCCTTTTCACTTTAGATCGTCTGACGGCGCTTATAATCATGTGTCCACTGCTTCCTTCCTTCCGCTCTTGCATCTCGCTAATCTTGGCCGCAGTGAAGCGTAGGTCGGCATTACATGCCACATCCTAAAATGAATTGAATAATTACCCGGGTTATTTTTTTTCCGTATTTGTTGGTGTATTTGATGGGTTTTTGTGTGTGATGCTTGAGAAGCTGTTGTAAGAATGCAGAAGAAGGATACCCAGCTTCAGTACAAGTACGTTTAGATCCGCATCTGAGAATGGAACAGACACCCTGTCAGTGGAAAAGACAAGAGGAAGTGTGAAAGAAAGGGAAGGAGAGAAAGCGTGAAAAGCTAATGCATAGGAAGCAGAGAGTGAAGGAACGAGGGGGGAGACTGTATTTGCAGAAACCTAAAAAATGGATATTCTCATTGAGGATAGATGGATATCTCTAGGGGCCGAGTTAGAATAAGGCTTTGCTGTCCTATATACATAAATAGATATAGGCCAGTGGGTACTGTTTACGAATAACATCATAACTCTGGTGCATGTCCAATGGTGCCTTCACTGATAAGCAATGCATGTAACATATTCCCACGGGGCAAGATAAGATCAGTTTAAATTATAAGGATCTCTTGAAATACTTTTTTTTTTTTTTTTTTTTTTTTTTTTTTTTTTTTTTGCTTTTTCAGCATCTGTCGTTTCATGCTGGAGGTTCTGAAGGGTACAATTTACCATGACAGAATCACCACAAGCAACACGCCGTTTAAGAACGCTAAACAGGTATCGGGAGAGAAATCATTTGGAAAGTGTGAGAAATATCAAGGTGAGGATTGCCAAACAGGATTCGAAGGCAGTTACTAAAATAAACTTTTTTTTTTTTTTAAAAGAGCAAAGCAGGAGATTTTATGATGGCTGCAGACTCTCACGTTTTCTGTCTCACACGTCTTTCTAAAATTATTCATGTCGCTTTCATACTTCTGGACTTGGGGTTGGTTTTCCCGGAGAATTTAGTATATTGTAGACGTGTGAAAACTGGTGTGAGCCCAGGCTTGGTACAGGTACACAGAACCGATCACAGGTTCTCTTCAAAATGTTGCTTTAAATGGACCGTGTACAGTCACATCATATGTGGAAGTGATTTGCCCTCATTGCCACGTATCGAATAATGCGATTGGTTGATATTGATATTGCCTGTTTCGAGTTTTTTTACAGCAGGGAAGGGAGTATTATGGTCAGCAGAAGACTTAATATTGGTATATACTACATGGGAACAGCACAATCTGATTGGTCCACTATCTTGGAATTAAAAAATATATATTCTTAGTGGATAATGTTTGAATTAAATTGACGGACATTTACAGTTTGTCAGGGTCACATTTGTAGAAGTTGGCGTCATCATTATTACCCTTTAAAATGGAAAAACAAACCACTGTGTTCCTGTATAATATATACTAAAACTCCTTTAGGGAGCACGCTTTACTTATGTTTCTATCATGTATGCTCTAAACTCACAGATGTGCAGAGCTCAATGACCATCCTCCATCATGGTTAAAATAGGTGAAATTGGGGCTCCCAGGTGGCGCATCGACAAAGTGCGCGCCATTCAACCCGGAGATCGCAAGTGATCTCCACAGCCACAGCCATCCGTGGCCGGGAGTCCATGGGAGCTAATTGGCCGAGGTCTCACGGGAGGGAGGGATGGCATACGCTCACTTCCCTGTCGCTCACAGCGATCACCAGCCAATCCTGGATGTCTGTGAGCTCATTCGTACGAGGGGGCGGATAGCGCTTTCCCTCTGAGTGTGTTAGACCGCCCCCAAATACGCATGCGCAGCAGTTTGGAAAAAAACGGGTGGAAGCATTGCATGTCACGGAGGGGGCTTGCTTACGCCCCTCCCTGGTTGGTGGTGGTCGTGTGATAGGGAAGGCAATACTTGATGGGTTTGGATACAATTAAATTAGGGAGAAAAATAGAGGAAAATCCAAAAAAGAAAAAAACATTTTTTTTGCTTTTCCTATTGTTTCAGTGAATTGTCCATTAAAACTTTTAAAGTGATGTCGGATTCCTGACTCCGTAAGTCAGAGGACCCTCACCAATCCTGACCTTAAATCTAGATTGCTGCTTCACTCATCAAGAGAGTGAACGCTGATGCATCATTAGATACTTTTTTATATAATTGTGTCTTGATAAATCATTTGTTCATACAGGATTGTCCAGCCTTTATCTATGTTACTATAGTGTTTGTATGTATAAAATAATAACAGCTAACCCCTTCAGAAATTGCCGGTTCCGACTTCTTATACTGGAGCGCAGTCTACTCAAGTGTGACGCCATTTCCACTGTAAATGGAAGGCAGCATGACAGCATCAGAGAATAGCATGCTTCATGCCGGTCTGCATAGATAAAAGTCTTATATGACTCTTATAAAAGTCTTGTTTTATCTTTGTAGGTATTCCTGAACAATGACATGTATGGAGTGCTGTACTTCACTGCTTCAATGCTGTTACCAACTGAAAATAAGAAAAACACCAAACAGCAATTTACTGAAAACTAAAGTACCTACCATTTTGCAAACCTGTGTGTACAAAAGTGACAAATAGAATTGCGCAATTGTTCCACGTTTTGAAAGGAATCATTCTATGTGGAAGTGAACATTTGATTTAAACCCACCCCCCCCAAGAAAGTGCAAAGCGGGAATATGTTCTCAACTGTGTGATTGTCCTTTTGATTACGGAGGTTTGGTGGTTTTCCACAGCCTGTCCTGGTTTATATTTTTCTCTGTAAACCTGATTCAGTCATTAATAGTACAGTACTAGTTCCGCGATCACTCGGCTAGCCTACTATTCACTGTCCTCTTACATTTTGTTCGAAAAAAAAAGACTTTTCTAACCTGAATAAAGCTGAATAAATCAGATGTGGAAACAACAGCCATTATAAAACAGATTCGTTGTAATGTTGCATGTTAAGCTTTACATCATATATTGTTTCTGGTATATGTAAAGTTTCAATGAAATCATTAAGACCGCTAGTTCCTCTTTTAGTTTAAAGATTAAAACTTTTGTTTGTCTATATAATTATCTGTTAGATGATATTTTGTCCCAGAAGCTATCACAATTAATGATGCTATTGTCATTTTATAAAAAAAAAAAAAGACAGTGTTAAGAATTTCGATTACCTTTGAACTGTAATCTGTTGTTTCCCCCTTCCCCCCCTTCTCGCTGTATTAGTTGGAGGCACAGGAGAGAAAGTGAGCTGCAGTAGAACCAGGAAAACGCTCTCAGCATCGTTTTTCTTATGTAAATAAGCACACATTAATTACGCCAATTAATTGTAGTCAGGAAAATGATTGCGATTATTTGCATTAATTGTACGATGGGGCAATTAATTGACTATTGCTACCGGCCTACTGAAACTACATTCAGTTCACTTGTAGGTGTGTGACATTTTACCTTAAACATGAAGCAGGACTGAGAATCACCACTACTTTCTCAGGGAATCTTTGTTTCTGCGACACTTTGCACGCCCGTTCTGTCTTTTGGTCTCTGTATTGTTCTCGCTTTCGCCTTCTGCATCTCTCTCTGTATGGTAAATGACCCGCTTCCCTCCGCATATGAACTGCAGCGGTGATAGATTGCTCCATGAGCTCATTGTGGTCAAAGCAAATGGGGGTGTAAACACTAACACCAAACAGCTGAATATTAATTGCTGTCCTTTTCCTAACTATGAATCATTTATATGGCAATCCCCATGGAGCTTGTAGAGCAGTTTGTTCAGACATGTTGTGTGCACTTAGACAACAATGGTACATGAGAATCACTTCATATGAAAACCACATGCCACGTACATTAGCAGTTTGCAGCTTGATACAGTTGAAGCATTCATTATTAGTGCAGAATCACAATTACTAAGACTGAAGCTAAACTGCAGCAGCGCATTTAATTGCTGCAGCGTGATGCTGGGTGAGATATGGGTTTATAGGGCTGCCATGTAATTTGCTTTTGGTTTCTGCAAATGCAGAGTTTAGGACTGAGACTGCAATTGGCTATATTATTCACACTGGGGGTCGAAAGTATTTCCCGACTCCCTGAGGATGCATTGTGTTCAGTTAGCTCATCAGGAGAATGTGGCACGTCACATAAACAGAAGCTAGAATTCAACTTATAAATGAATGAATGAATAAATAAATGTTAGACTAACTAGATTTGTTTGGAAGTCTTTCTCCTGCCTCATTAAACAGAACAGTAAATCTTATACTATTACGTATTGCACACTTACATTCAATAAGGGAAAAACATTCAAACTTGTATATCACAGTGAGGTCTCTGTACAGCTTAGAGCCGTAGCACACAACATGACTGTAGCAATAAAAAAGAAGTCACTATCCAGAGTGGTGCATGGAGGCTACGCCTTGTTGGTTTGTTGCTAAAATCTTTTCTTTAAAATCTCTTGGTAAAATTGGTTTTGGCAGAAAATGAATTCATCCATTTTCTATACCGCTCATCCATCAGGGTCGCATATGAGCTGGTATTAATTCCCACTGACATCAGGTGAGAGGTGGAGTAAACCCTTGACAGGGCACTATTCTATCATGGGGCTAACACAGAGAGACAGCCAGCTATTCACACTCACATTCATACCCTTTGAATGATTGTAATTGACCTAATCAGCATGTCTTTGGTCTGTGGGAGAAAACGGTACCACTTGGAGGGAACCCTTACATGCACAGGTCCCGCCGACGAGCAGGTTTGAACCCAGAGCCTGCTTGGTGTGGGGCGACAGTGATCACCACTCTGCCACCCTACTGTGCACTCTGGCAGAAAATTAACAAGTAAATACAGCCACGTTTTCAATGTGATTGCACCAATTTAATAGATTTTACTCTTTATTTTAATCAATCCCAGACCACTGAAGATCCAATGCAAACACTGACAAGCCCTTTCTATACCTACTATATGATTCCTCTACCTTTCTATAGTATTGTGTAAACTTTTAAGCACCCTTAAAGAAATGTTTAGAGAAAAGAATATTCTTCAAAAATAATTAAAGACATTTTTCAATGTGAAAACAAACACTATAAAGCAGCAAATATTAATAAATGACACAAAGTCAGTATTTGGTGTGATGACCTTTGCTTTGCTCATAGCAAGAAGGCCTGGGTGCGTTTCTGTGTTCTCTCCTCTGCGTACTCTGGTTTCCTCCCACAGTCCAAAAACATGCACAGTAGACTAAATGACTCTTTCAAATTGCCTGAAGATGCAATTTGAAAGATGTGAGTGTGAGTGTGAATGGTTGTATGTGTGTTGGCCCTGCAGTGGTCTGGCGAGTTGTTCAGGGTGTATCCCACCTTTGCCGGGAGTCAGTTAAGATGGGCGCCAGCCTCCCCGCAACCCTAATGAATGAATGAATCTTGCAGAAGCAGTCACAGTTCTTCTGGAGGATTTGACGGTCGTGCTTGCCTCTTATTTTTGCAGCAAAACCTACTAGGCTTTATTGTGTCTTTTGTTGTATATGCTGCTTTCTTTACTGAAATACAAGATTGTTTCAGTTGCATTAAATTTTCTAAAGGAAAATTATTGTTTGGAAATCTGTTATATTTTTGTATTGACTCAGTAATGCAGAAGTCATTCATTCATTTTCTAAGCTGCTTAATCCTAATTAGGGTCGCAGGGAGGCTAGCGCCTATCTCACCCGACTCTGGGCCAAGGCGGAGTACACCCTGGACAGACTGGTCAGGCCACTGCAGGGCAGCACACGCATACACACAACCATTCACACACTCTCATACCTAGGGGTGACTTGGAACAGCCAGTTAGCCTACTATGCATGTTTTTGGACTGTGGGAGGAAACCGGAGTACGTGGAGGGAATCCACATAAGCACGGGAAGAACATGCAAACTCCACACAGAAGTGCATGAGCCCAGGAGTGAAAAATGCATTTTTAACCCACTTCTTGTCATGAGGCGCACCTGCTAACCACTGTGCCAACAAAAGAAAAAACAATGCGCACTACTATACTTAAAAGCCTGAAAGGGAAAAAAATGTCTACATTTAATGGCATAACAGGAATTTCCTCTTTTACTTACGTACCA
Organism: Neosilurus hyrtlii; assembly: GCA_028564935.1. Lineage (NCBI taxonomy): Eukaryota > Metazoa > Chordata > Actinopteri > Siluriformes > Plotosidae > Neosilurus > Neosilurus hyrtlii. Next base: position 15,567,447 of record JAOUQZ010000049.1, on the reverse strand, counting down.
TTAAAATTGTAAGATTTCTTTCTGCACCTTTCAACTCCAACCATAACATGCATACACTGTTTGGACTCGCTGAGGTTATTGCACTGAATGGTGATGCAGACATGTTGATATGAAATCTCTGCTCTTGTCAGTTAGGGCCAAATAAAAGTCATTTGGTGATGACATATTTACAATATATGTATGGCAGTTTGGGAATCTGCCATTGGTTATCAGAAATGTGGGATTTCACCCAAAATTACTGCAAGCCATAATCTATATTTGTTCAAAAGGATTTGCAAATATCTTTATTGAATAAACTGAGATGATGAGACATAGATTAATGGGGATAATGCTGATAATAAAGTAAGAATATATTTCCTGTTGTAAGCCTATAATTCTTTAGTATTTGGCAGTGATGTTGCCTTTTATAAGTAGATTAGGTTGTAAATGTAGAGGGAGATGAGGGACCTTTCACTGGAATTGGAATGAAACCTTTAAATGCATTTTTGTGTTTTTTTTTTCCCCTTCTAAGAGTAACCACAAACCTTTTTTTCTTTTTAAGTAGCTTTACTCATGGTAAAGTTGGGAAAAAACTTACTGTACAGCTGTAGTTTAGTTTGTTTAGAATTATATGTAATAGAAAATTGCGCTTTCTACTTACTAAAGACAAAGCTGAAAGCATAAAACAAGCAGCATCTGAGGGCGGCTGCAGTTAAAGCCTGGCAAAACGTCTCAAGGGGGCAAACTCAGCATTTAGTGATGTCAGTGGGCTCCAGACATTAAGTGGTGATTGTCTGCAAAGGATTTACATTTGATTATTAAAAATAATCTTTCCATTTATATTCTACATGGGAATGACACAACCTCATTGGTCTGCTGTCAGAGGATTAAAAAACATTATGCTGAGTGGATAATGCTTCAGCCAAAACAATGGACACTCATGATTCTTTATGGTCACTAGGAGCATGCAGCATCATGAGCTCGTTTTATGTGTTTTATTTGTTTTGCTTATGTTTCTGTGTAGTGTATATACTAAAACAATTAATCACCTCATGCTTGGTAGATATTGTTGAATTAAATAGTGCCCTTGACATTCTGTGTCAACTAACACAGACACTCACACCACCGTCACATCATTGTTAATTTTTTATTATGTAAAATAAAATAATATTTATTGTTAGCCCAATTACTTTTGATGGAATTATGAAAAAGTCAATGGTTTTAAAGTCTACAACTTCAGTCACATATTGATTTCAAATCTATTGTGGTATTGAAAGTGAAACGCAAAATTATGGAAAATTGTGTCGTCACTCTCTCTCTCTCTCTCTCTCTTTCTCTCACACACACACACACACACACACACACACACACACACACACACA
>JAOUQZ010000049.1:15554376-15564376 GCA_028564935.1 Neosilurus hyrtlii | reverse complement strand
TTACGGAAAAGTGGCTAGCCATATAAAATCCTGTTTGGAGTTTTTCAAAAGGCATCTTGGGAATATGTTAAAATAGAAAAATCTGTTTATTCATTCCTTCACTCATTCATTTGCCAAACCAGTTCATTCTAAGAGGGTTGCGGGAAGACTGGTGCTCCCATAAACCCCATGAACAGCTCACCAGACCATTGCAGGGCAACATACACCTAACCAGTCACACATTCACACCTAGGGGTAATTTGGAACAGCCAGTTAGATTAATATGCAAGTCTTTGGACTGTGGGAGGAAACGGGTGCCCACAGGGAATGCATGCATGCACAGAGACGACATGCAAATTCCACAAAGAAATGCCCAAGCTGAGCCCAGGACTCAAACCAAGGACATTCTTGCAGTGGGGCAGACATGCTAACTACAGTCACTTTTGCGTCCCTTATCTTATCTAATGAAAATAAAATGGATTTTTTTTGGTCCTGATCACATAGCAATATGTTGGAAACCTAGCGAGAACACCTTCTTTACTATGAAGCATGGTGGTGGTAACATTAGTGTTACTGCGGCCACTTGGTTTCTCACTCATTTGCTCAACCACTTAATCCTATTAGGCTCATGGGGAAGCTAAAGCCTATCTTGGGTGACACTGGGTGAAGGCAGGGCACACACTTAACAGCTCACCAGGCCATCGCAGGGCAACACACACCACCATTCCATTCAATTCAAGTCAGTTTTATTTGTATAGCGCTTTTTACAATTGACATTTTAGGAGGATTTTTTAATGAAAAAAAAATTTAAGGAGAAATTTAAACATTTTTATACAACCCAGTACACATCCCTAATGAGCAAGCTCGTGGCGACAGTGGCAAGGAAAAAACACCCTCAGTTGACACGAGGAAGAAACCTTGAGAGGAACCAGGCTCAAAAGGGAAACCCATCTTCATTTGAGTGAAACTGTGCTAACTTTTTCTCTCTGATTGGTTTTCTTTTCAGAGGAGCTACATTATCTAGCGTGTGGCGTAAATTTGACTCAAGGCACTTGGTAGCTTGATCAAGTTCTGTGGGGTCTGATGGTGATCCAGTCATAGTTGATTCACTCAAGCATGGGGAAAACATCAAACTCCACACAGAAACGCCCTCATCGATCCTGGTACTCAAATCCAGGATTATTTTGCTGGCAGGCGGATGGGGTAAACACTACACCACTGTGCCGCCGATTTTTAATTTTTTTTTGCGTATGAGCAGAACCTGCTAATCATGCAGGGCACTGTGTTATAATAAGATGGTGAAGCATTATTGTGTCATGATGTAAGATTAACCTGCATTATTTTGAGAGTTTTTTTGGACTTAGTCTTTGCTACAGTTTAGCGAAACAGCTCACAGATTCTAACAGAACACTGGTATAGCTTGTTCATTAGGATTGAAAAGATTAACAGACACTGTGATAAAGATTAACCAACAGCATATTATGCACCCTGTTTGACTTTGAATCCAAACTTAGCTGTTCTGTAATGGGAATCACCTTTTATAAGCAGTTGATGAAGTAGAGCAGATAAGTAAATGATAGTACAGCAATGATCATAGGTCTGAAGCTTGTTTTCTGCAAACTTTTCATGACTCCATTATAGACGGAGAAATTTTATGTCGACTGTAAATAATATAATTTGTTCACTTGATCACACATTGACACAGTATGGGTATTCCTGTTTCACAATTTTTCCCTTCACACAGTTTGAACATTTACACTGAAAGATCTGCCAAATTGAGCAGGCAATGCTCTGACCCGCTATGAAAATGAATGAATATTTTCAGTTGTGTGGGGGGGGAAGGGATGAAATTTACACTAATATGAAACGGCTTAGCGAATTTGCTTTGCGCAAATGTTAGTGTTTTAGTATAATATTTGGGATGACGAAGTGTGTATTTTGGCAGAGAGTGAAGTATATGCGGTCTGCAGGCTAAGTGATTGTTATGGATCACGAGGTTTTGAAGAGAGAGAGACTGAGGAAGAGAGAGACAGAAAGTGAAAGATTGGGAGCTGTGTAAAAAAAATCTATTACATTTTTCTCTCTAAATGAAGCTTGATTAAAGTGTTAAGTAGAGAAGTGTCCCAAAAGGTACCCTTCTTGTCACTGTGGAAACAGCAGCGTGGCTCACACCGTGGGCAATGTGCCGTGCCCTCATTTCATCTGATTTGCATGCTAGAGAGAATTAGGTAATTGGCATTTATGCAGAACAAAAGAGGAGAAGCTCTCTTGGATAAAGGAGAAAGAGCTTTTAAAGTAGAACCCAATGCATGCAGCAGGAGAGCCTCTTTATCATTTTCGTGTATGAAAACTGTTACACCTTCAGTAGCAAGGATGGAGGGGAAGCAGGAGTCTGAGAAAGCCTTGCGTTTGTCATGGTAGCTAATTCCACTTTATCCGTCATCATCCATCCACTGTTTAGTTGTGCGTACATGAAAGATTTGTTGTGTTGTTATTAGTTTGTAATGAAACAGCACAGGGGATGTGAGGTTCCAGAAATCAACGGGAACCTTCAAATCCTTCATTCAAGTATTGCACCGGTGTCATTAAAGCCCTGGTTATGCCGTGCCATTCTCCTCCTGCTGTTATATAGTGCAGTAATCCAGGAGTAGCAGAGAAGCTGCTTGCTAATGGCTCCTATTAGACGTAGAGAGACAGGAAGAGAGGATGAGACAAGAACTGACGGCTGTACCACTCAGACCTGCACTTGAAATAGGTTTGAACAGGCCGTATCTGGCGAAGGCAGAGCCGAATGCCTGTTTACTGTGTAAACCGATTGGAGCTCCGGCATGTCATGTGTGCAGTTTTTATTAATTAACGTAGCCATCCTGTTTGAGTTCAAGTCATTTTGGTGCTCACACTCCCCCCGTCCCCGAGCTGATATCATGGTGGAACAGATGTTAAATTAGAATCACATTTTGACTTTTCTGGTGAAGAGGGGAGTGAAAGTCGAATGGATTTGTACATACAAAATCATGAAGAATCAAAACGTGCGGAAACGATTAGAACAGGCTGAGCACTTGTAAAGCTGTACTGATCACCTTCAGAATTCCTTGAATGTTGCGGTTAATGCCACCTGAAATCATATTAGAGCAGACGTCAGAGACAAACAAACCAAATGTAATCAATTTCCAGGACAAGCCCTTCTAACACTGATGCAAGTCAGCACTACGACCTTGTCATTTATTACAAGAGCAAAGGAAGGTCCTAGTGCTTGCCCGGTTTAAGTCCCTTTCACAAACAACCTCTTTTGGTGCTTTCACGTCCACAGTAGCCTGCGCCGGAGGCAGTTGGTTTTCCATCTATCTGTCTGTCCGTCGCGTTTTTGTAAACGTGTTATTTCAAGAACACTATGAAGGGATTTTCACAATGTCCACCTTAAAGCAAGGAAAAACTAATTAGATTTTGGAGATCATAGGTCAAAGGTCATGGCTACTGCAGCCATACCATGCGAAGGAATATATAGTAGTTCTAATTTTTAGTAATAATTTATTGGGGCTACGACAGAAGGGACTGATGTACAGTTTGGTCAGGTGGATTTAAAAGTAGTGTATTTGTATTCTGTATAAAATCTGTGGGGCAGTTCCTGTCTTACTCATGTAACATTTTTCGCAGTTTTAAGCTGTAAATCATTCTCACTTGATGAGGTGTAACTTGATAATTTTGTTACACCAAAGGCTTAGACCCTAACCTTAATTAATGCACAGAAAAAGTGGAGAAATATTGATTTTTCTTTCCTGTGATATTTTTATTTGCCGTTACTCACGTTACAATAAAAGGACATCAATGTTTTTCCTTAACTTTACTGACAAATTCTTCTCAACATATTTAACAAAACAGAAAAGTAATGCATGTTTAATTTAGCCAGTATGCCTAAGTGACATCTGTAAATAATAAAAGTCTCTTGTATGTAAAAAAATGGTGCGTGACTCACTTTACATTTGATACACTTTGGGGTAATCAAGATAATATTATCGTTTTTTTTCTTTTTCTACAGATCTTTCATGACTTTTTATTGATTTTTAGAAATTGCCTAGGCAGCCAGTGATGCTTGCAGAGGCTAGGAGCTTTGTACACTACTGAGAATAATGATTTTATAAGAAAAACGATCTATTAACTGTATACAAGTAAAATTATACAATTTTTTAAATAATGTTAGGATTAAACATCAAATAAGAATTCATAAACGAAATTTAAATACAGGTAAATATATTCAGTAATAGCCCTCCTTGTCCTATAAAAGATATATCCACTTGAAATAAGTTGTTTTGGTACTCTCAGTATGGTAACTTTATTATGGTAACTTAAAATCACCCCTAAATAAAGTTAGAAATTTGAGCCTCATGTCCCAAGTTACATAGATTTGCCCTGTGGGAGGAAAAAAGGTTAAGTCTGTACCCAGACATTGTTCATACGGAAGTGATATAGTTAGCAATTATGCAGTGAAAGCGAGCTTGAGATGCATAATTGTTTTAGTATATACTACATAAGCACTCTTGGATGGCTGAAGTATCCGGTGTGTTGGTTCATACCAAAACATAACGAAACGGCGCTATTTAAGTGGGACAGCTGCTCCTATGTACTTTAGTATGTAAGTAACACTGGACTGATAGAGAGCGTGTCTTTTTTTGGAAGTGTGGAGATGTTTGGGTGGAAAGAAAGCAGCATTGTGCTTAAAAAAAAAAGATACACTTCTGCCCAGCCCACCTTGCAGCAGTGCAGAGGCAGGTCATACATGGATAAGCAGAGAGAGTGTATGTGTATGTGTGTGTGTATGTGTGTGTGTGTGTGTGTGTGTGTGTGTGTGTGTGTGTGTGTGTGTGCACGCCTATTCGAGAACATGTGCTTATGGCTATGCTACCATTTTGCAGTGATGTACAGCCCCACTACATGATCTGTGTTAAGACGCAGTCAAGCTGCACAACATTTCCAGAGCCATAAACACAGCTCCGTTTACATCGCCAAGGTACATTTGCAGCATAATGAGTGAAAAGAAGCAGGACATGAGGAAAATGTTACAAGGATATTATTGATAAGCTTGTAAATTGCTCTTTTTTAAAAATTATTATTATATAAAATAAATTATTTTAGTTCTTTCTTTTTTTTTTTAACCAAATGTCACACAGTTACAGGACTGCTCAGATATATGATGTGGATCTTTCTGTAGCTATGGGATACTGCATAGCTGGGGAAGGGCAGAAAAACACACACACACACACACACACACACACACACACACACCCTGGGAAGGGTAGTATTTGTAGCATATCTATGGGCCTTTCAGCTCCAGCATCTGTGCAGCATGCTGCCTGACAGCAGAGCCGGCTCTCCCCCAAAGGCAGAGTCACTCATAAGAGCCATCGTCCTAATTGCAAGTTAATCCCTCGCTCCAGGTTCATTTATCCTCTTGCTGCCTAGTAACAATGAGGAGAAACGTTGTTTTGGATACCCGCCTCTGGAACCATGTTGTGCTGGGAAGCCCCCTGGAACAACATATGGCCATTTTCATCTTCTGTCAACTGAAATCTGAAATAATGATTTTACTTAAAGTATGTTCTTAATTTATAAATAAATAAACATAGTTTTTAATACGGTACACATAGAACTGCAACATTTACTCATACCAGCATTGTTAGCTCTCTAGTTTATATTACCAAACTTCTGCTTCATACAGATCCAGACCTCAGGTTCAGCATGATTAAGATGTAAGCAATTGTGGAAGTTAATATTGTTAATGCTAAAAAAAAATAGGCTATATATATATATATATAAATATATAAGTTTATACATCTAATTAAGTTTGATTAATCCTTATATTGAAAAATCTGTTAATTTTTTTGTCTTTTTATTATTAGATACTTTTAAAATATTCTATTTTTCTTTAATTTTTTTGCCATGAAAATCAGAATACAGTATTGTGAACAGAATCTGATGTTTAAGGAATGTTTAAAGCGAAGTTTCCAGGCATTTAAAGGAATAGTCTGTTGGTTTTTAGTCTGATTTTGACCCACAGCATGTGCCAGTCCCTTCTGAATCTCACAGGGTTTGTTCAACTTATTGTCTAAAATAAAAAAATAAACTGTGTTTTTAAGCCTCTATTGCAATGAAATAGCAGAATTATATGGGCAAAGGCTGTTGTGCACATCAGCATCATACAGTTTTTATTTATTTAATTTATCCTTTAGGATTAAGCGGTTCAGAAAATGAATGAATGAATGATAATTTATCCTTAATTAGGGTCATGGGGTGGCTGGTTTCTATCCTAGCTGATTCCTGTTAAAGGCGGTGTACACCCTGAACAGCATACCAGACCATCCCAGGGCAAACACAGACATACAACCATTCACACCCACATTCACTTCTAGGGCCAAATGGAGAATATATAATTATAGCCTAATATGCATGTGTTTGGACTGTTGGAGGAAACTGGAGCACCTGAAGGAAACCCACACAAGCATGGGAAGAACATGCAAACTCCACACAGAAACACCTTCACTGGGCATGGGGCTTGGCCCCAAGACCTTTTTTCTGTGAGGTTGAAGTGCTAACCACTACACCACCGTACCACCTCTGTCTACATCCAGATAGCATGAGCATAAACAAGGAAGTGATGTGTAGTGACATATAACTCACGACCTCATAGAGGAAATAATACAGTTTGCAGTATAAAACAGTGATTGGCCACATTTGCAGAAAAGTTGCGGTGATTGGTTAAAATTACAAGGTTGAACAGAATGCACAAGGATTGGTTGAATTTGTGTGAATTGATGTGATGGTGAGATCGCAAATTCATGGAGAGACTGATCTGTAGTGTATATGTGATTACTACAGAGCAGAATCGCTGATGTTTTTCACACTTGCACAAATTTTTTCATGAATTCTTAGTGGTGATGTAATGAGACCCACACTGAACTGTTTAACTGTGTAACATACCGTCATTTTTCTCGAAATGATCCTGTAAGAAAGAGCTATCTACATTTTTTTTAAATACAAGAATCTGTACATGCTCATTCAGAAAGCGCTGCTTCTGAATTTTGGCCATGGCTTGCTGTGGCATTGCTGGAAATTAAAGTCACAATCTGCCAATGATGAGGTCAATGCATCTTTTGTTGCACCAGCCAATAGTCCATTACATTGTTTAAGTGATATACAGGGGAGTTTTTACAGGGTCATTTGTGATCATTGTTTACAACACAGATCATTAACAGTGTAGAAGTTTTCCTTTAAATTCCAGTGCCACTTGCAATAATAACTGTACATAATGAAAGGAATTCTGCCATCTCCTCTGTGGCATCTCAGAATAGTACCACAACAGAGGTAAGTTTCAGAAAAGAGATCTGTCACGACCCTCGTACTGGTGACTGCTGTACATCTGAACGGAAGTGTTTTTGTTCCTCATTCTTTAATCTAATGTTATTAGTCACTAGTGCAATCCAAGGGGTTCAAGTAGTAATTCTTTCTTTCCCTTTTGACAGCCTCCGAGCTCGTGCATCATGTCTCGTATGCACTTGCTAAATACTGGTGCATCAACTGAGATTATATAGAAGTGGGCAAGGAGATCAATCTATTTAATCAATCAGTTAAAGCCAATGTAGCTAATTTAGCACTCTGATTCTCATTGAACTCTTGTTAACGTAAGCCTGATCATTCTAATGGAAAAACCTGCAGCGTTTCTAACCAGTAGCTTGTGTCATAGACAAAAATTTTTATTGTGTATATTTTCCACATTTTAAAATCTCCCAATATGAATGTAAAAGGAAAAGTAAAACACTTCTACTACTGTTAATTACTAGAATTTGAGAACAGATAAATATAACATTGTCTTTGTCTTCATAAATAGTTGAACAGTGAGTTAGGCAGTGGTGTTAAGAGACGCTGAGAACAGGCAAACACAACTCCAGCATCAGAAGCCGCGTTAGCACAGCAGACGCCAGCACTCGGAACAAGCCCAGAGCTGTGGTAGCTTGTGTGTTGGACAGCGTAGCTTGTCCTATGGTGAGGATTTGAGTATCATCAAGATTTTGATCAGGGGTTTTTTTAGCTTGTGGGGAAGGAAAAGAAGCTCCAGATTAATGTTTTGTAGCCAAAATTTGCTTAAGTCATGAGAGTCGATTAATTATGAAGATGTTACATCAATAAATGTACAAAGCTGCCGCATCTCCTTATATAAGATGAGTGGTAGTTCTCCCTACATGCTTCACCTTAATGCTGCGTGTACCAGTGCTGCTCTAGTACCTACAGCACACCTACAGTTTATTACATTACAGTGGCAGTGCTCTACCTGATCTCTCTTAATCAAACTGCTACACAAGATTACAACACTACAGTCTTTAAAAACGGTTTTGTTTGGAACTTTCACATAGTTTTTTGGGTCGTTGCTCTGGGGAAAATGTTGAATAATAAATGAATGAATAGATTCTGATTTGTCAATTATGGCATTGAGCAATCTATTACTTTTTTATAGAAGACATGGGCTGTGGACAACCCTAGTCCATGATTAATAATAAAAATCTTTTTTAAATCAATAGTTTGTGTCACATAAACCCCACGCAGGGTCATGCAAGAGGACTTGTACACCATCCCTCCTCACAAAAAAAAAAAAAAATTCCACATGCAGCCTTACTTTATGGTACAGTGGTGTAGTTGTAAGCATGTTAGCCTCACAGCAAGAAGGTCATGGGTTCAGGTTTTTGGCTTGGGCACTCCTGGTGCTCCGGTTTCCTCCCACAGTGCAAAGACATCCACATTAGGCCAATTGGCTCTTCCAAATTCCCCCTAGGTGTGAGTGTGAATGGTTGTGTGTGTTGCCCACAATGGTCTGGCAAGCTGTTCATGATGTTCCCTGCCTTCGCCCAGTATCACATGAGATAGACACCGGCCTCCCTGTGACCCTAGGAGGATGAGTGAGTGAGCGTTACTCTACACTAGCCCAGTTTGGCAGCCTTATTACACAACCATGGCAACTCCAGCCTATAACCATGGTAGCCCTAGCACATTTGTAACCCATCAAAAACTGCGATGGGCATGTGCAGTTTGACATCATTTTCAAAAATGTGCATTTTCTCTGTTCGCTTGAAAACTGTGAAAATGGGTATTAATATTTGTCCAACTTGGAGGGTGTTGTCAGAAACTTCATTTTCAGTGACCCAAAATGTCTTTATGTGGATGGGATGCCAAAACGCAGAAAAAATTACACTTTCAAAAATATCTATCTACATGTGGACATGGCTGTTTGGACTTGATTTTAAATGAATCTCAGTCTTCCAAACATTGTAAATCAGGGATTCAGTAGACTGTGGAAGCATTGCAGAAATCAGAGGCAGTAAATAAACAGAACTGGAACATGGCATCTAAAAGTGGGCACAAGCGGTATAAAATGCTCCTCCTCTAGATGGCGCTTTAGATCATAATCTGTGCAAAAAGCAATATGTGAGGGAAAATTTTTAATTATGAACGTCATGTTACCGAATTGAGGTCATGCATGTACCAGTAAGAAGGTGCAGGGTTCCAGTTCCGAGCTCAGTGCTGGCGTTTCTTTGTGCATGTAAGGCCGATTGGTTGTTCTTCTTACACCTAGATTGCCCCTAGGTGTGAATGTGAGTATGAATAGTTGTGTGTATGTGTTTCCCTGTGATGGGTGTAGGCTCCAGCCTTCCTGCAACCCTTTGCAGGATTAAGCAGTTTGTTGAATGAATGAATGAATACTACCGAATTGTGTGGCCTGGGCTCATGCATGGTCTCCCGTAGTGTGTGTGAGTTTCGAATGTGTGGAGTAATGTATGTGGGCAGCTGCATTGCGGGACAGTAGACTGCTCTGTGTGCTGACTGGAGCAGACCTGACCGTCACTCCGTTCCCCTCTCAACACACAGCTTCCGCCGGCCAGCTGGGCCCTAATTACCCACAGGCAATCTCTCTCTCTCTCTCTCTCTCTCTCTCTCTCACACACACACACACACACACACACACACACACACACACACA
>JAOUQZ010000049.1:15543216-15554344 GCA_028564935.1 Neosilurus hyrtlii | reverse complement strand
TGTGTGTGTGTGTGTGTGTGTGTGTGTGTGTGTGTGTGTGTGTGTGTGTGTGTGTGTGTGTGTGTGTGATTTCATATTTGCTCAACCCTCCAAGCTTTTGTGTTTGATGGACATTTTGTGAGATGGAAAGAGCAAGAAGAGTTTTTTTTTGCAGCAGCAGCAGCAAGGCCAGAGGGAAGAAAGTGTCATGAACTCAGAAATCAGCATGTTTGGATCTGTCTGCTTAGTGACCTTTCCAGTGTAGTGTTAGTACTGGATAGTGGTGAAGACAGTGAAGCTCATTAATAGGCTGCATTACTGTAAGAGGCATAAAGAGGCATTCAAAAACCTCAGCCCGAAGCTGAGATATAGCTTCAGGCTATTTGCTATGCATTTGCCTCTACATCCTTGTCAGACAAACCCACTCAATCCTCAGTGTAGCGTAGAGTGCATCAAATGTGTGTGGTGATTTCCGAACTCATTTTAAACTGACGGCGCTCGGGCCTGTGAGATGGATGCTGATGCATTTAGCTGTTTTACTCCAGAGCAGATTAGGTAGGCTGAAGATCACTGCACGTTTGCCTGCTGGAGATAATTTCAGCATTAGTTTTTAGACATTTCACAACAGCAAGCTCCACTGGAGGAGAGCAGTCGGCTCCAAAAACGATGGCGCGCGCTGATAAGTTCCTCGGCTCGATCGACGTTCAATATTACAGAGAAGCCCATTGAAGTCTGATATCCATTTTAGCTCTTAAATGGCAACAGGGGAGGATGTTGCTCAGGAATAGCAAGGAGCGTTGTAAAGAATGAAAGGCGAGCAGAAAAATATAGTCACTTTAAAAATGTATACAGCTTCCAGCGTAATGGTGTAAGTAATTTGTTAAGTGCTTATAACTCCCCTGCTAAAGTTTCCAAGATTTCGCCTCGAGCAGGCACTTAATTAGCATATTAATTTTTCAGAATAGCTTTGAGGAGAAGGTTCTCATTTTTTCCTCATTCGTTTTCCCCCCCCCTTCTTCAACCTTAATGTGGAAATATTTTTCCTTTCTGCAGACTGTTTATCAAGGCTGAGTGCTCATTGAGATGCAGTGTGTGTCCACTGAATGGAAAGCATGAGGTGTATCAGCCTAGCCATCTCCTGGGCCCTATAAGGAACTATGAGCAGCTGTCATCCATCTTCATAACTGTACGATAATCTATCGACTCTTGGTTGAAGCGTACAGTACATCAGATCATTAAGATAAAGCCATGGAGGAGGTATTGCTACAGTTTGTCAGGTGCAAATATTGGCAGTGGGTTGTGGGATATTGAGAATCCAAGCTATGTGAACGTATGTGAAGACACACCTTCAATTTGTTAGTGTGGTGCTGTGTTTCTGGGCAGATGTGCCATCTGTGGGGCTGGTGGCGTAGCGGTCAGGGTGCTGGAAACAAGATCGAGAGATCATGGGTTCGAATCTTCGTTGGACCCCCACCGTGCTAAGACCCCCAGGCAAGATCTTAACCACAAGTGTGCCTCTGTCCACTCAGCAGTATAAATGGGTACCTGTAAAAATACAGAGAAGGTAACCTGCCATGGACTAGCGTCCTATCCAGGAGGAGTTGAACTTATAGCCGCTTCAGAAACTGTGTATAAGCACCGGCCTGATGAGCCGAGATTACTTGGATGTAAAAAATACCAACCTCCATTTTAATGAGAAAAGGCTTTTCATGATCCGCAGGGTCACCCCCTCCCCCTCACTTACATAAAGCATGATGTCTAGAGTGGTTTTTGCATACATGCAATAAAAATGAACTCTTTTTAAACAAGGCAAACTAAAAGCTTATCCATGTATGACCTTTGACATCCATTCAGTGTTTTATGTCTGTGTGTAAGGATTATGTTGTTTTAATGTGCCCCAAGGTCACAACAGGCCATGATATCGATCTGACCTACTTTTTTAGGTCAACTGACCCAGCTCCTGTCGATCGCCTGACATCGGGATGCTGTGGATGCTATGGTTGAGTAAAACGACATTTAAATTCAGCAATGTCATGTACACTGTATGGACAAAGGTTTACGGATGCTTGACCATAACACTCGTATGTGTTTCCTGATCGTTGGACTCCAGGTTCCGTTCCTCTTTGCTGTTATAATGAATTTCTCTCTTCTGGGAAAGCGGTCCACTAGATTTTGGAGTGTGGCTGTGGGAATTTTGTGATTATTCATCCACAAGAGCATCATTAAGGTCAGGCACTGATGTCAGGTGGGGACACCTGGGGCAGTTGGCATTTTAGTTCATCCCAAACGTGTTCACTGGGGTTGAAGTCAGTGTTCTGTGCAAGCGACTCACCTTCTCCCACTCCAGCGTTGGTAAGTCATGTCTTCATGGAGTTCACTGCGCAGAGGGGATGGTCATGCTAGAACAGGTTTGAGCCTCTAGGTATACTGAAGGGAAATTATAACCCAACAGCAGACAAAGACATTCTGCACAATTGTGTCCCTTCAACTTTGTGGCACCAACTTTGGGAAGAAGCTACATTTGGGTCTGATAGTCAAGTGTTCAGAAACTTTTGTCCATATAGTGTACATACGCATCCAAAAAAAGAGCAAATCAGCAGCAACGATCTTCTCAAAACAGATATTCTGCTGTAGAAGTCAGCTGAAAAAATGTGTTGTTTTTTCTGCTATTGTTGGCATACCATGTCAAAAGGATTGAGATCAGTGTGTGATGTAATGAAAAACGGAAAAAAAATCTGATTTCATTACATACCATTGGTTGTGTATCCAAGCTAGGAGTACATATCTGATAAAGCCTTCGTGTCTAAGGTGCCATGCGAAGAGTGATCTGATATCGTTGCAGCACATGTTTTTGCATGTTGACGCAAGTGGTAATAGTAGGAGAGCAGTAATACACACTGTGTTTTGTAGGGCATTAGTAGGACAGCTAGCTAGCTAGTTGATGTGACGCTGTTAGGCCGCTGCTTTGAGTGTCTTCGGTTTAATTCCAGAAACTCTCATCTACCCATCTGCATTCCTGCTGGTTTCCATTCATTCAATTTGAGAAATTAGAATTTCCTGGGGGAGGCACAGTGGTTTAGTGGTTTGCACGTCCGCCCTACAGCAAGAAAGTATTGGGTCTGAGTCCTGAGCTCGAGTGTTTCTGTTCTGTTCGTTTCCAATTCCCACCCATCAACTTTTTTTGCCTTCCCTACCACACGACCACCACCGACCAGGGAGGGGCGCAAGCAAGCACACGCCCTCCATGACATGCGATGCTACCGCCCTCCTCCTTTCGAACTGCTGCGCATGCGTATTTGGGGGCGGCCTAACACACTCGGAGGGAAAGCGCTATCCGCCCTCTCGTATGAATGAGCTCACAGACGCCCATGATTGGCTGGTGATTGCTGTGAGTGACAGGGAAGTGAGCGTATGCCATCTCTCCCTCTCGTGAGAGCACAGCCAATTAGCTCCCATGGACTCCCGGTCTAGGATGGCTGTGGCATCAACCCGGATTCGAACCTGCGAGCCCCTATGTATGGTTGTGTGTGTTGTCCTGTGATGGTCTGGCAAGCTTTTCAGGGTGTACCTCGCCTTTGCAAAGTGTCAACTGGTATGGGCTTCAGCCTCCCCCTGACCTTAGTAGCAGTTCAGCTAGTAAGAGATTTTCATGTTCACAGCAATCATATGGTCTGTGTCACGTTTGAACCTTGTATTGTTAAGGACTGGAGTGAACTTACAGGGCAGTGCTTTTGTTTCTGGTGTAGAGCAGTGATTATCAACCCTGTTCTCGGAGATCTTCCTCCCCAAAGACTTTGGATCCAACCCTAATCATGTCCACCTGACCATCTAATCAGTGCCTGTTTTAGATCTGCCAAAACAGGCGTGTTAGATTTTGGTTAGAAATAAAAACCTGCAGGAAGGTAAGATCTCTAGGAACAGGGCTGGTGATCACTGCTGTTGATCAAGACTGTATTGCTAAAGTTTTATTTTTTCATTCATTTTTTTAACCACATAATCCTAATTAGGGTGGGGGGGAGGCTGGCGCCCATCTCAGCCGACTTTGGGCGAGGGCAAAGTACACCCTGGACAGCTCGCAAAGCCATCGCAGGGCAGAAACATGCTGATGGCTATCAGCCTGCTCTTTTCGCCATTGCTATACTGATGTAGATAATATATAACAAGTGTTTGTGTTTTATTTCTCCTATGCAAAATTAATTGTAGTTAATTGCCAATGGTTCCATTATTCCCTTCGTCTGTCCATCCTTTATGTCCATCCTTTATTCGTCTGTCAATTCTTTATTATCCATCTATACCTCTTCTCCATCAGGGACACAGGCTGGTGCCTATCTCAGGCAACACTGGGTGAAGACGGTGTACACTGTAAACAGCACACCAGACCATTGCTGGGCAACACACACAAACATTCACACCCTTATCCACATGTTCGGGCAGTTCGGAACAGAAACAGCCAGTTAGCCTAATGTGCATGTCTTTGGATTGTGGGAGGAAACCGGAGTACCTGAAGGAAACTCACCCAAGCACATAGAGAACACACAAACAGCACGCAGAAACAAACGCACAAGCCCTGTACTCGAACCCAGGACCTTCTTGCTGACTACTGCTGTGAGTCGGACATGCTGACCCCATGCTGACCCCCATGATTACTGTGCTTTTTAATTAAAGAACAATACATCGTCATTGTTTAAAAACAGTTTATGTTAAGGAATGCTGTGGAATGTCTTTTTAATGATGCAAAATAAATATCTCTTTGCAGAAGACATTAACAATAGCAGCAATTACATATCAAGATTAATAATAAACTTATCATCATTTATATGGAGTGTGTACTGTACAAGTACCTGTGTAAGTTATTAATATAGAAATGCTAATGTTCATGTTAGTGTCAGAATGAGCACATTAATATAAACCTTGCAAATGAAACTGAGATGTTATAGAATATGAATCAACACCTACTGGCAAATTGGGTTGGAGCATTCCGCAGCATTATGATAGAACTTATCACCTTATTAGTGCTATTATGAGCTGTTGAGTGGTTGAGTTTCACTTTTTTATCCATTCATCTATACTTTAGTCATGTGTTAGAATAACTCTACAGATGAGGTTTTTAAAAGGCTAACATTTACATCCTTAGCCAGAATGAATGAAGATAATTGGACACCTGTCTGACACTTGAGTTTTAACTGCCTAGGGCTGAGCTAAGTGGCTTCTAAAGAATGTTTCATTGAGGAAGCCAGAGACTCATTTACGTGTACAAGGGGCCAAGAAAAGGTCCTTTTAACCTGTTCCCTGGCAGCCTGCATCTACCACGCTTGTGGCTATACTTGCTATAAGCTAGCTCCAGACCTGTTTGGCCTGTCGCCTATCATTCACTCTAAGCTTCTTTTCTTTAATCACAGACTCAGTGTAATGGTATTGCGGTTATAAATGAGCATTCTATAAATACTCAGCATAATGAGAATTGTACCTGTTTCATTTGCTTGTTTTTACCTTTACACACTTCCCCACATTTCTTTCATTTGATTATTTCCTTAATATTTCAGGATGAGGTAACCACAAACCTGCAGCTCATGAATAGGCTCCTGTTTGCACACCTTAGAGACGGGTATAGATAAGACGCAATTACAGTGGATCAAATAAAGCTGCGTACTTGGAGGAATGGCACAGATAGAAGGCTGATATAGAAAGGGGGCAGGAGGGAAGGGTGGCAACGTAGCATGCAAATCCAGCGGTTTAGCCATTGTTACTAATCAGTTAATCTGAGCTCTCGGTTAGACTGCCACCTCGGCTGTCAATCAGGGTTAGCTGCAGCCGAGGAGGCGCCGGTCTGTTTGGCCTAGCACATTCGAATGTCAGCATTTAAATTCCCCCATTTCAAAAATGTGTACAAATTGGAGCCCAGCGGGCGAAATTTAGACAGTGTTGAAATAGAAAGTGAAGTAGATGCTGTCAGTCAAACAAGTGACATAGGGACAAAACAAAATACAGTCTGAATTCTCAGCGTGGTAGTCACTGTTCCTGCCTGCCGTCTTTTCCGAGCCTGGTCACCCGTAGTGTGTGATTCAAGTGAAGGTACAAGAAGCCGGCAATCAGCAGCTGAATGTGTGATTTGAGATGATGAAGAGGCCTTGGAGGGAGATGGGGGGTGTGCGGGAGGAGGATGGAGTGGAGGCTCATTATCTCACTCTAATCAGGGGACATCAAGCCAGGAAAATGGCGGATAGAGAGGACGCTGATTAAAAAAAGCCTCCACGTCAGATCACAAGAGCATCTCTTGTCTCAGGCTTATGGGCTTATTTTAGGAAAAGGACCAATGTTAGTCAACCGCAATCAGTACTGAGAGGCCGCAATGCAGTTAATCAGGAAGACAGAGTAAACATAAATATACCAGCGCATGCCTCTTTAAAGCTCGCTTAGCTCAAGAGAGAAGATGGAGAGGCAGCACTCTACATGACGCTCATCAGGTGTTTAGATGAGAACAGGACTTCTGTTCTTTGTTAAACTCTAAGTAACCTTCATTCTGTCATCTGTTTAACTGCTCTTTCCTTTCCTCTCTGTCATTCCCTCTCTCGCGCTCTCTCTCTCTCAGTCCCTCTTTTTGTGTGCTGGCGTATAACTCGATTTGGTGTGTCTTCATCCCCGCGATTGTCCTGTGCTCTGATAAGAATCCGTGTTTTCAGGGCGGGTTTGGCGGCAGCGCATCTAATGAAAGATCTTAATTAGATCTATTTGTGCCCAAAGGAGAGGAGATGCAATATTAAATTGTCACCCCTATCACATTCCTTCAATTTGGGCTGCAGGATACGTCTCGATTCATTTTATTGTGGCTCTGATAAATAAACTTTGCTGTCACTTGTACCATTTACCTCTCCACTTCTGTTACGCGAAGCTGTAAAAGATCCTCTCTTGGCCAGGGTAAAAAGCCTCGGTCTCACCTAGCTGAAATGATATCAGGATAGACCACGGAAGACAAACGTTATCTTTTTGGGGTCAAGTGTCTTTATACCATACGGTTATAAGGAAGTGTTCTGTCGGAATATCTGAGAGCTGGGGAGCTACCATGAGAATTTGGTAGAGCGTGGCTTTCATTCACAGAAAGTTTGGTCATGGTGAAATTTTTTGTTGCTTAAGCACCTGATCAAATTAACCATTGCAACTGTATATGCATCCATGAGGCTTAAATGGTTGATTAGATGTTAACGTAGATTTTCATGGAGGTAAAAATGTATGTGGAGCAGTGATAGAGCAGAAGGTCTTTGTGGAAAATGATGCATGGCGCACTTGGGGTTAGAACAGAATAAATTTTATCACCACAAACATACTTCCTGTTATGTGTCAAATAAAGCTGGTTTAAAACGTTCTTTTACGTCCCATTGTTATTAGTTGTTGTGTGAATAAGAGTCGTTAGCCCATTTGTATTGAACAGTGCTATGTGTTCCCTCCAGTGTGGTTTATTGAGGCAGGTAAGAACACAGCAATCACACAGACCTGCTCTAAGACGGTCGGAGTGAGGTGATCTCCGTCCGTTTCCAAGTGAACCCTAACACTGTTTAATTGCAGTGTGAAAGCCAGCCAGCTGCAGCAAGTGAACCAGATAAGATGTGTACTTTGGGTTGTGGACAGCATTTTTTATTTTTATTTTTTGGTATATATACCAGCTGCTAAACCAACTTGTGCTGCATAAGCTGAACAGAGATGTGGTGCTACCGGAATATAGTGTGTCCTAGATATTTAGACAGATAAACAAACAAACAAAAAAAAGATAAAAGCTGGATTTGATACACAAAATGTTTACTACCAGTAGTTTATATAATTATCTGTTTCAGTCATTTGTTTAGACTCTTTTCTTCATGCTCAAATGATTTGTATGATTTATTTTCTAAAGAAGGTTTTTGTTTACCTCTTTTGCATCCCTTTATTTCTGAGCAGTGAATAAAAGGGTGAAAGAAACTCTTTTTAATGTGGAGTGTGAAACCAAACAAATTAGTAATCAAACCAAAAAAATCTAAATTTTGTCGTTTTGTCAGCTGAAGATGCCTGTCTAGGTCTGCAAGCACTCAGAGGCATATGTAACAACCTCCTTTCTCTCCATCTTTCGACAGCTGCTGACTATGCAGCAATGTTTTGAAAATACCCAGAGGTGAATGCTATTTACTTGGCTATGCCACATGACTATGTCTGTTAAATAATAAAAGAAATAAGAAGTACAGTTGCAGAGAACCTGTTGTTTTATTTTTTAGCCCGTGCCGTCACTGAAGGTGAGCGTAACGGGAGCTATAGAAATGGAGAGTCTGTACGAGATGTTAGTGATAATTTTGGAAAGGAAATGACATAGGATCATAATAATTAGTAAATTCACCTCAGGGGTGAAGAGGGTGAGATTGTAGTCACCTTGACCTTGTTTCAAGGTCACAAGGTCACTTTTTATATATTAGACGTGTCAATTCCTCTTAACGTGATAACTGTAAATAGAAATGACACAATCACCAAATGCGATGGTGGGAACTTGTTTCAAGGTCATAACAGTCAACCTACTGTGTTTTCTATATTGTGTTTGTCATGGATGTTTGGTACAATAACTATGCAGAGTAATGGCATAAGAGGAGCAAATTTGGTAGATGGGGCACCCTAAGGAAGGTCTTGGTTGGGATGTGTATGAGTGCCTTTGACCTTGTTTCAAGAGCACCCATATACATATAACTTTAATAGGAAATGATGCAGGATCACCAAATTTGTTGCATTGGTCTCCCTCAGGAAGATCTTGGATGGGATACTATATGGGTCACCTTCACCTTGTTTCAAGGTCACAGCAGCCCTCGGTGCTGGCGTGAGCTGTCTGTCGGACAGTTGTTAGTGCAGTGACTTTGGAAGGAAATGACGTAGGATCACCGCATTTTGTGTATGGGTCCCCCTCAGGGGTGAATAGGATGGGATTGTATATGGGTCACCTTGACCTTGTTTCAAGGTCACCTTTTCTGTAAAGGTCTTGTCAAATGGCCCTGCCGGTGGGAGCGTCTGGAACCTTGTGCTCTATTTTTCTAATGAAGATGCAGCCACTTGGCCAGTTTGCTTTTGCAAGAAGCCCTTATCTCAAGGACCACTTGTCACAGCTGGTTATTTGAACCTCTATGCAGATACAGGGTCAGATTCAGCAGGATCAGACTCCAATGGCTTTAAATATGGTGCCTAGTTGCGTTTTAACTTTATGCCTTTGTTAGAGTTCTTGCAGTTATTTAAAAAAAATATGTCAGGGTTTTTACCCAAATTGAGTTATCAAAAGGTCATGAAAATATATAGTCTTTATGAAAACCCCTAACAAACTTGTTGTATATTGTAAAATTCATGTCAAGTATCCATTTGTAAATTAAATTTTCACTTATATGAATAATTATGTCTTGTTTGATAACACCATTGATGATATTTAGGTTATTTTCTTCAGATAACTACAACACCACCCATTTAAAAAGTACTGCTAAAGTACTTCACATATAATTAACCCTTAAAACTTTACACTGTATCTGTTGTAACTCATAATCTTAGCACAGTTCTCTACTATATTTATTTTTTTTGCAAAGTTACACCCCCGTTTCCTTCAAATATTGTCTGATCTTTGTGATTTGAAAAATCGATCGAGTGCTATTTCTTTTAGACGACTAACTTGTAGCACAACACGATGAAGTCAAAATGAGAAGTTTGTATAAGATCCAGTAATGCAGAGAAATGCTGGTTCACTAACATGAGTATGCTCAAGAGAACAATACTGAAATATCTTTTATATTGTCATTGAATACCATTAATCTTTACGAATAGATTTTACACGGTCAGAGTCACGTTAGCGATCTTTATTAACTTACTTCTTTACCTTGTTGCAGTTAAGGAGAAATAATGAGGTGGACTGAAGTATAATATAAATATTCAAAATATAAAAAAGCTGTTATATTAGTAAAAATGTGTGAAGCAGAGGTGTAAATGCGTCTCTTACAACCGTCCCAAAATTTTACACCGACAGGAAGTTAACAGTACAGTGTCAGTTGACTATTAATGAACAGTATGACATTACTGTCATTGTTATCAGTCTGTGAGTACTTAGGTAAGTAAGTGTTAAAATTTATAGTTTATGAGTTGTAGTCTATTTAGATTGTATAGTTGGCTTCCTGTTGGCTTGAATAGGAACCTAGAATTTGTGGAATGTGTTTACATCTATAGTCACGCAGACCTGCATCACACCTCCTTTAACAGTATTGCGCAACAGTAGAATTACTATCATGGTATTGAAATACAGTCACTTTATTAGAAACATTAAGCTCTTCACTTAATTTTCACACTGAAAATAGGAAAAATAGGTTATCAGTAAGTTTGCCCATAGCATAGTTTTAGAGTCAGACAGGCTGGTTTTTAGGTTTTCAAGAAACTGTAGATCTCCTGGAATATTGATCATACAGAAAACAGGAAATGCTTTGTTTATTAAATCAGTGGAGAACGGCTTTGAGCTGCCAGGAACCCTGCAGTGATTTTAAATAATCACACAGGACATCCATGGTGAGCAGAAAAGCATCTCAGAGTGTCTGAACTTTGAGGTTAATGGACTACAACAGCAGAAAACCCTTATCAGGTTCGCAGTCAAAACTGAGAGAAATGTAAGGCTACAGTTTGCACAGGCTCCCATGTGCTAGAGAGAGAGACAAAAGTGGAAGAAGTCCATGTGACGATGCAGGTTAATAGATAAATATGTGTAATGATGGTGCACAGCACCCCTTAAACACTAATATATACTTATTAAGTACTCATGTACATAAGACCCCTGAATGTAAACCATGGCCTTTTCTTATAAAATGGCTGAAAAGCAAATGATAGATGAAGCAGTTGTTTAAAAAAACAACAAAGAATTTATCAGTAGTCGGGCTGAATTTAACTCATCCCATGAATCATTAAAAAAACCACAGCGGTATTGATTCACTGAATCTCATTCTATTCCCCCATAAATGTGTGCGCACTCCTCACAGCCCTTTCAGCATCCTGCATTGCGAATCTCTCTCTCTCTCTCTCTCTCACTCTCTCTCTCTCTCTCTCTCTCACACACACACACACACACTCTTTCTCTCTCTTTCTCTCCCTCTCTCTCTCTCTCTCTCTCTCTCTCTCTCCCTCT
>JAOUQZ010000049.1:15523544-15543116 GCA_028564935.1 Neosilurus hyrtlii | reverse complement strand
TCTCTCTCTCTCTCTCTCTCTCTCTCTCTCTCTCTCCCTCTCTCTCTCTCTCTCTCTCTCTCTCTCTCCCTCTCTCCCTCTCTCTCTCTCTCTCTCTCTCTCTCTCTCTCTCGACTGCTCTCTGGCAGCTGCCACTCTGACGGGAGGAAAGGCACGGAATGTTTTCGAGGCATGCCGAGGCGCATCACGCATTGCTCGGGGAAGATGACAGGGCTGAAACAGCGTCAGCAGCACTCGACTGAGAGCAACACACTCTGCCTCTCTGCATAAATCTATACATATCTCTAAGCAGTGCTTTTTCTCTATCACCTCTAGTGTAGCACCATTCTAATATATCAGCCCAGTGCCAGGTGCAGTCCTTTTTTTCATATTCATAGATGTTCTTCACTGAATTTTTTTGGCCCCAAGATAGTGGCAGTTTTAAAATCTACTCTCACCTGCATGCTGTCACTCCATGTCCTCAGTCCATGTCTTTATACTGGCTCATACGCCAGGTATGCCCTTCTACAATGTATAGTCACAGCTGGGTAACCCACTTTTGTGGCTGGCAGAGTGTTTTCAAAAGTGGACAAATAAGGAGATGCCATGGTTGTAAATGAAATCATGGGATGTGAGGATGTACGATGCTCTGTCTTGTTTGGGCATGTCTGTACGGGAAGGTCCGTTTTCTTCTGGTACTCACCGACTCTCGATCCAGCGACTTTAAACTGTAACTTTATTCCCAGCTCTGAGCTGCTTTACAGAATTTCACTGTAGTGTGATTAGTTAGTGGCTGTTGGAGGGGTGGCTGCTCACCTTATATTTAATGGTGTTAACATTCCTTTATAGCAATAAAAGTTTCATGATGTAGAGAAGTACAAAATATTTGACCCTATGCCAACATCACTTTTGCAAGGTTCAGGATGATTTTAACCAGTAGATCAAAAACATCAACAGTGATGTTAAGTTACCAGCTCAGAAAACACATTTAAGCATGCAGCACCTGCTTAGATTGGTGCATTGTAACCATTTCTCCAAATTCAAAGCGGAGATCTTCATAGCAGCTGGCTGACAGGACTCGCTGTCCTGACCTGATAATTCAGCAAGCATCTCTACATGTCAGCATGTCATCGCAGGAAAGTCCACAGTGCTGACTGGCTTGCTTTTCATTGTGCTGCTCATAATCTTGGCCAGCAGTCTGAATGCAAATTTGCAAGCAGCAAGCTGCAGCAGGATTGTGTGCTTGCGAGGCAGAGCTGCATCCTGGTCCCCAGAGAGCACCGCTAGAACCGGAGAGGAAAGAAAGCACAGAGGCCTGCTGTTGTCTTGTCACGGTGAAGAGAAATGGACAGAGTAATTGCGTTGTTCCTGGGCTTGAGGAATCCCATCAGCCACGAGCCAGTGCTGTCAGAGGACATAAAGACAGCACTAAAAACGCAGCTCTTCCCTCGACACGTCGCGCAGCCCGGGCCTCCGTAAAACGACAGGGGGAAAGACAGATGGATTAGCCATGGAGGGCTGCAGATGAGAGTAAAAAACACTGTGAAAGATGTTGGGGTGGCGGACAGCCAAGACAAGGACACAGGGTGTGCATTTTAGTTGCCAGAGATGGCATAGGATGGATTGGAGTTGTGTTTATAAATGGCTCTATACTTCTGAACACGGATTTGTTTTCAGCATCTTTTGTATTTCTACCATGGCCTCACCTCTAACCAGCCCATCAGATATCAGTGCTGACCAGAAGCAAGGCAGGATATAACCCATTTATTTAAACTTCAGAAGAAGCCCTATGATTGCCGAAGGAGCTCTCTAGTTAGCTGTTATCATTGCCCTGTGTGAGAGGTGAGCTATGTGATCTCAATACTCCGACTCTCAACACAATTAAGTGTACTGCAGGAGAATTCGTGGTTCCCTGCGCCATACATCTCGCCAGCAGAGTGAGTTAATTGTGCTTCAAGAAATGTTCCTGTTGTGGAAGTGATACATCGCTTACTGCACTTTTTTCATCGTATTGTTCATGTTGTTCCTTCAACAATCAATACCTTATAACACCTGCTTTATTTTCCTTGTAGCCATTAGCTTGTCTTTGAAGGTCCATCAAACCACTTCACAGCTCCACTGGTACATTTTAATGGTTGCTATTCGCTGATAAAAAAAAAATTGTCTGTCCCAGTTTTTGATACATAAAATGTTTTTTTTATACAACAGTACCATTTACAGCTCAGGTGTACAGCAAAAAAGTTGTTCAATCTGAATGTAATACTAGAAAACAAACAAACAAGTGTAACAGGATAGATGCTAGCCAATCCCTGTATATGTTTCACCCTCACAGTGCCACCTCTGGATATTCCCAATGGAGGACGACAGAAACACTCTTTTTTTTGGGCTCTGAGTGTCCTCCAGCTCCATTTGTTGTCGGTTTTTGAAGTCTGCACTAAAATGCTTTCACATGGGCTTAATCTCTTGTCCTCTCTTCTTTTCCAGATGGTCACAAGAACAAAGAAAATATTTGTAGGCGGATTATCAGCTAACACAGTAGTCGAGGATGTGAAGCAGTATTTCGAACAGTTCGGCAAGGTAAGATCCTGCGTTTGCTGATTGGGAAACTTCCTTTCATCTGAAAGTTTTCTGGGAAAAAAAAAAAATCCCTGAACGTATCTTAGCCTTTGATTTTAGCTTTAGCATCTGTATGAAGTCTAGATGAATTGCTATAGTGGTTGGTCCAGACGTGAGAGATCACACATACAGCTGTCAGACTCATAACTTCAACATGAAACATCCAGTGGTGGTGTCTTTAAATTTAAAGCAGTACATATTTCCATTCTGTGTCTTTTTAATCAGCTGTGTTGGCTGGCTTGCGCAGATGTTTTATATACACTTGTAACTGGCTCATAGAGATGTTTTGAGCGAACTAGTGTCATCTAGGTCAAAGAATTCTATTATACTTAATAGTATTTTGGTGATTTCTGTTGCTTCTCAGGTCACAAGGCTATATTTTCAGTCTTAGCTGATGTGCATCTGTTAGCAGAGGTCGTGTCTCACTGTCTACCAAGCGGAATAGGTAATTTATTGGAATGGACTGGCTGATTCCTGGGTAAATGGGTGTCACATTAGTGTTGCTGTTTGTTGTTGAGTTGGAGAAAGATGTCTTGGTTAATGAACTGTCTCCTCAATTAAACTAGGAGTAAACTAATCTCGCAAAGAACGATGCCTTCACTGAGGGAAAAAAAGTTAGAAATGTGCTGATTGAAATCAATGATTATCAGGGTTTTTTTTGTGGGGGATACGTGTGTGTGTGTGTGTGTGTGTGTGTGTGTGTGTGTGTGTGTGTGTGTGTATTGAGCTGTCTGGGTTTTCTGAATTTGTTCTACAAAATGAGAAGGTTGTATATTACTTGATAGTAATCCCTTGACGACTGTGCATGTCTGCCTACACAAAGATTTGCCATACTGGGGTAGGATAAGCCGATATTTAGGATCAGGAGTGTATGTGTGTGTGTTAGAGAGAGAGAGTAGGCCAATTAATAGTGCCTTTGCAGGCAATGAGAGAGCTTTCTAGGAGGACAGCAGGTGGCATGGGGCAGAAAGGTCATAGAATCTGTCTCTTCGGTTGCTACGCTCTTCCTGAACCCTTTTTCTGGTCCATGACAGCTTACACACACACACACACACACACACACACACACACACACACATACTGTTCTTTAAGAATCACTAGGAGATCTAAGACACATTAAGTCCCCACACCTACAGATCCATAACAATCCTTTCATGGAGATGTTTGGATCTGCGTCACTGTTACATTCTGTTTCTTTGTGCTGATGAAATTGGTTACTTAAATGTCAGACATCAACTTTCACAACATTTTGTTTGTTTGGTTTTATTTTTTCAAGCTCTGAAATTAGCTAAAAAAAAAAATTTTACAAGATGTGTAGGATTTTCAAATAGAAAAAGGTAGGAAGTGTCAGTGTTTTATCACAGACTTGCACAGAGCTATAAAAATGCTACCTATTCCCTCAAAAACTCTCAAAATAATGAATTAAAGATTTAATAATTCGCTAACATTGAATACTTTAGATTGTTATCGAGTTAGAACCTGAAAGGTACACTTTCTGAATGTTTATTTGGACGTGTAATAGATCTGTCATCTCATTATAGCGTTGTTATGTCACGATTTTTAATGTATGTGGTATATCAATGAATTTATTATTTATCTATGTAGGTATATATGTAATTATCTGTCTGTCTGACTATCTATCTGTCTGTCTGTTTGTCTGTCTTCTCTGTCTATTTATCTAACTATGTAGGTATGTAATTATCTATCGGTCTCTCGATCTGTCCATCTCATATTGTCAGAAACTACAGGACCATGTGTGTCATAATGATTTTGCAAATAGCCTGATTATTCTGTATGTAATTAGATGAGATGGATTATATCCAGCCACAGGTTTACTGTAATCAGCTTGCACCATGTCTGTACACAAAGTGCATTTATTTGTCTAAGCTGAAACTACTCTCCATCACTGCTGCCTTCCTCCAGCTCCCTTGCCTGTCTCTTTTTGTTTGCTCTGGACTTTTCTGTTCTTCTGTAGCTTAGCTTTGGTTTCTTTAGACCTGATGTTCTTTCCAATTTAGTGCCCGGCTACAATCCATTTTTTATGCTTCTTGTTCATTCATTCTCATGTCATGAGCCAGAGCTGCTGTTGTACCAAGGGGAACTTTTAACCTCCTCTGGCCTGGAACGAGAAGCCAGATCTGAGAGAGACCTGATTGAGAATTAGCATGCGAATGGTGCTATGGTGAAATTATAGTCAATTATAGAAACGGAAAAGTGGAAAGTTTGATTAAGGGTATTATCATGACTACACATCAGTTAAGCTGTCAAGGGCCGTGGCAAAGGTTTTTGTACCTTATGCAGAAATTAAAAGTTTAGTAAATTATATATAGTCTTCATGTAATTTGTGTCCCAATGTGTCCCAATGATATTACAGTTATCAGTATGTATATAAAGTTAAAATAATTTTAAAAACACTGCCCTAAAACAGAAGATTTGTATATATTAGATTAATAACTTAAAATAGATTGTAAAGCCGGGCGGCACGATGGCGTAGTGGACAGCATACCTGCCCCACAGCAAGAAGGACCTGGGTTTCAGTGTGGAGTTTGCATGTTCTCCCTGTGCTTGAATAGGTTTCCTCCGGGTACTCCACTTTCTTCCCACAGTCCAAAAACATGCACATTGGGCTAATTGGCTGTTCCAAATTGCCTGTAATTTTGAATGTGAGTATAAATTGTTGTATGTGTTGGCCCTGCGATGGTCTGGTGAGCTGTTCAGGGTGCACCCCGCATATAACCCGTGGTGTCGTCTGAGATAGGCTCCAGCCTCCCTGTGACTGTAATAGGATTGAACAATTCGGCAAATGAGTGAGTGAGATTGTAATGCCTCCCAGTAGCTTCTTTGAAATACAGTGTACAGGAGCTGTTCCCTATATCAAACTTACTGAATGAAGTAGTCTCACCAACACAACAGGTTAGGTGACAACCCTGTGTGTATCTTGCCTCCCACCTAAAGTCAGCTGGGCTTGGCTTCAGTTTTCCCTGTGACCCTGATGAATAAGTAGGATAGATGTATAGATAGATTGATGTTATATTGGCTGTGAAGTTCACTTTGAAAGCACAACCCTGTAACCCAAATTAAAGACTTCTAAGTAAAGTATTACTTTAAACGTATCTCAGCGAAACGCTGGACAAAGGCTTGGTACACCCTGAACAGCTCACCAGACTACCACAGGGCCAACACATGCAACCATTCAAACTCACATCCACACCTATGGGCAATTTGAAACAGCCAATTAGCTTGATGTGTATGTCTTTGGACTGTGGGAGGAAAGTGGATTACCCGGAGGAAACCCACGCAAGCATATGGAGAGCATGCAAACTCCACACGGAGACTTCCTAGCCTGGAACCTACCTGGAACTAACCCCATACCTAGACTGAAGACTGATGAACTCTGTCCACACCACCACCACCTTATAGCAGCACCATCACTTCTTTGTTGTATATTACTGTATATTGTAAAATACGTAGTCATATTTACTTATAGTGTATATTTATTTGGCTGTATAACTTATTTTTACAGCCTTTATTTTAGCTTATATAGATTATAATATTATTATATAGATTATAATAGATTATTTATTTTTGCTTAACTTATTTCTTGTTTTCTTTTTTTCTTTTCTTGTTGAGTGTATATTTCTGCTATACACTTCTATATTTTAGCATTGTTTTGGGAGCCTGAGATTTAAGAATTTCATTACCAATGATTATTGTCGTAAATTGTTGTGTAATTACAATAAATAAATTCTATTCTATTCTATATATACATATATATGCTAAATATGCAGAAGCTGCAAGGGTTCTTCAGTCATGGAATAACCCTTGAAGCCTTGTTTCGTTGATTTCCAGATTTACATACATTACAAACATATATTTATTTCATAGTCCACGCTGTAAATTGAGTGCATGGGAGCATCTGATGGTTAGCTGCATGTGGACGGTGTGCTGAGGTCTCTGGAATGTCATATCTTTCCGTCTTAGTCTGTAAAAATGTGCATAGAAGAGATGAACATGAAAAAATGTGAGTATTCGTTTTCTGTAATGACAGCGTTCAAAGAGCTCAGTGTTAATTTAACATACCTGGTGAACCGCTAACATTTAATAACAACGTTTCGATTCACCTCAGGCGCAGGTAATAAAAAGCGTGCTCCGCTCTGTTAGCACCTAGCGCAAGGCTTCTTGCATCAGTGGGCACTTAAAGTCTCATTTGATAAGCTCATTTAATGGGGGTGTTTATAGATTCGCTATTTGGAGTGTTGCTCCGAGGCTATGTCATTATATACACACACTGAGGCGCAGAGTGAAAACATGGTAGAGCGTCAGTGGCTGGAGTCTCTCTGGCCATCAGCCAGAGATGTCCTGACGATGAATCACCGTAATCCAGCCAAGTGCTGGAACAACATAAACACTCATAAAAGTGTTTGACAACAGTATACAGACATGCTTAAGGTGTAATGTAATTTCTTATAATAATGCGTCATGATGATATTGCCATTTAATTCATTAATTCTAACGAAGCAGAATTTCACTGGCAATTTTCTCTGTACCGTTTATAAGGTTCAGTTTTTGTATTTGCCATCGATGAACTCTGTTGTGTATGTGGATCAGCAGGCTTATCTCTGAGCCCTGCAGCTGTATAACAGACTGTGTGTTTCTGTTTGCAGCGAGCTGTAATTCCCAGCCGAGGGTTTGGGAAACCTGTAGCCCTTAAATGTTTTCCACACATCAGTGACTTCACTCAAGTGGGAACTGGCTAACAAAAGGTAGAAAATCTTTAAGACCGAGGAAATACTCAATCACAGACATGGTGCTCTTCAGTGCCCTCTGGAGAGTAGGAGGGAAACAAATGAGGAGTTAGCGAGGGATGAAAGGAGCAGGAGTGGAAAAGCACCGAGGTGCCCCAGCCCCCCACCCCCCACCCCCTCCTGTATGCTGGATTAGTTCTGAGGTGATGCCTACCTCTCTCGCTCTCTCTCTCTCTCTCTTTCTCTCTCTTTCCCACTCCATCCACCCTTGCGGAGTTGAGCTGAGCCCAAAACTGTGTTTGTTTCACTACAGACTCTTTAACAAGCTCTCGAAATAGTTTTCATAGCGCCCGTGCCAACCGGTGAAACCAAATCTTCTTGTGAAGATTGAAAACACAATTGATTTTGGTGCAGACTCGGGCTGCCAGCCCACAGCTCCGTTATTCATTTGCCCCCTCCATAAGCAGTGTCACTGATCTTCCAGAGCTCAAGATTGATCTCTTGTCTGTCTCCCTTTTCTTCCTAGTAGCTTGGACTCTGTAAAACTTGGAATCCATCTTTTACCTTTATACACCCTACATTTTAACCTGTTCCGCTCACATCAGCCTCCTCTGTTCGCCGACCTTTTCCTTTATTGGTCTGAGGAGATTCGGACGAAAAAAACAAAAAAACAAATTCATAATCGCTTCTGACAGCTGTTTCTTAACACACAGAAGGTTAATATTTTTATTTAAATAGTCTTAACACAAGGGAGCAGCCCAGGCTGTCATCTTAACAGTTGGTGTGTGTGTGTGTGTGTGTGTGTGTGTGTGTGTATGTGTGTGTGTGTGTGTGTGTGTGGGTGTGTGTGTGAGGGAAGGAGTTTGCTGTGAGGGAAAAAGAAGCCCACTATGCACCCCAAAGATTTCTCCTCAGCTCCAGGGGCTGCCGCAGAGCTTTAAAGGCAGCAAAATCACTCGCGGTTATGGGCTCTAAAACTCCTGGAATGAAAGTGAACCAAGCATGCTGTTTGGGGAAAAAGAGACAAATGATTTAATATTTTCCCTGACCTTTGTTTGCTCTGAGTATTGGCAATGTTTCCAAGAGTCAAGGGGGGACGATTTTTAAAACGCCCACTTGAGGATAGGAAGTTAAACGGCTTCTTGGCAGCGATTTTCATTTTAATTCTATCTGCCGTGCTTTTTCTTCCTACCCCTTTCCTTTCTAAACGGCTCTAATTCTCAAGCTCGTAGTGCACACCCTTTAATACTGACCATTTGTTACCCTCCTTCAGATAGCCTACTGTTGCATTTAAGAGCCTTTTATTTATCAGTGTGCATGGATTTTTATTCAAATAAAGGATGCGTATTTGTGGCATAGAGGCAATTATTTTCACAGCTGCTCTTTTTTACATCATTATTAAACATTTACACAGTACATTTCCTGCAGTCCTGTTACATTAGGTTGTGTTTTTCACTTGCTTTGATGCTTTTGTTCTTTGTTCTCTCGAAGCTAATAAGCAGCAAGGTAGAAATCCGTGTGTTCATCAGAAGAAGGATCCAGTTTTTTAAAAACGTATCTGGTCATGATTAAAAAGCTTTTCGACATTCCTGTAAGTTAATATAACCTGCTAATCTCTCTCTTTACTGATTGCTTTTTCTTCAAAGCACCTGTGCTCTAAGCTGATTTCATGAATAGTGAAGCTGAACTCTCTATTAGAAGCTACATATTGTAAATGGAATCTGATTTCTGCTTGCTTCATGAATGACCTGATTTTCGCACAGAACTGAAACTTAAAATAACTTAATGAGACATAATTTAAGATTTGGTATTTGGTAGGGTCTTGACCATTTCATTTCTTCTAAGCAATTGCCAGGTTCCTGTCTGTTCCAAATCACAGTATTAACAGCAGAGCATCATGGTCATGGAACATAGCCTTGATGGTTGTCTCGTGTCCTGTACAGTGTCCATGCGTGCCCACCATAGGAACCCAATAAGGCTGCCATGTCACTGAGTTGATGTTGATTAGCTATTACGTATCACTGACTTGTATGACGACGAGCGGCTATTCAAAAAAAACAAACAGATTTTTAATTAATAACGATACTGAAACCCAAAAAATAGAGGCTCATACACCACTGCTCAGACTTACCCAAAATAAAAAAAGTATCTAACAGGTAGGCTGACAGACTTAGAGGCATAGAAATGTTCGTGGAGCAAATGCTGAAATCAGAAGCTTGACAGAACATGAACTGGGTAAACGGATAATTAAATTAACAAGACAGATGATACAAATGAGAACATAAATCAGGTGGTGAAAGGAGCTCTGCTTTTAGGCAGTGTCTAAATCTATATTAAAATTTCGATCCTTTCTGGAGGTGGATAAATCACTAGCCCAGGATTATGTGCCTTGGCTATCAGGTTTTATTCTTTTTTTTTTTTTTTTAGCTCCAGTCTTGCAGCCCTTTTAAGTGTTGACTTTAGTAAAACCATTTTCTTCATTTGATAAGTATGATTCAACATGACACACTCAGTGTTTGGTTTATTTATTTCATGGTGCAATTATGCTCTGTAATACTGTAACTTTAACACACCTTATTTTTTCCTGAATACTTCTGTCTGACAAACAGTTCATTACCTGAGGATGTAATTTGGTAATTAGTATATTATATTTTTTGTTCTTGGATAAGTTATCTTGCAGTAATTGGTAGAGACATAGACAAAAACAAGTAAAGTTTACAGCATTGCCAGGTAACAATCATAAAACTCTACCTGCATTTCAAACCATTGGCTCTTGTGAGTTCTCAGACCAATACTGTGGTTTGGATTGTCCTCAGAAACATTTAGTCTTGCACCTTTAGTTTCAACCAACCGTTTTGTACCGCTTCCAGCACATTTGGTAGAAGGGTCATGGACTGGGTTTCTCTTGTTTTATCTGCAAAGTATATTTCAAAAGAGGTCACATGGCTGGATGAGTGGATGGCTGGATGGATGGATGAATAAATGGATGACTGAAGGGGTGAATGGATAAATGGATGGACCATTGGATGGATTGATGAGTGAACAGACTGATAGGCAGGCATTATTGACCCCCCCTTCCACGGGGGGAATTGTAGGGAATGAAACACAGAGCACGTTGAACAATTTTCACTACTACCATCTCATTCATTCATTCATTTTCTGAACTGCTTAATTCTAATTAGGGTCGCAGTTACACCCTGGACAGCTCGCCAGGCCATCGCAGTACTACCATCTCATAAAATAAAAAAAACCTGTGGTTGTCACACATTTACAAGTAGGGAACAAAAGTATCTTTTTGGCCTTCCAGCCAAAGTGACTAGTAATTGAAAAAAATTAATGGCCAGACATTTTTTATCTGGCAAAATGATTTCATATTATTTTTAAAAGCATAATTTAGTAATGTACAGCCTTCTCCACAATCTGCTGTGAGCCACTTTAAACTGAAGCACATCCATGACTGTGCATAAAGTTGGACTGAGCATATGCATGAAGAGCCTCCATATTTTACATGCCAGAGTGGCGCAATAACTGCCATTGTTCACCCACCAACACAGAAATCTGCACCCCATTGACGCTTAGTGGGTGCTAATTTTGTTCCCTGCCTACAAGAGACAAACAGAAAATGGTGCATGTGAGGTACCTGTCGCTTGCTAGTATGAACACAGTGTTGTGTTATTAGAACACACATCTTGTATTTGCTACATGCCGAGCAAAAAAGAAAGACACCTGTCTAGACTTGAACTGTCTAGACTTTTAAATTCAATATAAAAAGAATAACACATTGTTCTCTGATACATTGACTCAGTCAGAGTCGCTGCCATTTTGTAAAGGACACAAACATGATGCAACATGAGAGAAATTATCAGCAGCGAATTGGAAAAAAAATAAAAAATAAAAAAATAAACCCTTCCTGGGAATTTGGTACACAGTTATTTTCTCTGCCAGGTAATGTTCCATATGTCTGTGCATAGTCTGTACTGTTGTACTTATCTAACTAGCCTAACATGCAGTAAGGTCCAAGACATCTGCGGCCACATTGAAAATCTGTTTTCTTTTTGGTATTTAAAATATGAAGTAACAGAAGGGTATGTTCAGTGTCTTGACTGTTTAATTCAAGACTAGTACAAATATATCATTTAACAAAAAATTCTTATCAAGCATGTATTCAGATCACACTTTGATAAAGGTCATCTAAAACAGATAATAATCTTTTCTACAATCTTTTCGAGTCCAAACCAGCTCAAGTATACACTGTTATTCAAGCAAAAATGGGACATTCCAAATATTCTTTTCATTCAGGTTGTTTTGAACTTTTTTTTTTTTTCATTTTTGTTATACTGTATTAATCCCGCAATTGAAATTATTGCCTCTGCATTTAAACCATCTAAAGTGAGCACCTACACACTTGGATCAGCGGCCTGCCACACACATTGGGGCTCCCGGAGAGCAGTTGGGGGTTAGGTGCTTTGCTCAAGGGCACTTCAGCCATGAATGTGGAGGAAGGAAAGGTGCAGCTCACACCCCCACCGCCACACATTTTTCCTGCAGGTTCGGGAATCAAACCAGCGCCCTTTCGGCCTCAAAGCTGCTTCTCTAAGTGTTAGGCTATAGCTGCCCCTGAGTTGTTGTCAGTTATACAAGTTTAACAACTCTGAGAGGGCAGACGTCCGCCAAGTCCAGCAAAAATGTCACACATCATTCTATTTCACAGTGACCTGGGTCCAAATTTAATCATCTACAATTTTTAATGTAGTCTTCCTCCAAAAGTATCTGCACATAACTTTTTGCACATAACACAGAAAGTACACAGCACAGTGCTACAATGTTAAAGAATCCTTTAAAAGGTTTCATGGATCAAGAAATTTTGTTGAATCATCTCCAAAATTTAATGGAGTCTTCCTTATCCAAAGCCCCACATCTGGAAGAAATTCTTAGAAGTATGCACATAGCTTTTTGCGTAATCCCGTTAACAAATGCACAAACAAACTACAGGTAAAACATAACTTTTTTTGGTGGAGGTAATGAAAATTGGGGTCTTTAATTAGATAAAATATAAAATATAAAATAGCCAAGGAATAATTTTTTTAATTTGTTACTGTGTCCCATCATATTGTTCTCTTGTGTCACATCTAATTTATATTTTTTCATTGAAAGTGTTATATCCTCTTTTCAAGAGGACAGAATGTCACTGCTCCTTGCAGTGGCTCTACCTGCCCCTGCTCTATCCAGCTAAATCTTCCAAATGGGGTCCCTCTGGATAAGCATGGATTGGCGTGATTGCCTTTGAAATGAGTCATTGGGTAGTGTGTAGATATGGCTTTCTGGCCAGGCACTTCTGTTTAAAAGAGTAGCTATTTTAAGAAGATTGTAGAGGATTTGCACGTCCTGCTAACATGAGAGAAAGCACGTCTCAATCTGGGTTGTGTTGAAGAGTGGGCAAGCTGTAGATGTAAGATGATGGGATGGAGTGTAAAAGTAAAATGCTTCTCTCCTGTGTGATTGCCCACATTTGGAGATCTTTCTTAAAGATCTGCCAGGGCTTTTTGGCTCAGTCCCATCGACTGCATTGAGCGACTCTATCAGATTAGCTTCAGATGGTCCCACTGTGCCCGAAGCAGCGTAGATTACAATCTCCTCCAGCACTTCCGTGGCATGGAGTGTGCCAATGAAATCAGTGTGCAAAACTATTAGGATTTAACAGGGGACATAAAGCCCATTACCAGGGAGACCTTGGCATTTTCAGTCCTCAGCTAGTAGCCACCTGCTCACCTGTAGTGGTGCTCTTGGAGTGGTAATAACTTTGGACTCAGGGGGCTTCCTGTGATCTTCCAGCCAGAAGGGCAGCTTCTGAGACGTGACTCTGAAATAAAGGTTTACCTGCCAGGTTGCCTCTTGGACAGACACCTCTGTGTGTCCAGGGCTTTTGGGAGCCTGCTGGTAAGTGATATTTCCCAATGCCTTCCAGGAGCAAAGGCAGAGTTTGACTGACAGCTTCCTTTAAACTTGGCTCACTCTTTAAAAACAGTTGAATTAGTCACCTGCATTTCAAATCGTAGACTGTTGTGAACTTTCTCTTCTTTTTATTGTTTTAACTTTAGAGCCTTCATCTTCCAAGACTGTCACGTCTCACCAGCAGAAGCAGTGGATGCAAAAACAGGCATGACTCAGTGTGAAAACAGATAATATGAGTTAGGTAAAGAACAAAAAAAGATAAGAGGGAAAATTATAAGCATCTTCTGATTGTGCTAACAGCATGGGTACTGATTTTGTGGAGAGCTGCCTGTTTGTTAGCATACTGTCATATAATGTGGTGCTGGGGTAACAAAAATTGACACAAAACAATATCCCACTGGTATATCTACCTCCTGCGCTCAAAATGTTTTTAAAACTCTGGGTAATGGCCTTGTTTTTTTGTCTCTGCTTTCTTTGCGTGCTTAGTTGAAGGTAGGGTTTGTTTTTTTCCCCCATCTGTGGCTTGATGTAAAGCTTTAATGAAGCCTCAAAGGTATTGAGCATCATATACAATTACTGTGCTTACATGGCGGAGAACGAGTCTGTAAGTCGCACTTACTGAAGCCCAGAGCACCGCATGGGGAGCTTTAGTGGAACTCTGCCAGTGTACGAGAGACTAGCACATCAGGAGGAGAAAAAAACCCCATCACACACACATACTCAGACACTCTCAATAATTAGACAGAATTCGCTCTGAGTCGCAGCCTTACTGAAAGGGCATGTCCTTTTAAATGAGTGTCAACAATGGTTGGGTTCTGCCGTGTCGGTTTGCTAGATGTAGGGGGAGAGATGGAGAACTGGATAAGGCAGATCGGATAGATAAATAGATATACTGCATGCCAGCTGTGTGTGTGTGTGTGTGTGTGTGTGTGTGTGTGTGTGTGTGTGTGTGTGTGTGTCAATAAGCTCTCCATGAGCATTTTCGTTGCGTGAGTCAAGCACACAAGGAAACGTTGAAGGACTTGCCAAGATGCAATCCTAATTAACTGAAATGCCAACGTTTACCCACTTTTTTCTCCCCACAACAAACTTTCAAATCATCTCTAGGGGGCTTGGTGGCTACCAGGTTGGCGTACCTGCCACAGAGGAATGCTTGAAGCTTCGGAATACACAATAGGAAAGCAGGGTTTATCCTCTAAAGAGATGGCTCCTGCAGTGTAGTCTAGCGAGAAGGCAAGGTCAACCAGTTCCTCATATCATGTTCCTATTCACAGTGGGCGTCTCAGACAGCAGGGATGCTATCCCCTCTTGTTGCTTGAATGATTAGAGTGGAGGAGGTGAGAAATAAAAGAAAGAACAATAGCTCGCTTTGGATGCTATTTATTTTCAAGGAGCGACATAAAAGTGGAGAAGGCTTTCTCTAGCTTGGAATGAGTGGTGCACCTTGCAAAGAAATTTCGAACAATGCTTCCTCATATTATGCTGTTAAAAATACCATGACAAAAGACAGCACATCTCCCGTCACACTAATGATATATAACTGTTTATATTGAACCGTATTGTCTATGACAGTTCAGGAAATGAAACGTCCATAGTATCATAGCAGCTCAAGCTTTGAGCCAGAGCACACACTTGGTTGGCTCCATTCCCAGACAGCGGGGATGCTTGGAAATTAAAAACATTCACGATCCATTAAAGTAAATACTATTTTGGGGACTGATTTATGCTTCCCAGAAGGTTTTGAAACAAGAACAACTTGCCCTATAAATGTCACCTTGAATTAATTAAGAGAAAGATGGACCGTACCTGTTTGCACTGATTGTCAGTCAACCTTACGTTTCTGGTTGGCCCTGGTAAACATTATCAAGGCCACAGAGACGTGAAAAGCTTTGGTAGCCCCCTTGCAGGCTCAGAGGAAAGACAGATTGTCAATTTGCCTGACGCCAGTAAAGAACTGACCAATCCATCTGTGCTGTAGCCTCAAGAGCACAATTCCACAATGAGAGAGTGAACGATGAACCTCGTTCAAAAGGAGCGGAACAAAGCAGACACGAGTTCTAATTTCCCTCCGCAGCAGGTGGTTGTCATCCGTCGTTCCAAACAGCTGGCTGGAGGCGGGTGAAAGAGGAGGCCGTGGCTTAGTGTCCCCATCAGCCGTCTTAATGACAGCATTCAACATTCTGTCCTCCAAACTACACCATCACTCACAGATGTTCAGCGCATTCCCCTGAAGTGCCGACCTCCATATTGGAGTTCCCAAATTTAAAAAAAAGGTAATTAGATACAATTGTTGTCAGTGTTTTGGGACTTAATATGTGACCTCCAACAGACGGATCCCACAGAGTATCAGTGAGTGCTGTGACTGTGGTGTGGAAATGAGAAAAGGAAGGCGAAGTGGGGAACATGTGATGCAACACCCTCTGCTTTAGAAACCTCCTTTACCTCTGCTATATTCACAAAACCAGCTGTTTAAAAAAGTGTTCAACTGCAAGTACGGCTGTACCGGCTTTATTTTTTTCTGCATCCATTAGATAAATAAACGCTCAGACTATCAGTGTTTCATACTTAGTATTACATAACTACAGTACGCAATACTGACTTCTTAGAATGTAGTGGTTTATAGCAAAGTATATTTCTATTTAAGTATAAATATTTCTTGCAAATGTAACTAGTACTTCACAGCATTTTCAAACACAAATGCCTAGTTTTATTTGAATATGACATGTTTATTACTTATTGCTAGGGCTGAGCCATATGACATTCATTCATGTTCTGAACCGCTTAATCCTAATTAGGGTCGCGGGAAGGCTAGACCATTTCAGTCACCTCTGGGTGAGGGCAGAGTACACCCTGGACAGCTCACCAGGCCATCGCAGGATAAAAAAACATCTCTTGTTTTATGTTTTGCTTTATTATCTGTTTTTACGGCATTCTTTTCTTCATTTGAATAGTTTCTTTTGGACTCGGTTGCGTGAATGCTGCTGTTAGTGTGAATGACCGTTTGTTAGGTGTTATGCTAGGTGCTGCTGACCTGCTCAGGGTGTACTTCGCCTCTCATCGCTCCAGCTTTCCCCACGGCCCTGCTGGATAGATGCATTACTAATGGTTACGGCCATTAGAATGGTCTTAGTTATTAGATAGAGATTAATTTTGTATTATGCTATTTTGAGTGAAATTGGGCTCTGTATTTGACCCATCTGAAGCAGTGAACACACAGATGAACAATGAACACACACACACCAGGAGGAGTGAGTCGTTGGGAGATTTAGAGGTTATGTTTACAGAAAATGTGCTATATCATGATATGTGTTGTCATTGGGATATGAAATGACCTATAATCATTGTATTAAAATTTAGTCATATCGCACAGTTCTAGTTACTGCAAGTTATTTAGTCGTTTTTATTCTGCCAGTTTTTATTTGGTAAAATAAATCAGGTGACTTTCTCTTGCCATTGCTTTGGTGTCCAGTTTTTATAACGACTCTGTAGATCCTAGCTGAATCCCAATATTTTCCTTAAAGGTAGGAAAAACTGGTGCTACAGATGGGAGCTGTGGTCACAGACTACTGCTGACAGTGTAGTATCCTGGAATCTGGAAGTAAAAATAAATAAATAAATAAAACATTCACTATTATCTGTGTAAACTTTGTGAAGGAACTGACACTTTGACACTCGAGGATTGGTATTGGGCTTGATTTCAACAGTTTTTTTTATTTTTTATTGTGTGCA
Source organism: Neosilurus hyrtlii (assembly GCA_028564935.1). NCBI lineage: Eukaryota > Metazoa > Chordata > Actinopteri > Siluriformes > Plotosidae > Neosilurus > Neosilurus hyrtlii. The sequence continues at coordinate 15,526,095 of JAOUQZ010000049.1, read as the reverse complement.
GTTAGTTTGTGTTTGCTATTCTTTGCCATCTTGAAAAACATGCTAGTATGTGGATTATCTTTGCTGAATTGCCCCTGAGTGTGTGATTGTGTGTGGATGGTATTCTGTTTTTCTAGTGTCCCATTCAGAGTGTTGGCTACTTAGCATTCGTGGGATTGGCTCATAAACGTACATCAAGGAGACTGGACACCGTTAGATTTTTTGTATGCCAGTTTGGCCGCCATATTGCTATCAGAGTATTAGCAGCAAAATGCCGTACAGGTTCACTGCATTTGGGTGCAACAACAAGAGAAACAAAACGACGAGAGAACATGCAATAACATTTCACAGGTAATATTTCACACTTTGCCATAATTTTAGGCGATTGACAATTTATAAGCTAATATAAGCAGGAAATCAGAGAACTGGAGCTGTATTTATCAGCGGTTATGCCTGACATGGCCAAGGCTATGATTTCTGGTCCATGTTCCTTATTGATGTGTGTCTGAATTAATAACGTTTATCAGAAGTCCCAAAGCGAAGTGAGTGCATATACCATCTCTTGGTGCTCCGAAATGGGTGGTCTCGTCATCCCTTCTTTGGGCACAGTCACTATACTTCTGGGCGCAGAAAGAGCCATACAGCAGCTCATGAACGTGCATTCTATTCGTGCCATTTGTTCAAAGACACAGGTCTTTGTACATGTTGACAGTGCAGTATCTCTTCGTTTTGGGCCAGCACATTGCCAATATCCAAGATGGTATTGACAATGATTTTTTTCCACTTTTTGAACTGCTGGTAACGGTCTACTCTAACCGTAGGCAGCACCACATTGCTAAGGTATATTCACAGTGATATCAAAGTCTATCAGTGCGCCAGGAACTAAATAAAACAGTTGTGTTTAAAGGTCATTGAATATTGAATGTATGTACACTTACAGCTGTTCATAGATGTTTAGTATAATATTTAACCAATGAAATTTTACCGTATAAATGTTATTACTTTATATTCCAGTTAATTACGTTAATTTTATGTTATTGTGTTCTTTATTCTCGAAATAACATGGGAAAACGCTGTCAACATTTCCTCGCTTTTTCTTGTTCAAAACACAGTGATGCTTCCTCTTTGTTTACATATTGCCAAGGCTTCGGCACTCCGAGCCAATATGGCGGCCGAATTTGTATACAGTGCTACACAGTGGAAAGCGAATGTACCCGTTCTCCGTAAATCTAGTTCTATGGATTGGCTGTGGATTTACTGAGACCCTGACTGAAATCTGTTACTGAATGAACACTGTAATATGTAGACCTTTAATAAAAAAATACTGTATTTGAAAACAAAAACAACCCCTGCCCATTATTAAAATGGAGAGAGAGAGATACTTTATTAATCCCAGAGGGAAATTCACAGTTTCCAGCAGTATTTACAGTAAACAGCACAAACTTATCCTATAAAAAACAAACTTGGATGCAAATATAGTAAAGATAAAAATGTAAAGAACTTAATGTAGTCAAAAGTAAAAACAGTATAAGAATTGTGCGTATGTAAGTGGGTATCTAATTGTGGGTAAATAATAACTTAGGGTAGCTATAGTAAAGAGTATAAGAATAGTTTATACTGTTATGGTGCAAATTGGCAGTTTAGTGCAAATGATTTAAAAAGTCCAGTGTAAACATGCATGAAGGTGCGTGGTGTGCAGTGCGAGGATGTGGATGTGGTGTTAGTGTTTCACCCCCTCGCAAAATGCATACTGTGTATGTTGAAAACATTTTTGATAAAACATGTAAAACATCTTGATAGCAGCATTTATATAATTTTTATACAAACATACTTGTGATAAACAAATAATGTCAGATATTGAAAAGTTACAGTACTTTTTCTTGTGCGTTACTTTTATCTGCCATTTCTCAATCTGGCCTGTTTTAATTTTCCTCAGGTATAACAGTACACTGTTATTTCCTGAGATTATTCAAAATAAATGTCAGGAATCTGCCTTGAACTCTTTTTTTTTTTTAAAAAGTTTTGTTTTTCCACCTGCCTGTGAGCCGCGGTATTGCAATTACCGGATGGTTTGTTTTGCTCAGCCATGTGCTCATATTTTACCCCTCCCCTTGATGGGTTCCACTTCCTGTCTTTGTTTGTTTTCTTCCATTTTGTGTCCGACCCCACCTGACCTTAATTACCTAATGATTTGGTTGTTAATTTTTACCCTGCTTTAAACCCATGTTTAATCTGTTATTATCTTAACAGAAAATCATGTTTGGAGAAAACTGAATTATTTTTGTAAAGTAAAATCAGTGCACAGCACACATTTATTTGTCATATAAAGTCATATTTATAGGTGGTTCACTCTTATTTGTATTTGCTATACCTCGAAATGAACTTTTGTGATGACACGCCCCATATGTCATTTGATGTCTTGATATCTGCTATGATGCTCTTGGTATAAGATGGTGTTAGCACGCTGACCTGCGACAAAATGCTGTAACTCATTAATTCATCTTCTGAACCGCTTATTCCTAATTAGGGTCGCGGGGAGGCTGGCGCCCATCTCAGCCGACTCTGGGCGAGG
>JAOUQZ010000049.1:15495265-15519914 GCA_028564935.1 Neosilurus hyrtlii | reverse complement strand
GTGTGTGTGTGTGTGTGTGTGTGTGTGTGTGTGTGTGTGTGTGTGTGTGTGTGTGTGTGTGTGTGTGTATAAAACATCTAAGTACAAATCTAAGTACTGCCGAAAAGGTAGGTTTTCAGCCATCGTTTAAAGACACCCAATGACTCAATTGTCTGGTCATCCAGAGGAAGTTCATTCCACCACCTTGGAGCCAGAACAGATAAGAGTTTCAATGCATTCTTTCCTCGTCCCTTGGTAGAAGGAGGGACCAGTCTAGCAGTGCTAGAGGATCTGAGAGAATGTGGTGCATTGCAGGGTGTGATAAGTGCTTTAAGGTAGTAGGGTGCAGGTCCATTTTTGACTTTGTAGGCAAGCATTAGTGTTTTAAATCTAATGCGAACAGCTACAGGAAGCCAATGGAGAGATCATAGCAGTGTAGTGGTGTGGAAAAAACTTGGGAAGGTTTAAAACAAGCCATGGAGCTCCATTCTGGATCATTTGCAGAGGTTGAATTGTGCTCAATGGCATATCTGCCAGGAGTGAGTTGCAGTAGTCTAACCTTGAAATGACAAGGGACTATCTGAGTGGTCTTAGTGGAAAAAAATTGATGAATCCTACAGATGTTAAAGAAGAGAAATCGGCATGATCAAGAAAGCAATATGAGAAGAGAAGGGCAGGTGACTCCATGGTTACTCCAAGGCTTTGTGCAGTGACTGAAGGAGAGATCACAGAGTTGGCCAGGGAGATTGCAAGATCTTGATGTGCGGATGAGTCAGTTGGGATTAAGCTTCAGCTGGTGAAGTGCCATCCATGAGGAGATACTTGGCCATCCCCTCCGTGTAACCAGATATGAGTGACCTTCCACATAGGAAGCAAGCCATTTCCATGCCGAACCACAGATTCCAAGACTTCTGAGGATGGACAAGAGAGTCATGTGGTTGATCGTGTCACATGCTGCTGAAAGGTCAAGGAGGATGAGGACGATGAGATCTTGGCTGATTTTGCAGCATGTAGCTTAGTTATGACAGCAAAAATTGCAGTCTCCGTGGAATGTGTCGCTTTGGAGCCAGACTGATTAGGGTCTGGGAGGTTATTCTGCAAAAGATAGAAAGACATTTGGTTATAAATAGCACATTCAAGAATTTTAGAAAGGAAAAAGGGTTATCAGAAAAGTGATACCAGTCTATAGCAGCTGATGTCTGATGGATACATGACCAGATGATAGTGGAAGTAAAGGGGATAAGGTCTTGAGAGATGGTCTGGAGTACTGTGGAAGGGATCGTCTTCAGTTGTGAGATTGGATTTACATTTCATATTGTTTACCTCTTTTGAAGAGAGACAAAGGCATAAAAAGGACCTGCTTAATATAAGCATGAAAGGAAGAAAACAAAACATTGGGCAGGAAGCATGGCAGCGATGTGCTGCGTGCGCTCGGTGAGAATGCTAGTATTTCCATCCTGTTAGGGACTGAATAATCGCATGTTGCCAGAGCATGCCAGGCCTGAATGTGACCTTTCTGAGGCTTGGAATACATATACATGCTCTGTGGCGGATAGATTTCATTCTGCACATCTTTTATATTCTAATTTACTGGCAATTTATGCATGCCATGGGAGAGCACTGTCACTGAAGCCTCTCAGATTTGGCATTTGGAACATTAAACACAATGGCCTGCATAAAAGCGCGACTTGTTTAGAGAGACGGATTTGAGGGGGAGAGTAAGAGAGCGACATTTCTCTCTGAGAGACTGTTTTCTTCGTAGTAATCTGGTTCTCATGGTTCAGAAGCTGAGCTTTAGCCTTCATCATCCAAGTGTCACCTGATTTCTCTGTCTCGGTGTGTGATGCTTCTCACCTCCGTCTGCCCCTTCTACACCTCCTGCTGCCCTCTGACACACACTGCAGGAGCCCTCGAAGCAACACTTTTCTGTATGGATGCATTTATAGGACAACAGTGTGTGTGTTTTCATGGCGCAGTACTTATCAGTTGGAATAAATTCAGTTCAGCTTCAGAGCAAATGTTTACCTGTGTGAGGACCTGGCAGTATTTTCACTAAGTCACAGACCAAGACTGATTTGTTAATATTTTACTTAAAGTTACTGAAATGAAATTGTACCTCAAATGTCAAAACAGTGAATGAATGATCGTGCATCATTCTACTTCAAAAGTTTGTTGTTTTCCAAAATATTTTTAGTCTTATAAACTAAATTTTTTGATTTTTATCTTTGTGTTAGTTCGCATGTGCATTGGTATTAGTGTCAGAAACATAGTTATAAATGGAGGTGCGAACATTTTTAATACTCCTATTTTATCAATCACAATCACCAGCGTTTGAGAATATGTCTGTGAACACTTTTCAACAACCTTTGAGTGGACACTACCCTACCTGCATCATGGAGATGATTTGATTTTGGCAATGTCTAGGTCAAAGGCCAAGGTCAGGTCAAGGGCACAAAACTTGGGAGCTAAAGCACTTATAACTTTAAAACAAGTACTCATAGACATGCCGTTACTATGGAATGCTAACAAAGCATATATGGACTCTCAGATGGGACTGTTACATTTGAGTTTGAGTGACCTTAAAGGGTGAAAATCAAGGTCATGGGACTTTGAGCACTTAAACAAGAAAACGAGTGCTGATAGACATGCTGTTGCTATGAAACTCTAATACAAAATGATATATGGACATCCATATGAGACAATTACCTTTGATTTTCAGTTACCTTGAAAAGTCAAACCTCAGCCATCTCGTAAAAGCTTCAAGCAAGAGAGTTTTTATCGCTAATTTGGTCATGCTGATGTACTATAAAACATACAGTTAGATGAGCACATGGGTACCTAAAGCCAGTACCTATATAGGGAAAATAAAGAAAATGAATAAAAGAATGAATGATTTCTATTTTATTAAGAATTACACAGTGTTAGATATACCTGCAGTGAAGGCGTTTCTGATTTAGCCCATGTTCTGAATGTGGCAGTCTGAAAGTAATCACTTAATTATGGTGCAGAATGTTTTCAAAAATAATGCAATTTAAAAGTATAGAAAATATAATACTATATATCACTGCATGAGCAGGAAACAGATTGAATAGCATAATGACTCTCTGCTATTAAAAAATGTTCTCTTTAAGACATTTTTTTGTCTGGCATGTTGTTCCATTTCTCCAGAAGTTAATTTGTCTGTGTCTCATGCTTCTGTCTTCGGTCTCAGACAGCCTGGTGGTTTTATAAGTGGTCTGTTACACTGCAACACACAAGTTCATGTGTTTCATGTTAAGTCAAAATTTAATTCAAGCTTTGTAGAAGCCCTTATTCAGGATTATGATTACACCGACCTTCATTTTCTCATTGTGAGCCATCGTTAGAAGGTTACCTTTGCCCGTGTTGTCCTTAGAGTGTACTGATACTATTGTGGAAAAAAAAGGGGGGGGGGGGGATCCTTTTCTCTCCCTGAGGGCGGTTGTGGAAAGCGACTGCGTTCTCTCAGCACTTAATAACCATTCACACCACCAGAATGCTTCATTACACACCTTGACCTCTGTGGCATTTTCTCTTCACTCGGGATTTTACGCCAACTTGGCAGAAATGCTGTGTGTGTGTGTGTGTGTGAGAGAGAGAGAGAGAGAGACTTGGTCCAAAGATCCAGTCTAGCTGTCAGGTGGAGTGTTTTGTAATTACTGCAGCTGCAGCTGTAGAGTTGAACAGTTTTGCCGGCTGGCTTTATTAGATTCTGTCAAACATCTCTCCCCACACCCCCACAGATGCACACACACACACTCCTTCTCACACATACATCTAGCACCCCGCACCCCATCCCACATAACCATGCACTCGACTGATAGTTCACTAAACCCAAGACATGTTTTCGTGTCTGTATGTTCTCTCTTTATTTCACTGCATATCTTTCTGTTCATGCATATGAGAAAACAGTGATGCTGCCATCAATTGTCAGTGTCAAGTTGACTTACATTAATATTTGATAGACACTTATAAAAATTGGAAACTGCTGAAAGCACAGTGTTAATAAGTACTCGAAAAATGTGTATGGCTTTATAGTCTAAAACACTGCTCAATTCTACAAGCATTCGTAATATGTACATGTAAGCTGTACATTTTTTGTATCTTTACAATATTCTATGTTTTTTTTTTTCAGCCAAATCAGTCAATTAACTAAAATTAGACCATGCATGAATAAAATTGGCATAAAAAGCCGGTTCACTAAAGGTGAAAGGATGCTGGGTATGAAAAATGCATGTTCGCTTTTGCTTTAGCTTTAAATGTTTATTCTGGTTGTTGTATATTTGACCTTGTGAGCCAGTAGAGAAGGAGGGGGTGGGTCCATTGTATGTTACATAATTAATATGTAACGCTTACAGCTGTCTTTTTCCTAACTGTTTTTTACTGTTGCTTAGTGCACAAACATAACAATCACTGAAGGTTTGGATGAAAATCTAACACTTGAAATCTGAAGCTGTACATTGTAAAATGGAATGCACAGAAATATCACATTAACACGTACACTTTGGGGATGAATTCATTTATGGATTGCGTTTCTTTTGTGCGGTGAGTCATGTATCCGGTTTTTATTAATTAATTAATCAATTTTTAAATTCAAAATTTCATTTTCTGAAATGCTTTATCCTTTATAAGGGTTGTGAGAATACTGGAGCCCGTTCCTGCCAACTCCAGGCATAGGTAGGGTGCTGAACTGCTCGCCAGACCATCATGGGACCAACACACACACAACCATTCACACTCACATCTTGGAGCATCCAAAAGCATGTCTTTGAACTGTAGGAGGAAACTGAATTACCTAGAGGAAACCCACTGAAACCCTTCACACTTTAATTGCCCTCGACCTTAATCACAGGACTCGAAACCAGGACTTTCTGATTGTAAGGTGTAAGTGCTAACCAGGATGCCACCGTAGAACCCTATTTTTTATTTATATGCTTGAATTCGAGGTGGTTAAACATTGATTTCCTGTATAGTCCTGCAGGTGGCACACTCGAAACTTATTCATTTTCTGACCCGCTTAATCCTAATTAGGGTTGCGGGGAGGCTGACGCTCGCTGGGTGAGAGGGCAGAGTACACCCTGGACAGCTGAGAGCAATGCAGCAACTCTTGATGAAAATCAGCAACGTTTCTTTTACATGCCTCTTACCACAGACAGTGGGGTACATGGCCAGCCTTTGATAACCCAGTTAACTGCACTGGGGGGACAGCAGTGGCATCCCGTTGATAGTGGGGCTTGAACACCCGACCTTGGGATCAGTAATCCAGCACTTTACTCCTGTTTCTACTTGCCGTGGTAAGCAGATGAATCACGGTTGTGTATGTATATCTTTCCAACAACTCAACCAACCTGCCAGCCTCCATGCATTTCCTCCCCTGTGGCATTCTGGTCCTTTATATTTGTAGATGGGCAAAATCAAGTCAGATCAGAGATTTTTCGGATTATTTGACATCCTGGGATCTTTAGGCTCACCACTGGGTTGATGCAGTTGGTCAGGCATCTGATTTTTCTTCCAGTTTTAGTTATCAGATGTCTTTCCCCTTGTCTCATGAAAACTACCAATGACCACGTGTCACCTCCTAGTAACACGCCGAGAGGAAAGCACTATCCGTGCGCGTGACCTCACAGACACCCATGATTGGAAACTGAAGGAGAGCGGATGGCATCTCTCACTCCATGACAGCTTGACCACAGATGGCTGTGTCCTCAACCGGGATTCGAACCTGTGATCTCCAGATGAAGGCTTTTCTGTTGTGCCATTCAGGAGCCTGATCATATAATACACTTCCCCACTCAAACTGCAGATCAGATGATGATGCAGATGAAATTCAATCTGTATTTAGAGAATCTTAATATTGATTCTGAGGAATGATCGGATTTCAGAGTCATGTCACGCAACACGAGCCTGAGGATCTGAGTTGCCGAGGGGGGCGTGTAATTATGAGCCGGAGTTTATAGATATAGGCAGCGAGTGAAGTGGAATGAAGTCACATTAGAGGAATTCAGGAGTTTATGAAGCAGCAGCTTGTTGTTCAACCATAAATTTATTTTACTGTTGCTCATGAAGCAGCCGTGGTGTCATGAGCTTGTAGGAGTGCCATCTCTCTGGCTAGTGACTGACGTCCCTTGCTAAATGAACAGTGGCATTCTGAGAGAAAGAGAAGCTCGGGCAGTATCAGTCATCTACTGAGGCAGACACATCTGTGTGCAAAGCTCTCTGAGTCAGCAAGTACACAGCGACCTCGACAGCACACACACTCACACTTTTCTCTGCTCTCTTGGACACACACACACACACACACAGACTTTCTCTCTTTCTGTCCTTGTCACAGTTTCTTTTCTTTCACACTTTCTCTTTTTCTCCTTTTTCTTTTTATCCAGCTGAGACTCAGGCACTGTTGAGATACTGTTATTTACACCATTTGAAGCAGTTAAATATTTATTTAGTTATTTTTTTTTTTTTTTAGACTTATAAGATTAATCTGCATTCACAAACTTTTTTCCACAATCTTTTGAAGTCCAGTAAAGCACCTCTGGCCTGAAGGTGTGTTGTGTGTGATTTGCAGATTCATGCCCCTTTATTTATTGCCCTCTTCATGTGAGAACTAATCATTTCACAGATACAGGCTGTGATTTAAACAGAAGGGGGGGGCTTGGGGTGGGATGGTGTTAGCCAAAAACACCCAGCTGGAGGTTGAATGTCAGGTGAAGTGTTATTTTGTCAAATGGATGATAAGCATATTAATCCACTCCAATCCAGAATGACACTCACGACAGCTGTGGGTGGTGATACACTAATCTCAGCCAGGGCTGAATCAGTCCCTCTCTCCATCTCTTGTTTTCACAACCTTTTTACATAGTGACCGTGAATGAAATGGGAGCGTGTAAGTTCGGGACTGACCTCTGACGTGGACTGGTACGTGTAAGGATTTTTGGAGAAGGCTGTGCTTCGGCTTTGAGGAAACTCTGGTTTGGTGTTCAGACTGGATCAAAACCACTGCGGTAGGTCGGCATGTAATTAAGCACCAGTGGAAACATTGCAGCAATAACTCCATGAGGCAGGAAGGCTTAAAGGAAAACACTAGTGTGGGGGATGTAAACTCCTGTGAGTAATGAATTTCAATCAGCATGTATTTAAAAATGAAAGGATTTCACAAAAATGTAATGACATAAAGAAGTACCAAATGAATGAGTCTACCTCAGAATCTGCCTTTTTTGATTCAAAATAAAAACAAACAAACAATTTTTTTTTTAATATTAATACCAACGTTGATGTGTTTCATCACAGCACAGTCATATAATTTTTTCTGCAGTTCAAAAACACATTTAAAATGTGCAGTGCTTCTAAAAGGGCAGGTGATGATAAGGTGAAGAACTGAAATAACCAAGCAATAAAATACAACTGGATGTGCTGTTGAAGGAAGTCGATTAAAGGGTGGTGTGTGTATAGGAATGATTTCCTATAGCATAATACAAATTGTTTTATTCGGGTCGGTTCAAGTCAAGCGGCTGTTATTTCAGCCAAACACAGTATACAGGTAAAACGAAAAAATGTTCCCCCAGAACCATGGTGCTACATAAATTAAACAGGACTACAAAACTACAGCATAAAGTGCATGTGTGCTAGCAGGGCAGACTGTAAAACTACACACAACAATATATTACAGCATAAAGTGTGTGTGCAGCATGTGCAATCATTGTAGGACAGTGCAAAAGACAATACTGACCATGTGACTGACCAGTCCCTAATTCCTCTTCAACTATAGAAATTGCTTACAATTTTAATAATTCAAAGTTACTAATTTAATGTTTTGCACAGGTCTACTGTGCGAGACAAGTTAGTTTTTGTTGTCAGTTGCAATATTGCAGTTTGATGTTATTAAGAGGAAGAAAGCAGTGTGTCATATTACCAAGAAACTGGGAAGCTTATTGTCCTCCGTAAGAATTTCATTGACATTAGATCAACATTTAGATCAACGTATATGTATATGTGTGTGTGTGTGCATAAGTGTGTGTGTGTGTGCGTGTGTGTGTGTGTGCGTGTGTGTGTACATGCGTGTGTGTGTGTATTAATGAACAGCATGTCAGTCAGTTTCACTTAATAAATGTGCAATGAGGCACAGAATCAAGTCACTTCTCATTCAATCATTCATTCATTCATTCATTCATTCATTCTTTTTCTGAACAGCTTAATCTTAATTAGGGTCGCGGGGAGGCTGGTGCCCATCTTAGCCGACTCTGGGCAAGGGCAGCGATCAAGGCACGTCTGTGTTCAAGAATGTATAAGACCACAGATTCCCTCTGAATAACGCTCTCTCTATTTACTATGAAACAACACATTTTAGCGGAGCACCATAGTCATGGGGTATGGCTTGGATGGTTGTCCTGTATATGTCTGGTATCTGTACATGCCCAAAACCAGTAAGGCTGCCGTGTTGCTGAGTTGATGCTGATGGACTGTTATGTATTGCTAGTATTATTAATCACAAACCTGAAGCTGAAAAAATAAAGGTTTATTGACCACTGCTCAGACTCATGCTAAATAAAACAATTACACAAACTTGCAGGTAACTATGTTCATGGAGCAAACGCTGAAATCAGAAGGTTGACAGAAGATGAGCTCATTAAATTAAACTAGCAGGATGTGGTACAAATAAAAAGTAAGAATCAGCTTGAGAAAGGTAATTAAAAGCAAACTAAGGTTCAGACACCTAGCAGTAGAGACATTTATTGTGAGCTCCACTTTTAGGCAGTGACTAAATCTATATATTACCTTCAGAGCTTCATTAATAATAGCACGGAAAAATCCTGGAACACATCCAACTAAAAATGCTAATTTCACAGTGCAGTGAAATCTGCTGAAGTTCTTGTCCTGAAGTAATCAAGCAAAAGATGCATACAGATGAGGTGAAAAACTCTGGTCTCTGTTTCTTTAAATTGAGTGGACTGGAGGCTCCTCATGATGACCGCCACCTTCCTGCGTGGGCAGAAAACCTAATCAAAACAGACTCATTTAAATGCGTGGCTTCATATTCAGATGGCATAGCTTTTCCATAATGACCTCCATGGGAGCGAGGGTCACATGTCAGGCTGTGTTACTTAGCAGATTGTCTTCCACAGGTCCGTTTCCTCAGCTCTTGCATTGCGTTAGAACTTAGCCATTGGCTGCTAGACTGACCTTCATCTAGTAAACAAGTCCAAGCTAAAGGAACATTTAAATGCTTGCCAAAGGCCTCTTACTCCTCCTGGATGAACAGAGCGAGCAAAGGACTCCATCTTACTTATGCTGCGTTAATTTAATCATTCATTCCTCTGTGCTTTGCTAGCTCTATGGGAAACTCGATTTGCCATGTTATGAGAGATCATATTGTCCTTGTTGCTTCTGCCTCTTTGCCTTGAAAATACACTCAGGTACCCTGTTTAGGGAGGTCCTGTTGGCAGCATCTCAGTTCAACAGTCTTAAAACAGGTTTACCTGATCTCAAATCAAGAGAAGAGGTGTCCAACAGAGATTTAAGCAGATCTAATTCAGTCCAGAGTCAAAGTTGCTGTTTAACCTTGCTTTGCTCTGCTCTGTGTCCTCCTAAGCCTGGGGAGAGCACAAACTATTTACTCACAGTGCTGTCGCCCAAAAATAGAGGCACAGTAATCACAATTACACAGCTTGTGGAGGGCTGAAGTGTCATTTAGAAAAATAATCAAAAAGTCATCTCTCTGTGTTTATCCTGCTCTCTCTTTCTCTGTGTGTCTCGCTCTTTCTCACTCTCTCTCTACATTTGGCACTGTTCGAAGTAGCCTTGTAAAAGTCCATTAGAAGGGCAGACTAAAGAGCAAAGAGAAGGTTGATAAATAACAGAGAAAATGGACAGGTTGTATAGGGTGATAGAAGAGTTGATTGCTCTTTCTAAGACATAGAGTGTGGGTGGGGATTTAACACTCTCGTCCAACTAACAGAGCTCCATACTGATTGCTCAGACGCAACTGACTTCATTGAATATGTTTTGAGAGGCATTTTGATTAAATGGTGAAGGATGAGTTAAAAAAATGTAAAGTGTTGTATAGCAGTATTTTCATTATTGGGATTGTGAGGAGGCTGGAGCTAATCCACACTCACATTCACACTTAGGGGCAATCGAGAATATTCAGCCAGCCTAATATGCATGTCTGTGAACTGTTGGAGGAAACCGGAGCACCAGAGGATATCCATGTAAGTATGTGGAGAATAGGCAAACTCAACTCAGAAGCGCCTTCGCCGGGCACAGGGCTCAAACCAGGACCTTCTCGCTGTGGGGTGGAAATGCTAACCACTACCCCACCCAACACTGTTGTGTTGTCAAATCTGATTGGTGAGAAGGGATTATATTCTGTAATGGGGAATTCTTATTTTATTGTTGTAACTAGGGCAGGACGGTGGTGCTGGTGAGTCCGGGATCAGCGAAGGTGTTTCTGTGTGCAGTTTGCATGAGTTGCCTCCGGGTAGCCTAGTTTTCTCTCACAGTCAAACATCATGCACATTAGGCTAACTGGCTGCTCCAAATTGCCCCTAGTTGTGTGCTGGCCCTGCGATGGTCTGGTGGGCTGTTCAGAGTGTACCCCACCTCTGCCCAAAGCCGGCTGAGATATGCTCCAACCTTCCAGTGACCCTAGGCGGATTAAGTGGGTCAGTGAATGAATTCATGAATGATGAATTGTAACTAGAGTTCGAGGTGACTCAGTGGGTTAAGTGTCTTGGTTACTGAAGCAGGGGCTCAAGCCACAGCACTGACAAGCTACTACTTTCAGGCCCTTGGGCAGGGCCCTTATCCTCATTCACTCGAACTATCTACATTGACCCTACATAGCAATGAAATTACTAGTCACAGCACATTTATAACTGTCCTGTAACATCACACTCTGTTGTGTTATACCTTATTTATAATAGGCAGCAGTACCACAGTTCTATTATCGATCCCAATAAGAACTAAAGTGGATTTTGAGATTCTGTTCCCTTCATTATTGTACCCTCTTGCTGAAGCCATGTTACTCCCTGTTAAGTCTTGTAATCTGTGCAATTACCATCTTACTCCTTTCATAGATTGATAAAATAAAGCAACCAACAATGGTCTAATTGTACTTAAAGCTTGAATCAATCCCTACAAACCAAATGTAATCACACTGATGGTGTAAGTCTGATAGACTGAAGCAATTTAATTTCTATTGCCTCCGACTCTAGGGTCACAGCAATTTACTGAGTGCTAATTCACTTTAAAAAAATGCTAATAAAGATTTATTGAAGGATTCATTGGCCATTTGCACATGACTGGGACCGGAGGCTAAAATGGTTTTGCTGAAGGGGTTTCTAATAGGGACTTATTTGTGCATTCTCTGTTCTTGTGTATCTTCCTGCCTCTGCTTTTTGTTCGGTGTAGCTCAGTATGTCTTAATGTGCACTCCAGAGAATACAGACTCGAGTTAATCCTAATATTATTTGAGGGTAGAGTTCAAGCCAACTCTGAATATGAATATTCCAATATCCACAAAATTGAGTGTCTCATGTTCTAAAAGTGGCTCCATGAGCTGCATGCTGGGTCCTAGAAAACTACTGTCCTTGTGCACATCTCAAACTCAGTGTTCCCTCAAGAGGCATCTCCCCATGGACCTGTGGGCACCTGGGTTCTGCCTGCAGTTGTACAGAGCTTTAATACAATTAGTTGTCTCTGCTTATGAGTCATGCGAGGCTGAAGCTGGGCTTTGACATAGACACTTAGAGAGATGAGGTGGCAGAGAAACAACACAGAAATGCTGGCTAGGTACATCAGAGGGTAAGAAAACCTTGTGTATGTATATGCGTCTGGCCTTACCACTAATGAGTTCCACCTACGCGTGTAGCTGCGAGTAGGCTGCACTTCCCAGCAAGGAACATGGTTCAGCCTCTTGTGTTTTGAATCATGGTCTAAAGTGGATATAAATCAACAGCAGCAAAGGAGAGGATGATTTACAGGGGGCTTGCATAATGGTGTGAGAGTGTGTGTGTGTGTGTGTGTGTGTGTGTGTGTGTGTGTGTGTGTGTGTGTGTGTGTGTGAATGCTTGTGGCTGAGAGTACATGAAAAGTATACCAGTGACATGGGATGCCGAGGCACTGGTGCTGTGAATGCAGCAATGGTAAATGCAGATAAACTGTGGAGTCTGGTGTATTTTATTTTCAAACCGTTGGTATTTCCTGTTCATGCAACACAAGCCAGAAGGTATCTGGTCTGCCACTTTAATTTACATATTTCGGTTGCAGATCCAGAGATCTTGATTCGACCCAGATCTGAACTTGACTCCCTTGTGACCCGATTCCTGAAAAAGACTTAAATCAGTTAAGGATGACCAGAATGACACAAGAAATGAATAAATCTGCTCTTTTCCAATCATACATGTACAACGTTGTCTCTCAGTTCCATGACTGCAATATTCAGTCATTGATTGCACTGTTATTCACGTGTTAGCTCACAGCAGTAAAGCAAAACAGAAGGAAAAAACTAATGTTGGAAGCAGCAGTGCAGAGATACAGTTATTCTTGATTGCAGAAGTAAAATGTTCAATTGTTAAGACTTTATATAGGAAGCACTTGGGCATTGGTGGCCCGGTGGTAGGGTGCTGGATTACTGATTCGAAGGTTGGGGGTTTAAGCCCCACTATCACCAAGTCTTCTGTCCCACCGGTGCAGCTAACTGGGTTATCAATGACCAGCCATGTCTGTGGCGTGTAAGAACCATTGCTGTTGTTCATAAAGAGTAGGCCATTGGGTTGCCATCAGCATGTTTCTGCTGGCGAGCTGTCCAGGGTGTACTCTGCCCTCACCCAGAGTCAGCTGAGATTGGTGCCAGCCTCCCCGCGACTCTAATTAAGACTAAGCGGTTCAGAAAATGAATGAATGAATAGAAACTCCACTTCACATGGAGTGCTTTTGTTTTTCCTCACACATGCATTTGGAAGCTAATGTTAATGCAGCCACTGAAGCGTTAGTTATCTCCCCTCATTCACTTTCTGATAAGAACTAATTATTGATTACATTTTTGTTGCTATTCATACACACCCGCTATAAGAGTTTTTGATTCTTCCCAAGACAGTGGAGGATGCTTGCATATGATAGAAATTATTAGCTATTAAGATTATTATCTTGTACCACAATAAATGATAAGGGTTGTTGCAGACTCCTGCAGTGTTTATCTGTCTGCTATTGTGTATTGTTTCCACCTATTATCTATACCACTTATCAGTCAGGGTCTCGAGGGAAGCTGGATCTGATCCAAACCGACTAGGAAGAGAGGTGGGGTACACCTTTGGCAGCTTGCCAACCTACTACAGGGCTAACAGGGACATAAACAACCATTCACATCCCCACCTGTGGGAAATGTTGAGTGGAGAGCTGGCCTAATCTACAGGTCTTTGTATTATGAGAGGAAACCAGACTACCCTGAGGAAATCACACAGGCACTTGGAGAACTTGCAAACTATTAAAGTTAATGAAAGTCAACCTCTTCCATTTTAAGTTGCCTAAAAGTACCAGGTTTAAGTAGAGTCTCAGGGGATCCATTAACTTGTGAAATTGGGTTGTTTGGTCATATTGATTAATTTAAAAAGCTGGTTATAGATGGACAAATATAAAACCCACTCCCTTACCAGCTCTTTATATTTCCCAATTATAGAGATTGTCCTGAAATAAATCATGAATTTATGGTTGCCAGTGGGTGGCATGGTGGTGTAGTGGTTAGCACATCCGCCTCTCAGCAGGAAGGTCCTGGGTTTGAGTCCTGGGCTCAGGTGTTTCTGTCTGGAGTTTTCATGTCCTCCCCGTGTTTGTGGGTTTCCTCCAGGTACACAGGTTTCTTCCCACAGTCTAAAGACATGCACATCAGGCTAACTGGCTGCTCCAAATTGCCCCTATGTGTGAGTGTGAGTGAGAATGGTTGTGAGTGTTGGCCCTGCGATGGTCTGGTGAGGTGATCAGGGTGTACCCTGCCTTTGCCTAGTATCGGGTGGGATAGCTCCGAGCCTCCCTGCGACCCTAATAGTAGGATTAAGCGGTTTCGCAAAGCAGTGAGTGGTTGCAAATGCTTTCAGTGCGATGGAGATGAGCGAAGAGCAGTTAATATCAATTCACATTTCTAACGGATTGCTAGAAATTGTGATATTTTTATTTAGTTACAAATAGTATATCGTTTCTGACATTAAAAAGGAGCAAGGTTGCATCCTGTATGCTTCAGTGCTTTTACTGGAAATGATGAAGCAGTGTTTTACACGCAGTCTACCAATTTAGTACTGCACAACTTAAGACGTGAGATTTGACTCTGACGTCTCCGTTCAGATCTGCTTTTCTTGAACTAATATTTAGTAGATATTTACTACATGTTCTAAAAATGGTTTTGCACGATGACTTTTATTTATTTATTTATTGTCTGTTTAGTTTAGTCAGTTCTAGTTCTGATCACATTAGGTTTCTGGGAAAGAAGCAGAAATGACGTCCAGGGCCCAATGCTGAAGTATGACTTGGGCAAACAAGGACATTTAGTTGCCGATGTGTTTGCTCTTTGAAGGACACCTGACTGTGCTAGAAGCTATTTGAATACAGGGAGCTTTTGGCTGGGCGTTTTAATGTAGACAAGGACCTTGGCATAAATGTCAGCCTCAGTTCACAGACCTGCCTTGATGCTGGAGGCTTCTGTTACATTTCGACTTTTTTTTTGTCCCTGTGTGAACTGCCAGCCACTGAAGATGTTATTTGCTCTTGAAGCTGTGTATGCTTAATTAGAGAGAACTGAAGAAGACTTGGCGTTGGCTAGTTCTGTAACATATATAGCGACTGGCTAGCTCATACAACAGCATTGAGAAAGTTTCTTTTTAGGAGTCTTTGCCAAACCTTGGATCACTTTCTGTTTTCCTCGACTTTCTCGACTAGTTTTACAGTTACGCAATAAGTTGTCACATATAGCCGTGAATACAGCCGTAACATCATGAACAGTTATAAAACCTCAAGCTGCAGTACTCTCACAGTACCCGACTGAACGCTTTCATGCTGGTGACACCATTATACTTACCACACATAGGAAGTTAAACATAATGTTGTGACGTAGTAGAGCTAAGAGAATCATTTCGATTAGAGTAAGTGTTGAAAAGAAAGAGAAGTGCGACTGTAAGGGTAGTGGCATACACAGCGTTTTAAATAAATTGTACTTTTTTTTAGTGGCCTCTTGCTTGATAAATATGTACTTACATGTCAACTGTTCTTACAGCTACATTTACTGTGGCTGAATCTTAAATGGTGTGTATAATGCCATTCTGAGGTACCCTAGGCAGAGCACATATGATTAAATAGGAACCATTTGGGATTCAGCTTACTGTAACGTACAGCTAGAGACAGGATGCAAGTGTTTCATTAGGGATTATGTAATCCAATAATCATTCAGCGCAGACAGATAACATTAAGCTTTAGTAATCCATAATCAGAAAGAAGATCAGAGTCAAAAGCAGGACATGGAATAAGTGTAAACATCAATGAGCCTTTTCAAAGAGGAAGAGAAATAGCTTGGCAAGTACGGCACACGGGACAGGTGCCCACATTAAGACCGAGGCTCGGAAAAGCAGCCAGTGACCCCTTTAACTGTAAAATAAATTCCATTTTCATCAGTATGGATTTATTCAATGACTGTTATTTACTTATGTAAAATATCGTGGAAAAACAGAGCTTTCTATTCCTAAACTGTCTACCAATAGAACTATTTTCATCTGAGGTTTGTTCAGTGCTTGATCCTGTAAATATACATTTAATAATGTGGGTTGGGATTTCCACCACTGTAACCAATAAAAAAAATAATAAATCATTGGCCCCTCTGGCTATGCTTTACAGATCCCTGGGGGTCCTGAGACCCCACTTTGTGAAGCACTGCATTAGGGGAACAGACCAATGACAGAACAGGGAGACAGAAACAAAAGCACGTATTAAATCTAAACAAGAGCATATGACATGAATTAAAAATAAACTCACATGGACACAGTACTTCTTACCTGAACACACACCGGAGAAAATTATTTCCTTAAGAGGAGTTAAAGATGATAAAGACCTGATATCTGCACAAGTAACAGGCACACTATTGTTAATGTATTCAGAATTGTGACCTGCTTCCGCATAATACGCATTATGTCGCATGGTAGTGTTTTGAGTAAGAGCCAAAGGAAATTGAAAATGGCGTATGTGGACGAAAATGCGAAATCACCAAAAATACATCCTTCAGAGCATAATCTACCACATGACCAAGTTCAAATATCCATAAACACAATTTATCCATGCTAAATTCTTGTTTAAGAAAGGGGTCCATGGTCAAGTTGTTGTAAAAACAATGGAAAAAGCCACTTATTTTGCTGATTTTCAAACCACTTTGGTGATTGCTCAGGGTATTTCCTTATTATCCGTATTCACTATCAGAATACTCTACCTACTTACAGAATCCCAGAAGGATTCCCCCAATCATATAACGCTAAACCAGTAAAAAGCGTCAAAGCAGACATGAATCGGTGTAAATAGAACTCATCTGTTTCAAGGAAGACGCTAGTACGGTCGCTCTGGTTGGTCAAGAGCCGAGTTCATTCAGTTTATGGATGCTAGAGAGTTTCATTAGTAACATTTCCTGATTAGTGGCGTACAAAGTGATGTAACTCAGTCAATTTTCATGCTATAATAATGAAGCATAAAAGCATAAATTCTCTTTCCAAATATCTCACTTAATCCGTATTATGTACATATAATGTACATTCATTCATTCATTTTCTGAACCGCTTGATCCTAATTAGGGTTGCTGGGAGGCTGGCGCCCGTCTCAGCTGACTCTGGGCGAGGGCAGAGTACACCTTGGACAGCTCGCCAAGCCATCGCAGTATAAATGTACAATTTTATTAAATAACTGCGCAGTCTCTGTCTTCTAATTGGTCAGGAGTAGGATTTACTAGAGTAGTCCGGACAAGTGAATGATTATGGGGGAGACAAATTACGACTAGTAAAGACAGGGTAAGAGGAGGTGTGAGCAAGTGTTAGCAAGCTGCTAGTGCAAACTGTTTTAAAGGTTCCAGTTCATTTATTCATTCATTCATTCATTTATTTATTTGCTCATTTTCGTTTTATCATCAGAAATCCCTGGATATCCAGATGCATAATATTTCAGAGTTCATGAGGCTAATCAAAGCACAGACAAGCTTCTCGTCTATTAAATTTTCAGAGCTAAAAGACAGAATATGAAATGTATAGTATTTTAACACAGCCTATTGAATTGACATGCCTGATTTTCTATAGGCTGCTGGTAATGCATTTTCTGTGTTAATCCTGGAAGAAAACGCAGAGGTAATAATAATGCTTAGAATGTAGAGATACTGTCTGAGGCTGGGTTGAGTCTGTTGGGTTAAGCAGATACTAGCCGGTGACTGGCGATGATGGTGATACCACTGGATCACAGTTTGTTGAGTGATCTATGGAGTACTGTAGTAAGTCAGGTATTCCTTGAAACTTGATTAAATCTTCCTATCCAACCACAGTCCTGGATGCAGAACTGTTTTCCTGACATTTGCCATTTGTTCATATGGACCACCTGCAGCCTCTTATTCTCTTGTACCCTGCAGCTGGATGACTTTTTCTAAATTCCCCAGTTTCTGTTTACACATGTTTCCCATGCTCTTTTGCACATCTCTCAGTGGCCCACACTATATGTCAGAGCCCCATCCTGCTGGGCTGGAGCTGTGGAAGCATTGGCTAGGGGGTCTGCCAAACCCCGGCAGTGGTAAGTTTGCCTGCAGGCGCAGCTCTCAGTGGAAGGTCCCTGAGGTGAAAGGGCCCTGTTCTAATCATGACACCATCTGTTGGAGAGAAGGTTACACCAGCACCACACTGATGTCACTCAGCTCCACTCCATTCACTCTTGTCATTCTTTATACGTCTCTCTCTCTCCCTCTCTCTCTCTCTCTCTCTCTCTCTCCCCACATGTCTGTCTTCGTTGGCTGCCTGAATGACAGGCAGCTGGTAGTCCTTTAAAGCATCTAGAGGGCAGATTTCTGCAGCTTCTCGCCCCCTGACTCTGTGCCATCTGGGTCCTGCTGGCTATGAGAAGAGCATGACTCCTGGGATCTGGAGGAGAAGGTTAGATCTCCTGATGTGGAAGATGTAGCCATAGGTTTTGTGATAAACTTCTGAACAAGGATGATTACACGGGATCTATTAGCAAATCTTATTATCGAGGTATATTTATTCCAAACACACAAACATCTGGTAGAAAACAGAGGTGCATATAGTTTGCAGTTTTGGTCTGCCTTTTACAGTTTTGTCCTGTTGTCATGGAGAAATTAGATTTCTTTGCTTTTTTCAACTAAAGCAGCAGTCAGACCAAATGCGAATATAATTCACCTGGAAGAAAACCACTTTACTGAAGGGGAAAGGCCATGGGACATGGGACTGCCTGACATACAGCTGTAGATGAGTAATGACTGATAATCATTCTCTCTGGTGTCACCGATGTCATCTGAGAGTTTCCTTTCCGCCATTGTCTCTGGCTTTCTAAGGACTAAATCCCTCTTGAGATTTCTTTTTAAGCTAGCTCTGCATGTATTGTAACAGTGTCTATTATTAAGTGCTATATAAATAAAGGTCAATTGAATTGCTCCTAATAGCATTTTCCCCTGCTTGTCGACTTTACCTATGTGTACTTGAATGCATGAATTTACAGCACTCTTGTAACCAAAAGAAAACAAGTGAAGAGAACTGGGGTCTCTCTGGTCAGACTTTTGCCTTGTTGTTTTCTCGTAGTTGTATCTCACAAATCTGAAAGAAAAACTCACGTCCACCTACACATGCTCAGGTTTTTTTGTAAAACACTGTTTTTTTTTGTTTTTTTTCCCCCCCTGTTCGAATTTTCTTGTTAGCAATGTCGGCACCTCTGTGGGGGTTTGTGTGTGTTCATTTGTACTTTTCAAATACAAAACACATTACTCATTATTTTTTGTATTTCATCTTGACTGATGATGAGTCTCCATTGAGCCTTCCATTTAGTTAAGGTTGGTTGAATTCAGGTAATATGGGACACATTAAGAAAGTTTTGTTTTCTTCCTTGTTTCAAATACATAGTTTTTATTTCTCAGGAGGTGGTCATGTGGAAAAAAAAAAAAAAAAAAAAAAAAAACAAGACGACATTCTGGCCTACTATAATTGGTTATTTCACTCTAACTCTCTTCACTTCCGATAGATGTGCTCCTAATTCCCCCATTACTATACCATAAGGTTACTGAAACTACATCAGGCCAGTCCAGCTGTAAGATAAGACTTCTCTCTTTCTCTCTCTCTCTTTCTCCCTCAGCCTGTCATGCATATTTTATATGTGTACTGTGTTGTTTCTATTCTATCTACTCTTCTTATACAATTCTCTTCATATTCTGGTATGAACTGGCTTTAATAAATCAGATTAAAATAGGGGTAAGGCCTTTTGTTTTTTGTCAACTGATTATGCCATGCTGCCCCTTGCATGCTACTTCAGAGCTCTTTCGTGAGATGCTTGAATCGGCATTATTAAATGGATTGTACACAGTCTAATAATAAACAATATGAAAATCCAGAAATAAAATATTTTTTCACCTTTTTAGCTAATTATGTCACCACAAAGTTGACAAGTGCACTGACACAACCCCATACTATTGAAAAACATGGGTTTTTACATGGGTTACTCCTGGCAACAGTGTGGATGGTCATTTTTGCCTCAGGTCTAGTGATTAGGGCAACCATTAATTTAATACAAATATCTGAAATACTGATTCATCAGATCACACATGCAAAAGATACAGTGTATATAAACCCCTTTATAGGAAAAGCTGAGATATTTATAAATTGCAATAGGCCACTGTGACGGCATGATCAAGCACCCTCTGCAGGCAGTGTAACATGTTGAGTTTGACGTGTGCAATCACTGGCCCTATTTATGTGTGTTCTGAATGTACCAGATTTCTGGAAGCATACGAGGGGGTACACACTGTGTCTTGGTGGATTCAAGAATCAAACCATAATCCATCAAAGCCTGATACAAGATGAAGCATTGGGCACATTCATAAAGGTGAGATGTGTTCATGGAAATTGTTCACACTCATGCCTCTTACATTTGAATTTAGGGGAAAAAACAGTGTACAAACAGTGATTAATCCCTGCCTCTCCCATTTTCTCTTTCTGGAATAAATTGATTAAGATATCAGAAGCTAATGGCATCCATGGCTAAGGAAGGGTGCATTGACTGGGGAGGCAGTCCACTGACCATCTGCATCTGCTCTGCTTCAGGACAACACCAGAGAAAAAGGAGGCTTTGCTGCAGTTGTAATATGAAACATTGAGACACGTTTTTGTTTACACTGGAGTTATTAGGTTCTACCTGATCAAACTGACAGCACTGTGATTAGGTTAAACCTAGTAGTGTGAAGAAATTCATTTATTCATTCATTTTCTGAACCGCTTAATCCAAATTAGGGTTGCGGGGAGGCTGACACCCATCTCAGCTGATTCTGGGCGAGGGCAGAGTACACCCTGGACAGCTAACCAGGTCATCGCAGGGCAGAAACATGCTGATGGCAATGCAGCTTACTCTTTACGAAAGTCAGTAGTGTTTTAAATTTTTTTTACATCCCTCTCACCACAGACAGCTGCACTGGGGTGGGCATATATTTTTAGACGATTTTTAGATGACCTTTGGATCAGTTACCCATTGCCTTAACCACTAAGCCACCAGTGCCCTCTCATTAGGAACTAATCACATGAAATAAATACAGCAGTTAAGAGTTAGGTCAATTTATAGTACAGCCATCTACACACACTGACAATACACACAACAAGTGGGCACAAGCCAATAAGAGTGGATGTAAATAATGTGTCTGTTTTTGGTGAATAAAGACATAAAAAAACAGACATTAGTGGGATTTAACTAAAAGATTCAGGTTGCATCTTAATGACATCACAAAGATAAACACTTCTCTGATTTGTTAAAACCAAATAGTCATACCTAGAACACCCATAGAATGTCTATAAATAAAGGAAGATGATGTTGTTGGAGGTGTGATCTTTCAAAACATAAGCTGTGATGTTATTCCTTATAATACCCCTTTTTCTTAGCTTGGCAAAGGGAGAAAATTGCCATATTTTTAAAAATCCAGTAAGTCCTCTGTTTAATAAAGATGCTGATGTAATAATTGGAGCTATCTTTTCAATACATCAGGGTACACAGATGCTGTCACTGGAATATACTGAAGAACCTCAACCTTTAATCTGCATTAGGTTTGTTGAAGTTAAAAGTTTGTTAGTGTTATATTGGTTCATGTGTATTTTTCTGCTTTGGAATAATCTTTATTTTATCATTCATTGTATTAATGAGATTTTAATTTCCTAAGAAAGAAACTTAATTAGGTTTGTTGTACTGGGAAACTTTGCTATAGTAATAATATTGGAACATTTTCTGCATTATAGCGATCTGTCTTTTGTAATATATTATTTTGGTTTCCATTTCATAGGAAACAAAATTGAACTTTCACATAATTTCTATGTAAAATATTTGTAAATAATATTTTTTTTAATTGACTGTAGAATTGACCTAAGTGAATTCCGCCTTGCTCAGACCATGACATATGCGATTGATGAAATCAACAGAAACAACAACTTGCTTCCAAATATCTCACTTGGTTATAAGATTTATGACAACTGTCTTTCAAGTTTCTTATCTATGAAGGCAACTATGGCTTTGATGAATGGTCAGGACATAACAGCAAATAATGCATGCTCTGGAGAAGCAGCAGTACAAGCCATCATAGGACAGACAGAGTCTACTCCGACTATAGCAATTACAGAAACTACAGGACCTTTTATGATCCCAGTGGTAAGAATACATTCTTTATTAATTATTTAAACAGTAGTATGGTTGTCTATACTTACTGCTTACAAGTAAGCCACTGCATAGCTATTTGTATCAATTCAGCAGTCCTTTTATACAAGTTTAAAAGTCAACATAAGTTTAATTTTACTTTTTTAGCCACAGTTCCAACAAGAGGTGAGTTATTGTAATTATGCTTGAAATTGGGCACAATGGCTCAGTAGTTAGCACCTTCACCTCACAGTGAAAAGTTATAGAGATTAACTCTTGGCCATATGCCTTACAATGTGGTGTTTGCATTTTCTCAATGTGTCTCTGTCAGCTTGTTTTAGGTTTCTACATCAGATATGTCTGTAGTTTGTGTTTGTGCTCATAGTGTCCCCTGTTTCTTGCCTAAAGTCAGCTGCTATTGGCTCCATTGTGACCCTTATGGATAAGTCGTGTATTAAATGTGCAGTCTTATGGGTAGCACAGAGCTGCAGTGGGTCCCATTGTCAAAATACAACCCCAAAGGTCTGGATTCAACTCTGTGGTCAGATTTCTGCCTGTGTAGATTTGTGAATGTTCTCTTCATATTTTCCTGGGTGTCCTTTGGGGTCTCAGGTTCTACCAATTGTCCTTAAACATGGAGACAGGCAGACTGGCTAAATTATATTCTTTTTAGATGGGAAAGAGTTCATGAGTGTGATGACCCTTATGTGCTGTATTTTAGTATTTTCTTTGTGTCCACTTCAAACCTGACTAGGACAGAACAGTTATATTATGCAAAATATTTGGAATGCATAATAGGGATACATTTGATTTGACAGCATACACAATACATAATGATTGTTTTCACTGATAATTTTTGTTGTGTTTGCTAATTGCTCAAAGATGTTATTTTCTCTTTTAAAACAAGTTGTTATCAAATATTCATATACTGAAGCACTTGGGGGGGAAACCGACAAAAAACAATCAATTAATCAAACACGAAAACAAACAAACAGACAAACAAAAAATAATACAATGGAGGTATAAGATGCACCAAACTGGTCTGGTTTAGTAATGTTTTTATCTGTCATCTGTCCTCAGATAAGTCATGCTGCTGCATGTGAATGTTTGAGCAACAGAAAAGAGTACCCCTCTTTCTTTAGGACCATACCAAGTGACTACTACCAGGTTAGAGCAATTGCTTATCTGGTAAAACACTTTGGTTGGTCTTGGGTGGGAGTTGTGTACAGTAATAATGACTATGGCAACAATGCAATCACCATTTTCCTAAATGCAGTCAAAGAGGAGGGAATATGTGTTGACTACTCTGAGAAGTTTCTCCGGTCAAATTCTGGCACAATTACTAGAGTGATTGAAATTATTAAGAAAGGCACAGCAAAAGTAATTATTCTATTTCTCACATACTATGATATGAGCATTCTCATGGACCATCTTAAGTTAAATAATCTAACTGGGTACCAGATTATTGGTGCATGGATTGCATGGATGACTGCTGTTGATCTACTATCACCCACAAATTACAATGTATTGGCTGGAGCCATTGGATTGGATGCAGAAAAACTGAATATTGGCAGTTTCTCTGACTATGCTGCTGAAGGATTTTGGCAAACAGAACTCCCTTGCATGAAAACTGAGAGAAACATTTTTCAAAGTGAAAACAACTGCAGCAAGTATGAAGATATGATGCAATTTAAAAACTACACTAAGGATTTATCAGAATTGAGATATGCAAATAATGTTTACAATGCAGTTTATGCTCTGGCACATTCTCTACATAGTCTTTTAAGATGCAGTGAAAAACAAAGCTGTGAGAAAAACAAACCAATACAACCATGGCAGGTATGCAAAGAGAAAGAAGCCATACCCAAACCTGATATTATCATGAAGTAAATGCTTGTTTTCTTTTTTATTAAAAGGTTGTTAAATCTCTAAAAAAAGTAAATTTTACCACCAAAGTAAGGGAACAGGTTTGGTTTGACAGCACTGGGGCAACAGCTGCAAAGTATGAAGTACTGAACTTGCAAAAAGGGTTCAATGGAGAAATGTATCTTAAGGTTGTGGGCAGCTATGATGCCACTCTACCAAATGGACAACAATTGGTCCTAAATGCTGAAGATATAGTGTGGGCTGGAGAGAAATTTGAGGTGCATATATTGCTCACTTTACAGTTTTTGGAAGATCAATCAATCAATTAATCAATAAACAAACCCACAAACAAACAAACAAATAAATTTCAATGCTGCTTGCATTTCATTATGAATTAACAGGCATATTCAAATGTTATATAGTGCCTAAAAGTGTGTTTTTTTTTTTTTTTTTTTTTTTAAAAGAAACCAAGGTCTGTGTGCAGTGAGAGCTGTCCTCCTGGAACCAGGAAAGCCCAACAGAATGGAAGGCCTGTGTGCTGCTATGACTGTATTCCATGTGCAGAGGGAGAGTTCAGTAACCAGACAGGTAATTTCAACATTACCAAGTTTCAGATACAAGTTATCAATTGTACATTGTGTATCCTAATTTTACTATTTAGGATACAGTTCTTCAAGGAAAGCATTCATAAATAGATCCACAATTTTTTTTCTTTTTCTTTTATTTTTTTAATGGTAATAACCACTAAATTATTTTTTCAGATTCATATAACTGTGAGCAGTGTCCAGGAGAATTTTGGTCTAATACTGTCAAAGATAAATGCCTGTTAAAGGTTGTAGAGTTTCTTTCATTTACAGAGGTTATGGGGATAGTACTTGTAATTTTTTCCTTATTTGGAGCT
>JAOUQZ010000049.1:15476510-15490164 GCA_028564935.1 Neosilurus hyrtlii | reverse complement strand
AAGTAAGAAAAAAAAAAACCCCCCCCCCCCCCCCCCCCCCAATAAATAAATAAATAAATAAATAAATAAATAATATAATATAATATAATATAATATAATATAATATAATATAATATAATATAATATAATATAAAGAAAGAAACAAACAAATAAATAAACATTTGTTTTCTTTGTTTTTCTATTTATTTATTTAATAAAAAGAAAAGGAAAAAAAAAAAAAAAAAAACCCAAAGAATTGGACATGTATTTTTTTTAGTACCTCAGATGGAACCCAGTATGTCTTTGTTTACTTCAGGGAAGGACTGTCATGTGGATGATGATGTGATGGTTATTCTGAAAGATTTGTTACATGGATCACAGATGGATGACTGACAATTCGTCAAAATTTTTTATACACCAGGTACAAAATGAGTAACCACTAACTGCTGTCTTGTGTTTCCTTTCCTGCCTTATTGGAGAGTGTCTGTGTCTGAGAGTCATGAGTGAATTCCTTCAGGTGGTTTGGCTTGAGTTTGTAGCCAGTGGTATTAAAAGAACTCAACGACCCAATAAGCTGGCATCAAGCCTTATTTTAGGTGGGAAGCAGAGCTGTCACTTCCTTTCCAAGCATGTAAACATATAACGGCGTCTGCATCATTTGACTCACAACCACTTGGGCGTGGTGCTGTCAGTCACTCATCAGCGTCAAAGTTTATTGTAACAGATTATTCCACTCCATTCCACTTCATTCGGTGGTGAAATTGTGTCAGAACTGGAGTGTTTTTCTCATGATACCTCTGCTGTATTAGTCTCTTCTGACTGGCAGCTTGATCTCTGATGGCTCACAGATTGTTCTTTTCCCCCTTTCCCTCCCACTTTGATGCCAGCACGTTTGTTCTTTAGTATTCTGTTATTGCTTATTCATGGGAGCAGTGTGTGTGGGGAGGCTTACCTGTGTTGACAGCGTGCTGTGCGTAGCTGCTATAGTGGGTGTCATTAAAAGGCGGTTCCGAGCTAGGAGAAGCTGATGATCTAGATGAAGTGCTCTCAGTGCTGCCAACTTAATGTTGATTGAATGACAGCCTGGGTAGGATGAGCCACACTGAGATGTGTGTGTGTGTGTGTGTGGTGCAGTAAGATGGGGAGAGGGGGGTTATGGTAGCTCACAGGTAACTTGCGCTCTGTAATTATTCTCATCATGCCAGTTTGGAGCCATGCTAGATGCTTGGAGTTGGAAAAACAAATAGAACAATTGGAGAAATACATGACTTCCTTCTTTTTGTGAATAAATTACGGTGCTGTTTACAGTGAAAATGCAATTCAATCAGACGGAGCTGCACATATATTGTACTGCAATTATGCAAGAATAAAAACACCATGCCCCATCTGTGATCTCATATCATTTTTTGATTCCTTCCACTTTTTCCTGTTTTATTTATTTTTAGTCAGTGAGTCATGTTTTAAACATTACACATGAGTGTGTGTTCAAGGTAAATTGCATATCTACACACTCACCACAGGGCATAGGTTAAAATAATCTTCTTCTTAACATGCTATCATAAGCAACAATAAGGTACTGATATTGGGCAGCCATCATCGAGTGCTAATTACACGTCTTGAAACAAGTGATTAGCCACGTTTGTGGAAAACGGAAATGTAATTGGCAGTTTATGCAAATGTAAATAATGTTTCGTACACAGTTATGACCACGGGAAGCATTCATCACCTAGCTTTACATGCATTTGAAGCTTATAAAGCATTAGTTGTCCAACTGATAAGTCAGTCAGTGTAATGAATACAGACATATTCAACTAGCACAGAATAGAGTAGACCTCTAGGGGGAAAAAACTTTTATATGTCATGAGACCACTCATGTTAATGTATGTTTAAAGGAAACCATGCTTAATCGGCTTCAAATTGTTGAATTGATGGGTAGAACTGCAAATTTATATACAGGTTATATTGTGTGTTTTAAACCATTTCATAATTTTAATTGGCGATATTAAAATATTTGGGAAACATTACTGGCTTGAAAGAAACCAGATCCAAGACAAATAGATGTCAAGATGACAAAAAGATTTTGTGCCTTTACTCGATATACTGCAGTAGCCGACCTTCATATCTCAAAGATATAACACATAGCAGGCTTTAGAGGTGCTCCTTCTCCATTTAGTTGTCGTTTTTCTTTTTTCAGCGCTCTGAAAGCATTGCCTTTTATGGAGTTTTATGGGTGGCACTGAATGTTAGTCATTGGTGGTACTAATATAGAGCTAATATTTTTTATATTTTATTCATTATAATGCAGGAAATAAATTTTTCTCCTCAGTTTAACTGTGTACCAGGATGTATTGCTATGAATTGTTAAAACAATGCATTTCAGTGTTAGTTATGTGTTACACTCTGACACGATTCATTCATTCATTCTTCTACCAAACTGCTTAATCCTACTAGGGTTGAGTGGAGGCTGGAGTCTATTTTCACAGCAGGGTACACCCCAAACAGCTTGCCGATCTATTGCATGGCCAACCCACACAACCCTTCACACCCATCCTCACACCGAGCAGCAATTTGGAACAGCCAGTTAGCCTAATGTGAATGTCTTTTGACTGTAGGAGGAAACCAGAAAGCACAAGGAGAACATGCAAACTTTACACAGAAGCCCCCTCACTGAGCCCAGGGCTCGAACCCAGACCCTTGTTGCAGTGACGTACTAACCACTATGCCACGGTGCCACCCAGTCATTTCATTGTTATGGTAATTTTGATACTAAGAGCTGCATAACACGGCCTTTTCAGGATAATATTTCCGTAGAGGGATTATCCATGAAATGAAAAGGTGAATACACCTACAGGACACTTAAATTTTTGAAGGCCTGAGACGTGTTTTAGTTACTTGCTAGATTAAATCTATGTGTTCTACAAGCAATATCTGCAGACCGCAATCCCTCCTAACTATATCATTATATCCAAACGCACAGGTTTCATGACCATCCAAGGTTGGTGCGTTTTCCTCATAGTTTTGTTTGTTTTGCATTCATTTGACTGTAGAAAATTTTGACATAAATAAATTCATTTAAAATAATACATCCTTCCAAGGACACGCAGTTTTGCTTCAAGAAGCTTCTTGTGACCTGTCCACGAAGCACAGACGTGTCCAATCCGAAGAATGAATCTGTTATATGTATTCACACTGGCACGAGATTATTCTCTCTCTTACACTAAATAGTGATGTATCTAAGCATAACAGAATACGGAATGACTAGTCAGGATAGTGTAGCTTACAGGAGGAGAGCGAGAGAGAAAGAGAGAGATAAATGAGTCTGTGTGACTGTTGGATTTTTCACACTGTGACATAGTGGCCATTTTTCAGTTCTCAGTACTGTGTGTGTATTCGTGTGGGTGTATGTGTGCAGAAAAGCCATCACTCTTGTTTATTTTGCTGGCTGTTGATTTGTAAGAGCATTTCTCTCTGTGATATTGTTGCATTGAAATATTTACAAATAACACAAAGCCGTCAGTATTGAAATATGAATATTTCATACAGCGCAGCCGGGATGTTTAGCAGCAATCAATAAATGCGACTGATGGCTAAAGGATGTACTTTCCAGTACTCAAACTTGGTACCATTTTGTGACCTGTGTACTCTGATCCATCTGTAAGACACCTCCACTAAGCAATTTAATCATTGCTTATTTTTGTACCTTTTAATTAAGTAACGGCACAAACCTAATCATTATGATGATGATTGTTATTTGATCTCCCACATTTTAAAGGTAAATTAAAAAATGTTAAAAATACATAAATTATTATTTGCACACAACACTTGATTCGGTACATTTTTTTGTACTGAATGGAAGTTTGTATGGATGGACGTGAAAGTCTGTGTTAAATTCTCCTTGCAGTTTACTGGAAAGCATGTTTTCGCGCAGAACCTCTCAGAGACTGCACAAGAGATCGCCTCAATGCTTCAATATTCTCAGGCGTACGAGCGCTCCCTGTATGACCAGGGGATTTTCTTTTTAAAGCTGAGCCTGTTGCTCTGAAATTCTTAACTGACTGCAAGATGGATTTCTGATCTGGAATATTTGAGTTTTGAATATTGAAACACCTTAGAAAAGCCCTCTGTCCGACGATCATGGAGCGGTTGTCTGCAAAGAATGCTATGACTAAATGAACACCAGAGAACACCATGTTGGCAAACAGGACAGTTGGACTTGGGCTACCAATAGTCCTTAGCACCGCCTCACTAAGTTTCTCGTGTGCAAATAATGATGAATAAAAGCTGCAGAGCCAGAAGCATGATTTGACATTTTATACTACTAAGTTAAAATGTTTTTTATTAAGGATGTAGCTAAATTCTGATTGTCTTCCCCATACTAACAGATTGCTCTACTTAGTGTGATGTCTTAAAATCACATTAATGCTCAGTGCAAAAATAAACATTGACAATATAGGGCAATGGTGTGATGTAAGTCACACATAGGGCAATGTAAGTCACTCTGGATAGGGTATCTGCCAAATGCCATAAATGTAAATGTAAATGATTGCTATAGTAACAGCTGTAATCCAACCCATGTGCATGTATCTGTGTTTTGGGAGAGTGACGTTGGAGTGAACACTAAAGGGAGCGGCTTGTATTTGATTACAAGTTTTAAATGCACAATTAGATACGATTAGTCTTTTGTTTTCCCCAAGATTAAGTCTCAAATGGTTAATTGAGTTCGACTGTTGAAGCTTTGCAGGAGAATGAATGTTGGGTGGTGTGTATAGACTCTGTAAAAGGACTGACAGGAGGTGCATCCAAAGTATACCACACCAGATTTTTTTCTTCACCAACTTTATCTACTTTTGCTACAGTCACAGCGTAAATCACCCTTTTTTTTATTTTAAAAATTAAAAAATTTATATATATATATATATATATATATATATATATAGTCCAAATTATTATTTGAAAATGTAGCTAAAAAAAAAAATCACCTATTGCACATTTAAATCCAAATGCCGGCCATGTCTGTCACTGTCTATGGTGAGAGGCATGTAAAAGAACCATTGCTGATTTTCGTCAAGACTAGGCTGCATAGCCGTCAGCGTGTTTCTGCCCTGCGATGGCCTGGCGAGCTGTCCAGGGTGTACTCTGCCCTCGCCCAGAGTCGGCTGACATGGGCGCCAGCCTCCCCGCGACCCTGATTAGGAATAAGCGGTTCAGAAAATGACATGACATGACATTTAAATTCTTCATTAAATTACTACCAATATCTTTAATGTCCAGAAGTATCACATCAGTTAAGATATGTTGAGGATTTTGCTCACGTTGTATAAACCCTCAGAGGCCCTGGTGTGTCTCCTGCTATAAGCCCTTCACCACAGAGGAACTCAATCTAGCACACAACAGTAGTTCCCTATGAGGTCCAGGCCGGTAATAAAGATTAAGAGGCCATCAGAGTGCGAGTGTGTGATTGTACTCTGAGTCATGGCCCGAAATGCCTATACTTTCTTTCTTTCTCATTAAATTCCTGTGCACATAATGACAGCAGGAAAAAAAAATAGAGAGAAAATGGCTGGGCATGCAGTGATGAGCAGAGCAGTCCTCTGAGAGATGGGCAGCGCTCGACTCCAGCTGCCTCAGGGCCCAATAAGACGCTGTAAAAACACAAGTGCCCATATCTCCAGATGAGATTGTTGTATTAGTCAGACAACCGGCGGTACATCATTAGATTTTTTTTTCTTTAACTGAATGGTACAGTGCAAGATAAATGCAACTGCACTAAGAGAACACTGATGCACTCTTATGTCCCATGATGCTCCTGACATGAAATGAACTGTTTTTTTACCTTTTACAATTTTTCCATTTGATCTCTACAGTCAGTCAGTGGTGAGATGACAGAGCATTTCATGTGTAGTAGTCAAATGCTGCGTTGCTGCTTTAATAGAGGGAGTGGGAGGGACAGAAGAGGAAGAAAGAGATGTAGCAGACAGAGGGAGCGCATTGGGGTTCTGGGTGAGGGCTGATTTAAGGGAGAGCAGAGGGATCAGAGAAAGGCCTTGTTAGACGAGTGCTCCCCAGAGCTCAGAGGAGGTTTCTCTCTCTCTCTCTCTCTCTCTCTCTCTCTCTCTCTCTCTCTCTTCATTGGAAGTGGCGCTCGTCAAATGGCAGATCAAAGCCGTGTTCAGTGTGTCAGAGCAGATCATTTGCACTTCCATAAAACGTGCCATTGCCGACGACACAAAACCTCTGCATTCATTAATATCCAAATACGGCGTAGACAAAGCATGCGCCGAAATAGACATTGTCTTTCGTTTGAACCAAAACCATGCCCCCTCTGCTACCCTCCAGCTTCAATTTATTCCATTTAAACCTCATTCAGTGTTTTACTTTTCCTCCACCCTCCCAGCTATTGTAGAAGGTTTCAGTGTATTAGTAAATGAGCAATGAGGAGACATTAGCATCAGGCCTGATGGAGTGTTTCCATTAAAGGTATATGCTTCTGTTTGAAGACAAACATTGTAGCCCTGACTGACGAGTAAGCTTACATGCTAAAAATATTCAAACATAGCATTTATGCTTGTTTAGGTGTGTGTGTGTGTGTGTGTGTGTGTGTAGCTATGTTGTTGTTTTTTTGTCTGAGCAGCACTGACAGAACAAGTCAGATGTGCGAGGAAGGGAATTCCATGACACTTTATTCAAGTTCAAAGTTTTACTTTCAGCTCTTTCAGTGTGTGTGTCAGATTGCACCCCTCAGCCCCCCACACCCGAACGGTGCTAGGATAAGACAGCACAATATCTCTACACTTGTTCTTTTCAGCAGGCAGATGCAGTTGAATATTATTTGTTGAGCAGTGATTCAGCAGCATTTCCTCTCGTCTTTGTGGAGTCGTTTTTTTTTCTTTCCTGCATTTTAGAAAAAAGATGTATTCAGAGGAAAACATGGATGAGTTCCTGTTGGGTGTCTTGTTTCGGGAGCTCTTTAATCTTTCCATAGTGATGAATGGAGCATGGGTTTTTTGCTATGAGATTTCAAAGGAAATGTGTATAAATTGGAACACATTTACCACATTTTGAAATGTTGGATTTTATTAGATTTTGTATGTTAGAAGAAAGGTGCAAACATAGACCACACTCTTGTCCATGCACTGTTAAAATTAATCTAAATTTCATTCATTCATTCATTTCCTGAGCTTGTTTCCATTTTCGATTTGAATAAAACGTTTTTAAAACTAAACCGATTGAACTTAAGCTGCATGAAAATTAGCTAATTTTAGGATAAGCTAACAAAGAAATAAATAAAAGGCAAATATTGTCAAAGCAATATTGATAATCTTACAGATGCTGCTCTTGTGTTGTATATTATTAGAAGATGGATATGAGTGAGCAGCATCTTCCCTTCCTCCTTCATGGCTGAAGTGCTCTTGAGCAAGGCACCTAACCCCCAACTGCTCTCCGGGCATCCCTAGTGTGTGGCAGCACACTGCTTCGTGTCTGTGTGTGCTCAATGTTTACGTGTGTGTGTGTGTGTGTGTGCTCACTTTGGATGGGTTAAATGCAGAGGCAGTAATTTCTCTTGTGGGATTAATAGAGTATAGCATAACCTTTAAAATATGTAGCGCAATCTTTACTCTCAGCCTATGTACATTTTCTTTTGCTTTATGTAGCTGAATTTAGTTTCTTCTCTTTATCAGGAAAATCTAATTCTTCATCAAACCTCACTGACAGACACCCCCCCGCCCCGCCCCGCCCCACCCCACCCCACTCCACCCCTTGTCATGACTGACGAGACAAGTGCGGTAATTGCCAGCTCATTTTTCTTTTCTTTTCTTTTCTTTTTTTTTTTGATTGTTTTACTTTTTAATGAGAGTTTGCATTTGATTGGACTCCGGTGTGCCATGCTGGAATAATGAGCTCGACAAACAAAAAAAAAAAAAAGAAAAGAAAAGAAACAGTTGCTGGAGAAAAGGCTGCAGTTGTAAAACACTCAATTATGCTGGCGAGAAGTCTGGACACTGCCGGTGAAGTTCAAGGTCACAGTTGCTGCGCCCTGTAATTTTCCGTCTCTCCGTTCCTGTCTACCTCGCTGCTTTTAGTCTCCTTATACACAAATTTTGTGTGTTTTCCTAATCAGTGCTTTTCCATTAACCTTTGCAAGGTGTTTCAATGACAGTGCATCAGAATTTAAGCTGTCATTTATAGAGTTAGTTATGACAAATTGACCATAATGCTGCTGTTAGATTGATTGATGTCGAATATTAAATCTATTAGGATTTCATTGTTTCAATAGATTTAATAGGTGTCATCTTTTCCTGCTTGCAGGTGTAACGTGTGCTGTTTTTCAATATAATATGTTTTCTTAATCATATTCCCAGTATCTACTCCAACATTAGGATCGCATGTAAAAACGCATTTACTTCTTTAAATCTTTAACATGCTGAGCTCTGTCGCTTAAAATTAGAGAAAGACATGACAATATGCGACATGCAAAGGTTTTTTTATTCGTCGACAGCACAGCTCGAGTGTTCTTGCCTCCAGCTGCGTGAAGCCGTCTTGCTGATTGTTTTTCTCTTAACACAACATTGCAACATGGATTCTTGCAAAAGCTCGTCTTCTCTTCCTTTTTGAAACATACTGTAATTAAACGATCAACAGATGATTTGGAGAATGCTCAACCGCCTGCCAACCGATAGCGGGCAGGGGTGCCAAGTGCAGTCTCTCAAATCGCAATTCAGCAGGGAGCCTGGTGCTGTGTGTTGCTCCTCTCGGCTTGCCTCTCTCCATATGGGCTCCTCAGAAAGAGGGCAGATGACTCCTGCAAAGCATCCTGCTCACACAGCCACGGCCAGGTGCGTTCGAAAAAAGACACACTAAGCCAATCTTTTACTGAGACGGCTTTATTAAAGCATCCGCTTTGCCTGTGTGACTACTGATTCGTTTCAACAGTCTGTTTTTTTTTTTGTGTGCTTTGGAGAGAAGCATGTCCACACATAACATATTTATGTAACGGTAATTATGTAACAAGGCAGCATCGTGACGCACTGGTTAGCACTTACACTTCACAGCAAGAAAGGTTTTAAGCCCTGCACCTGGCAAGGACATTTTTGTATAGAGTTTGGTTTCCTCCGTGTTCTTCAGTTTCCCTCCACAATCCAAAGACATGCACATTAGTCCAATTGCATAGTTCGGATTCCGCCGTGATGTGAGTGTGATGTGATGCTCTGTGATGGTCAGGTAAGCTGTACAGGGTGTACCCCGCCTTTACCCAGATCTGGCTGGGATGGGCTCCAGCCTCCCTAATCCCAATAAAGGATAAAGTCGCTCAGAAAAGTAATAAGTGAAAATATATAAGAGTGTCCTGATGTTGTGTTAAAGTAAAAAGGGGCAACATGGTCCTGAAGTCATAACACTCCCCATGAATTATCCATTCACCTGTTATCTATACCTCGTAACCATCAGGGTTGCGGGAAAGCTGGAGCCAATCCCAGCTGTGTTTTGGTGAGACCCATACAGGCCACCAGTCTATTGCAGGACTAACAAATACAAAAACAACCACCTTTGGCCAATCTAGAGTAGCCAGATGACTGGAGTACCAGGAAGAAACTCACGAAGGATGGGATTATGAATATGGAATATTAACTTTACACAAAATAGTCCTTGGATGTGATTCAGTCAACAGTGCCAAACACTGAGCCTCCTAGCTGCGCCCCACATGATAATCCTTTGTTAATTCTTTTATTTGCTGAATTGCTTAATTCTACTAGGTTTGTGAGGATCCTGGAGCCTGTCATAGCCAATTCTGGGTGAAGGTGGGGTACACCCTGAACTGCTCGCCAGACCGTCACAGGGCAACACACATACACACACACAACAATTCGCAGGCAGGCTCACGCCTATGGGCAATTTGTTACAGCCAATTAGCCTGATGTGCATGTCTTTGGACTGTGGGAGGAAACCGGAGTACCTGGAGGAAACCCATGCAAGAACATGTATATGCAAACTCCACACTAAATATACCGGCGCTGCCAAGAGTGGCAGCCTTTCCAGCAGCTCTGTGTGTGACTTGATTTTTCTTGTCTTTTTTCCTTTTTTCCCTCCTGCTTGCTGCTTTTGCCGTTTTTCTTTTTACTTATATATCCTATGGACTTTTACACACAGAGATTCGTTTATTCAAGTAAGGAGCTAGACTCTCAAAGGTTCCAAGTTTCACATGTTCTGCTCATGTCTCTGTGGTTTTTGTCAGTGATCCTCAGTTTCTTGCTACTTCCTAAGAATATGCCATTGAGTAGATTGGTTGTTCTACCTTGCGTATTGAATAATGAATGTATATGTGCATTTTGTGGACTAGTGTTCCATCTAGGGTGTATTCCTGCCTCTTGTCTAGTGCTCTGTGAATCCATCTGGACCCTGTGCAGAATAAAACACTCCCTGAAAGTGAACAGATTTACTTTCACTTGTAATCATTTTCATTGGCTTGTAAACTGCCTAGGGAGCATCTGTCAAAATGGAGACTCTTGATTTTTGGCAAATTTCCACTAACGTTATTGTTGTTATTATTTTTTCACACTATGCATCTGATTGTAGAATCACAGCTTGCTGCAGCATTTAACATTCATAACTTATTTTATTAACATGCCCCCTGATTCATTTCCTGAGATAATAGCATTACCTCCAGCAAAACACAGATTACAAGCAAATGACTCTCATGCTAAATATAGAATAGCGTTGCATGCTTGTTTAAATTCTAGAGTTTGACATGTACGCTATAGTAAAGTCAGCTGAATGCTTTCAGAGTTGCACTCGAACATCTATATGGTCCCACTGCTCACATTAGCGTGATCTCTGATCAGGGACTTGCAGCGTCCCTGCACAAACTGCATGCGAAATAACTCCTGATGATGCCAAGCTGCTCACTGTGGCCCTCCACTGTTTCCCTGAGGGACAGTAAAAGGCTCTGCCTCTCTTGACTTGTTCAGAACCGTGGCCTGTTTATGGCCCATGCAGGCTGATTGGCAGGATCTCTTTTTTGCAGGACTGTGTTCCATTTCAGCGGAGAAATGATGAGAATAAAAGAGCAGAGGGATCTGAGGGGAGACAAACATTAAAATGCTGTAAATAACTGTTGATGCACAATGCTAATGGAAAGGGGATGGATGTGTATTTTTCAATTGGACAACATTATGAAAGCATGCTAGGGTCAGATTTATGCTCTTCTCTGCGTATTTTGTAATGTAGTATTGAAGTAAATGGAACCGGGCCTTAAAAAGCAGCAATGCCATTTTTGATGTGAAGAGCTCTGTATAAGCAAAAAAATTACAGAAATGTGCTTAATGATTGAGGGATTCATCCTCTATTTTTACATTAATTAGTCCATCAAAGAGCTCAGGGCTTTGACTTGATGGCCACTGGAGTGGGGAAAGGTGGAGGATATTAGCTTCTTCCCATCTGTATGTACATGTCGTAATTGTGATCTTCACAGGTGGCACATGCCAATAAAGATTATGGGGGAAAAAAACGTTATCTTCCACAATCAAGCAACACCCATGCACTCGACCATCCACAAAGAGTCCAAAGAAAACATGCTTCACGGTTTATTTCTGATGCTCATGTGCCACATAAAGCGATGTACCCATCATGCATAGTGGCCACTGTACAAGACTCTGGAGGAGGTTCCATGATTTGGGGATGTTTCAGTTGGTCAGGTCGAGGCTCAGCAACATTATATGGCAATAAAATAAAGTCAAATGAATAATGGAATGTTCTGAATGATGACACAGGTATTAAATTCAGGCTCAATTTGGGAAAGAATAGTTGAAGAGTGTGAAGAGGAATCATTTTCACACATGAATCGGCACCGCAGAGTCCTGACCATAAGCCCAGTAAAGGTCTTTGGGATGTGTTGAAGACGACTTAATGGAGTGCTTTAACTGTTCTGTTTTCGAAAAAAGATCCTGGCAAAAATGTAATGCAAATCTGGATGAAAATAAACATTGGCTGTCCAAATAATGCCATTAAATTAAATGTGCTCAAAAATGTGCACAAAATGTGCTCAAATGTGATCAAGGCTAAAGGTGGCCCCCCAAAATTTTATACCTATAATTTTGAATATAGGTTAAAAAAAATAAACATTGTAAATTCATTAAAAATAAATAAATTCTAAATGAACCCGATTGTCATGTAGTGACTGAGACTGAAGACAGTGTGGATGCATTTGCAGATAAAAGGGTTTAATCATGTAAACCAGGTAGACAATCCAAAACACAGTTCAAAGTTCTTAAACATGAGACAGGCAGAGGTCGAATGATCAGACAGCACAGCACAGATAATCCAAACTCAGAGTAGTCGAAACAGGCCGAAGTCATAGTAACACAACATCAGAGACAAGACAGAAAATTAGCAGCTGTGAAACGAACTGGGTCATGAACAGGAAGCACAAAATCCAATATTGTAATAAGCATGACTAAATGTGACATATTGTGTTGCTGTCAGTGTGATTAGCAACAACTGTGCTGAAAGCATGTGACATATTCATGTGTCTAAAGTTATATAACTGATGGTGGTGCAAAGGCTGCTGGGTAATGTAGTAAGAGTACAGAAAACAGCAGAGTTAATAACAAATCACGTAAAGTGCTACTGTGTTAAAGTGCTAGGGCAACTGACTTGCTTGATGATCATGTTTGATTATACAACATGTTAATGTGAGGGCATCCAACCCTACACTACATACAACATTGTTCCTCTGAGTATTATGAGTACAGTGTCCATATTACAATGTCAGGTTAAGTGTGAAGGTTTACATCGCTAATTATTTGCTCTACACTGAACTTGTGATTGCATGTTGTTGGGTATTTTAGTGTGGTTTACATTAATGCTACACCATGTAAAGGCAAGACAGTGAATCCTTTCTGGCCACAACCTGTCAACAGTTAAAGCTTGTTTTGGTAATGACTTGTTAATTAAAGTTGCAAATACCTTCTGGGGGAGAATTTCTGAACATTTAAACCTGTTACTCAACACAGATCTGTTTACGACCACGGCTGTGCGTGTTGTTTAGCAGATTGATGATTCAAAGCTCAGGGATTCTTCAGATGGATTTGCCCAATTAAAATGAAATTTGATACAAAGGCCTGAAGAGGGACGGAAGAAAAATTGAGCTGCTTAGGCTGTGTGGGAACGGATTTAGAATAACAACCTCGCTGATGTACATGTAACACACTTCAGTTTGGTTACGCAGTGCTCTTATTGTCCAGGAGGACACTATATGTAAACAGATACCCCCACAATCACTGATAATAATATTCATTATAATACTACCACTAATACTACTACTACTACTACTACTACTACTACTACCACTACTATCAATACTACTAATACTAATACTACTAATTATAATACTACTACTATGAATTTAACTACTACTACTACCACCACTACTAATTATAATATTACTAATTATACTACTACTACTACTACTACTACTACCACCAATACTACTACTACCACCAATACTACTAATACCGCCACCACTATTACTACTACTACTACCGTGTTTCCCCGATAATAAGACCTACTCCGATAATAAGACCTACCCTTACTTCAGCAGGACGGTACAAAATAAGCCCTACCCCGAAAATAAGACCTAGCTGAATGCAAATTTTGTCCGCATCTTCCCCTCATTTTCTATGAA
>JAOUQZ010000049.1:15454967-15470771 GCA_028564935.1 Neosilurus hyrtlii | reverse complement strand
TGTGTGTGTGTGTGTGTGTGTATATATATATATATATATATATATATATATATATATATATATATATATATATATGATTTACAGTGAATGTAGTAGACTTTTATGTATTTAGTGTCATCAGAGTCAGTTACTTTTCATATATGACCTTGGGTTCTGAATGTCTTCTTTAGCGTTAACATAAAAAAAATGTATCAAGGAATTAGACAGGTGTGTAAATCCTCTTGTGTTCTTGTGGTCTAGTGCAAGCGACTATTTTAATCATTTAGCTAAATGAAATAGTTAAAAATAATAACGAAACTGTTTGTTGTGTTATGAGACGATTCTCCTGATCAGCCCAAGGTTGTGTTAAGTCTCGGAAACAACACATTTCTATGCCTTTAACAACTCATTTAGTGTGCTTACTGTTTTGGCTGTAATTGCTTTGGCCCAGTTCTGTCTGCCTACTTTATGGATTGAGATGGTGTAAAAAGACACTCTGGGCAGATGGGGATGGTTTGAGGTTGCTGAGTGTGTTCTGCCTGAGCTCTGGTAGGAAGTAGCTTCCACTCCTAACAAGCATAATAAAGTGTGAAGCTAGCAGAGTTTGAGATCCTTCTCTTCTTGACTTCCTTCTGTGTATGAGACTGAGAGAATAGTGAACAGATGTAGGAAGTTACTCTACAGTATATTAAATTGCATTTCCCGTCTTTTTTAAGAATAATTGTGCTCTTTCTGTCCTCGTTTAATCCAGTTATACAGTTCCTGTTTAAGAGCCTTCGGTGAAGCTCCCTCTAACCTTCTTCAGTAACATTTTACACTCCAGCTGTAATGCACACTCTGACAGACGTCTCTCAGCAGCTCTGACCTGGTCCAGATGTTTCTCCCTTTGCTTATCTGAACTGCAGGGAGCACCAGTATAGTTGCAGGGCTTGCTTCAACTGGGGCAGGGTTTCATGCATGTTCATGAGTGAACCAACCCTCTGCCCAGTCTGGAGCTTTTATGTGGTTGTATAAACGCCTCCGGTTCAGGGTGTTAAAAGGTTTCAGGAAAGAGTTTAGAGGTTTAATGTCAGCCAGGAGCAGAAGGCTTAAAGACTTGCTTAGAAATACCACCGTTATTTGATTTTATTACAGCTGTAAAATTTGTCAATGTTTTCCCCCCCCACAAAATATGAAAAATGATTTACATATATGAAAAATATCCTTCCTCATTCAAGAATCAGCTAATAAAATTAGCTAGCTGGACACTTTCACCCTTCACACCTTCACGCAGTTAGGTGTTAGGCAATAAGTGCTATTAAAATATCTCCTTTCTGTTATTCTGAAGCCAGTTATGCACTAAGGTGCTGCCCTTATTTTCTGTCAGAGTTCATTAATGTGAAATAAAATCTATCAATGCACAGAATGTTTGACTTAGCTAACACTATGAATATATACACATATAGACACAGGAATAGCACGGGGCGACATAGAGGCAAAGTAGTTAGCACGTCTGCCTCACAGGGTTTGAGTCCCAGGCTATCTGAGGGCGTTTTTTGTGTGGAGTTTGCATGTTCTCCCCATGTCTACGTGAGTTTATTTTCTGGATATTCTGGTTTCCTCCCACAGTTTAAAGACATGCACATTAGGCTAATTGGCTGTTTCAAATTGCCTCTAGATGTAAGTATGAGTGTGAAGGGTTGTGTGTGTTGCCATGTGATGGTTTGGCAAGCAGTTCAGGGTGTACCCCGCCTTCGCCCAATGTCGGCTAAGATGGGCTTCAGCCTCCCCGTAACCCTAATAGCATTAAGCGATTCGGCGAGTGAGTGAGAGGAAAAGTAAGGAATAGCACGAACTGATTGGTCTGCTATCTCCGGATTAAAAGACATGGCTGAAATGCCCTTCAACAAGGCACCTAACCCCGAACTGCTCTCCGGGCGCCCCAGTGGGTGTGGCAGCCCACTGCTCCGAGTGTGTATGTGCTCACTGTTTACGTGTGTGTCTGTGTATGTTTTCACTTTGAATGGGTTAAATGGATTAATACAATATACCATAGCAAAATTTAAAAAAACTCTGAAAAGGCTTTAAAGAGATGCTGTTATAAAGCTCTTATACACCTGCTCACGTGCACACCAAGTTCACCTGCCTCTATCATGGTTTTTAAAAATGTAAAACATAAATCATAAAAATCTTCTTTTAGTGTGCTTTTCTGCTAAAACACTTATATATTAAAGATCTACTTAAACTTTTGCCTCCAAAAATGGCACAAAAACATGTGAGAATGAAAAATAAAACTGTAGAGAATGGCGATGCTTAATAAAGGGGTCGGCTCATTCTTCCCAGAAGTCGCAATTTTTTGATGCTAGGGATATTCCAGTAAAATAATCTGCGATGACATGGTGATATCCTTGGCCAGAAATCATAAACTTCGACAAAACATTAAAGATATTTGGTCAAAGCATCTGTATTTCGACATTTTTTACCTTATAATTATTCCATCATACTGGATCCAAACTGGGCTCAGCTCAAGAAAAGTCCTGTTTTGTTTAAAGCTTCCATGCATTACATGTGGATCAAGAAAACGTTTGAGATTTGTTTTCAAGCGATCACTAACAGGGAATTTGCTGGGGGTTTTGCTGCACAGTGAGCTAGCAGGTAGCGCTCAAAACAAAATCAATGAATTGGATTCTGGGAATGGTGAGCCAGCCCCTTTAATAAGATATTGCAAATGTTGTTTGTTTGCTTTGCACTTCTGCTCTGATCCTCACAGATAGTATGAGCAGCAGAATGGCAGGAACAGTGACAAATGTTGGCCGTGTGGAACCATTTTACAGTTTCTATGGCACGCATTAAACAGGCGATTTTTGAAATGACTGTATTGAAAATATTGTTGTTGTTTTTTTTTGTTTTTTTTACTGGTTACTGTTCTTCCTCCACTTCTATGCTGCAGAACTAAACATTATTCCTCTATTATTTGGCTGGTCTATTTTCATATAAAATACAAAGCTGAAGAACTCAAGGCCACGTGTTGCATAAATGATGATAATTTAACAAATGTTGCGTTTTTACAATGAGAAAGTAGAACAGTAGAAGTGGCTCATCGTTCTCTAGTGAACACGTCTGATTGCTTTCTCTTTCTCTTTTTTCTTTCTCTCTCTCTCTCTTTTGCTCTCTCGCTCTCTCGCACCACTCCC
Organism: Neosilurus hyrtlii; assembly: GCA_028564935.1. Taxonomy (NCBI): domain Eukaryota; kingdom Metazoa; phylum Chordata; class Actinopteri; order Siluriformes; family Plotosidae; genus Neosilurus; species Neosilurus hyrtlii. The sequence continues at coordinate 15,467,619 of JAOUQZ010000049.1, read as the reverse complement.
TTTGTTTTAATTCACTTGCTGTGCTATCTGAAATAACCCAGCTTTCATCTCCAGTGCCTCTCACCTCGGCTTTACAATTCCACCTTTGTATTCACACTTCAAATAAACCTCTTTTGTTCTGCTTTATAATGGCGAGAAACCTACATCACTCAAATATATTAACTGTAGACTATTACTGTCGTGTGGAACTGCTCCCTGGGCCGTTGTAAAGACTCCCTTGACAAAACTTCCTGTCATGTTAATTCAAGCTTTAATAAATAGAGGGATGTATAACAGTATTCAAAATGTGCCCTGGTATTTCCTTGCCTTGGAAAAAAAGAGCAAGTTATCAGAAAACAGCAGAAATTACAGTGTTTTATATTACAGAGGAGTACGGGATCACGGAACGAATCTTTCTTCTCTTTTTGTTGTGAATGTCATGCTATTGAATGTGCCTTATGAAGGCTTTAGCGGCTGCACTAAATAAAGAACTGCAGGGGGTGAAGGCTTGGCAGGAGCTGTAATTGAAATGAACACTCTGATATAACCCCTAATGCGTTTTTATCAGCCTTGTACATCTGCAGCCACTGTAATAGGATGCACATCAAACCTGCCACACTTTTGGAAGATTGATATTATGTTTATTGAAATCCAGGTGTGTTTTAGTTTATTTTCTGTATCCCTCGCTCTGTGGCATATTCATCTATCAGTTACTGTGCTATCAGCTGCTCGCCTCCTCTATGACAGATTTAATAACTTTCTAAAGAACTGAAAGGGAAAAAAGAAGAATCGTCAGTGGGATTTTTGGCAATGATTTGCACCCCCAGTGTACAAGTGAGAGTGTCCGCTGGTGTGACTCTGAGGGAGATGTTGGCTTGTCAGATAAGAAATCGGAAGCAAAGGTGAGCTCTCGTCTGCTCTCACGTCTCTGGTTCTAAAGAATGAGCAAAAATATGTGTTTTGTTTTTGCTGGGAATGACATTGCCCCTCTCCAGAATAAGACTTGGATTCTTACACTCTTGTTCCACAGCTGCTACAGTTCTAGAATCAATCTGAGAGACAGGATGAGATAGGTAGGGCATGGGGGGCTGGTGGGGTTGCTAGCCCTAAGGTTTTCTGTAGCTATGCCACAGTAAACTGCCCTGCTTGATCCCACTCCCAGTTCATTTGGCATGGAACAACCTTCACACTGCTGTTATTTCCTGAGCGGAACACTTCATCGCCTGCACATCACATGCACCTTAATGAAAACTGACAGATTCAAATTTATTTGTAAATTTGTGCATTTGGACAGCAGGCTGGCCAATGTTCCAGAATTCCTCTCTTCAATCCAGTTAGCAGGCTTAATTACAAAATTTCAAGCTCCTAATATCTGTAATCTATGTACTTACATGGAGAACAGCCGCTGCCTCGAGATTTTGCAGTTCTCAACAATGTATTATTTTTGAGATGAAGATGCTTGATCATGATTATTTATTTGTTTGCTAATTTGTTTGTTTTTTGTATTTAAACTTTTATTTAAGCTGTAAATTTACCTGTTATATAAACATTGTTGTTACTTATAAATATAAGTTGTGTTTTATATATATCTATAAATGTTACCAAGTTTAACATTTATTTATTTACTTAAACATTAAGACATTGGAATCATAGTCCATTACAATGCATTGTCCTGAACTTTTTGGGTAAATGATGCAAGTGTAGTTGCTTGATTCAGGCTTTAAATAAATGTCACATACTTTATGGCACAGAGTTTTCCATTATGAATGCATTTTAAAATTCAATATAAAACAAGCAAAATGAAATAAAACAGAATGACTATTACATGCATATTTAATATCAACAGGTAATTATTGGTGAGTCTAATTTCTGGAGCTGAATCATAAATGGTGTTCTATTGGACATGTAATGTACTGCATATTGTGTCCAATTCTGTTTTGTGACTCTCTGGGGTCTCTGTATTCAGTAAGCAAGAAGCCATGTTGGATTCAGCCTAACTTGTCTCAATGAGATGACTGTATTTGCAACAGTAAATAGTAGTTAATAGTAAATATATTAATTACTGTAAAATTAAATGCAATTTGTTACACCATTCTAAGTTGTTTATAATTAGAGTCTGCAGTTCAGTGTCAACCTGCGCAAAGCATAGCTAGTTAGTTCACTAAATTGGGTGATTACTGGATTTAGGGTTATCTTTAATAAGCAGCCTAACAGTTATAAGAATAAACACAAACTGAAGGATGTAATTCGCGTTTATATTAGACATTGTGAGACAGCTAGCTTTGGCAGGAGTTAGCTATCAGTGCTTACCACTTACTTTTGTTATTGCCTATTAAACAATTTTGTTTTTTTAGCCAAAGAAAACTCACAAGTGTCTAACTTTTGAATAAGATCTTAGGCACGTGATCAGTACACTGAAACTCAAATAGATAAGTGTGTCTTTTTTGTCCACTGCATGCCAGTTTCTCTCTATCACAGGCAGCCAGTGTAGGGGAGTATGCAGACCTATGCACTTGTTGTTATTATTAGCCATACAGCAACGTTGAGCAAATGAGGAGATTGCTAGTTTTGCTTTAGGGATTTAGTTTACACTGACACTGCAGAGGAAAATGTCACAATGCTGTACATGCGTCCCAGTCTAATGCACAATGAGTTCCCATTCATTCACGATTTCTGAACATGGGCCCCAGAGTTAGTTTCCAAATCCTTTAAACTTGGAATCCTCCTATGGGCTTCTTAGTTCCCCTATCTCCCCATTTGCTATTTTAGCTTCAAAACATTGCCTTGTGGCTCCAGTGGTTGGCTGTGCTAAAGGGACATAATGTGCCCCTCACATGCTCCCAGCTGTAATATATACTGAGGCGAAGAATGGTTGCTTGGCCAAAGTGGCGAATAGGGGGTTCAGCCTGGCATGTTAAAGCCCCATAAATAAAATCCTGCTGTAATCCATTGCTCCCGAACAGCTTGCAAACAGAAATAGTTGGGAATTCATCACCAGACCCTCTGGTCAAGAAGGCACAATTCAGAGAGTGTGGATAAATCTTGCATGGAAGGCTTGTCACGGCGCCATGACAGCGTTCCAGCGCTGTGCTTCAAGCTGAGTTTGGGTAATGAGTGGCTGTGGTGTCACCTGGTGCCCTCTCTGCAGGCCAGCCTCCACTAATGTGGCCTGTCTCATACCATGGCCTTCTGGCCCAGATCACACAATCGCTCTGGGCCACCGTGGGCTTTTGTGGACGACTCTTGCCAAGAGATGGAGCAGCACAGTGAAAGGCCACCATGGGATTGACTTGGAATGGAGGAGCTTCATACATGCCATGATCTTTATGAATGCTCAGACAGAGAATATGTCCTCTGGAAGAATTTCAGTGCTGTTATTGTTTATTTAATGACTGGTTTATTTAAAGGTTAGGCTTTTACACAGAGTTCTTTGGATAGTTAATAGTCCTGCAACAGCTTCCTGATCAATATTAATATAAGAAACATTTATATACAAAATTCTCTATCATTTTAAAGGTACTTGACAAGTCAACAATAAGTTAACACAGCCTTACTACTAAATTACCAGCATGGTAAGAAGGCTACTGTGGTAGATAGCTATGTTGACGTTGTGAGCAGACCTAACAATGGCTTCATGATAAGCAGTGCAGTGACTATATCAAAGAACACAAACAGGTTGTTCACATCAGCAGCCATTTAGAAATGGGCCGGGCAACACCACTAGCTAATTGCTAACGTGCTAATCATCGCTAATCAGCAACAACACAAAAGCACATGGGGGGGAAATTGCATGAGTTTCGGTGCTTGCATAAAGACACAAATGCAAATAAATGTTTTCCCATTGTGGTGAAAATTTGTTTTTCGGCATCTTTGTCTTAATAGCATATTTCCTTTCGTACCTTATCTGTCTTTAGTTGTACACACAGCATACACTCCATATGTGCCGCACTTATGAATCGACACAGCTTCAAGTATTGATGAATTTTCTTACTGCTGACAATCTTATCAAGTGTGAAAAAGCAGCAGCTGTAACTCACCACCTGTTGTATTGTGCATACGATCTGTTTCTGTTGGTGTTTAAGCCAAACGGCTTCCTTATTCCCAGAGCTAAACAAAGGGATGTTTTTTTTTTGTTTGCTGATTGGGTTTTGTTAATGTGTGTTAAGGGGAATGAGCCGTAACAGCTTTCATTGAGAACTTGAACAGCTTTATATACGCTCAGAACCTTGGCGACTATCACTGAAGCTAATAATAGATAATCTACATGTTTTTATAGTCACTAGGGTGTATGCGCTACTGAATAGGGATTTTGTTGAATTGATGTTAGAGTGTATGTCAGTTTGTTTTTCACACAGATGAGTGGCACTATGATACCTTACACAGATGTTTTATAATGTGCTACTACAAGCAATTATTGAATTTTTTTATGATGTACATCTGAGTCGCCCTTTCGAAAAGCTGGTGCAAGAGTTGGTGAGAGTGATGTGTTATCATGAAAACATCAGTTCTGATTCTCCTTAAGCTAACACTACATCATTAGAGACGTGTCGACTTGCTGTCTTTCTCCACACAATAATTAATGTCTTCAGAGCAAATTAAATCTGATTAATGCCTATGCTCTGCTCACAAAAACTGACAGACAGTACGATATGCCTGGATTTAAACAGGATTTCTGTCCAAATCCCCGAATTCAGTGTTGGTGTGATATGGTTTTGGTAATTAAACGTTTAAGGGCATAAATGAGTTTATCAGGGACCTGCCTGATTATAAAAGAGAGAAAAAAAAGCTCGTCAGTACCTAATCTCGGCAGTTTCCCATCTTTGGGTTGTCACCTAACTGAGAAGATTTACATAAATTTCCACCGTCTGTCATCAGGGTGATGGTGGTAAAGTGACAGCGGCTTGATAATGTACGATTGTATATCACAGAATTCCTGAAGCTCCTCTCACTCACTATCTCTAGCTGTCCCTGAGCAGTAGATATAACAGTGCGGGGTTATCCCCCCTCACCACTAAATGATATGTAGAACCATGTGAGATGTAGGTCAAAAGTATGTGGACACCTGACCACAACTACACAACATCCTATTTCTCAACCGTTGAATATTAAAATGGAGCTTGTCCCCACTTTGCTGTTATAATAACCTCCACCCTTTAGGAAAATGTTTGTAGAGACTGCAGCGTGCCTGTGAGGATGAGTTCATTCTACCGCACATGACTGATGTTAGATGAATGTATGAATGTTAGAAAGAACTAGAGGTGTCGGAGAGGAAGGATCTTTGTTAAAACTGTTCTATCTCTGAAATCATCCTGCAGTGGAACATCTCTGTCACCGCTGAATTCACTCCACACTGAACATTTAGCCTCTCCAGGAGAGATTACCTTTTGAGGATTTTTTTTCTCTCTCACCAAAACAAGAAGCTACATCACCTGATTCTCTTTTGATTTTTTTTAAAGAAAAGAAAGAGGCCAAATTGCTTATAGCATTTGATATATAATAGCATTGACACACACCCCTCTTTTCAAAAAAACAAACAAAAAAAAAAAAAGAATACAAAAAAGAATGAAAAAGAGAAAGGAGGAAAGGGTCAGAGGCTGCGGGGAGTGTGTGGGAGGTACGGCAGTGGATTTTGTGCCAGCAGTCGCTTCCAATTCTGTTATGCAAATAAACATCTCCCCTCGTCCACCTGGCCAACCAGGGCTTGCCTTTGGATAGCCATTTCTACCTCAGTCATGTTTGTGTTTAATTCGTGTGTTTATTTGCACTGACACACACACACACACACACACACACACACACACACACACACACTGTATATATGATAAATGTTGGAGATGTGCTTCAGCTATTCTCTCATTGCTTATCAAACCAGTGAGCCATTGAGTGCTTCACACAAACACAAAAGAGCTGTGTACGCACATTTCTTACTGCTCTCGTTACTCTGTTCTTTTGTGTAGACATTGTGTATGTGTTTGTACATGTACTTGCTACATATTGAAGACTGGAATATGCTTTTAATCAACAGAGTAAGGACATTTTGTCTGGTCCTCACTTCTCCAAAAGGTTGTTTGAGGGTTAAGACTTTTTTAAGCCTTGGTTTTAGGGTTCAGGTTCGAGTACCGTGTAGGTTAGGAGTAGGGTAAAGCATTTCACTGTAATGGTTAAGGTTGATGTAAGGGGCTAGGGAATGCAATATGGCAAATAATGTCCCCATATATATAGAAGTACACGATGTATACATTTTGTTTAAGGTCAGGGTTCCGGTTTGATTTAGCATTAATTAGCTGCATTATTACCTACATTAATAAAAGATCCTCATAAAGATATTAAGATGAACATGGGCTGTTTAAGATTACACTCATGATTAATATTTTATTCTTTAAACTAAACGGATGTTACGTATGCGTATGCTTTGCATAACCGTCTTTAATTAAAACTCTTTCCTTGTTTTTAAAATGTTCTGCAAAATATCCTCCCTGTAAACTCGTATCCAATCTCGCTGGTCCTCATGTAGCACATAAGTGATTAGCGTGCTGTTAAACTGCTGTCACTCTGCATAAATCCATCCATATAAACCAGAAGCTTGCTCCTTCACTCTCAAAATGCTCCCAGTCTTAGAGCATATGGCTGTGTTTGTGTCCCCTGGTAAATAATTCAAAATTCTGATTAAAATTGCGGAATTTTGGCTTCTGCCCTACGTCGGTGTGTGTCTGTCTGACGTGTAAAAAAGAGGAGAAAAGGAGGTCTGTTTTCCCCTATTGCACTCTGAGGGAGATTTAGCGTGTACGAGGCTGGCAGGAGGTGGCTTTCTCTCTCCCGTGGCCGTGTGAATTTAAGTCTTGGATTGCCTTTTGCGTTTATCGGCTGTGTGTAAACATGGTTCCAGTGCTGACTGTGGTGGGTATTCCCTCCTGTCCCCCTGCAGATACATGTGGCGGGTAAAAAAAAAAAGTGGTCTAGCTGAATTTCCAATTATGTTGCTTACTTAAAGGAGATTGGGCTGTCTGATACTGTAAGTGTGCTACGGCAGCGGTTAGGAAGCAGATAGACTAGGACACGGAAACGTGTGACACGTGACTGTGGCTGTTTAGCTCTCTGTTATAGAGACAGATTTCGCAGTTTTATGTACCAAAACTACGTACAAGATTTTCATCATTTTGGCAGATATAGTGCTGAAGGTCATAGTTTCCATCTAAATAATTGGAGCATTTGTTATTGTTTTATATTTTATACGAGCACTTTCCTCGGTCTCACTTTGCCTGTACCGGGCTTTACTTCATAACAGTCCAGCACTAAAAGCCCATAAAAGCCAATGTCTCAGAGGGGGGAAACGCTTGGCCCCCTGCTAATAAGAGACATAAATTTCAGCCTGAGAGAAACCTCCGTTTCACAAACTACATTTAAAGGCGGTTTTATCGCTGCTCTGGCAGGCCTGCCACGTCTTTGTCTGCCATAAAAGAGACATTATGATGGGGCTTAGCCATGGTGCCCTGTCATATGCTACGTATTAGTCAACAGCCAAGGTGCCGCCTGTTCGGTCAATTAATGGTAATTGGGTTTAATGGTGAAGTAGCCTGACCACCATAGGTGCTTTTAATGGTGTCTACTATGGAGTGTGTGAGCAGTCAGGCCTCCTGTGTTACAGCCTGCTAGCTCTCCTGTCCTCTCTTTTGCTTGTTCTCTCCAGCCACAAAACTCAACTAATTAATTCTTCACCACAATCTCTGCACTGTAAGGGAGCTCAGCACGATGGCTGGTGCAAATGCTGACTAAAGCGGTGTTCTGCATCGATCGGCGTGCAGCGGGCCCCGACTCTGCCCCCGTTGGAGCTGTGAGCAATGGCACAAGGGCTAACAAGTAAAGGTCAGGGCTATTTCCAATGCAATGCCAACATTTCTGTTAGCTGCATTAGCATCAGGTAAACACCAGTGAGGCCTTTTCCTGAATCACTGGTGAACAGACAGGCTCTCCAAGAATCTCCTTTTTTCTGCTTCTTCCTTTTTTCCTTCCCGTCTTCTCAGTATACATAACGCTCTTATCTGTTTGAAGCGTTCAGCACTCTTACATACTGAGGAGACGGTCTTTATCCTTTAGGCCCTTCTCTTATACAGGCCAGAGATTAGACACTGCATAATCTTTGTGCTGAGTGTGTGTGTACCTGTATATATGGATGTATGTGAGGAAGCTTTTATCCTGCAATCTGCTGGATGCTGGAAGGTAGAGTCCATCTCAAATGAATGGCTTATAGCAGTCCAAAGGCAGTGGCAGAAGAAAAGATGTGTGTGTGATATATTCTTTGCTGTGTATGTAAAGTTATTGTGTATGACTAATCATGTGCCTGGGAATAGAATGTAAGGGAAGGATAAGTAGTCTGTAATATGGGCTGATTTGAATTGGCTAATTTTAAATCCATTTGTATTGCTTTGAGTAGGAGAAGGGATTTAAATATATGCCTGTCATTTGTTGTTGTATTTCTACATTAATTTTTGTATCAATTATCTCACAAAATATAATAGATGACAGTGAATGTGTAATGTATCTCCCCTCACCTCAAAAATACATACCAGTAGGTGGATTGGCGATGCTAAATTGCCCTTTGCCTGAGAGGGAGTGTGTGTGTGTTATCACATTGTTTATATAGTCACATTAGGCTGGATAAAAAAAAATTCCTGGTTTTTCATCAGCACCCGCATCCAAAAATTGGCACCGCATTAATTTTTCTTTTTTTTGAAAAACCACACTCAAACCTCGAGAAAACCTCGGAAAACACCTCCGACAACATTAAAACGACAGAATGTGATCCGTGTTAGATGCTGTGATTGTGATTCTGAGATTGATTAAGGTTCTGTTTTTTTTTATAATAGTTTTTTTTTTTTAATTGCGAGGCTGCTGTTCTATAGGCAGTTGTTCAGAGTTTAAGACATGTTAAATGTACATGTATATTTAAAAGACAGTTTATATCGGGTGTATTATATAGCGTCAGTCACTTTACCTACATTTAGCTTTAAAAGCTTTTGAGCTTCAACAGTCACTTGTTCACATTCACATGTTCAGATGAGGGGGCGGTACGGTGGCGTCATGGTTAGCACCTTTGCCTCGCAGCAAGAAGGCCTGGTTTCGATTCTCAGGCCGGGTGTTTTTGTGTGGAGTTTGCATGTTCTTTCTGTGCTTGCATGGGTTTCCTCTGGATTCTCCGGTTTCCTCCCACAGTCCAAAAACATGCACATTAGGCTAATTGGCTGTTTCAAATTGCCCCTAGCTGTGAGTGTGAGTGGTTGTGTGAGTGTTGGCCCTGCGATGGCCTGGCGAGCTGTTCAGGGTGTACCCCGCCCTCACGAGATGAGTGCCAGCCTCCCCACGACCCTAATTAGGATTAAGTGGCTTAGAGAATGAACATTTTGAAGAGAAACCAGGGTTGGTTTTTTTAATCTGAGCTTATGGGAACTTGTCCTCCTTCTGGGGACAAAAAGTAAGTCCCCTTTATCCAAAACATTACATTTAAAGGTGAAAAAGGTTTATGGTTACAGTAATGGTTATGGTTATGATTAGGCTTAAGGTAAGTCTCCGGAAATGAATGCTACTCCAAGTATTGCCCTCTGAAATTATGTAAACAAGACGATGTGTGTGTCTGTGTTTGTGTCTGTGTGTGCAGTGCTATGGGATAAATTGACATTCCATCCATGTGACATTCCAAAAATCAGAGCTTTGTTATTAGTGCGTATTAGTTCCTTGTGATGTTTATGCTGCTGAAGGAAGTGTTCTGTTTTAGCCATTGTGAAATTACTCTCATTCATTTTCTAACTATTCTGAATCTGGATTTTTTCTTTCTTTCTTTCTTTTTTTTTAACCTTTAATCTTCTTTTGTGAGTAACATATGATAGTTATTTTGTTTCTAAATAGATTTGCTTCGTAGTTTGTGCTATCATACTTTATGTGACTGCTACACATCTATAAAAATGGAAATATATTTTTAAAAGTCTAAACTTGTGCAGTTGTATGTGTTGTGCTACATGACAGCATGTCGGAGCACATAAACACACACCAGAGAAGGAAATTCACAATGCTCGCTGTATTATTTGTATGTACTGATATTGTGACAGTGACAGGTGATACAGTGTTCTTCTGAACCAGAGAGAGAGAGAGAGAGAGAGAGAGAGAGAGAGAGACAGACAGACAGAGAGAGGTACTGTGCACATTACAGAGACAGGCACTTACATATGAGGCTGTCTTTGGCTCTGTCTCTCTCCATCTTGCATTAGTGCACCCTCAGTCACGGATATCTTCTCTCACTTTGCACAAACCAGGACACAGCTTGCTCGGGGTCCGTTACCTAGCGACTGTCACCAAGGGCAGCATGCCGAGGGAGCATACACCCTCACATCATGGCATTTCTCTAACGGTGGACCTGCTGGGTTGTGTGAGTTCTAGCAGATCCAAGCAGGAAGTCTAGGCCTAGTTTGTCACCTCACAGAAACAGTGTAGAAGTGAAGATTCTTGTTTCTGAGTGGTTTTCTGACTCACACGAGGCCTATCAGGTCTGTAGTGCAGGTTTAATATGATAGACTAGCATAAATATGCATTAGTGCAGTAGTTGCACTCGTCTTCTGCAGTGGAGGATAACAGTTCCCATCAGTCTGAGTGTGTGTGCAAGTCAGAGCAACTCTTATTGGGAATGATTGAGGCTGATGAGGCGCATTAAGCACGGCGGATCTGCTCTTTGTCATGCCGTTGATTGACGGCTCTGTGAGCAGGTGTTTGCTTCTGAATCCTCCGCTTTGTGGTTACTCTGCTTGCAAGGGTGCAGACGGGACCTCAGCATCCATTTTCACATGTGGATTTTTGGCGTGCAAGAGTCACTGTGTAGTGTGTCCTGGTGGGCTTCTTTCATCATACTCAGATTGCTCGCAGGCCATAACTGTTTGTTTATGTGTGTGTTTGTGCCTGTGTGTGTGCCTGTGTGACCACATGAGAGGGGGTGCACATGTTGTAGGCATGTCAGAATAAAATTCATTAGGTTTCATTTGGATTTTCGTATTTACATATAGAGTGGGTGGCACGGTGAGTGTGAATGCTTGTGTAGGTGTTGGTCCTGCGATGATTTGGCAATGGTCAGGGTGTATCTGGGTCGGCTGAGATAGGGTCTAGCCTCCCTATGACCCTAATAGGATTAAGCAGTTCAGCAATGGAATAAATGAATATACAGAATGCCTGAAAAATTCTGGGCTTGGATCTCAGACGCGTTTAGATTAGAGGCTGACATTTTTTCGGGAATCCCACGAGCTACTGGATTCCCGCGGGAGGGGAGTCAACTTTACTATTAATCAAGTGATTGGGACGGTACAGGATAAAAAAGTTAACGGGAGCAGGTGGAAGTGGGACCCAACCAATAGGACAAAAAAACAAAAAACAAATATACGACAGGCGCTGCCATTTTGTAGTTTTCTTTCAATAAGCCTACACTGTAATGCAAGTCAAAAGAACTACACAGCCCAGAAGCCAGCAGTGCTTCCTTCCTGTGCTTTCCACAGGAATTAAAAGAGTCGGCGCTATCTGGTACCTTACAAAATATAAACAAACCTACATACGAAGCATAGGTTCCTTAAGGCGATTGGGGAGGATTGCAATTATCCGCTCGATGTGGAAAATTGTACATAAAACAAACATCAAAACGTTCAGCTTAACAACGGAGCGTATTTGGGTTGTTGCTTTATTGCTTTAGAACAGTGTCTTATTTGTATATTATGTCTAATTGTGTATAACTAATAAATACTGGGTTTTCAGCTTGTAGTACTGAAGCTACACTATAATTATACTACATACACGCAATTTCTAATTTTTAAAATAATCAGTAGTAATATGACAGTTGAGGAGAATATACATGTACATATGACACATTGTTTAATAAGGTAATAAGTAAGTTTACAAGTTAATAACTCATAATTCAGTAGTGGTTCTCATATATTTAAAATAATATTCAATACAGCCAGTATTTCAGGATAGATTCATAAATATAATTATTCTAATTATAATTATAAAGGATTGTAATTTTAATATGCTTTGTTTCATTCTCTTTGTCAGTAGATTGTTGTTTTATAAATTATTGTTTAGAAAATGAATGAAAAGAATAATATATTTATGGATTATTTTAAGTAAACTGTTTAACAATAATCAAAACAGCTTTGAATTGAATATGTCTTTAATTGTGTTCCATTTTTAAATATTAATAAACATAAATTTTACATAAATACATATTCTTACTTAAATTGAAATGTAATTGTTTTTACAAAATAGTAGTTCTAGTACTACCAAAATGAATTGTATAAAGTTATAAGCTATATACCACATTTGACTCAAAGCATTAAGTAAAATACACCAAGTCACTAACACATACATGTACAAGTATAGATATTACATTTTTAATTGAAATGATATTAATTAATTTTTTAATCATTTAAATTTATACATTTTTAAATGCTGAATATTAATATAAAAGTTTCAAAATTACATTCATTTCGAAGGAGCAGCGGTTCTACTCCGAGCCCCTTCCCGATGACAGAACTTCTCACCGTATCTCAAATGGAGAGACCTGCCACCCTGCTCATTTCAGCCGCTTGTATTCGCGATCTCGTTCTTTCGGTCACTACCCAAAGCTCGTGACCATAGGTGAGGGTAG
>JAOUQZ010000049.1:15431763-15442746 GCA_028564935.1 Neosilurus hyrtlii | reverse complement strand
CACACACACACACACACACACACACACACACACACATATATATATATATATATATATATATATATATATATATATACTGCACTGCACTGCACAGGATATGCATGGAATAAACACAGAATACTTCTCACCACCAATTCTAAATGAAGACTGCTATAATTCTATTCTATAATTAGCAATTATAAGGAGAGGTGGGTGTTTCTGAATAGTCTCTGAGATGGAACATTGGGGAGACTACTCAATTCAGAGATGTCCACAAAGTCCGAGGCACATAATTAATGTAGTATATTATACACCAGGACATAAAAAAGTGAGCTAAAATGAGATTTTATTTTTTCATCTTTTAACCACGACAGAGGCAAGTGAGGTGAGCTCCATATACTCCAAGCAGAGCATAGATTACAGGGAGGCTAGAGCCTATCTCAGGGTATACAGAAGAAAGGGTACACCCTGGTGCTATGCCACCATTCTGTCTCTAATTTATTGTATCCTCTGCAATAAATAAATATTTATTGTATACCTGACACCTGTACCTTAGTACGTCAACTATATAATTGTAGTGAGTTGCTTCCTAACACTGGTACATGAAGCGGTATTTGTGCTCGGGCTCTTCCTGGAACATGTAATGAAACACAAAGGAACTGTCTCTCAACCAGTCATCCTTAATCTCTTCTTCCGACCTTTTTTTAAGATATCCACGTTGTACTAATGTGAGCAAGAAGTGTGACAATAATGTAGCGGAGACATTGTAAACAATATAAGCAGAGTTGATCCACCGAAGCTCCTTTAGATCACAAAAAGGTTAGCTGAGTTTGCTCTGGCCTTTTGCAGCATAATGGCAGCAATTTCCAGCGGCTTCACATAAAGCACGCCTCTCTGTCAGAGATCCCTGAGTAAACCTAATTAGATATACCCTCACCTTTCCTGGCATGCCTTCAAAACGGGGCTACGCCATTCTCTTATATTAGTGTTTAATATCCTCTCTCCTTGTAAGAAGCTCTAGATGGTGTCAGCAATTAGTAGGCAATGTCATTGAAAATATCATGGCTAGATAACACACTTTTGTTGTAGTGCTTTTTAAATGAGAGGGTTTGTAGCTGCCATTATGGATAAGAAGAAATATTGCATTTTTTAGTGCATGTGTCAGGTCATACAGGCCTAGAGGACAGGAGTATAGACGAGTTTAGGCTAATATTGTTTTGTACTTGTAGGAAGATTGTGTTTTCTGTAAGCTATCCATCCATCTCTTCGTTCATCTACTCGTCCTCTTGTCACTGAGTCACCATCATATATGATGCCATTGAAAACATCTAAATATCTTTTTAACCTGGCCTAAAACATTGCGCCCTCACTTAATAATATTTAGTATTGGGTCTGCAGCAATAACACAATGCTCGACCCTTTTTCAAATATGAAGGTGCTCACTTCACCTGCCTCTGTCATGGTTAAAAATACCAAATAATCTATAAAATCTCATTATGAGATCATTTTTATTAAATTTCAGTAGCTTATTCAACATGATTCTTTTAAGAGTATTGGTTTTGTTTTGTTTTAGAAGTTATATGCTAGCACACTGGTGAATTTGCTTGATAAAAACAGCAATAGTTGCATTTAACAGGGTGCAGGAAATGGAAAATTTCCCCAAATTTGGTTTATGGAAGAATTTTGGCTTCCTGATAAATTACAATGCTGACAGCCAGTGGGTTGTGAACCGAAATACTGCTGTGTGTGCCAAATCTGCCAAATATGTGTACAATATGCTGGAGATAATGTCTGGCATCAGTCTTTTATATCAGGCCCTAGTACTAGAAGAAAACAGCATGGGATCGAGCAAGGTCAATAATGAGAACCAACTGTAAATATTACTCAGTAGTGTGGTAAATATCTGTCAGTGCTAATACCCTAATACCAGATAAACTATCAAAAACAAAGGGTCAAAATAATCTGATTGTCAGACTATCAATAGAGTAAAAAAAAACATTTAAAATGCTAATATACTACTGGCTGGATCCATGACTTTGTACGCCAACTACATATTGCAGATCACAAATACAAATAAAGGTGTGATAATGCTTTTTATTTTTTTATGAATATATGTTCATTCACAGATGGTGTCTTTATTGCAATGTAGGTGCAGTTGATTACTCTGATTCTATTTAAAAAAGTAACGGCTGCTGCAAATTGCCTTTTGATGTCGGCCTGTTTATCCCAACTGTAAGGAAACTTGATACATCTGGGTGGCATCCAGATTACACCATACTAGATGGCTGATATAGCATAACACACCTCAGAAATTTCTGAGAGAAAGATCGATGAGCTGCTTCCTGTGAAAAAGCACTTTTTATATCACTCAAAGTTAGCATTGTTGCAATTTATAGGACATTTGTTCATTTATCCAAAGCAATGCACACGTATGACATGATGTCTGGCAGTAAGTAGGACTGTGCAAAACCCATCAATACAATTTCCATGAAACTTGGTGGAAGAGTGTGGCATGAGTAAAAGAAGAACCAAACACATTTCGGAGTAGATCTGAGTCATGGGGCAGAGCCACAAATTTAGTTTCTATTTTGCTAACAGTGTGAAATACAGTGTTTGGCCTTGGCAGAAGTTTGCACTCAACAATGTCATACATCTAAAAATCCACTCGATGGCAATAAAGTTTAATAGTGACAAAACATAGCCAGTGTAGAAATACAATAACTTCAGAGGACTACTGGTATTATCTTTAGGCTTCAGTTAAGCAACTGATTGTGGAATTATTCTAATAGTTTTAGAAATATGTATATGGTTGCAGTTGCAGATTTGCATAGAAAAAGAAAGTACTTGTTGAAGTTCTGCACTAGAGTGCCCTTCTAATTGTGTTTTGTATTACTGCCTCACATACAATGTTCTCAGAATACGCTCTGTAGTTATTAATAAAGATAAATAAGTGATTGAATGACTGTAGCTTCCTCCGAAGCCTGACACTGGCACTCTCATCACTCATTTGCCAAAACCTCTTAATAGTACTAGGGTTGCAGGAGGCTGCTGCCTATCTCAGTCGACACTGGGCGAAGGCGGAGTACATACTGAACAGCTCACCAGACCATTGCAGGGCGACACACTACCAATCATTCACACTCCGACTCACACCGAGGGTCAATTTGGAACAGCTAGTTAACCTAATACGCATGTCTTTGGACTGAGGGAGGAAATCGGAGTACCCGGAGGAAACCCATACAAGCACAGGGAGAACATGCAAACTCCACACAGAAATGCCCAAGCCCAGGAATCAAACCCAGGATCTTCCTTCTGTTAGGTGAATGTGCTAACCACTTCGGCACTGTGCCACCCCAACCATTGGCAGTGCCTTCTAAAATCGCATTTGCACAAATTAGTCCATTTGCCAAGTCGAAATTGGGGCAAAAATGTAACTTTTTTCCATTTGCCCTTTGGTTGTGTGTGGTTTCTCACTATACATAATATAATGAACCAAAAAGTAAACACCAATAGCACCACTAATTAAATTTATTGGAAAGATTTCATATGTATTGACAAGGAATTCTACTTGGTGTCAGTTCACTCTGATTAGAGTACTTAACCTTTTTCATGACTTTTCGTTAATCATTACTGGTGTTCCACTGCACACTTTGTTAGGATGTTGCTATGTCATGATATAGACAAAAATGACAATAGTCAGTGGTATCACAGCATTTTGCTGTAGTCAGGCATCTCCAGAACTCATTTTCATTGCTGTTTCTCCCAGACAAGCATCCATTTAAAATCAAATGAATGTAGCCTGAATGTAAGACAGAATGACCTGATAACAATATCCAAATCCTGTGAGGAGAAAACCTCCAGCAGGAAATGAGCAGCCAGCTGTAAATCATCTACTTTGGGGGGGAATTACTTTACTTTTTTTTTAAAAAAATGATCCCAGTTCAGAACCTTGAAAATCTCAGAAAGAGCATAGTGGGGAAGTGGACGGGGAACCTACTACCACGCAGCATATCAGCATTCATAGGGTCCATAATGCCGCATTCCTTTTCCAGAGGTTAAGCACTGCGGGGGTTTGCCACACGTACTTGGAAAGGAGAAACGTGCACAATGATGCCGGTGTGTTTCATGCTTCAGATAACGTCCGATGTGTTATGCGGTCTCACTATAAAACACAAGCTTTTATTTCATGTCTGATGGGTTTCTTTTCATAGGAGGGGATACACTTGTCTTAAAGGGCTTCATAAATCACTCAGTGACGTTAGTGGCATAATAATCTATGCATTGTTAACCTGAAGACGTGCTTCCTTCTCATTTATGATCGATAATGTAACCACGCATGATTGCGTTGTACAGCACAGGCCAGCAAAATAATCATTTTCATTTTTGTGTCCAAACCCAATGACTTATTTTGTAAATATGATTTAAATGACCTGCAATTACTACTAATTATTATAATTGACATTGGTGGGGGGGTTTTTTGGCCACCCACTGAAGGCAGGCACTGTATCAAGCTCCGTACCATGTTTGGTTTCTTTTCTCCTTCCTGTGCAGCTCAGACATTAAACACTGAAGACTTTTCAGTAAAAACATAGAAACGTTGGATTTGAAAATGGGTTTTTATTGACTTGTCATTGCTTCTCTTTCTTTGACTTCCTCCAGCAGCGCCTCAGAACAAGTCTCATGCAGTGCTTGATAAATGTGTAATGTGTAATTATCATTCATTATCATTAAGAACTCAGCCCCAAGCTTGGACGCATTCAGAGTAAACGTTTGTAATGTTGCCTGATCCCGTGATGTTTAATTTGTTGTGAAAATTTGGGATGGTCTTGTGTTGAGATGTGGTTCACTCGGATGGTATGTATTTGCATGAGCTAAGTTCCATTCGTCTTTCTGACAGAGTTGGTAGTTTAAGAAAATGACAAGCTGACAGGAAGAGCTGAATTGATGGCTAGACGGTATGCACTTTTTATTTATGCTCCCAAATGCTGTCTCCTGTGATCCCTTCATTCTGAGAACTGACTCCCTCACTAATCCTCCATAAACTTCTCAATCTTCTCGAAATACCCCTGACTGATTGACACTCCTGACCTTTCGTTTCCGCCCACTGGCGAAGAGAAGGGGGAAAAAAGCTCTTCCCTGCGGTGATTGGCTGACTTGTTTGTGATTGCCTTTACCCGGTTGGCAGGCAGTGTGATTTGAGGGGGGTTGCTGGCTGGCGAGGCAGGGGGTAGGCAGGGAGCAGCTGCACAGAGAGTCTGGCCTCTTGGATGTGAAATGGTTTTGATAAATAATAAAACAGTGGTAATAACCAGCTGCTTTGGAGGTCACATGACCTTCTGCCACACCCACCATGCAAATAATGACTTCATGGCAATCTCATTGGTTCATGCATTATTTAGCCCAACCCCCTGTTGGGCTAAACTCCACCTGTTGAAGGTGCCAGAGGTGTCCTCACACAGGCACTAAAATATCAACCCGTGTGTGTGTGTGTGTGTGTGTGTGTGTGTGTTTGTGTCCATGTGTGTGTCCTCTTGTACGTGTGTGTGTCCCCTTGCACGTGTGTGTGTCCCTGTGTGTGTGTCCCTGTGTGTGTGTCCCCGTGTGTGTGTGTGTGTGTGTGTTGAGTCTGATGATTGCCGTTCCATAATAAATGTAGACTCACTGGAGAGTGAAAGACGTTTTTAACACCAGTGCAGATACAGAGCCATGCAGTTCAAAATTGGCCCTCTGCTGCAGTATGGATTCTTCTATTGCAGTTTATTTTCAAGGTGTGTCTACCACTTTACCACATCGATTCTTCCCGCCTGGAACACCTCGAGAGTGTGTGTAGTCAGAGTATTTTACACCAACATTACAACGCGCCTCCCGAGCAAAGAAGAGAAAAGATCAATGCACTCTTCCTCTTACAAAATGTCTTCTGTCATACCTGTGATCATTTTACCACCTTTACAATGTATCCTCCAGCACAGCGCACATGCTTACAAAAAGCACATGCGCACACGCACACACACGCACACATGCACACATACACACATATACACACAGGTCTTTGATTTTATTTTATTTATTTTTTCCTAAGATACAGGTAGAGGGGTAGGGAATTGGATCAGTGCTTTATTTGTGTTGAGAGCAACACCACAGCACACACACACACACACCATACTATTCTTGCGAGAACTTTGCTTGTGGGGACCAGGTAAATGTCCCTTTACTATTAAAAAACATGAATATGTGAACCCCCCCCTCCCCTCCCCTCCACCCTCCCCTCCACCCCCCCCTCCACCCCACCCACTCCCTGCAATGATGAGGTGTTGCTGTTGCTCTCAAAGGTAGCACTACCAGCATCTTTCTTTCACAGTCCTCTAATAGAAGCTTTCATGTCATTGCTATGATCAGCTGAGACCAGAGTGTGTTATACAGCTGCTTTGTTAGCCTGCTTTCAAACCCGAGTCCAAACGGTCCGCACCAGCTACTGCTGTGGATTTAATTATTCTTGAACTACTTTTGTAAACCTAACTGTATTTGCATTAGTGTAGTTGAATGGATCCGAATTCACTACAGTATATAGTATATAGTATATAGTGGTTAGCATGGATTGAGTCCCATACTTGGGTGTTTCTGTATGGACTTTGTATGTTCTCCCTGTGCTTGCGTGGGTTTCCTCCAGATATTCCGGTTTCCTCGCACAGTGTAAAGACATGCATTTTTGCAACACATTATGCAATTTGGCTGTTTCAAATTGCCCCGGAGGTGTGAGTGTGAATGGTTGTGTTTGTGTATTGCCCATGTAATGGCCTGGCAGGCTGTTCAAGGGTGCACTCTGCCTTCGACCAGTGTTTCGGCTCAGATGGGTTCATCCTCCCTGCGACCCCATTAGGATTAGGAGGTTTGGCACATGGGTGGGATACTGTATGTATATATGAATGTATGTAAGTATGTGTGTATGTATTTATATATATATATATATATATATATATATATATGTATGTATGTAAAAAGTGTGAAAAAAATAATTTAAGGCGAGCATAATAGTAGCTCTTTCTCTTTGTCTGTCCATTGTTCTTTGTGAAGCATTGGTTGTCTGAGAGTGCATGCGTAAAGTTTGTTCTTAGGAACGTCAGTGTGTAAAGGAGATATTGTGAAGAAACAGTGATGCACCAGGCTTTTCTTCCTTCAGCCTCTCTCTCTCTCTCTCTCTCTCTCTCTCTCCGTCTGTAAACACGTTTTAAACACTTCAAACACCTTATCTCTAACTTTTTTCCTTTAATTTCTAAGCAACTAACCCCCACTCTCCCTCTCCAGCCATGTTTTACATCCCCCACCCCACCCTGTTTCCCCAATCAGAAGCTTTATTCAGATGAAAGTGACAGGCCCCAGTGGAGAAGAATGCAGCAATGCAGAACAGCACGAGACAATCCGGTGGCATTAAACAGCCTTGCCACTTTGTGTTTGAGATGTTCAATCAAAATGCTAATGGCTCATGCAGCAAGGGAGCAATATTATTGTTACACTAATTGATAAGAGAAGAAAGATGGAAGGGCCCACATTGGCAGCCTGTGCTCTACACCGAGCTCTCAGCCACTCTGTTTTTAATTACAATTACAAAAATGAAAGAGAACAAATTACTCCAATGACTGAAACAGCAACAGTTTGTTGTTTGTTTGTTTGTTGTTTCTCTTTGCATAATAAATGATATACATTATTGATTCATTCATTAATGCGTAATTTATTTTAATATTTAATGTCAATCAACTTGAGATGCTGTAAAAGTAAAAACAGGCTGCACTGCATCGTAGTAATGGAAAACCTTTTTTTTTTTCATCCCGACTCTTTTAGACAGGTCTTATTCTGCTCGTGCGATGAGTGAAATGAAGGGCCCATCTCTCTCTCCTCACTCTCAGTATGAACTTTGATCCTCGGCACAGGAATCGCTTTCCCGTCCTGTAATAACCTTGAAGTAACTCATTTGCCAGAAACAAGCTGCGATTGACTTGCTGTCATTTCTACAGACATGTTATCCAACCATAATCAGCGGGTGTGAGAACTGATTTTTTTTTCTTTTGCTAGGCATCCAATTACAAGCAAAACTTCCTGGAATATTTTAGTTAAGGAAGGTTTGTTTGTCGGTACATCACTTCTTCATCTCTGTATGAAATGGATCACATCATTAATATGCTCTAGTGTTATTTGCTCCGTGTTGGTGTCTATCTGTGAGTGATCAGATTCCCTGGGGGTCTGCTATCTTATTAAATTGTTGACGGCTTTGACTGTATGCGTGTCAAGAAGATAAATATTTTCAGCTCAACGTTTTATTAAAAAAGCATTGTTACACTTTCTGACAGAGAGAGCTGATCTGGTGAGATGATGCAAATCGTTTAAATATCTTTTTGCACTTAATTTTTTCTCAGCTACTCATCGTTATCCCCAACATGTTCTGCCACAGCTTATGGGTAATTGCATCACTTTTATTTGAAGGGCAGCTCAATCAGCTGCTTTGCTTAAACCGATCCCAAAGCTCAGAGGAGTGAAATGCTGAACGGAAGGGCGTTCAAATTAAAAGGAAAAAAAAAACTGGCAGCAAAAGTGGGCAAATTTGCTCTTCAGTTTTTCACTTCTTTCTGCTGGAAGCTCGGGTGCGAACCGAAGATATAAAGGCTATCTGGGTTCGGAGCGAGCGGTAAGTACCATGAGGGCATGAAAAGAATCGATCTGACACGGGAGGTGAATTTTTCTGCCTTTAAATGGCAGCAAGTAGAGGCGTAAAAGGTTAATGAGAACAATTCTCTTGGGTGGCACTTGCTGAAGGCAGGCAGCACTAGAGGAGCAACGGAAGAAGAGCAAGGGAGGGCGCACGTGGCTGGGAAACACAACCCTTACCATGTTTTTTCGGACTCTAAGTTCGAGACGTGCCGAGCTTAAAGGTGAAAACGTGTGTGGAATTTTGACATACGACACACCGTGTTTTTCTTCACGCCAGTCCTCCAAACCGCAGGAATGTAATTGGCAGTGTGTTGGTGCACTGTGGCGTGTGCGTGGCTGTTTGGCGGGATTACGGGAAAGACAAAACCACGGAGTTGTGTGTGAGGTGTAGATACTGGACGGTCTGTCGGCGGTCAGTTTGAAAAGAACGGAGTGAGAGAAGGAGGTGGCCGACCCGGCTTTTCTCTCAGTGTGCCCATTTTCACCTGTCCTTCTCACAGATAAGTTCACCGAGTGAGGGAGAGAGAGAGAGAAAGGGAGAGAGCGAGTGAGAGAGAATTGGATCTTTCAGCCTTTAGATTTCATTTCAATAGGTTCTATCTCTTCAGAACAATGCCAATGGAAAAGCTTATCAGGAGCAGTCTGAGGCACAGAGGCCCTGAGCAATGTGTGGGGAACACACACACACACACACACACACACACACACACACACACCTTTTATTTGTCTGCTCCTTCATGGCCTGTTAAGTATATTTACTCCTAGCAGTCACATTATATGGACAGAACATCCATCGACCTGCATCCTGATTCTGTCGGGATTAGCTAGGTGTAGGGAGGAAAAGAAAAGATCCTCATGGCAGTCTTTTGAAGCCTATTCCTGCTGGCCATGAAGGGATACCCAAAGGCAAACGCAAACTTCTCTTTATTCTCATGTAATGCCGTGAAACCAGTCAGTGTCATTGACTGAAATCGTTCGTCTAGACGAATGTTACACGTGCATGTTTTAAGTAGAAATCAGACGTGAAATGAACGAGAAGATAAGGGTTCTTTTTTTCATAGGTATTGATATTTTCACACGATTGCCACAAAACCAAATCACGATCTGATGGGTTTTTATTTGGGCTGGTCGAGCTAGAGCGGCACCTGCTGTCGCGCTTAAGTCCGCCCTTGAAGCGTTTACACCTATTTGAACCGCACCGTTTGCCGCTCTGTGCACAGTTATATAACATAAATTCTTGCTGGTAAATCCTTGTCCACTGCACTTCGATTCATCTTGCACTGCGTGCCAGAGGCTAACTTCCCCTGGGATCATCTCTCTTTATAACGCGACAGCCATCATCCCCATGTTAGGTTTCATCTGGCTCTATATGGCAGCACGTTTGGTTTCATCTGGCTTCATCCGGCAACAAAAGAACACGGCCCCAGGCGGGCAGCAACTGATCTATAGTGTTCCTGCCCAGGCACGACACCGATGTCTATAATGCCCCGGCAGGGCATCGTTCCAGTGGTGTTCCCGGGGTGGCCGTCTCAGGGGTGTTAAATATTACTACGTGTGTCAATCGGTTTCAGTCAATGTGTCCAAAAGTAAGCCTCATTTTTCAGTCAATCTGTAAAATGACTAAAAATTTCACTTAATATGTACATTGCCTGAGTGAATTAGTCATTTCACAGATCGACTGGCTTTACACATTGACTCTAACATACACACACGCACACACACACAGTGGTTAAGGCTCTGGGTTGCTAATCTGAAGTTTGGCGGTTCAAGAACTAGTTGGGCCCTTGAGCAAGGCCCTTAACCTTCAAGTGCTCACTTGTATCAAAATGTAGGTCACTATAGATGAATACTGTAAATGATACATGTTTTTTAAATTATATGAATAATCGTGAGTTCTGATTGGCTAATCTAATATGAGGATATCATATACCATTAGTAGCGTGTCATATAGGGGGAAAAAAATCAGATGCCTTTGCGTCTCTGTGTTGAATTAAATCTAAGCTTGTCTGTCCATGCTGGAGTTATTCCATGAAATGCAACAAGATTAGGAATAAATATATTTCATGGTAAGACGTTTTTGGGGGTTTTTTCACCCAGGAAGTGACTTGTGAATGTCTGTGACCAGGGGAGAGGCTGCTGTAACAAGATTATCATTGTCATTCACTTAACATGTCAGTGGCCATAATGTTTTGAATGTAATGACTGATTAGGGTGTGTGTACTTACGTGTACATGTATGCATGAATGTGTGAGTGTGTGTGTGTGTGTGTGTGTGTGTGTATATGTATATATGTGTATATATATA
>JAOUQZ010000049.1:15397442-15417708 GCA_028564935.1 Neosilurus hyrtlii | reverse complement strand
GTGTGTGTGTGTGTGTGTGTGTGTGTGTGTGTGTGTGTGTGTGTGTGTGTGTGTGTGTGAGAGAGTGAGAGAGAGATTGCGTGATCATGTGTGATCCAGGTATTCCTGGCATCCAGGTTGTGGGCATCCGTATCTGTACACACACTCACATTATGGGGGCTTGTCCTCCTTATAGAGAGAGTGTGTGTGTGTGTGTGTGTGTGTGTGTGTGTGTTTGTACATGCATGCACTTCTTTGCTTAAAGAGATCGCAAACACATGGGCAAATAGTGATAAATTATCTTTCATAGTTA
This sequence comes from Neosilurus hyrtlii, assembly GCA_028564935.1. Lineage (NCBI taxonomy): Eukaryota > Metazoa > Chordata > Actinopteri > Siluriformes > Plotosidae > Neosilurus > Neosilurus hyrtlii. The sequence continues at coordinate 15,417,416 of JAOUQZ010000049.1, read as the reverse complement.
TAAAAAAGAGACATCAATTTAATGTAATGTATCATTTTATACTGACACTTTTTAATTTTATACTCACACGTATTAACCTACTGTGTACACAATCACATTCTTTTTAGTTAATGTATCTATATATTTTTATTCCTTTTACTTATACAGTTTTTTTCTTACTTTATATTTTATTTCAATGTTAATTTTATGTGCATTACACATATTTGTTTCTTAAGTGCAATACTGAGTTGAAGAATTTAATTGCCAGTAGTGATGTTTCATTGTTACCTGTATATGACAAATAAACTTGAAATTGTTTATGTAGCCGCAGGTTCCTAACTGACGAAACTCATATATATATATATATATATGTGTGTGTATATGCATCTCTGTATCTTTATATATATATATATATATATATAAAGATATAGAGATACAGAGAGAGAGAGAGAGATAGGTGTGTGTGTGTGACTGGACATTAAAATAATTTTCTTTTTGATCAGCTGCCTACAGATAAATAAGGCACCCTAATTCACTGGGAGGATCTGCTACTCTAACAGTCCTGTTTCCTGTTTTTTTTTTCATAGGATTTTTGATCTCTCACTCTGATCTGCTGTAAATCTTTATAATGAACATCTGCTGTTTATATTATCTGAATAGACATGTAACATGATGTTATGTAACATTTAGTTATGTGACATTTCCATATTTGCTTGAATTTTGAATTGCACATATGCATGTTAATGAATAGGACATAGTGAAAAGTGAATATGATGTAAATATGAGATCCTACAGGCTCCCTCAGTCTACTTACTTTCACTCTTTATCAGCCCTCGTGTTCATCTCAAGGACAACTAGTTGAGCATTACAATTCCAAAGTCATAAAAGCCCAGCAAATGAGGATTTCGGTAATGAGATCTATTGGTTTAGCTGTTGAGAAGTTGACTGCTGGGAGTTTGGAATGGCTAATTAGACCTAATGATTGAGGTCTTGTGGCCCCGTGTGAGGTCTAAAAGAGATGGGGTGCGAAAAGATCTGGATGCATTATTCAGCAGCAGATTAAAGTGAAGCTCAATCTCTTTATGGTCATTTACACTGCTGGGGATTAGTTAAGGAAGAAAAAAGGCTCTCAGTAACAGTGAGAAAGACCCTGCATGTTGAGTGAACTTTAACCCCTCCCCTGGCCTGAAGTTTTGCCTCATATGTTCTCTGACAAAAATCTGAAATGAACTTTTTTATTTTTATTTTTTTTAAATCATGATTCAGAATTCTCTTTCCCCCCTTTCATATAAATGATAAACCCCAGAACTGGAGGTTTTTCCATCTGAGCCTCTGCTGCCAGCACCAGCATTTATGCATCAAACATCATGTTAGAAAAAAAAAAGAAGATTTTTTCCACCCTCTCTTAATTTGTCATGCCAATTGCTTCCTTTGAGAAATTCCTATCATGGCTCTCGCCTTGATGTGTCTTCTGTAATTAAGGCCCAAATTGTTTTGATGCTAGTGTAATCACATTAGCCTTTGCAGAGGAGAAGGGTGAAATTGGACTTGTTGCTCCAGCGCTTGTGAGAAGGCAGCAGCCTGCGTGGAGTTTATGGATTATGAAACAAAGAACTGTCAGAATGCATCGTGCTCAAAGCTCCCTCCCATATGGCGCTCCATTACCGGGCCTGTCAGAGCTGAATGCATGGCCACAGACATAATCAGCTCATCTTCCATATAGTTAAAGACAAGAATGAGATAAATGCTAGGGAATGGTATGGGAAAATGGCTCAATTGTATTTGAAATATTTTGTATATTTGAGCTCATATTTTATATTTTCTTTCTGTTGATTTCTATTTCACAGTGGTTAATGAATTAGTTTAAAAAGATAAATTTAATATTATTAATAAAATTGATGAAATCAGTGGATATTAAATTATATCAAGCTCATTTTTAATGATGATACTTTAATGTATCAGTTAAAGGTATTTTTTTTCCTAATACATTGGCATGCATTTTCTTTTAACCTAATTATTAGGTCCTAAAATAGTTGAATAAAACTAGGAATGCATGTTTTCATTTAGAATTTCTCATATACAGCCCTAAAAGTTGGGATCATTTAAAGCCGTCAATAAACAGAAATTGTTACAATTTTCAACAATTTAAAATAAAGAAAAGGAATTTTCACTAACATAGTAATTATTCAATATTCAAGTTACTACACTATGTCTAGGCCACTCTATACATTTTTTATTTATTTGTTTGTTTATTTGAATTTAAGAATGTTCATCAGAGTTAGCTTGTTAAGCCAGAGTCAGCGTGAGTGGGTGTGTCTTTACAGTAAAAAGGGAGCAGACCAACTACTAATAATTCTGAAATTAATGAGACTCTTTCAGTCATTCCTAATGATGTATATTTAGGGGGAAAAACTAAAATAGAAATGCTTCTGTGGGTAAGGCTTGAATCAATTTGACAGACACGTTTTTTCCTAATCACTCATCATCATTGTCTTGCTTTAAATTAAAAATAAATAAATAAATAAACCATAATAGTCCTGTTTTAGTTAGTTGTTTGTGTTTCTGCATAGTATATACCAAAACACACAGCTCACAGCAAGATGATCCCGGGCTTGGCGAGGGTGTTTCTATGTGCAGTTTGCGTGTTCCTCCTGTGCTTGAATGAGTTTCCTCAGGGTACTACAGTTTCTTCCCACAGTCCAAAGACATGCACATTAGGCTATCTAGCTGTGTTAATTTGCCCCAAGGTGCGAGTGTATGTTTTCCCTGCAATGGTGAGATTTTCAGGGTGTACACTACCTTTGCTCAATGTCGACTGAGATAGACTGCAGCATACCTGCAACCCTAATAGGATCAAGCAATTCAGCAAATGAGTGAGTGAGTGTTACTCAACTGTCACACGGTCAAATTTGAACTTGCATATTCATTGCTATAATCAAAGTAATAAAAGCAAATGAAAAAATGCACAATGGCCAACCCTGATCAGTTTTATAGTGAGAAAAGAAACTCTAAAGTGAATAGTAGTGTGCAGTGAAGATTATACACCACCACTTTTGTCTACAAGAGCGCAGAATTAAAAGAAGTGAAAAATTACTTCTCTTTAATTTTTTACTGGAAATGTATTGAACAATGCTATTGTAGGCAATGAGAACCAAAAAAAAATCATTCTGACAAGTATATTGATGATTATATACTTAACAGAATGAAGATAAATCAGAAACCAAGTACTATTGAAGTATTTATTTCATGTAATATTGGATCATATCGATGAGAATAAGTAAACAAACAACAATATATAGTAATAACAAAAATAACAGTCTTTTTTTTTTGAGAAAAAAAGGCAATATTTATTGTGGCCACCCTTTACTTTGATTACAGCATTTAACCTTTCGGTCATAGTGTTCACATATTTTTTTAATTTCTTCACTCGCTAAACCGTTCCATATGGTTTGAAGAAGTTCATTCATGCTATGCAAAAGTCAAAAAAAGAACATTTGCGACACCTTTTCAGTGTTTTGTTTATTAGCCATACTTTTACCTCAAAATACTTGTTGGAATTATTTTTTTGGTTCTTGTTGCCTACAATTGCATTGTTCAATACATTTTCACCAAAAAATTATAGAGAAGTCTTTTTATTAGGAGCCTTTTTAGACAAAAGTGGTGGTGTATAATCTTCACTGCACTCTACTGTGTGTTTGTAAATTACAGCCAAGACCTGAGGGATTCCCTTATCTGTGTGCTCAGGGTTCCTCAATCTTAACCTTGTAGCTGCACTTTTTTTCTGCAGATGGACGCTGCTGACTGTGCACACTTAGCACCTTTCTCATCATCCATCTTCTTTAATGAGGGAGGATGGCGTTAGATGATTAGCCATTAGGAACGAATGGCTTTCTCTGAAATGCCTGGTAGTAAAGGGGGGTGGGGGGGCATTAGCTGGCTTTGGGGCTGTCTAATATTACTATAAATCTTAAACCCTGCTGTGTGTGAGGCGAAGGACACTCTCGTGTCACTACTATTATTTTTATTAAAATTTGTCTTCGCACAAAGCTTGTGTCCACTTTAGTTTCCACTCGTAGCTTTTTACTGCCTGTGAGTTCAAGGTTTTAAAGCTGAATAGCAGCAGCGCAGATGATAGGAATAAAGGAGCTCTATTTGTGAACTGTGGGATATGATTAGTGATTTGCATCCATGGAACTCAGCAGTTGTGGCTCAGTGGTTAAGGCTCTGGGTTACTAATCAGAAGGTCAGGGGTTCGAATCCCAGTACCACCAAGCTGCCACTGTTGGGCCCTTGAGCAAGACCCTTAATCCTTAAAGCCCACTTGCCTAAATGAGATAAAATGTAGGTTGCGCATCTGCCAAATTCTGTAAATGACAATGTAAAATGTATTTATCATGCATGTGTATCTGATTCTGTAGCTGCCTCCCAAACCACCTTTCAGAAGTGGAAACTCTGCAGAGGCCTCAACAATCACGGCATTCAGTAAAGCATGGCGATTGATCAGTGCAGGAAGTGTATATGCTTCCTAGAGTTTAAAGCCCTTTGAGCCATCACTGCAGATTCGATAAAAGGCTTAGAGAAGATTCTGTCCTCCTTGGAAGCAGTCAGTGAAGAATTCAAAACAGCTTTGATATTTTACCTCATAGTAGAAACTTTTACTTATAAAGGAAGCATTTTATTGTTCAGGAAACTCAAATAAATGGATTAATAATACACACCTGGAATGATATTCAAATTTGAATGTGTGACACACACAAAACAGAAGATTTATAGAGTCTCTGTCGGTGGCAATATTTTTTTCCAGAAACTTTTACATGTTCTCCTGTACGCTGCTGTTTCTAGCTTGTTTCTGCTCGAGCCTCCTCTCATCCAAGTCATTATAATGTAGCGGGATGGCTGCTACTACAATCGATTACGCTGTCTACTCTCATTTACTTTACAAGGGTTCCTAGTTCCAAAGAGCTTACAGAGAGGCTATTTTTCTCTCCTCCCGTCTCCTTTTTGATTAAGAGGATGTGTAAATAAGGACACAAACTCCCATCAATGCATGCCAATCTATTTATTGATGCTTAAGGATCATTCTCAGTGTTCCTTGAACACTTCTCTGTGCTGAACAATAGAGCCTCGCCCATCACACACTAGTACAAGAGAGCACTCGTCCAGATATCTCGGAGGGTGAAAAAATTAGGTGCATTGACAGATTTTTTTTTGTGTGTGCAATTTTCTGCCCTCATTATTAAGGAATGATACTATGAGCTCATTTGTCAGAGTAAGGAGAGATGAAACAACTTTTAGAGCCACTTGAGGTCTTGGTTTGTGCATATATTCAGACTCAAGAAATTTTTCACAAATTAAAGGAAAAAACAATGGATCTGTCATTCTGTGAGGACATTTTGCTGGATTAGATTGGGTCCATTTCTTCACCTAAAAGGAAGAGCCACTGTGGTTCACTCACTTACTTGCTGAACCACTTAATCGGTGTGTTAGGGTCACGGAGAGAAGGCAGAGTGCACTCAATGGCTGGTCAGACCATTGCAGGGCAACACACACAGCCACTCACACTCACACTTAGGGGCAATTTGAAACAGCCAGTTAGCTTAATGTGCATGTCTTTGGACTGTTTGAGGAAACAGGAGTACCCAGAGGAAACCCACATAAGCACAGCGAGAACGTTCAGTCTCCAAACAGAAACAGCCGAGCCTGGGAATCAGACCCAGGACCTTCTTGCTGAAGTTGACGTGCTAACCACTGCGCCACTGTGCTGCCCCACAGCAAATACGTAGTTATTCTGTCTTAATGGGAGTGGTCTCTTCCTTTATGACTCCGCCCCCAAGCTACAAGACAGTACAGCTGCGCTAAATTGTTTGATGAGTGTGAAAATTACGTAAAACATATGCTATGGTTAGTGATTAGCACTTTATGTACAGGGAAGGTTTAATTTTGTCCTTTTACGGTATGTTAACAGTTTCATCTATAATTCATGTTCATACATGTATTTATTTGATTTATTTTAGAGTCATGACAGCATGACTTCATGGCATACAAATACATAAATATTGATAAATGATTTATTCCAAGGGGCAACACAGTGGCTTAGAGGTTAACACATCTACCTCACAGCAAGACAGTCCTGTGTTCAAGCCATGTGCCCATCATGGGCGTTTCTGTGTGGAGTTTGCCTGTTCGCCATGTGCTTGGGTGGGTTTTCACCGGGGGCTCCAGTTTCCTCCCACAGTTCAAAAACAAGCCCGTTAGGCTAATTGGATATCTTCAATTGTTTCAAGGTGTGAGTGTGAGTATGAATGGTTGTGTGTGTTGCCATGCGACGGTCTGGTGAGCTGTTCAGGGTGTACCTCATCTTCGCCCAGAGTCAGCTGAGATGGGCTCCAGCCTCCCCACAGTCCTAAATAAAGGATAAAGCAGTTGAGAAAATGACATGAACAGATCTTGACCATCATGTATACCGAATGGGAGATTTGACCAGAGTGGCTGTCTTTAACCGTCATCTAAACATTGATTGGAGTATCTTTCAGAACTAGTGACTTGTAGAATCTGCACCAGGATGAACGGACTAGTTGTTCTTGTGGTTGTACTAAAACACCTTTTGTTGTTTTGTTCCTTTTAATTTTTCACATGGCTGTGTGTATAGTATATAGGTAGTAAAATAAAAACACTTGGGTGGATATTATGATTTAAATAATGAAACATGAAAAAAAGAATGGAAAAAAGTCATGCTGGTGGATGAGGGTTTGCATGCTAAAATGATTCTAATAATGATAGTATCTCACTTTGTGGGATGTGTGGCTATGGTTTGTGCACCTGAAAGTGTGTGTGTGTGTGTGTGCGTACTCTCTTTTGAGAAAGACTGCAGGCAGTCATCCGGAAAGCACAGCTTTTTCCTTGTTTAATATGCAACATGCAATCTATGTCCCATCTCTCCTCTGGGAAGGATATGCCGCATTGGTAATAATATCTGATTTGGTTGTGTACCTCTTCCCTTCAAATACATCGAACTGCTCCGGGCACCCTCAGCTGTTTAAGCAAAGGTCAGTGGAAGACTCATTGATTTAGCATTTTAATTTTATTTGTGCTGGGCTCCGAGGGGGACTGGCATTAAGCGTGGCGGAGACTCTTTGTTTTGTAAGAGGCTGTGAATGTCTGCGTGTCTGCGGAGACCAGGCCTGCCTCGCTCTCTGCTTAATAAGTGTGAGATGCGCCGCAGACACCTCTGTAATAGCCACTAACACTTATTATCCTGCCCGAGATTGGAAATCCACATGTTGTCATTGAGGGATCTTGTGGAAAAAAAAAAGAAAGTTTAGGAAAGGAAAATAGAGTCCAGAAATAAACACCCCTCGCCCTTTAAATGCACAGAACTTTTATATGATGTTTCACTAGCACCCTGTCACTCTGGCTAAGTGCAGCAGAAATTGTTTCAGATGCCTGAAAACAGCTTGCATGGTTCACATGGATGGCTAAATGAATGGAATGATCCTTTTGGGGGGGTTACAGACAGAAAACCTTAAGATCACCATGCTGCTGACACACAGAAGCAGATGTTGTTTTGTTCTGTTGTGCCCTCTCCTTCGTCTGACTTTGCCGGGGCTGTGGAGAGACTGCAGCATATCACATTCTTCATTAAGGGATTCTGTTAGCCACTGTGCTAGTCAGCCTTGTCATTAGGCAGCCCAGAGTGCTTTTGATTGGCTGCCAGCTCCAGTGGCAGGCTGGGAGCTCACTCTGCCGATACTGGCCTGAACTCTGACACGGATGGCCAGAGAGATCGTTACCTGATCCCTCACACAAGGTTTTCTACTAATTAAGACAGCACATGGAGGGAATTGTTCTTGAGTAGCTTGAGCTGTGATGGTTCAGTATGTTTTTAACACATACAGCAGTGCTTTAGTTAGCAAGGCTTTATCTCATATTAGTGCTAATGGTTGTGGGTGTTGGTTGTGGGATGGACTGACGAGCTGTATAGGGTGTACCCCACCTTTGCCCAGAGATGAGCTCCAGCCTCCCTGTGACGCTATCAGGATTAAGCAGCTCACTGAATGAATGAATGATATATATATATCTCGTATTAATCCCACAAGGCAGTGGGAGGTTTGGTGCCTTGCACAAGGGCACTTCAGCCATGAAGATGGAGGAAGGGAAGGTGCAGCTCACTTCAGGCTGGTTTGCAAATTGAACCAGCGAGCTTCTCTAAGCATTAGGCTATGGTTGGCGGTGGGATTTGAACCCACGCCTTCGAAGAGACTGGAGCCTTAATCCAGCGCTACCCACATGGTGTAAATATAGAATATATTACATATTGTCAATATTAGTACAACGCGATAGTGCACATGCTTTTACTACCTTCATATAAACATCATATATATCATTATACATGATTGATTTCTGTTCCAAGGTTTACAAATAGTTCTCATTTGGTTTGTGAGCTGTGTAATTTTGGTTGTGTTTGTGCTGTGTGAGAGGCATCTAGCATAGGGTACATCAGGTACAGCAACTCCCAGCAGCCCCCACCACCCTGCTCCTGCCGCGTCCCGAACGTCTGCTGAGAAATTGCTCCTGACAGCTGATTTGTTGGTTGTCAGAAGTGGTCGTCGGACGACTGATAAGGGTGCGGAGGCCCAAGATGGAAAACTAACTGCTTCTCATGATTTCAAAGGCAGCCCCATCAAGGCATGAGCTGCAGACACATGTAAATGTCTCCCAGCAGAAGAGTGACATTTTCATTGGACTGGTTTTCCTTTTTAAAAAGGGACCCCTAGTATGATTTAAACTCATACATTTACTTAAAAAAACCCTCAAGGCATATTCTACCATAAATGTTAATTTTTTTTACTTTTTATTTACTCTTACTTTTAAAAAGAAATATGGTTATTGCCATTACAGCAATATGCAGGCACAATGTAACAAAGAACAAAGGAAGAAGAATGGCTCATAAGGTGGGATAATCAGGCCCCGAGAGAGCGCAACCTCGGCCAGAGACAGAAATCTGTGACATCTTTTCTGATTAGCTGACGCAGCAGGCCGGCTCTGCAGTGTTTAAGGGTATAAAAGCAGTAGATGTGGAAATAGCCCTAGGGTGGCCGGGTTGAGACAGGCGGATCTGTCAAACACAGTGGACGCATCAGGTATAGCGAGAGAAAGAGATTGAGGCATCAGAAGGTTACCATCTCAGGTCCATATGCCTGTCACCCAAGGGCTTACCAGGAAAGGTGCAAAGAAATAAGAGAACAGGACATAGACACAGGATGAGGGTTATACATCAGAGCCAGGAGTGCAGAGTGGGGCATGGTCCAGCCTCCAGCCAAGCATCAGCCTGAGGCAACAAGAGGATGCCCTAATGGGCTCATACAGGAAGCCATTGTCAGAGGAGAGGTCACAGTAATTGGCTGCAAATTGCACTCCAATATCCGCCCATGAGAACGCGACCCAGAGGCTCCCATAACTCATGTCATTCCAGGGATGTCAGGTGAGGACACTGCCGCACCCTGGCAGGAAGAGGGAAGGAGCTTCCTTTTATCCAGAAGATGAATTTGCACAAGTGACATTAGGGCATTAAACATACATCACCTTCTAGTCGGTACATACAGAAATGACCACCATTAACCTTTACTGCGCTCCAACCTGAAGGGCTTGTATATTTACACTCTGACTCGTGCTCCAGATATTAGTACACTATCCATTGACCTGATACTTCAACAGTGCCCGGTCCATTTATGATAAATTCCCATTCTTACCACAGAGGACACACACACAAATCTGGTTCTTATGAAGTCAAAGAGCATGTACAGTGGTAAATGTTCTTCTACCCAAACCAAAAGAACTGTACTTATAATCACTCAGAGGTCACACCGAGTCACAGCGGAGCCCGGAGGATTGTTTATCTGACGCCCTCTTATCAACCCTCCGGCTTTTTTATCTGCTTTTATCACAGTAGGCATGAAGAGGGCTCCACGGCTTCCTGTTTTAGGTTCTGGTACAACTACATTGACCCGCTGACCCTCAGCCTTATCTCATACTTTCTGAAAAGCCAGACGTTGCGTCTAAGTGCAGCGGGGTGCCATGAGCTTTTTTTTCCCCCCGGCTTCCTTTTTGGCTTTGTCTCTGGTTGTTGAAGGGAGGTTCTGAGCTATTACTGATGGGTGTGTGGGTGTGTTTCTGTCTGTGTTTGTGTTGGTATGAATGCTTCAATGGCCTGTATGTAAGGGTGTTTTTTTTTTTTTCATTTACGATGACTAGTTCTTTTTCCATAGGTTTGAATGCGCTTTTGTTATTCTCCTGATCCTTAGTGAAACAGTAGGATTTTGAGACAGTATTTTTTAAGGTTGAAAGCTCTTCGCTGAGACATTTAGCTGTATGGAAAATAGTGTGTCATGCGTTGAAACACCAGCAAAGAAACACCAAATATTTAGTAATGGGATTCAGATGCAGGGTTGGCTCTATGAATCTCATTAAATGGGCTTTGAGCTTCCTGCCTCTCCGAGGAACACATTCAGAGCTATTTTAATAATGCCCAGGTCTTCATCTCTTTAACAGCAAAAGAGCCCCTGCGTTGTACTGGATACATAATTTGCACATCATTAGGATCCAATAAAGTGTAGATTGCTGCATGACTCAATGACTCATTTATGTCTGCACCATGCAACATTAGCAATCAACAGATATTTGTTGCTTTTCCTGTTCATTTAATGGTTTCTATATCAGTTTACTTCAATTATGTGCTTTTTCTCTCCTCTTCTTCTCCCATCTTCCCCTCTCTTTGTTTCCTCTCCTTCTCCTTCTCTTTCTGCTTCCGTCTTCTGCAGGATTCGGCTTTGTAACTTTCGAGAACGAGGATGTGGTGGAGAAAGTCTGTGAGATTCATTTTCATGAAATCAATAATAAAATGGTAAGTCAGTTTCACCTTCATTTTTTTCTGACTGGGGCGGGATTAATATTTGATAGCAGAAGCTGAGTCAGTTGTTATGACAGCTGGGAGACTGGCTGGGTGGCCTTGAAGCAAGCAAGCAGGGAGTCTTCCCTATTCCCTGCCATCCTGGTTCTGGGCGGTGGCGTGATATTGGTGTGCACTGGCCACAAAGCATGAAATTGTGTCTTGGTGCCCTGTCCACCAGACTGGGACAGGGAACCTGTCCATTCCTTTAGCTGCTATTCCTTCAGCCAATCAGAGCTGGAAGAAGAGCTGGCATCCATTTAAGTGCCCTGTTAAAAGTGTATGGTGGAAAGATTGTGCGGAGATTTAAAATCATAGCCTTGGCAGCGTGAGCACTGTTCTATTTGACACCCTGCTTACTGTTTTATAGTTTCTGTTGAATTTTTTATTTGAGTTTTCACCTGCGTGGGCTTTTCGAATGAATGGTGCATGAGGGACAGGGTTGCGACCCTGAGGCTAAGACGGGAAGGACACCATTTTGACTAGCAAAGCATTCCTTTGACACGCACTGTGTAGCATTAAATTCAGTGCAAGTGGGAGGACTTCTCTCATTTCACTTTATCTCCAAGCTGCAGAATCATTAATGAACGCTAGAAGGGAATTCCTTAAAAGTAATATTAAAAGGCACTTACGGGGCTCAAACATCTGACCTGTCAGACTTCTCATAGCAGCTAACTTGCAGATGTAGAAGCTGTAACTGAAGCATCTGCTACCTTTGTCAAGCAATGAGTCCCCATTTTTCTGATGAAACGGAGCGACACATGGAAACTGGATGCTGCCCACAATACCCTCCTGCACACTACAAGCACATTATTGATTTTGATATAATATTGCATCAAATTCTCGCATTGTTCAGGGAGCACTGAGCAAATTTACCCTTTTTTTTCCTTTAGTCGATCTCTCTTAGCAGGAAACTGGCTATCCATCGACTGGCAGCATTAAATTGGACCATGGGGGGATTGCATGCATCGTTAGTACCAGTTGGGGAGTTTAAGGAAAAAAGGAATATGATTGGGTGGAGGGAGGAAATATCATCTGCTGCATCCATTATTGGCTTCCATCCATCTAAAAATGACAACTCTGTTATGTTTTTACTGGTCAGCATGGACAACATTGTTGGGTATTAGGCAGAAAAAGCAAGAAAGGAACGAAGGGAAGCACACCAGAAAGCGGTTTTTGAAGCAAATCCCACCGTTTCTCTGTGTTTGCTTTTTCCTAGTGATATCAAATGCTGCCGTCAAGTTGCTTTTGCCAGAAAGATCAAAGTGGTCTCTGAAGCATCGTTCACTCGCAAGCGCTGTGTGAATATTTGACTTGCTAATTCATCCATGGTAATATTGTTATTATGATGAATATTTCTCAGAACGGCAGTAATGATATCCCTCTGCTAGCAGAGGTCCAGCTTAATACGTACACTGCTTGGTTGGTCTGCAGCCATCTCTCGAAGCACCATCTGTGACCCACTAGCCCTGATCTTCGGGTGAGTGGAGAAGCTCTTTTTAGAGAGGCTCTGATGACCCAGAGAGGCCACTCAAAAGCTGCCAGGGCTCTGGAGGGCCTTAAGTGGCTCTGAATGGCTCCAAGCGCAGGAAAAATTGGAGCATCCCAGACCCCAGGCTTGCCGATCATCTCTGGCATGGATGTACAAGCTACTGTTAGAAATTCAAGAGGCTGGAGCAATAGAGCCCTTGACCTGATCGAGTCTGGTGTAGAACAGGATCCTGGGACTTGTGCGTGTGTGATCTGTGATCTGTTCTATTAAAATGAAATCTACATATATGGTAGGATAACCATCATCTCTGCTGTCTGGTGTAGGACTTCTTACTTCAAACCTTGGGGGAGTGAATAGTGGGGGGTGATAATTGTATTAAATAGTATATAGTATTTTTGACATTTATGAAGAAACATAAGTGCATTTCATCTGTATACATAAAAGTCGTAAGCCTTTTTTCCAACTAAAACGCAGTCCGTTGTGTAATTTCTTTGATTAAGCAATGGCTGCATTCAAATACCCACATCCAATGTGGTTTCTCATCAGTTCCTCTTTCGAACATATTCATTCACTCATTTGCAGTACCGCTTAATCCTACTAGGGTTGCGAGGAGGGTGGAATTTTTATTCACATTCACACCTAGGGGCAATTTGGAGCAGCCACTTAGCCTAATGTGCATGTCTTTAGACTGTAGGAAGAAACAGTTATGCCAAGAGGAAACCCACTCAAGCACGTTGAAAAACATGCAGACTCCACACAGAAACGCCCTTGCCAAGCCCGGGACTCGAACCCAGAACCTTCTTGCTGTGAGGGAAATGTGATAACCATGTGCCGCCATCAAAACATACAGTATTTTAGAGGATAAATCAATATCAGTAATCAATAATTCACTTCGTTGCCATTTATGTTGCTTGCAACTGAATCCATAACACACCAACCACAAAGAATGCGTAAGATGCTGCTACAGGACAAAGTGGCAAATCTGCTATGCTACAGTATACTACTGGGCCGAAATGGGCTAGAAAGAGCTCAAAATTAGTGGGTGTGTCTATCTGTGTAATCACATAGCATAGCTTTTGCTGATTGGCTGCATAAACCAACTGCACTGGACTCTTAACAGTTAGTACACAACTGTGCTGTGTTTTTTATTCTATCATTAGTGGTGTTACACTTGTTTTTAGAAAATTACAAATAACCTCTTTTTTTTTAAATGTTTGGTAACTTCAGACAGGATGATGTGGATGCTCAAAATAAAACCTTATACTGAATTTTCTTTTACTTTTTAAAGGCTTTTCCCCCCCGAGGCTTAGCCCAGCCAGCTCATTGATACAAACTCCTGGTTATTTTTACAGGTGGCACATTGTACAGTATTTATAGTATGGAAATATAGAAAATGCCAGCGTTTTACTATGGGATGGGTTTTCTCAGGCCTCCACGGATATGCTTAAACTGATCCAATGGCACAGTTTCAAATTCCAGGTTTTTTAGGTCCTGCCGTCTCTGAAGGTAAGTGGAGCGGGAGCTACAGAATGGGCTCCATCCATCTGTACAATTTATTAATGTGAAAACTTTAGAAGGAAATGATATAGAATCACCATATTTGGTGTATGGGTTTCCTTCAGGAGCGAATAGGGTGGGGTTGCATATGGATTACCTTGACCTTGTTTCAAGGTCACACAGTTAAATTTTGAGCAGTCTGTGCACAGCGAGAAAGCTCTGTATGCACTATGGGAACGTTTTGTTCGTATGAAGTAAGATTATGTCTAGTTACGGGTACAACCTCATTCGTCCACCCCAAGCCAGGTCATTTCTAAGCAGACGCCTTGCTCATCATCCACATTTTTCATCATCCACACTCCTGAGCTTGAATTGTTTCTTCATGGCCCTGAGCTTCATGGGCTTCCCTGCTGGTCCTGTTGACGATGTGGGGGCAGTTGGATGGAGTAGGAGAGACGTTTCTGTCAGAGGCTGGTGAAAAGTTGAGACTATGAGAGTTGGATCTTGAGGCTCCTTTGGGTGCAGCTGCTTCCTCAGGTGAAGGTGTGTGCGGAGGAGATGGAGTTTTGAATGTTTGTCTGGGGGATGGCTGCTTCTCCTGGGGTTTCTGCTTCTTGACTCCCCCACGCCTTATTTTAGGCATCGTGTACAAACATCACGTGATCAGTTCATATCTGCACATTATGTGGAGAGCCGCACACAGCTCGTTATCCAGCCATTTAAACATTAGTTAGTATTCATTAATATTTGTTCTGGTTTGTTAAAGATAAGTTATCAATCGTTTTGATTTTGATCAGGTGTGATGTAGCACTGTAAAACTTTTTCTTAAAAAAAAAATCTTTTTTTAAGAACCCTCCCATTTTTGTGGCTTTGGTTATCTATAGTATCTCTGAATCCAGTTAACCAACCATGCTTTTTCTACTCAGTTCAAAACACAGAAATACAATGAAAAATATATTATTTTCGTTAAGTATATCAAGCATTGCTTGAATACCTATTAGCTACCCAGATATTACTTCACTAACATACGTTATACTATGAAAGTCAAAAGAAAATAGAATAATGAGGTGGATACAGAAACAGTCACTTGTCATTGTTTCGTTTTTATCCTCTTCTAATATTATCTCTTGCTTTGTGCCATGTGCTGAAATTACACACTTACACAGTCCTAACTCTGTTCTTCTGTCATCCTTCTCCACTCTCCTGCATGGATGGAGGGTTGGAGGTTAACAGTGAACAGACTTGATGAGAGCTTCAGTTCACCTGCTCCTTTTCAGACAGCTGGGAAACATCTGGACTAGATGAAAATAGCTTGAGTGTGAGCAGCCACTGGAGCTGAAGGAGAAGGTTCATGGCCAGTGATATGACCTCACACCATTCTCTGTGTGTGTGTGTGTGTGTGTCTGTGAAGGGGCGTTCAATACTAGGCTAATTTTAGTGTGAGTGAGAAGTCAGAAGGTGTTATTTATAGTGTCGGGCCTGTTTGACACAGTGGAAGAAGTGACTGCATCCTGATGTGGAATAAACTCTCTTCGAATCTTCGTTTGCACATTATAGTCTTTGCGCTCTTTCTTTCTTTTTCTACATTTCAGGCCTTTGACAAAAAATAAACGTCTTCAAAGATAAATCACGTCAGACCTTTAACATGCTATGGCAAGTCAACTATGAAAATTCAAATGAAAAACAGAAACATTTTTGCTTATAATACAAAGATCGGATTTGTACGAGTCTACCAGCATCCCCAGTTAACAGTTTTATATTGTGCTTCCTTGCAAAAATGCTTAAGATAATCCAATTGTGAGGAAATCTTTGGTGCACAGCTTTCTTTAACTAGTTCCAAATGTTTCGGTTAACGTTTACACCTGGGCAGTAACAGGTCCGTTTCAACATGTCGATCTTCCTCTACAGAAGCCATTCCTTTAATAACTTAGATTTGTGCTTTGGGTCATTATTGTGCTGGAAGAAAGCACTGTTGTTCATCTTCAGCTCTCAAACATGCTGTTGGAATAAATAGACTGAGATTTGGAAATGTCCATGATTCTGCGGGCCAAAAGCATGATGCCGCTGCCACCATGTTTCACTATGGGAGGATCACCAGACCAGAATACATTTTGCCACATTGTTTTAGGAAATTTAAGGAGGATGACAATGTTTTTTTTAAACATGAGAAAAGCTATCCCTCTAACCACCCTGGCACATAGCCTAGATAGGTGAAGAATACATGGGATTGCTATTACATTCAGACAGATAGACAGGTAGATATCATATATTCTTACAGCAACTTTATCTTTACTGAGGGTATCCTAGAAGCCTCCCTAATAATTTTTTGTCTGTCAATTTTAGAGAGTTATCTTATTTTTGGTAATGTCCCAGTGTACTGAAAAAAATTATATCTTAGCAGGTTAAACTATGTTGTATATAGTCAGAATGACTGGACTTGGACATCTTGTATTTCTTAATAGATTACAAGACATGACATGACAATCTGAGATCATAAAACCTTCTAGATTGGAACCAACTTATTCCAAGATTTTTAGTCAAGTCAAATGATCTGTCCATTCAGCAAGATAATTTCACTGATATTAAGTAATTTTCTCCTCAGATTCAGTGCTTATTTTTGTGAAACGTATCCTGTAATGAAGGAATGTGCAGACCACTTAGTGGCACTCTACCAGGTCCCTCTTTCTCTTCGTCTCTACGATACAATGTCCCAGTGTATCACATGATGTACGCACTCTGTGACACCTTCACCTACTGATTGAT
Organism: Neosilurus hyrtlii; assembly: GCA_028564935.1. NCBI lineage: Eukaryota > Metazoa > Chordata > Actinopteri > Siluriformes > Plotosidae > Neosilurus > Neosilurus hyrtlii. The sequence continues at coordinate 15,400,740 of JAOUQZ010000049.1, read as the reverse complement.
CTACATATTTTGTGATGATGTCACTTGGAAGGGCACTACCACCCTGAGTTTTATGCAGTGGTTGTGGAATGTCCCATATAATGGGGTAGACCACTTAGCAATACTCAAAACGATCCCTCTGTCTCGTTGTTTTGCTATTTCTTTGTCTCTCTGTCACGTTGATGTCAGACAATCACCCCATATGTGACATCACCTATTGATTAAGGCCCACACTCTGTGATGCTCCCACCCTGGGACGTCTCACCCACAGAGCTTTTTATATACAAAGTATATACATACATATGCAGTGCATTTATTTTTGCATCATTACTCTTTTTCATTTTTGTTGTCTATTTCATCTTTGGTCGTAGCCATAACAGACTTTTTATTTTTGATAACAGGGCTTTACAGAATAATTTTCTGCTCAGTCACGCCCACCCTGTGTGTGTGGTGGGCGACGCCATGCCATGTTGTTTCGTGCCTGTTCCAGTCTGATGTGAATTCTTTCCTCACGTCCTCCTCACCAAAGTCCTTACCTCCTGCGGGCAGTGTGAAGATTACCACTCTTATTTCCTTCAGAGTTTCCTCCACCTTCCTCTTAGCTTGCTCTGGATGCCCAGCTAGCCCACCGCCTGCCTGCTGCGACTCGGCCCATTAGCATGTATGATAAGTGACGAAAGTGTCGGCTGGCCAATTTGGCGTCTGCCTCGCCACACTGAGGGACTGGCCTGCAATATCATAGGAAGATGATCAACCGCTGTGAGGAGAGTAGAAAAGAAGGAGCAGTTTAGGATAAGAGAAAAATTCTTTATGTCTCTTTCTTCTTTCCTTGAAACCCCGTCTTTGAGGCTGAGTTGGATGCTGACAAGCCTGAAACCAGCCTTCTGTTTATGTACAAAAAGGATGTTAAATGCTATTTAGAAATGGATCAGTTGATTTGTGCCCTGTAATTTGTCCAAATCCTTTTATCTTTTTTTCTTCTCTCCCAAATCTAATCCACTGTTTATTGCTGCTACCATCTTTGGCGACTGTAGGTGTGTTTATACTCATGCAGTAGTGTCTTAAGAGTTATTTGAGGTAATAGAGGGGGATTGTGATATTTGAAAGGATCACAGTAATTTAGCTGGTTGTAATGGAACATGGTATTTCTGCAGTGCTCGCTGAGATCAGGAAGTGTCAAAACAGAGAAAAGAGGACATTTCAGTGCTTTCTCCTTTTAAATTACAGGGAATAAGAAAGAGGGGAGATAAAGAGAGAGAAAAGGGAGTGTGCAGGGGGAATGTTCTCTTTGTACCTGACCTTGCTGAAACAACACATTGATAAAGAATGATATCGTAGTGATTACTGAGCAGTTATAGCTCTTTTACGTTGCATATGAAATAGATGTACTAAACGTCATTTGTTTGGCTTTTTGAGTATAGCCTCCAGTTTTGCCTTTCAGCATCTGGATGTAGTTTTCATTGTAATGTTCAACTGAAACAGACATTCTATTTGTGGGGCATTAAAAGACTCTGACAGCCTTTTCTTTTTGTTGGCAAATATAGATTTCTGTGTCAGGAGGAAGAGCTGTTAGTGTATCAATAATGTACACGAGCCCCAAGTCTCCGATGTAATTTCATTCAGGTTGCGATGAATTATGTCTCTGTGTTAAGCTGCCTGTGGGCAAAAAGAGCACAGACTTGATCCTTTTTCCTCCTGTGTCATATCTGTTTTATCTATGAGAGCCCTCCCACCTCCCAAAAAACAGAAAGAGTGCAGCGTGTTCCATTTGCCCCCGTGAAAGGAATGTCCGATCTGTTTAGTTCAGGAACCGCTAATGATGAAGATGGAAGCATTTATGATTAAATAGTCTGTATGAGTCAGAGATTAATATTTACAGAAAGATCATCCTTTGCAGCCTGAGCTCGTGTCTACAGATGGTTCACTCCGGTCTTAATGTGTGGAGTTTATTATGCCTTTTATCTTGTAACCTCGTGGGTGTGTCATACAACCGTGTTACAGTATAAGAGGTGTTGGTACACATATCAGTAGTTGACAGGGATCAGCTGGCTGGGATTGTGATAATCCTAATTCTCTGATTTCTTCACTGGTACATGATGATAGTACCCATCATGAAGTTCTTCTGCACTGTCAGTAAAGGCGGCAGTGTCAATGTTATTGTAATTACAAAGCATATTGCATCCAGCAGCTACTCCACTTTTTTTTTTTCATTTTCACCTTATAATACATCTACCAGGATAATGTAATGGATATATTATGGATATGTGATGGAGTTTTAGTTGGTTTCTGTGTGCCTGCCTGTAGAAAAATTCATTTTTCCTATATAAATGAGACTGATTTCTCAGCCAGCGCTAGACTACACGTGGGCTCGCTGCTGGGAATCCTAACGTCGTCATTTTGACAGGGGAGCTGAAGGTGTCCTTCATCCAAGGGCCTGCTTGTCTGGAAGGCGTGTTTATTTATGGCATTTGGTTAAGTGCCTTTCATGTCGGACATTATTTGGTCACCAGTTCTCAGGAGAGAGGCAGGCAGCTGGTGTTGTGCAGTGCTGCAATTGAAAAATATCTGAAGGAGTGAATCCGACTTTTGAAGTGCCGTCTTTCTTGTTGCTCGAGTGGCATTTTTTCCCCCTTCTAACTTTCTGAAGGTGAAGTAAATGTGCTTGACAGAGCAAAATGTAGGTGCTTTTAGCTTAGCTGGTTAAGATTTTAAAATGATAATAAGTGTAACTGTACTCATTACTCTTTCCTTTGCCAAACCGCTTAATCCTACTACAGTGGTGGATAGGCTGGTGCCTATCTCAGCCATCACTGGGTAAAGGCGGGGTATACCCTGAACAGCTCTCCAGATCATTGCAGAACAACTCACACACAACAATTCACACTCACACCTAGGGGCAATTTGGAATAGCCACTAAGCATAATGTGCATGTCTTAATCTGTGGGAGGAAACCAGAGTACCTGGAGGAAACCCATGCATGCACAGGGAGAACATGCAAACTCCACAAACAAAAGCCCGAGCCCGGGAATCGAATTCAGGACCTTCCTGCTGTGAGGCGGACGTGCTAACCACTACACCACCATGCTGCCCATATTCATTTTATGTATTATTATTTATGAACGTGAGTGAAATTTGAATAACCTTTTCATTCATTCATTCATTCATCTTCTGAACCGCTTATTCCTACTTAGGTTCGCGGGGGGGCTGGCGCCCATCTCAGCTGACTCTGAGCGAGGGCGGGCTACACCCTGGACAGCTCGCCAGGCCATCGCAGGGCCATCAGTCACACAACCATTCACACTCACACCTATGGGTGATT
>JAOUQZ010000049.1:15363448-15397342 GCA_028564935.1 Neosilurus hyrtlii | reverse complement strand
CTGTGCATGTTTTTGGACTGTGGGAGGAAACCAGAGTACCCAGAGGAAACCCACACAAGCACAGGGAGAACATGCAAGCTCCACACAGAAACGCCCGAGCTTGGAATCGAACCCAGGACCTTCTTGCTGTGAGGCGGACGTGCTAACCACTGCGCCACCGTGCCACCCAATAACCTTTATTTACATTCTAGGAGATGGTTTGAGGCAGAGCAAATGTGCAGTCAGGGTGGAAAGATTGTGAAAAAATTCCTCAGTTTCGTCTCACCTTCTTCTAAGATAGTCAGCAGTTTCCCTGCAAGCGACATCACTTGTCAGAAGGTCGTTTCATTGGTGGCAGCAGATTAGCAGATTGGATCAGTTCTGTATCTAACCAGCCAGCTAATAAGCTGACCGATCTCCTGCAGCCCTGTCTTACACCTCAGCCTGTTCACTTCAACCCGCCACTAAGAACAAAGACTCTAATGGCCCTCTTTGTTCCATTACAGCACGGCTGCACTTGCACCCTTCATTTTCTGATAATTAGTCCGCCTACTGAACTCTCTTTCTTTAGCTATTATCCTGTCTATGGTCAACTATAGATATTTAGCCCCATGTTCTCCTGCTGATTATTTTCTAGCTGTGGGTTAAGAGATGAGTGAAAGGCCAGGCAGTTAATGTTAAACATGGGCCCTGTGCCAGCAAGTAGATATGATAATGCATGCGATAATAAAAGAATATTATCACAGTAGGAGCCACTTTAGAGGTAAATAATGGTTAGAACCTTCATCTTAATGGAGATATGTAATGAAGTTAATATTAACATCACCTGACTGGTCTGAATACACATAGACAGCAATACACGGCCCCATACACAGCAAGCCGCAATGCATTGTGTGTTCAGTGTGTGGGATCGGACCAGCCGTACTAACCTTTGCTTTCTGTACGCATCTGTGAGCCATGTGCACCCATGACTGTCCTGCTAGTTCAATGGTTCTCTTTCCTAGAATCATCTTCGGTAGGGACTTACCATTGCATACCAGGAACACCCCATTAGACCTGCTGTTTTGGAGATGAACAGACCCAGTTGTTTAGCCATAACTATTAGGCTCTTGTCAAAGTTACTTAGATCCTAATGCTTCCTCATTTTTCCTGCTTGCAACACATCAACTTCAAAAACTGACTATTCACTTTCTACCTAATACATCCCACTCCATGGCAGGTGCCACTACAGCAAGATAATCAGTGTTATTCACTTCACTTATTTTGTTGTCATGGCTTTTTAGTGTGTATGCATGAACTATATATACGGCATATGTACACACTCACACCTAGGGGAAAATTGGGAACAGCAAATAAGCCTAGTGTTTGGAGAAACCTCGTCGCTAAGCCTGGGACTCAAATCCAGGACCTGGTTGATGTTAGGTAAACATGGTAACCACTACACCACTATATATATAGTGAACTGTATCCTATACTTTACATTAGTGTCCATTGTATTCTCAATTTCAGTGTTCATTTATGCTCTTATGCAATCAGGAAATCAGATAATAACTTTTGTTGGTTTCCCCCTGGCTACTGCGGTTTCCCACAGTCCAAAGACATGCCCATTAGGTTAATTGGCTGTTTCAAATTGCCCCTAGGTGTGAGTGTGGGTGTAAGTGGTTGTGTCTTGACCCTGCAATGGTCTGGTGAGCTGATCAGGGTGTACCCAACCAGTGTTGGCTGAGATAGGCTTAGGATAAAGGGGTTCAGCAAATAAGTGAGTGAGTGTGTTATTGTAATGTATATAACCATTATTGCATGTGCGCATGTGTACTAGAAATTGTATAGTTATATAACATGCAATTTTAATACCAGTTAAAAAATGATTGTATTGCATTATAGTTTGTATTACAGATGCTGTGTCTGAATGTACACAATGTGTGTTGCATTTACGTTACAGAAAAGTGTAATATAGTATGGAGTGCAGTTTTAAAAAGTTATATTACCTTCTGGAGTTATATTAAACATAAAGAAGCTGATTAAAGCATGTAAATGTGAACAGAAACAGAGGAAGTTGAACATATTTCTCCATCCAGTTGCATTTCTACAATACAGTATAACTTTATATTAACAGATGCTAAACCACGTGCAGTGTCCTGCTGCAGATGCGAGGAAAATGCCTCAGCGTATGCTTTGTGTAGACTTCACTGTTTAATGAAATTCAAATAAAGAAGTGCAAAATCAAGCTTTGTGTTAAATTAGCATCAAGCTAAATACAACACGAGTCTGAAAGTTGATTTGATGAGTTACGTGGTCTATCTGCTGGACTTTTGTAACCTTGTGTGAGCCTGCACAAATAATCTAAGATGCATTTAAGAAGATCCCCCTCCACTTTCCATTCTCTCTCTTCCCCCTTCTCTCTGTCACCTCCATCCTCCCACCATCCACCTCTGGAGAGTTCGCTGCCCAGCTCTGTGCTTTCACGTCATTAGCTGTGAGGTTCATATTTCCATTAACGAGTAAAGGAGCTCATCAGCGGCCTACCTCAACCAGTTGGCTAATTAGCTATGTAATAACGTGGAACAGCAGTCATGGCTCTTAACGGCTCATTGATGGGGAGCAGATCAGAAGCAAGTCCTTTCTGCGCCCATTAGCGGCACACCAATTGTATGAGGCTTTGTCGTTGAAACCACACACTGATATAATTACACGCGTCACACTCCTCTCACGCGTGTGCTTCCACACTCTACTCAGATCCATTGTTTAATTAAGGCATGTTGTGTTCGTACGACTGAGGAGCACTTTATATGTTTCTTGGCACTTAAAATACTTGTGCTAGAATTGGATTAGGTCTGGCACTTGTAATTTCTTTCCCACTTTACTTGGCTTACTGTAACTTTAATAGCTGAATATTCTATAAGGGCCATTCAGGAGTCATCAAGTGCTAAATTTCAAGGCTAATATGAAGTTCTGGTAATAAAAACCAGGAAAGTCCCAAAAAAAAAATACAGCAAGTATACAACAAGGCAGCACAGTGGCATGGGGCTAGCACTTACAGCTCGCAGCAAGAATGTCCTGGCTTCGAGCCCCGTGCTGGCGAGGCCGTTTATGTGTGGAGTTTGCATGTTCTCCCCATGCTTGTGTGGGTTTCCTCCCAGAGCCCAAAGACATATATTATGCTAGTAAGATATTCTAAATTGCTCCTAGGTGTTAGTGTAAGTGTGTGTGTGTGTGTGTGTGTGTGTGTGTGTGTGTGTGTGTATGTTTGTGTTGGCCGTGTGGCCTGGTGAGCTGTTTAGGGTGTACCTCACCTTCGCCTGGAGTCAGCTGGTATGGACTTTTGCCTTCCATGACCCTAATAAGAATAAAGCAGTTTGGAAATAAAAAATGATTCTGAAGGTTTTACTTGACTGAGAGTTTGAAAACCACATCATCTGTAGTTTGAGAAACAGAGTAGAGTTGACAGTACCAAAGCAAATGAAGGGAATATCATATCACCATGTTATTTTCATCGTCTCCTGGCTTAAATAAGGGCCCATCTTTAATCCCAGATGGAGAAACTCTATTGAAGTGCAGTGTGCACCACACAATGTGTTTGTTTGGCGCTGGTACTAGGGATGTAACCGAATATAAATACAATATTTGGAATGAACAGATAACATGTTCTAAACAAATATGGATATGAGAAAGAGGCACATAATGTCTTTCTTTTTTCGTTTTTGCCAGAAATGTCCACAGGTTGTCTGGTAGAGTCTACAGGTATGCATTGTGACAAGGATCCTGTAAGATGCAACAAAAAAGGTTGTATCAGTAGGAGGTTTTTACTTTATTACGGGCACAGTATTATGTGTTAGATATAAAACATGCAAGACAATAAAAGTCCGGGTTCATACTGATTATTTTAACTACCTGTACTAGGTTATGGTCATTCAAACCACTTCTTTACTTATATCTAATTAAAGGAATTCATTTGGTAATATTGCAGGCATGTGGACACAAAAATTCTAATTTGTTGAGTGGTATTTTAAAAATAGTTCTATTTGAATCTAGTTATGACCTCAAGAGCTATGAATTCTTAAAGCCTGGGTCCATATTTATTTATTTGTATTCCAGTTTAGACCCCAGCCACTACAGATACAGATATTTGGCGCACTATCAGATAAAGAAAGTGGCACTGTGTTACACATAGAACACTGAACTCAGCTATCTAAACGTGCCAGTTTCATTCGAACATGTATCCATGCCAGCATGGTGCTTCATCTCGATTCATTGTGTTTTGTGCTCTTTTGGATCCCAGACACTTAACAGTGCATTGAGGATGAGGGTGAAATGTCAGTCAGCACAGCAGGGAAAGGAGCAGGATATGGTGGCTGGCTCAGGCAGGGGGAAGGGGCGGTGGTGAAAGAGAAAACGCCCTGGGTGGAATTGGTTCAATGATGAGGACCAGGCGAGAGCAGCGAGATGGAGCGAGAGATGGGAACATTTCTGTGCAAAAAAAAAAAAAACAGAAAGAAAAACAGGGAAGAAAATCTAACTTTTTGCCTGAAGACACAGCATGGCATGCTTCACCAAACAGACACACATATAACTCAGTGTTAGCATTGTGGAGGGGCTGAGGGGTAACGTCTCGGGGAATATAAATATTGCAATTCCATACACACAAGCAGTTTTATTCCTTTTATTGTACTCTGTGTTATTTACCAGCTGGGAAACTATTTGTTTTCAACGACGCTGGGTTGAGAGGTCAAATGTAAATGTATAAGAGCTGCGACAAAAGAAGGCTTCAAAATGTGTCATGGGGGTCCAAAATTAAATAATTTTATGTTGTTATTTATGTAGTTGCATTGTGTGGTGTCTAAATGGTTGAAAAAATACAAACCAACCACATTTGGCTCATGTTTTTGAAAAATATAACTTTTTTCCCCCAAAATACATCCGCAATTATACAGACAATCATTTCAGCTATTCAAAATGAAAAATCACAATTTGGCAGGTATTTCACTGTTGACATGTATAATATTGCATATCCTCATGGAGAGTGATGGGTGTGAGAGTCACGTCCAGTTATGTCCAAAAGAATGATTAACATGCTCATAATATGCTCAAATAGATGTATACCAAAGGGTGTTCAAGTGCTTCACACTCCTTACACTAGCATATCGATATCACTGGTCTATAGCCAAAATGCTTCGGAAATAAATATAGTCAAACTTTTTAAATTTTGGGCCGCTGGGAATGAAACTGATGTTTAAAATTGTCGATTGGCTCTAGTTTTAACAACATGGTACTGGGTGAGCATATACAACCCTGACATTAGAATCATGAAGGATGGATGAGGTATAAAGGGAAGGGATCCGAACATAAATCAGAAGTAACTAAATAGTGCGTCTTTGACAGAATGTAGGAATTAACTTTAGGTAAATAGGTTCAATGCCTGTAGCATCATATTGTCCTTAGAATTCATGAATGATGTAACGAAAACTCTGTTAACTTAACTTCTGTCATTTTGCAGAACAGATTGCTCTATACCAACTCTAGAAACCATAAACATGTAACTTTCTGTTCAAATCCATAATTAATAGCACATTTTGTTTCTGAAGCAAACAGCTTCTAATTTGTGAAGCCACAGTGTGGTTTCACAAAACAGTCACCTTAATGAAAATCCCTGATACTTCAAGGTCAGCGCATTACATATAGAGTGATTAAATTTCCTTTATTTATCTTATTGTATAATTAGACACATTTATATGGAAGTGAAGCCAAAAAACTTGCTGAGCACCTATACAAACACATACAATCATTTAAATGCCTAATTAAAAATATTATGCATATAATTTATTTATTATTTCATCACGGTAAAATTATAGAAAGAGAATGCTTTAAAAAATTATTTAAAATAATTATAAGATTCAGGGGCACTGGTGGCAGGGTGCTGGCTTACTGATCCGAAGGTAGGAGGTTCAGGCCCCACTAGCATCAAATTGTCCTTGCTGTCCCACACAGTGCAGCTAACTGGGTTTTCAAAGACCAGCCATGCCTCTCACAGTCTGTGGCGAGAGGCGTTGCCGTTGTTCATAGAGAGAAGCCCATTGTGTTGTTGTCAGTGTGTTTCTGCCCTGTGGTGGCCTGGCAAGCTGTCCAGGGTGAACTCTGCCCTCGCCCAGAGTCTGCTGAGGTGGGCGCCAGCCTCCCCGCAACCCTAATTAGGATTAAGTGCTTCAGAAAATGAATGAATGAATTATAAGATTTATATTTGATGTCACAGTAAATTTTTAATTTTTGAGCAACATTTCTTATCATATTTTCTGTGATTTCAGAAAATATGATAAGAAATGTTGCTCAAAAATTAAAAATGATGAAACGTCACCAAAACTCAAACAACAAAACCCAAATATGTATCGCTAGGTTTTTTTTTAAACATAGAAGGGTTATACAAACCAATTTAGAATGTAGCATTTTTGGCCAGGAGCCATATATACTGTGTTCGATGTGATCATCATTATGAAAGAGCTCATGCCTAACGTTCACTGTGTTCTGTATCCACAGGTAGAATGTAAGAAGGCTCAACCCAAGGAGGTGATGTTTCCACCAGGGACTCGAGGGCGAGCCAGGGGTCTACCCTACACCATGGATGCCTTCATGCTAGGAATGGGAATGCTGAGTAAGAACACTTTCACAAAAACACTACCAATCATAATGGTTTGTTTTGCTTTGCTCCCTCGCCAGGCACTGACATTTCCACACAAAGGGCTGGAAGATATGATTATTTAACATTTGATATAGTGATAAGTTATGTCATGATGTGCTTTTCTGTGATATCATTGCTGTTATGATACCATTTTATTGCATTTTTTAATGGAAAGCCTTATGGTTAAAAATTAAATCATCATATCCTAACATGACTAAAGTTGAAACCACACCGAGTTTACTTCATGCTTCCAACGTTGTAGTGACTCATAATTTTCATAGCTTAAATGTAAACAGAATATTTATTGTTTTTCATTTAGCTTTGATGTGAAAAGTTAGTCATAGGGCATTAAATCCTCATTCATGAAGAACGCCTGGCAAACAGCTGGCAAGCACCAGAGGAAACTCAGATTTGGCATATAATACTGAACGGCTAAGACATTTAGACAGCAGATAGAGTTATCAGTACAAACACACTGACAGCGTAGTAAATAATCTTAAAAATCTTTGCAGGTATCTGACAGAGGGGCATTCAGAAGTAATTTAAATTCAGTCAGAGATACAAGGTGGTTCAGTGATATTTTCCATGAGTAGGGAGATTGGTTAGAAAAAGAGGGTTTTCACTTAGCCACTCTTACTGTAGAAATACTAAAAGCTAAAAAAAAAAAAAAAAGATTGTAGTCGCACTTTGTAAGAACGTATTAACATTTAAAAATTGGATTTTATAAAAAATTCTTTCTGAATAGTTTATAACCAGATTATATAATAGGTTATATTAAAAAATTTATTGATTTTAAGTCTTTTATGTACATATTATAAACATATTTTTTTAAAAAATGGGTAGTTTTGTAAATGTAGTTAAAAAAAAACTTTATGGTATTTTAGAGTAGCAGTTTTGTTCAACTTCTTATTTTGTACTTGATGTGTGTTTTGAGTCATACATTTCTCATTTTCTCTGTAACTATATATTATTTAGAGAGCAAGGTGCTATAATGGGGATTTTAGGTTGGTCACTGAGCCGGGTACCATATCTTTCAGTAGAGGAATAGAATTGCACTAGAACATGATTTAAGTACATAATTAGACCTTTGAGTGGACAGTATATAATATTTGTACTTTAGGGAACAGAATGTACTTTTTTGACAGTAGGGTGAGTGTGTAATGACCATGCCAGCACTTACCTGTCACTAGCATACAGGACATGGATCGATATTTCATTGTGCAGAGAAACATAATTTATATCGACAGTGTACTATTAATGCAGTCGAAACTGGAAGCATTTTGATTTCATTATAGTTCTTTCAAGTTCAATGTACAGAAGCTCATGATTTTGCACTTGAGAAAGAAGAGTTCGACATGTCACTGTGTTAAAAAGAGGTGGACAGCAAAAACCAGCAGTCTTCAATATGTTCTCCTCAGAGATGGAAGCCTGACTGGCACACGCTGCTTTCCAGTTAATGTGGCACAAACTGTTGCCATCTCCACCATTGTCTTGCCAGTGAAAATCTTTTAGCATTTCTTTGCTCAGACAATGTGGAAATGTCTCCCTATACTTGTGTGGTCTCGGTCTCTCATCTCTTCCCTCTCTCTCTCTCCCTCTCGCTTTCTGCACATCACACACAGCCACAGTCATGACATCTTCTAAACCTGTCTGTGGTCTTTTCCTGCAAATTTGATGTTTGTTCCGAGGACCGGACATGCAGCTGCAGATATCAGCCCCCTCAATCCCTTCCTCTCAGCATCTCTTCCTCCAAACAGATCTAGTGACAAGAGATAATGACTATGAGATTGATCGGCTGCTGAAAGTAACTGAAGCAAATAAATCGTTTGATTCCTGGTGCAGAAGGCGAACTGTAGCTAATGGGGAAGCTGCAGGAGAGGTCGTCCTACCCATAATTTGGCTTGATGAAGCATCCTCGCCCAAGCCAGTGTGAAATATGTTATTGATATTCAGAAAGTGGCTCTTCGGACAACTGCACCAGACCCCCAACTCGAATCCAACCAAGGCAAAGATTGCTGCTCCAGAGCTCAGTGGAAAAAAAAATTATGTTAAACAAGTTCCATTTGGTTACTTTTCCAGTTTTTATCTATCTGTAACATGAGGAGATGGCAGAAGATTTTATATGAAAACACAATGGAGGTAGTTTCATCTTGTGTCTCTATTTTATCATTGTGAATATATTCCATGTACCCCTCACTTGTTTGGAGTTAAACTGGAAGATATTCTCACACTAGGAACAACTGTCTTGTGCCACTCCTGAGAGAGTATTGCCCCTCGTACCCACTCTCTCACTTCCCAGCGTGCACATTGCTCTTAACATTCTAGTCCAAAGGCACTTACGTCGTCAAAATGCAGCTTTTTGTGCTGAAGCACCAAAGCAGTTTCTCATCGTGTGATGGAGTTTATTACTGTTTTTACACTTTACAGTGGAGTCAAATTGGGCACGGTGACACACAGCCATTCCACAGGTCATAGAGCATTTTAAAGTCAATCGTGCTGCATACATAAGCATTCCTTGCTGGCTACAAGATGCATTCTTTGATAAGGAGAGAGCCAGATCCATGATTAACACTAAGATTCTCCACTCAATTAAAAAATTCATGTCAAAGTGTTCATGTTTTTAGTGAATGCTCCTCTTCTAACGGTTTGATATGAACCTTCTCCGAGCATGATACACAGTGATCACACTAGTCAAACAAACCCGACTTTGGTAGGTTAAACCCTCTTGGGAAATATAATAGATCACTTAGTTGAACTATAACAGTCTGGGGGGTGAGGCTACCTTAATGGGTTTCAGGCTGGATAAGTGTCTTGTGCAATGTTGTTCCGCATCTCCTATGAAGGGCTGAGAACCAGAGTGGTCTAACCAACAGCTGTTTTTTGAGAAAAATGACATGAAAGTTTTTGCAATATAAAAAAAAAAAAAAATTGGGGATAATGCTCACAATATGATTCAAGGTCATAAGGAAGATGAAGGGACCATTCTGGCATGTATAGACCTTATCCATATTTGTCAAAATATGACCGTATCTCATTTTTTGGGGGGGTTAGACCATTGTGGCTCTCAGCCCTTCATATTTAAGGGTTATATCTGGATTATACTCGCTTTTACTAAATGTGTGGAAGATGATGTGTGAATCCTGTGTTTTGTTAAAGCATTGCATGTGCACATCCATAAAAAGTTAGTGCTATGCAGCAAAACCTTTCTAAATAGCAGCAAGTATTCTTGTGCATTATATATGTAAGCAGTAACACTAGGTGGCTTTTCATTTTGAGCTGGATGAATTTAAAATCCTCTCATGGAGCCTCAAAATCTTCTGAAATGTCTGTTTGTGTATGTCTAAATTTTGTAGTAGCTTAGGAAACACTTCTGATTTAAGGCTCTAGCTTTTGATTTGAGATGCGGCTCTCTTTGATTTAATGACAGCAATCATGATGACAGCAGAATATTTCAAAGAGAGACAGAGCTTGTCAGTGTGCATGGAATTGGTAAACAATTTCCATTTCGACTTGGAAACCTAATTGACAAGGATGTTTTGGCTCTGAGGTGTCATTCATTGGAGGGTGCTTTACCCAAGATGTACATAAGTCAAGTAGACAAGTGACTCAAACATGACTGTTCTTGCCTTTTCTTCTGCACATGCACAAAAGTGCATACAGATACACAAAAAAGCTGCACACTGTAATATTTTGACAGACCACCCTTTTTTACCCTTGATTACTGCATGTAATCACCATGGCATTGTTTCGACAAATGTAAGCAACATCATAACATTATTTAACTATCGAACCACTCCATAAAGTCTTCTCCAGTATATCCCAAAAACTTTCTATAGGGTTAAGGTCAGGATTCTGTGAAACCATTGTTTTACTATTCGAGCCCCAATTTTATATCCGTACCATCAGAGAAGTCTATTGATGGCATAACCTGGTCATTCAGTACATTCAGGTCGTTAGACTTCATTTTATTGCCACTTTAATATTGAGTCTCAACCTGAGTAACTGAAGCAACAATGCTATGGTGATTACATGCTCTAATTGAGGCTAAAGGCAGTCCAATAAAATATTGGCCAGGCATTGTCTTAACTAGGTGTTTGGGTTAGGGGTTAGAAAGTAGGAGTTAGGGGTAGTCCAGTAGATCCACCTACACCCTCGGGACTTTTGTTGTTACAGAGTTGACTATCTCAAGAAATCCTCGGTGGGTTTGAGGATGTTGGAGTTTTGTCATTATTAGATAGAATTTTTCATCACCAGACTCCACAATTGGACTCCGATTTCTTGCTCCATCTACAGTGCACTTCAAGCAGACTCCATTTGAAGTTGATGAAATTCTCAGTAAAAGAGTATTTCTTGACCTTATTAGAAGTTATAGCAGATCAGTGGGCCAATGTTGAACAAACAGAATAAACGAAGGAGATGAAATGAATGAAGTGGGAGACGCAATGAGGAAGAGAGTGAGTTAAGAGTATGTGAGTTCATTCGCTTGCAGCACACTCTTATCTAAATGAAATTGGAAAAGCAGGACAGCGAAACATTCCTTTTGGTAATTTGCATACAAAAATCAACAAGGCTCATTATTCAAGGAACTGTAATTCCTTATGTGCCAAAATCTCATTAGAGCTGCACTCGGAGCGCTCGTGTTTACCACACCTAATCGAGCCATTTATCTTTATTGTGTTAAGCCTCATGTATGTTTGCTAAAATTAATACACATCTCAGCCCGTGCAAAGTGCGGCTTTACCAGATGGATAATTGATTTTAAAGTGAATCCAAACTGTTGAGCCATAAAATGGGCGCATTAGCATGCATATTAATAACGCAAATAAGAGGGTGAGGCCGACGCCAGTGGGCCAGATTAGGTGACAGCCTTTACTTATCGTGTTGCCAGGAGACGGAGGGCGCCCACCGCTTCAGTGACAGGGTTTAATGAGTCTTCTCCATGTCCCTGGCCTATCGTTCTGTCTTCCTATGCCTCTGTCTTGTCCCCCTCAGTGAGAGTATGACAGGAATACATGGACTGCCTGCTTACCAGTTAGTAACAGGTGAGTTAAAGGTCGATACAGGAGGCTGAATCAGTGAATTTCCTATTGATTTTAAACTCAAACTTTTATGCATATTTTCTGGCCAAAAAAAATCCATTTATTTAAGCAAATTTGTAAGAGGCTTTGATTATATACGAACTGCAATGGTTTAAGGAGACAGCTAACAACTAAGGAGATCAAATTGCTGGAAAATAGTTCACATTAATAAAACCATTAAATTCATGGAAGATTTTAAATTCATGGTCTGAAAAAAAACCTTGACTGGCCATGATAGATTACTTAAATGCTTGGTGGCGGAAAAAACCCCCAGCTGAGTTTAATAGTAAAAATAAGTGAGTAAGAGAGAATTTCCAAATGCAAAGCTCACAAAGTACTTCCACCTGACGGCAAGAAGTCCTGGCCCCGGCTTGGTGAGGGCATTTCTGTGTGGGGTTTGCATGTTCTCCCTCTGCCTGTGTGGTTTCCTCCAGGAACTTTCGTTTCCTCCCACAGTCCAAAGACATGCACATTAAGCTAATTAGCTGTCCCAGATTGCTCCTTCGTGTGGGTGTGAGTGTGCATGGTTGTGTGTCTCTGTTGGACCTTGGATGGATTGGAGAGCGATCCAGGGTGTACCTTCACCCTGATTCCGCCAAGATAGGCTCCAGCCTCCCTGTGACCCTAGTACGATTAAGGGGGTAATTTTGTTGTTAATTTTGAAATTTGCATCAAGATGTTTTGCGACTCTGCATGCAAATTAATATTTTGAAGTTTAAATAGTATACTGTACGAACGACGTGCGACTGATTTTCCACTGATCTGCGTGTAATTTGCGATTGTGTTTGAGGATGTTTGGAGAAAAAACAAATCCCCTGTCATAAATCAGTCGCTTTTTCTCAAACCATTCTCTTTTTATTCGGGCGGTGTTAGTGTGAACAAAATGCAAATAAAATATGAATAATTGCAAATTGCAAATGGCAAATGGCGGATGCTAGCAAGTCTCAAACCTTTTTCAAACTTTCTGTGTGTAAGTCTTCAACTTTTCGCCTTTTCTTGCAAATGAAAAGCGAATAATTTGTGAGCAAAACAACACCTTTGCAACCTTACAACACATGCGGACTGTTTGAGAAGAGTTTGAGACTACTTCACATCAGAGCCTCGTTTTGCAAAAATCTCGAAAATGTCTGAAATTTTTTGAGATGAGTTCATGACCGAGGTGAACAAAGTGCGATGCCACGAATGTCGCAAGACAAATCTGTGAACATTTTGAGAAAGTCATTCGCGTCAGTCACTTTTCTGTTGCACCTCTAGTGTGATCACCCCTAAAGCGGTTCAGAAAATGAATGAATGAGTGAATGAAAGTGCACAGATGCAGTGTGAACTCAAAAGCAGATCATGATGAAATTCTGGATGGAAATCAATGTTGTGACACTGCATGAAGCTGATGAAACCCTTCTGACGAATTGGTGTATCAAAAGTACATAATCCTTCAGTAAAATAAGTTTGAACGCAGGTATAGTGATAGTACATGAAATACATTATTCTCTTTATAAAGTCAGTATAAAGTGTTAATCACTGATAATTTCTCAAAAGTAGACACAGTTATTACTGAGGTAAAAGACTTCATTTGCACTGTGTAGCTGCAGTAGCATGGTGTATGAGGACAGGGCTCCGTTTAGACCCTCTCTTTGCTGATGTTCTGCCAGACACCGCATTAATCCCCACTGTCAATACAGACTTGACACACTACATTGATAGTAAGCTCTTTAAATATCACAGGAAAAGCCCATGTCATGTATATTTATCTTGGGCATCTGATTCCTTTTTAGAGGGAGAGTACACAGCACAGCTTTATTCACACAGGAGCAAGGACAGATCTCTGTAAACAAATGATACAGCTACCATAAAACAGCATGTGGAACAGTAGCAGCTTCAGTGTAAGGTCCACATGCTCATTTATCTACTGCATACTCTGGGTCAAGGTCTGAATAATCACCATCCTTACAAACAAAAGTAAAGGTAAAGGATGAGCATTCCAGAACTTTTATGTTCCATAATTTTTAATAGTAAACATGAATAAGGTTTCCAAGACATGTCAGAAAGACAGTTGCAAATACCTTATTTATTTCATATTGGTTACGGTGCCAATATAAAATAAATAAATTATATGGATAATTAATGAATTTAAAACTTAATTGGTGTGTGTGTGTGTGTGTGTGTGTGTGTGTGTGTGTGTGTGTGTGTGTGTATATATATATATATATATATATGTGTGTATATATATATATATATATAAAAAAAATTAAATAAATATCTGTTTAATTATTTATTTAAATAGTCAACAGTTAATAAAAACCTTTTTAATTTCATCACACTTTGCATACTTACTCTTTTTGGGTATATTCAAAGCCTATAGTTTTTCAGAAAAGCACCAGCACTCAATACACCCTGTGTTGATGCACTGTACTATGAGAGTTGTGGTGGTGGTAGAGGTGACAACCCACCTACATTCTGTCCATGTTTTATGCTCTGCTTTCATGCAGCAGCACACACTCTTTTAGTACTCAATTCAAAAAAGGTGCACTTTACAAGCAACAACAACAATAATAATAATAATAATGATGATGATGATGATGATAATAAACCCTGGGTGTTTTCTTTATTAAGCTATTTGCTCAATTGGACATCTAGTTTTATTTTCTGTGTTTATCCATCTATTCAGAAACATTTTAAAGTCTGTTGAGAAAACCAGATACATGATGTAAAAAAGATTTTCCACCTTGCTAGTAAACTGATTGACTATGACTGAATCAGTTAACTAGCTGATTGGCTATGATTCACTACAACCAACAAAGCCTGTGATAAACTTTCCTTAGGCGGAGATGTTGTTAGGCACTTTCAGAGCTCCGGCTGGTTTCCAGCCCCTGGCATTCCTTCACATGTATTTACAGGTTAGTCAGTCAGGAGGTGGCACTTTGAAGGATTTGGTTTTGAAGAGTGATGTTTCCAAACAGCCACGCTTCCTACATAAAGTCCTCTTCCAAATGCCGAGGCATCAGAATCCTGTTCGTATAGATACAAAAATCAGCATTAAGTCAGGCTTTAATGGCTTAAACTGCTTAAGATGGTATTGATGGTGCTGACCTTGAGTAGTCGTGACTTTCATCCAATTGATCAAATCCAATGACTCTGTTGACTGGGTTTGACGAATGATGCTGACAGTTTTGATTATTTTGTGGTGTGTACCAAGGTCTCAAATTTATATTAGTTATTAAATACAGACATAATATCATAAATAGATTCAATTTACTTATTTAAGTGTTTATTTAACACTGGAATTCATCAATTATCTTATTTCCATCTTGCATATTATCAACTGACAAGACCAAAGCTATACTTTATGGATATGTACAGTACAGAAGCAGCAGCAATGCAAGTGAGATTGTTCACAGTTCATAGCTCTCTACTGCCCCCACCAATTTGGAACAGCCAATTAGACAGATGCACATGTCTTGAACTGTGGGAGGAAACCAGAGTACCCAGAGGAAACCTGTTTAAGCAAAGGGGAGGACATGCAATTTCCACACAGAAATGCTCTGGTCGTGAATGGGACTTGAATCCAGGATCTTCTTGTTGTGAGGTGGACGTGCCAACCACTACTCCAGTGTTCCGCTGCGAATCTATTTATTTAAACATATTTCCCATGGCAATGTGAAAGTGCTGTTCTATATATAGCAAGCAGGTTCTAAATATTTTATTCAACTTGAAGCAGAAGCAAGTGCTAAATCACTGCATTTGTCTTAAGGTATTCAACATGTTTTAAACTGATGGGTTTGTGTTAAAAATGTAATAGTGTAAGGTTTATTTCTGTGGGCTCAGATCCACATTTCTCTTTCATGTCAACACACTGGGCTTTTTTATGAAGAGCCTTTTTTATTGTTCTGTTCTGCACCTGTTATGCATTGGGCCACTTTTGTGGTTTCCTTTACAACAGATGTTTTTGCCTGAAAGGGTTCAGAGGATTACCCGGAGAGAGATCCATTCACACCTAGAGGTAGTTTAAAAGAGCAGGGTACCCTAATGTGCATGTCGTTGGATAGTAGGAGGAAAACAGAACACCCAAAGGAAAACCCAGGCAAACACAGAGGGAACATGCAAACTCCACACAAAAACATTCTCCCTGACCACTGGAGTCAAACCTGGGACTTTCTTGCTGTAAGGCAAGAGTGCTAACCACTATACCATCAGAGTTTTTACGGACTTAACTTGTAGCAACATTTGAAGTTCCTGTCCAACTATATATATCATAATTAATGACATGTATGAACAGTCATTTCAGTGGTTTAATAATAAAGTTCATAAATGTGGATTGAAATAAAGAAATAAATATTTTGTATTAGATTATGTGATTCCGTCTAATCTTCCTGAGATGAGACATGATGGTATTCTAGTTTCAGCCAAAGCACCACCATTTAGTTTGAGCAAACAACATACATAAAAGGATATCATTCCAGTTTACTGCTCATCCCCTTGTATGATAAGTGAAGTCAACAATATTGAACTGAGGTAAAGTAGCCAGACATACTTGAAATGTAATAATAATAATAATAATAATAATAATAATAATCGGCTTATGTAAAAATAAAAAACAAAATCTGACCTCTCTCCTAATTATTCATTAATTCATTTTCTGAACTGTTTAATCCTACTAGGGTTGCGGAGAGGTGGGGTACACCCTAAAAAGCTCATCAGACCATCGCAGGGCAACACATACACAACCACTCACACTCACATCTAGGGCCAATTTGAAACAGTCAGTTAGCCTAATGTGAATGTCTTTACACTGTTGGAGGAAACCGGCATACCACACTCCCTCGTCAAGCATTAAACCAGGGATGCCCAATTCTATTCCTGGTGATCTACCTTCCCAAAGACGTTCACTCCAGCCCACGTTATGCCCACCTGACCATCCAATCATATAATCAGGACTTAAGACTTGGAAATGAAGAGTTAAAGCGATGAGTGTATTTGTCAGATGGGCCACGTTAGGGTTGGAGTTAAAATCTTTAGGATGGACAATCACCATGAACAGGATTGGGCACCCCTGCACTACACCACCTCTACAATATTGTTCATATGCACCGAAAACTGTATATGTAGTTTTGGACTAGGATGTAAGTGGCTTTAGTAATCACTGAATACTGTTAATACTGAAGTACTACTTACATACTAAAAAGATGTGGCCATGTGTGGTGCTTCTTTACACAGCACTGTGTTAGTTCAATATGTTTTGTCTAGTATAAAATTTTATTCTTTATGGCCTTCTAGATCGCATTCAAATTGCGTGTATGAAGCAAAAATGAAGAGGTCTATAAAAGCAAAGCAACTTCTTTTTGGCCTCTTATAAAATACTTAAGTCTAAAAGACAGGGTGAGTTTTTTCACTGAACATTTCCTACTGTTCCACACCATCTCTGTCAAACTAAACGTGTCTGTTCCAACATCCACTGTGATTGAATTTTACTGCACAAATCCAGAAGTAAGAGCAAGCCTGTGCTTACAGTTGTGCTAAAATCATTGTTCTCACTGCAGCAGTGGGGTTCAGACAGATCTGATCTTCAGCATAAAGAGGGGGAAATGAAATTTATGAAGTTTCTCATGAGATCGTTACTGTGATGCAGTTTGATGACTGCATATGGTTGCCACTTTAAGTCACATAAACTGTTATGTGCTGTGATTGAAGCCTAGCCAGACAATTAGTGTCTGTGTGCTTGCTGTAATAAGGCATTGTGGCAGAATAAGAACAATGACTGCATGGTCCTCAGTTTGCATGGAAGCTCAAGCAGTAGCCACTCCTCACTGTTGGCAGGGGAACAGCCTGAGCATGTGCATTGGGTCTCATCCCAGGTTTTTTTTTTTTTTTTAACAGCACCACCAAGATGCACTCCAACAGAGACAGGCATGCAAATACTGCTGATTTGCTTTTTTTTCTCGCCATGAAGTCAACGATGTATTTCAGAAAATGAGCCGCTGGGAAGCCAAGTAGCTCACCAAATCGCCTTCATTTAAAAGTTCTGCCTCAGCAAACAGCGGGTAAAACAGATTGCGAGTAAATTCCGGACTCAGGCTCCAGGATGCTAGCACTGTCTTTCACTCCACTTTGGAATGACTTTTGCAATCGCTCGATCATATTCCTGCCATCCTCATCTGGTATTAGCGTGCAAGCGGCTGAGGCTCTGTGGTTCGGAAAGACTCTAATCCGTGATGTCCTGGCACAGCTATCAGCTTGCCATTGTCTCGCGCTGTCGTGTCCTTCATGATCGATTAGCCCAGGCTATAAAAGAAAGGTTATCGATCAATGACAGCAGAGTTGGGTGGAGGAGTGGAGGGGTGGGTGAGAGAGAGAGGTGACAGCAGCGAACACGTCCGCTTTCACCGCCACAGGGAACAGGATGAGCTCCAAGGAAGAAAACAGCTATCACTTCTTATGATACTTACACTGCTCATTACCTCGGAGTGTGTTTCCCCATCTTGCTAATCTGTTATCTAGCACCTATTTGGAAGGTGTTTGTGAAGGGGGGAATCAGAAAGTGTGAATGTGTATGTAAGGGTGGATGAGCAGGCACAATTGTACTGTGTGTGTGTGTGTGTGTGTGTGTGTGTGTGTGTGTTTGGATTTCTGTACTGTCTAATAATAGTTCATTGGGTGGTCTTATTACAGTACTTATCACAGTTCTTGACTTTTCTTCTGTCTCTTCAGGTTACCCAAACATTGTAGCAACGTATGGCCGCGGATACACTGGTTTCGCCCCGAGCTACAGCTACCAATTCCCTGGTAAGTTCCATCTTGTTAAGCCCTGTATGTAGCTTCTCTCTCCTGCTGCTATCTAGTAATGGCTTCCCTGCTGGCCAGTAAACACACCCACTCACTTGTTTTGGCCCCCCGCAGAACCCCATGTTGAACATAATGCATAAAGATACATGCAGACCCAAGCTCCGATTGGAATCCTATAAAACTGTAAAATATTTATGTCTGGATTTCAGACTCACACACACGTACTGACTATATCTTTCCTTGGATAAGACCACATACATCTCTAAGTATGCAAAGCAAATAGGTCCAATATGGGGTAAAAGGCATTTAAATTAGCTAATCTTGGCAAATCTTTGTGGAACTGGTGGTGGAATTGATGCGATGTGATTAAATAACCTTATTACCTGTGTAATGAATTTCCTTTTGTCTTCCTGACTTTTCTTCTACTGTCCTTAATGGAAACTGTTGCTCAATCACTGTTGCTCATTCAGTGTTGCTCATGAGGCAAAACAAGTAAGAGCCGGTGTGACTCAAAGATAAGACACACGTATGAACACTTACAACCAACTGACACTGTAGTAAACTCTAATGAGGAACATGAACATGGTAAGTTTGCCAGGGGAAAAAATGTGTCTCAGATACGCTCGATTTAGAACCTTACATTTTTAACTGTAAATAAATTCAAATACCATATGAGGTGCATGTTAAATACACACGTGTAACACCATTAATTAATCAATAGTATCATCTCTTTAAAGTCCACAGTTTATGTTCCATATGAAGGATATTAGAGGAGATGATCAGATACCTTATAATCAGATACATCTCAGATAATCAGTTATGTATTAATACAGTTAGGAACAACTGAGAAATAAAGCATTATACACACAGGAAGCAATGAGCGGCAAGTGAATTAGTTCACGAGACAAGCAAATCACTTAGTGAAGCTCTCAATGCTAGCTCTGGTTGCCTAGGTAACCCTCTCGCATATTTTCCGCTTTCAGATTTTTCTAAATGAAACCCTGGGCAGTATCTTGCTAGTTCACTTACACATAGCTCATATCATCATTAGCTTATATTATTTTACATTATATTAGCTTATAGTTTCAGACTCTTCTCTGTTCTGTGTTCTCAAATATAGAACAGAGAGTGCATGAACATACATTGCTAAAATGATTCAGGAACAGTTAGATGTATATAAATATATATGCATGAAAAATGCCAACCATTTGAAAAACGTGGACCCGGGCTTCACATTTCCAGTTATTCTCACATATTCACTCGTTTGCTCTACCGTTTTAATCAGCTGACACTGGATGAGGCAGGGTACACCCTGAACAGCTCACCAGACCATCACAGGGCAACATACACACAACCATTCACACACACATCCACACTTAGGGGCAATCTGGGACAGCTAATTAACCTATAGTGCATGTGTTCAGCACGGGGAGAACATGCAAACTCCACTCAGAAACGCTCAAGCCTGGGACACAAACCCAGGACCTTTTTGCTGTGAGGTGACTGTGCTAACCACTACATCACTGTTCCACCCATTTTCATTACTGTTCTTGTAAAATTTCTGTGTGCAGTCATAAAGCACAGGATTTTTAGATGCGGCAGTAATGAGTTGCTTTTCCATGTTGATGTAGGCAGAATTAATAATCTCGTGTTCGTTGGTCCATACCGAAAATGTTTTGGGGAACACTTATTTGGTGGCAGCTGTCAATCAATGGTAATTTTAAGCTGTGATTGGTAATCACCGAAATCACATGAAAGTTCATCTCAGTCTAACTCTGCATCCGCTCACTTCACGGCGCTTAAGAAAATTTCCCCTCTCATCTCATTTGCTGCCTTTCACTGACTTGCATGGTTGGTTGTTGCTCATGGCTTCCTGTGTTTATGTCCCTTAAATGTTTCCCTAGAGCTGTTGCCTCTACCACACCTCTTTAAACCCAGTATTTGTTCATTCTACAAAAACTTTACTACAAAGAAAACATATAATACAAACATACACCTATATAGATACACGCATAGACACACTTTACCTCTACTGCTCATACGAGGATATTATTTTCAGGCAGCTTACATCCTCACTTTAAATACCGTATTAAAGGGTAAATAAACCCAAACTTAATAAAAGCTTGAATAAATCGTATACATCTTTGCACATCAAAATGCCTTATTGTTATTACAAGCTTCTTCATGGGGAAAAAAGGTCATAAATTCGCTCACAGAAGGAGAGAGTGTACTGCGAAAAGTCTCACGTGATTCACATGTATCCAATGGTACATACAGAAGTAATTTGTGGTGGTTTATACCGTTCATTCCTATAAACAAGCCAATGTTTTCTCATGTATGTGAATGTCAGCTCGTATTATGTGTCGATGTGCCTAGAGTTATTTTAGTCATAAGTTCCCTAGTTTATATCTGATTTGTTAGTTTAATATCTGTATGCTGTTATTTTTGCCATTATCTTGCCTTATATGAACTAATGGATTCACGTACTATTGTTGCGATTTCCTGCTAGCGCGAGAGTGAAGCAGCAATCTTTTCACACTGGCTAATGCAAACTTTAAAACAGATTTAAGCAGATTGCAACTTGGAAAATGAAATAAAAAACACCTGATAATGAAAATACATATTCATGTGCAACAGAAGGGTTTGGATGTCTTGCCTTTCATTTTACTTCAATGTAGTTATTAGTAAGCTGTATATAAGGGCACTTTTTGAAAAGGAAATTGAACACATGCTGCTCTTTCCACTGCCTTTACTTAATTTTTTATTACCTGCCTTTCTGTCCTACTGCAACTTTCTTTTTTTGCACATGGAAAGATGTCACCAGAATTCTGGTCAGTTTATCCTTTGAACCATGAGCACAATCACTTTGTACTGAATGAACAAAAAATATTGGCATTATGTTATGACTGGAACAACTCGAAACAGCACGATAAAACCATGGTAAAATAGCCTGCATCCCATATACACTTTACAACAACAGGTATAGAATAGGAGGTTGGTAAGCTGCTGTGATTATGCGGTGCTTTTTCATGATGGGGAATTTTTTTTTCTTTCTTTTTCTTTTTTTTCCGCTTTGTTCAGTCCTCCATATAAACAAACTGACCATTTAAAGTGCACTGATAATAAATCATAAGACAGTAATAAGGGCATTTACTTCTTATCAATCAGTATAGACAAGTAAAACATTTTAAATAATTTAAAAGGTTTAAAAGCAGGTTTAAAAATCGTTTAAATATTTATTCAGACAGGCTTCTTGTAGTTAAATGGACCTCATGGGCAACTTCAAAGGCTAAAATGCATATGCTACCATCACTGTGTAAAGATAGCTGATTGCTGCTTTTTAAAGCACACGGCTGTACTACTTTGATGCCAGGGTGCAAATAAACCTCAAACAAGTGTCTTAAAAGGAATTGGTGGAGAGACAGATTGTTCCCGAGCTGTGCTGGATAGATAAATGAGGGAGGGAAGGGATAATGAGCAAGCATGAATTGGCAGGCTCTTGAGAAAGCTCTGCTGTGACTAAGCCTGGAGTTGGGGATTAAAATGTGCATGAAGGCCTCCCTCTTACTCACTTGCTCTCTCTCTCTCTTTCAGTTAGCATTAGCCTAGCTTTCGCGTCTTCTGTCAGTAGGCCTAGCTTAGTATTGAGCTGCACATTGTGGTCTTTTTTCAGAAGCAACTCCTAGAAAAAGCTTTCTAATACCCGTGTCTGTCTGTCAAAAAAACTGCTCAAACATTATGGTCCTCTGGAAGTGGTCTGAATGTTTTCAGTCTAGGACGTATTGAATATGTGTAATTTTAGAGGAGATATTGACCCCTTGGAGGTGTTGAGTGAGGCGCTCTATGGTTCTGTTATTCAGCTCTGACATGTAGTTTGTGCCGATGACTCACCAGAGAATTGGCTACATCAACGTCTCACATGGTTTCATAGTTAGAAAAGAGAGCCTTTTCACTTTCTTTTAATCCTATGGCTTTCTTCGTAAAATTATCTTTCCCAGTGCCACTCAAAATGAAGCTCTTCTTCTCTTCCATTTCACATATTGTCAGTGACCTTGGTGTTAAACTTGTAGGGTGAATGGGCTTTTTCCAGACAACTTGTAGCACCTGGGGATTTACCAGAAGCTCAGCTGCAGCGCAGGTTCAAATTGACTGTTGAATAGAGGGAAGGTAATATTTTTCAAGGCACTCCTTCTAATCTCCACAGGTGACTGCATTTGTAACAGGTCATGGGGGGGTGAGGGCTTCTGTTTGTATATGAATTGTGTGCAATCTTACCCTCTAGCTATATAACCACAAGCCAACATTATGGAAAACTTACAGGATGTTCACCCAGAACGTTTATTACTTCACAGAAAAATAAACACATCACAGATATGGCACAAAACAATTTTGTTTAGTAGCTGAACATTCAAGCTTTTTCTAAATGAAATGAAATTACTTAACTTAGTGCGATATATCTTTCCAGATAAAGTAAGTTAAGGTATGTTTCAATTGTTATATAATTATTTTATTATGTACTAAATAGGAACACAAAAGGCGGAGTTTATATATGCCAGACCATCACAGTGCCAGACCATTGCAAGGCCAACCCACACACAACCATTCACAG
The DNA here is from genome assembly GCA_028564935.1 of Neosilurus hyrtlii. Lineage (NCBI taxonomy): Eukaryota > Metazoa > Chordata > Actinopteri > Siluriformes > Plotosidae > Neosilurus > Neosilurus hyrtlii. The sequence continues at coordinate 15,374,229 of JAOUQZ010000049.1, read as the reverse complement.
TCACACCTAGGTGCAAGTTGGAACAGCCAATTAGCCTAATGTGCATGTTTTTGGACTGTGGGGGGAAATTGGAATACCTAGAGTACCACGCAGGCACAGGGAGAACATTCACAACCTCCACACAGAAATGCCTGAACCCAGGACCTTCTTGCTGTGTGGCGGATGTGTTAAACCACCACTACCGTGCCTGAGTGTTTTAATACTCATTCAGATATTTAGTTTATGCTTCACAGAAACACAAGAAGAGCAAATTAAAGCAGGATTTTTAGGAATTTTTAAAAACATGCCAATGATGAGACTCTCATTTTGATGCAAGCGTTATCCATTCGAGATAATGCCCATTAACCCTGACTTAGTGGGCCAATCAGGTCACGCCGTTTCCTTGTAGTGTATATGAGTGTGAATGAATGTAAGTTTTTGGCTTGTTGAATGTGCCAGGTAAAGAGAATGCAGAGGCTGGTCCACATTTTATAAGAGAAAATTCAGCTATTTATTCTCTATTTAATAATCGTATCTTTATTTTATCTTACCCATACAATATAGCCTAGCCTTTTCCATGCATGGGCTTTGTTTTTGCACCACATTACGTGGCCATTCCTCTCTATTTCTGCACACTGAATTTTCTCGTCTCTGTTCGGCCTTGATTTGCGCCGTTGGACACGGCCGGTGCTGATGAGAGCTGAAGGATTGTGCGTAGTGAAGGTCACAGTTCTTTCCAAACCCAGGAACACTCAGAGGTGTATAATAACCCTGTCTTTTGGCTTCCACTCCTCCATTTCTTCTCACTTTCTTCCTTGTAGAGAAGGGGAGGGAGAGCTGGAATTGGCGCTTCACTTTTGATTAGGGCCCAATCAGTTATGCAAACAGAGAGGCTGTCAGGGACTGTCTGTGCACCTAACCATCCTTTACACCCCCACCCCCCAACCCCCGGTCCTTGCTAACCTGCCGGACAGATAACACGCTTAGGCTCGAAGGAAATTGGAACACAAACAAACAAATAAACCTGCAGAGCTCAACATTTCTGTGCAGGAGGAAATGGAGATGGTAGGTGTTGGTGGTTTGTTTCATGTTGAAACAGGTTATGATACAAGTCTTTCACTGCTGGATGCAGATAGTATCATACTGTGGCTGGAAGAAAAGTGTTATGTAGAAGAAAGAAATGGGGAGAGGTTTCATACATACATTCTCTGAAAAAGAGAAGGATGAAAAGAACAGAACAGTAGTTTTACCAGCAGCTGTGCCACATCATCACGTTCTTCACCCAAACAGGCTTTTAAAGCAGCAGGCATTGAGCATATTACCGGCTTGGAACTAGGGCTGCAGTGCCAGACACAATGAAGGCGCTCAAATATACATATAAAATGCATTTTAAAAGACTCCCTGCTGGTCAATTCAGGGATTTCTTTAAGTGGTCACACCCAGCTGTTTTAGAATTATATGAGTAATGAGTGAAGCAGGAGTACAGGTCAGCATGGGAATGGTCTCATGGAGCGCCTCTGATATCACTGAATCTTCCTGTCTGATAAAATTACAACCTTACCCCCCTGGGTTAATGTTTACTCTTCCCCCGACCGCAGCGGCAGAATTTCTCAAACCTTGAGTGCGATAATTTGCATACACTTAAAATTTAATGAAATATTCAAAGAATATAATGTATACAAGCAAGTATAGCACATAAATTCTTCCATTACTCAAGAATCATAAAAATTTATTAATAATGATGAAAACCAAAATCGCACAGAGTTTGTACTGTAATGTACTATTATTATACAGTACTATATCATTTAATGTACTGTATTTTAGGTTATTATTATTATTATTATTGTTGTTGTTGATGTTGTTGTTATCATTATTATTATTATTATTAGTAGTAGTAGTAGTAATTAGTAGTTGTAACAGTGAACCTGTGTTACATGCACAGTAAAACAGTAAAATTGCAGGTGTGTATGTGAACAATATTACAAAAACCCATATAATACTGGACTGGATGTATGCTGTTAGCATGACTGCACATGGTATACTGGCTCATGAGAGTCACTGCTTGCTCCTGTTGCACTCGCATGACCCTGCTGTGCGCTGTCTGTTTGCAACACAGGCAGTCCCGAATCTTATAGATCATACCTCATATTGTGAAATAGAGGCTTTTTTTTAATAATTGTGTATTCATAAGATCGCTTTATGACATGTACTATTAACAACATTTGTTTGCTTCTTGTCTTATTGCTTTTAAAGCCAGGTTTGCCTTTGGCTTCTTCAATTTCCCCACTGAGGACAAGCCCAATCTCCTTAAATGAGTTCCCTTAGATAGTGGAATGAAGGAAGGATGACTTTCCCCTGCCCTCTAGGTTAATCCTCATGTCTCTCAGCTAGAGAGATGCTACTCATCTGTTTGGTAATTGCTGTAGTCAAGGAGGTGACATCGAGTAAAATGGGACATGAGGTTGCCTGTGGAGAATGCTTGTGTCTGTTCTGTCTTTATTTGCATCATAGCATTGCACCTCAGTCCATATGTGCATGGAAGACACAATATGAGAAGGCATACGTTTCTTCTCTGGTCTTATGAAGTATCTGTGTCATTAAACAGAGGTACTAAGGATTGACGCTTCATCCTCTTTCACTTTAACGTACACCGACTTCAACGTTACAGCAGGGTTTATTCACATGGGATCATCGGTGGCATTCAGTTGATTTTTTTTTTTTGGTTTGTTTGTTTTATTTAAATATTTTGCATCAACATGCTAGTCTGTTAGCAGTTTCCAAAATTAATTCCAGTGCCGTGCAACTGCCCACTGATAGTGGTTATTGGTGAGATTATTGGTGCATTTGTGTGATTTTGGAATGATTTTCCTCAATCTCCATGCATTTAAGCTATAAAGTAAAAAAAAAAAGTACATTTCCATGTTAATTTTTGCTAGTAAAAACAAGCCAGCTAAATTTATGATGTATAATTTCCTCCTCAAAAAACAATCTGTACATTTAGAGATTAAATATAACAACTGCTGCTGCATTCACTACTGATACTTTTGGCAGCCATGTTGATTCGCCGTCACTTACTTAGCTCAGAAGAACCCTTTACTCTTTACCACCGTCATGCTATCCCCCAGTGCAGGTAACTGGGTTATCAAAGGCCAGCCATGTCTCTCACTGTCTATGGTGAGAGGCATATAAAAGAACCATTGCTGATTTTCGTCAAGAGTAGGCTGCATTTCTGTCAACGTGTTTCTTCCCTGCGATGGCCTGGCGAACTGTCCAGGGTGTAGTCTGCCCCCGCCCAGAGTCGGCTGAGATGGGCGCCAGCCTCCCCGCGACCCTAATTAGGATTAAGTGGTTCAGAAAATGAATGAATGCTATCATAGCCAGCTGAGCTGATTTAGATAGCTACGGTGAGTTGCATTCAATTCAGCCTCAGTTTTCTCTTGCATACCTGTTATGTCACGTTTGTGACAGCGGCTTTAACCAAACATTTTATGTTCCATACCGAGTCGTTTTCTAGGCTCTCATAAAGCTCTCACAGGGTGTTCATCTTCATTCTCCTCTATAACCTTGCACCATATCCATCTTTACATAAATTCTGCTTGTATCTCATTAAGTGCACAATGCCTATCTTATTAAATACCCAAGGTTCCTTAGGTAAAATCTGATGGGTGTCTTAGTGCATAATCCATTTTGGGTTGTTTTATTATTCACAGTATATCCTCTTAATTAATCAGGACCGACTGTTGTTTGTGTGACACAGTACAGTGCAGTGCTCGGAGACTGTAGAGTTTGCTGTACTCATGGGATGATGGATAAACCTATGGATCTCGTCATGCTTTATGCATTCTGAAAAATGGATCTATGAAATGCGCTATTAATCAGACCCTGCTTGTACGTGATACTGATATATGGTAGATTTTTTTTCTTTAGAACCTGCCTGACTAAACTGACAGTATTGATTGAGACTGCATATTGTTGGGAAGATTCCTGTAGATTCCTCTTTTGCATTGAATTCTAGTTCATTTTTTATTACTCCTGTGGAATATATATATATATGGAACTGTTATATCACATCCTTAGTGTGTGAATTACTTGAGTGGGTGTGTGATTGACCTAACCACACAAGCAACTTGATTAACGTCAAACTGTTGAGTTCAGACCCATGTTCTCAGCGAAGCCGAACCCCTACAGTCATCATTAACTAACTGTGCTCACGCATGTAATTCCCAGGACTGAAGCCTGCTGAGATATGATGGGCAGTGCAGTGGCATGTTCCATGTTACTTTCACTATCAGCGCGCTCATTAGGGGGAGATGTAGACACGAGGCTGTGACATGGCTGAGTTCACTGCACATGAATGGCACTGTTGCATTCTTGAATTGGGGATCCTCATCACCCAGGTGCAGCTCTTTGTCTTTGATAGCTTGGCAGAAAGGCCTGCTTGAAAGCAATCCAAGTCAAGGGCTTCTGCCGGAGTGGAATGACTCACCTCTCTTTTTGCTGGATGAAAAGATGGTTTGTTGAGATTGTGTTGCCTCCCTTTATATTAGCCACTTTCTTTCTCTTTAAAGCTAGCATTTTTTTTTTACAAATCCATTCCTCTTCTAGTAGCTTTTATAATGGATAAATTGACCAATAAAAAGCTTTTCCTGAGTGTCCCTGAAATAGAGGAGACCATAGTTCACAGCATTTGATATTTTTAACGTTTGAATAATATGTAATTGATATTTACTCAGCCATGTATTAAACAGTTTAGGTCTGAATATTAAACCATTGCAGGCTAAGCAATAGAAACCTTTTATTTTATATATAAAAGACTGTGATGGGACTGTCCTTTCTCCTATAGAAGTGCCACTGACATGGGTGTATCAGGCATATCAGCTTTCCTAAGTATTTTTAACACCACATTCTCACTGTTTGGCTAAAGAATAAATGGTTGTCCTGTGTTCCTCCAGTGTTCGCACGTTCCCACCACAGGATACACGATAAGGCTATAGCGTCGCTGAGCTGATGCTGATTGGCTGTAATTTTGCATGACATGAATGACCACAGGCAGCAATAATTTTTTTTATTTATTATTAATAATGAAATTGAAACAATAAACAAATAAATAAATTAACAAACAAACAAATAAATAAATAAGAGGCTCATACACCACCGTTCAGACTTGCACAGGATAAAAAACACACCGTCTAACTTGGGTAGGCAGAAAAACTTGCAGGTAAACAGATAATTAAACTAACAAGATAGGTGATACAAATAAAATGAGCTTGGGAAAGAAATGCTTTGAAACCCAGCCACAGACACCTATCAGTAGAAATATCTCTCAAGAACTCGGCTGTAAGGCAGTGCCTAAATCTATAAAGTAGAAATTTTTATAATTAAATATATATGTTATAATCAGATATGATGTCTGCCTGAAAGACAGGCATTTCATGTTCTGATCTTTCAGATTTATTTTAGCACAGCATCATAAATAATGAAACAATTCAGACCAAAAAAAATCACAAAGTTTTACACGAAATATTGCTTTTTGACACGAAGGTCAACTTCATAAGTCAACAGGTTTGCTTGTAATGCTATCAGTTATAATTTATATATGAAAGTAGCTAGTCACCAAAGAGCACACTACAAGGCTGAATTTATCCCAGGCTTACCTGATAAAATGGCATCTAAAGAAAAGCTGAGAAAGAATAGACAGTGAGACGGAGGGCAAACCAGGACGGCTTCCTCTCCAGGGCTGCAGGGTGGAACAGATGTGTCCTTGTTCTCTCTCCAGGCCACAGCAGCCCAACCGAGCACAGACTCTGACAGCGCAAACCGGCTGGAAAAAACAGAGAAAAATGGAATGCTAAATATTGGCTTTATCTCTTCAGTAATAAAAGCCCCATGAAATTGATTGGATGCTGCCAAGTCTCTCCCGAGTGGTGTCTTTCACCACAAATGCAAAACAATGAGCTGGCATAGTCTATTAATTAACCCACTTAATTAATCCCAATTCAACAAAGTTAATCTCTTCCTAGGGCTTGCTAGATCCACTGCACAGGTAGTCCTCAGATGCCACTGAAGTCTAACACTGGAACATGGAGGATGCGTCAGTCGGGTTTGCTCGACTTACAGTTAGCTGCACTGGCAGTAGCCTGATGATGATGAGGAAAGAAGTAAATGTAAATGGAGCTATAATGGAAAGATTTTGCTTCCACATTAATAATTTAGCATCTGTGCTGATTTACTAATCCTGAAGTGAACTTAGTGTATGTAAATGAAAGGCAGGTATTATATTTACAGTCTTGTTTTTACTTTTTAAAGTGATGTTATTAACTAGGTCTTAGTAAAGCCATATCTTTTCAAAGATTACGATTTTATTTTGAGACAGACAATTCTATATAGATTTGGGCTCCCTATAGATGTCTCTTGATAGGTGTCCGGGCCTGGGTTTGCTTTTAACTGCCTTTCTGGTTTCCGAATTCATTGTACCACCTGTCCTGTTAATTTATTATTCGTTTAATGAGTTCATGTTCTGTTAAGCTTCTGATTTTAGCGTTTGCTCCATGAACATTTATTTATCTGCAAGTCTGTCTGCCTATCTTCTTATTTTAGGTTTTAGCTTAATTACTAGGAATTAATCTGTTTCTTTTTTTTTAATTGATTCCCCTCTTTATGTAAGTCGGCAATATCTAACGGCCAACGAGCGTCAACTCAGCAACGCTGCAGCTTTATTGGGTTTCCTGTTGTGGGCACGCACAGACAGTCCACAGAATAATCATCTAGGCTATGTTCCATAACTGTGGTGCTCTGTTTGGAAGCTTTGCTTATATTAGATATTAGCTACATTCATATATATATAATGACATCAGAATTTACAGAAACTGGCCCAACAGAAATGTTTTCACTCTGTCATCCAAAGTTTGTGAGTTCGAGTTCTGGGTGATGCACACAGCCATCTGTGGCTAGAAGCCCATGAGATCTGATTGGCTGAGCTTTCAGGTTATGTTATGAAACATAGCTTAGATGGTTGTTCTGTGTCCTGTCTGTGCGAGCCAACAACAGGAAATCCAATAAGGCTGCAGTGTCGCTGAGTTGATGCTGACTGAGGGATGGCACACACTCTCTTCCCTGTCACTTACAAATTATTATTGCATGCATATGATGGGGTGGAAAGCACTTTCCTCTGTCCGTGGTACAATGTTTCTGACCATCAATGAGCAAGTCGGTGTCACCATGTACCTCGTTAGAAGCGTATGTTGACCTTCACCCTTCCTGTTTTGTAAACATCATGTGATAGGATATAATGTGTAATGGGTGTCACTCCTTTTAAGCTGTATTATACTGGACACCCACATTTCAGCTTCACTTTACTCTAAAGTCTCTTACCGATCTGAACTTGTAATAGTTATAAAGAACCAAAACACTTCCACAGTTTTCTGTTGCAGTGATAATCACAAATCAGTGCTTTTTTGTGATCTTGGTAAATCAGGGTTCTATTAGAAAAAACTCTCTTAGGACCTATACATCAGCGTGTTGCAGTATCTGGGTGATAAGATAACAACAGAAAGAAATGTTGTCATGGGTGCCGCACCCACATTGATGGTTTGTGTGCTCAACCCAGTGGTGTTGGAAGGATCAAGTAGCTTTCTGATTTTGATATAAAGCATGATATTCACTATAATGTGATGTGTAGGTCCTAAGAGAGTTTCTTCTGATGGAAAGCTTAATGTGGGTTGCTAGGGCAGGCTCTATGAAAATTACCAGAATTACCAAATCCTGTATGGCGTTATAGGTTATTATACGTTATATCCCAGTTAAAGTACTTTTCATACAAGAGAGAATTTCCGGATATGCCTTTAAGTGATGTCAGATGGTTATAGTGATTTGAACAGGATAGACCTAATTGATCTTTGTATAGATCATAAGAAGTTGGGAGTGTCTCCATGACGTACATGGTCACCTCACTAAATGTTTAATGTGTACAGCAAATATGTTATTTTAATAGGAACTGATTGTTTTGAGGTTTATTATTTTGAGCTAAGAGCAGCGGTGGCCTGGTGCTAGGGTGCTGGCTTACTGATCCAAAGGTCGATGGTTCAAGCCCAACTATCACCAAGTTGTCACTGTCGTCCCCCTCACCAGTGCAGCTAACTGGGTTATCAAAGGCCAGCCATATCTCTCACTGTCTGTGGTGAGAGGCATGTAAAAGAACCATTGCTGTCGTTCAAAAAGAGTAGGCCATTGGATTGTCGTCAGCGTGTTTCTGCACTGCGATGGCCTGGCGAGGTGTACCAGGGTGTACCACAGGGTGTACTCGGCTGAGATGGGCCCCAGCCTACCCACGACCCTAATTTGGATTAAGCCGTTCAGAAAATCAATGAATGATATTATAAGCTACGTTTGTAGAGCTTGTGGAAGCATGAGTTGCCTTGATCATTATTTAGTCGGTCACATGATCATCCCATGTGTGTAGCCCATAACTATGCTTGGAACATAATGACTAAATGTTATGTAACATGATATAATATTTAAAACACCCAAAAGTGTCACATCTTAGACTTGTCCTTTCAAATATGTATAATTTATTGTTCTGTATTTAAAACTAGGCCAGTACTTGGGTTTGTTTTGGTTTTGACAGGAAAAGCACTTATACTAAAGAAATGCCTACCATTATATCACTTCAGACGGGATATATATTATCGGGGAATATTTCTACTTGTTGATTTATAGAAGACTAAATATTGTGCAATTTTTTCAGATTTTTTTAAAGGTCGTAAAATGAATGACATCAAGGATTTGGAAGGGACTAAAATACTAGAATTGCCTCTGGGTACTCTGGTTTCCTCCCACAGTAGAAAGACATGCACATTAGGCTAATTGGATGTTCCAGATTTCCCCTACGTGTCAGCATGAGGATGGTTGTGTTTAGGGTGTACACGGCCTTCGCCCAGTGTCGGCTGAGATAGGCTCCAGACTCCCCGCGACCCTAGTGGGATTAAGCGGTTCAGCAGATGAGTGAGTGAGAGAGTAAAATCCCAGAGGTACTGCATTAATAATCACGTAACCCGCCTCCCTTCATAAAACTAATCCAATCTGAATAGTGCTGAAGATAAGTTTAATTGAATGGATATGTTATAAGATTCTGATAGTAAAGTATATAGATATGTATCTCAGTATCAGGATTTTTTGGCTCTGGTAGATGGGAGTGAGCATATCCCATAATGCTGTTGCCTTTTCCGAACTGCTTTATTAGGGTTGTGGATCACGTCCCAGCTGACTCCAGGTGAAGACGGCTTCTTGTAAACCTTGCTCAGTGATGGTAACGTCCTCCTTTGATGAATTATGAAAAGTAGCTACATGTAAGAGAGAGTAAAGCGTTTTAGTGTTCGTCATGTTCTTTCAGCATGAGATTCCCTTATGGTTTCTCAGTACCTTTCAGTCTAGAGGGTTCTGGGTGAGGGCTCCCGTCATTGTACTTTCTGTTCATCTTGGATGTACTACAATTCCCCAAACCTCCTACGTGCTGTCGTGAAAGTTCACGTCAACACACTAAAAGTGTAAATGTGTTCACACATGGATGCAGACTGTGTAAGGACAGGGATTTAAAGGTTTGTCCTTCGGTAAGACCTGGTCTACTTCTGCTCAGGTAACATAATCTCTTGAGATGTTGAATACGTCATTGTTTGACTTGTTTCATTATCAAAGCTGAAATGAACTTTCCCAGTTGGGAAAAGTGCTTCTATGAATGTGTTAACACCTCTGGAGCTTGTTTTCTTAATTAACTGAACTTCCCCTTGCTTGGTTGCATGAGCCAGAGAGGCTGTGTTCATCTCCTCTGAGATAGTCCTTACTGTTGTGATCTGGCGTCAGCATGAATTGTGTGTAATTGTTTGAAGTGATGAGCAGGTTTTGGGGTGTGTTTGCCTGACTGAAAGACAAAATTGTCAAGGTCATGCATGAGTTTCCTGCTTTTTTCCACTGGGCCTAGAGGGCACTGAGGGTTCTCTCTGAGTGTCAAGATGTAGTGCTTGCTTTTTCTGTGGAGAAGAAAGCTGATCATCACTCTCCCAGCAGGTGTGAAGGCAACTAGAATAATGCATGCTGACTAGTTTTCTTAATGAATGTCATGCTTTTAATGATGAAAGAATGAAGTGAAGGAAGGGAAGATTTTTTTTATGAATTTGTTTTTTGTTTGTTTGTTTGTTTTTCACTGAGCGGCACGGTGGTGTAGTGGTTACCATGTCCACCTCACAGCAAGAAGGTCCTGGGTTAGATTCCTAGGCTCGACGAGGGCGTTTCCGTGTGGAATTAGCAAGTCCTTAATGTGCTTATGTCAGATTCCTCCAGGTACTCTAGTTTCCTCCCACAGTCCAAAGACATGCACATTAGGCTAACTCACTCTTCCAAATGGACTTTACGTGTAAGTGTGAATGGTTATGTGTGTTGGCCCTGTGATGGTCTGGCGAGCTTTTCAGGGTGTACCCCACCTTTACACATTGTCGACTAAAATAGGCTTTAGCCTCCCTATGACCCTAGAAGGTTTAAGCGGTTCAGCAAATCAGTGAGTGATGAGTTTGAATTGACTGAAGAAATTGACCTCTGGTCCTTATCAGACTGGACATCCATCCATCCATCCAACCATTTTCGGAACTGCTTATTCCTAATTATGGTCGCGGGGAGGCTGGCGCCCATCTTAGCCGACTCTGGGCGAGGACGGGGTACACTCTAAACAGCTCGCCAGGCCATCAGTCACACAACCATTTGCACTCACACTCACACCTAGGGGTGATTTGGAACAGCCAATTAGCCTACTGTGC
>JAOUQZ010000049.1:15352415-15363348 GCA_028564935.1 Neosilurus hyrtlii | reverse complement strand
CCGAGCTGGGAATCGAACCCAGGACCTTCTTGCTGTGAGGCGGACGTGCTAACCACTGCGCCACCGTGCCGCCCCAGACTGGACATCAGATGTAATAATATTATTTTACAACAAGATTTTTATTTTATTTTAATTTTTTTTGCTCAGGCACCAACAGGGACGGTCTGGTTAGAAGTGGCACCCCAAATGACCAAGAAATGTTTGTGCTCTAATGCAAACCCCTGTGATATTTACTTGGAGTAAACACTTCATTTTCTGAATTGGTAGTCAGATTTTCTACCTCAAAAAATGAGTTAGTCAAGCATGCTGCTGATAACACGATCACGGCATTCATTTATTTAGAGACCACTTAAAGGTTCACTATCAATTATTTTTGTTTCAGTAAAATACTTAGTAATAAAAGTAACAATAACTCCAAGGAAGCACGTCTGGCTTACAGCAAGAAGATCCTGGGTTCAAATCCCGGGCTCGACGAGGGTGTTTCTATGTGGAGTTTGTATGTTCTCTGCTTGCTTGTGTGGGTTTCCTCCAGATGCTCCAGTTTTCTCCCATAGTCCAAAGACACGCACATTAATCGAACAAACTGCACCAAATTGACCCTGAGTGTAAGTGTGAGTGCGAATGGTTGTGTGTGTTGCCCTCAGATGGTCTGGCGAGCTGTTCAGGGTGTACCCCACCTTTGCCAGTGTTAGCTGAGAGGCTACAGCCTCCCCTTGACCCTAGTAGTACAGATGAGTGAGTGAGTGAGTGAGAAATGAATAACTGAAACAAGGTTCCCACAAATCCTTAAAAAACACATTGAACTTGTTAAGTGAAAAAATACTTGGGTATTTAATTGATTGGTATTAAAATATATTAAATTAATCTTTTACAAGTCTTAAAAAAATGCAAAAAAAAAAAACATAGGAAGTAGGATTTTATGAATCATTGTTTTCTGACATTTCAGAACCTCAAAATAACTGGAATTAAGTCTTAACCTTGGTTTTAGCTGTAGGAACCCTGCCATCGCTAAAGCTAAAAAGATCCAAGCTTCTTGTTTTTAGATCGGTGTCATCGATGAGCAAGCATATGTTCGAAGATTATCAGAGCTTTGCCCAGAAGAAATTCATGTTTGGAACCATAAACTAGTAGATATTGGGAGGTTGGACTAAATTCTGCCACCATTATATTGGTATAATAGACACAGATAAGCACTGTATGACAAACATGTTTCTGTCATCGCATGTGCTTTAGATCCTTCTGGTAATGCAGTCAATCTAAAGACACCAATTAGTTCTTATTCTGGAAATAATTCTACCTATTAATAAATTATGAAGAACTAATATTATGATAATTGTTTCCTAAATGGATTTATCCTATTCCTTCACCTGTGACTGACTGAAAATTCCTGTAAATTAAAGCACAAATTAGCAGCAAATTGCACATGCTCTTTAATTTAACTATTGTGCTACAGCTAAGCTTGTGGTGTTTTGGTCACTTCTGTTGGCAATTGGCAAAGTTAATTACAAATCATTTTCTGAACAGTGAATTATAAATTGTAAATAACTAAATCTAATTAGACTTAAATCAGGATAGACTGAATTGACTTATTGTTGATTAAACAACTAAACTGCATTCCAAAGATATTTTGCTTAAGGAAAGTACATGATAAAGTGTATTAGTTAGTGTGTTTCTGTAAATATTAAACTTACACACAAAGCACGGGCGTAAACAAAGGCAGTAACTGCCTGCTGTTGGGAAACTGCGAGTCTTTTCACTTTGTTGTGTAATCTGGTCACGTTTACAACTTTACTATGAAGATTACAACCGAGAATATTTGTAGTGTTGTACCGGAATTCATTTATAAATTTGTTAACTGGAATTATGTCATGAATTTACAGACAGTATCCAATAATTCTTTGTTACACATTACATTTACAGTATTTTTGCAGATGCTCTTATCCAGAGCGACTTACAAATATCATTCTTATACAACTGAGCAATTGAGGGTTAAGGGCCGTGCTCAAGGACCCAACAGTGGTGATAGTGGGATTGAACCGCTGACCTTCGGATCAGTAACCCATCACCTTTACCACTAAGCCACCTCTGCTACCATACCATACCATTCACTATTTAATACCATACCATACCATACCATACCATTTAAATGTAATAAAAACCATATAAATTAGGTTTACGTACAACCAGTTTCCATTAGAAGTTGCATAACTAATTGAATCCAGACCAGTGTGAAATTAAAGTGTATCCTTATCTCTATACTCATACACCTGCTTATGAAACGCCCCATTTTAGATTGTTAAAAAACGGCAAAGTATAAATTGGACTTTGCTGATTGGAAATTTAAATTAATTGAAAATTGAAATTAATCTATCTGTCTGTCTGTCTGTCTGTCTATCCTTTTCTGCATGAGTGGGTGCACTGAGCCACTGGTTTCGTACAATGTATGTTTTTACATGAGTGGGTTGCAAAACCTGCAGAACCTATTCCCTCAGACACATATTCCATGCATGCTAATAGATCACTGATGTTCACACCTACGAGCAATTTAGAGTAGTCAGTTGACCTAAATTGCATGACTTTGGACTGTGGGAGAAAAGCAAAACACCTGGAGGAAACCCATACAGGCACGGGGGAACATGTAACCTCGAGACAGAAATGCCCTCACTGATCATGGAGCTCATACCTAAGACCACCTTGCTATGGGGCAAGTGTGCGAACCACTACGCGACTATGCCCTCACTCCACCCCACCCCTGAATTTTTATATCTGGCAACAAATATATTTTGATTTCTGATGTCTGGCATCAATCCCTGTTTTTGCCTGAAGCCATTCCCTGTAATGGTTCTGCCTGGAATGTAAAGGAACATTGAATAAAAAAAGATCTAGGAAATGATTGCAAAATATTTATAATAACCTGAATTTCAGTATTAAATGCAGTAACCCAGCTACACTGTTCTGTTTCATTGCTTATCCTGTTCTAAAATCAGCTTTGATTAGGCATTAGCAGCACATTAAAGGTCATTAAGGCAACTAATATCAGGGTGTTGGGGGGTCTGTGTTGGAGAATAGGAGGCAACCCATAAGAGACAAGGGTAATTACAATTTATTTCTCTATCTGAACCCAACCATCTGCCAGTGTCATCCGCTTATTGTCTATTGGCTCTCAATCATGAACAGGCCACTGCAGCTGAAGATGTGTGTTTTAATTAGAGAGCTATCGTATAATTATACTTATATTTTAATGAAGACTTTGACAAAGAGTTTGAATGACTATCCTTCATTGTTCACTGAAATGATAATATTTAATTATGATGTTTAAACATGCCAGATTTAGGTGCCTGAGTGGTTTTTGTCTCGTTGAAGCCAATATCATTCACGCACGTCTTCTGATATTAGTATTACATTAGTCTTGTGTTTATTCTGCTAGATGGCTTATGAGCAGGAGAGAGATGGCCAGCCAGCCAGTCATTCAGTCTCAATCCACAAGTGTGTTTAAAAAATAAAAAATAAAAAGCACATAGGGCTTTTCCACCAGATGTTACTTCTCAGCTAGACTCAGCTTTGCAAATGAATCAGGATTGTACATGTTGTTCTGTAGTTGTGCCGTACCAGTGCTAAATTAAATTATGCTTATTACCCACATACCACATGAGCAAAGCCAGGAAATACTATGTGATGATAAAAATAGTGGAAGCCATTAATTGGCCATAAACCTACATAAAATATAAAGATATTCAGAAGTATACTGACTGAAAAAGTTTTGTTTCATTTTTACCTCCACTAGGGAGGATATGTTTTACCTTCAGTCTGTTTGTTTGTGTCATTGTTAGAGATATTATACAGAAATCTATGTGTGGATTTTCATATAGTTTCTACTAGAGGTTGGGCTTTGGGTAAAGAGGATTCCATTATGTTTTGTAGAAGATCCGGCCATGGACAGCTCGCCAGGCTATCGCAGGGCTAACACACACACACACAACCATTCACTACCTAGGGGTATAGGACTGTGGGAGGAAACCAGAGTACTCGAAGGAAACCCACGCAAGCACAGGGAGAACATGCAGAACTCCACACAGAAACTTCCGGGCTCGGGTCTTTATTCACTCACTCATTCATTTTCTGAACCGCTTACTGTGTCTTTATTTTATTTTTATTTTTATTTTCATTTTTATTATTTATTTGTTTGTTTGTTTGTTTTTGCTGTACTGTATTTATCCGCAAGGGAAATTATTGCCTCTGCATTTAACACACATGAGTTGAGCACACACATAAACAGTGCAAATAAATAAGGAACAATTAAATGCAGTTGAGTATTCATGCAGTGGTTTTTCAGTTAGACAAATTTTCTGATTTTTTTTAATACCTCTAATAATAACTATGACAGAATAGGGCTGTACAGCCTAACTTATATCCTACATCTATAGTTTATTACATTATTTGAGATACTGCCACAGAAAATACAGTATCTTCTTTGTGCTTTTTATTATAGTTTAAGTAGGGAAGTGCACACGTGTACATTTTTGAGACTCTAGATTTCATGTCCTGAAATCAATGTTTGGGTATTTTGTTGTGCCCTACTTTCACATCAACTCAGTGAAAAAAATATGCAAAAAGAAAATCTGTGTCTGGCAAAATTTTGCTACAGTAAGCAGCACTGTCATGGTGTCAAAGTAAGATCAGGCAGTTTTTACTTTGGAACTTGTAGAAGTCACATAAAAAACTCACAGGATGAAATGATACAATTCCAAACTAGAGGGGCACTCATAAAGTGCAAGGTCCCTCTGCCCCACAGCATGAGTAATGTAGCAAGTACCTTTACAGGTACTGGCTTTAATTACTCATGTGCATGCTTTAAAGTATGTTCTTGTTTGAATGATTTATGAGATGTTTGATTTTTTATTCCTTTCATGGTCACTCAAGGCCGAAGCTAATTCTCTCACTTGAAAGTCCATGTATGGTTTCCTATTAGTGTATTATTGTAACTGTATATCAATCTGCACTCATTTCAAAGTTATAGGTGCTCTGTCTCCAAATGTACATGACCCTCTCTGACCTCTTCCTTTAACCTTGACATTCCAAAATCAAATCATCTCTGGGACTCATTTAGGGTAGTGTCCCCACCAAGTTTGGCAAAAATCTGTGCATTGGTTGGATGGATGGATGAACAAACCCATTCCGGTGATTACAATACCTCTCCCAAAGCTTCATTTTGTGGCAGAGGTAAAAAGCATACCCCCTTTAAATTTTTTAAGGCTGTGTAACTAGATGGCAGGTTTTCTTCATTTTAGCCCTGAAACAGTGCTGCTTGCTGGTTGTCCCAACTGCTAAATTCTGCGTTTAATTATCCAACGTTTGCTTCTTTCACATGGAGCAAATACCTGTACGCAATATAAATATATGTACTAATACACATTACAAACACACATTACTATGTGATTATATAAAGTTCCTCAATCCAGGCAGAACTTTCATGGAACTTTATACCAGAGAGCTGTTACAGCAGCACTACAGGCTAAAATATCAGATTGACATTCAGTTATTCCTTTGCTTTGCATTTAATATTTCCATTCATTATTTCCCTATATTACTTCTGTCACACTCATAAACACGTGCACCACCACCGACAGGAGGAATGTTTAATTGCAGTGAAAAATGATACTTGATTACTCCACATTAAATATGTTTTTCCTCTCTCCTCACGCTTCACTAAATATCCGTTCATTAACTCTTACAGATATTTGAATATTAAAATTAGGCAGATTTGCAATTTTAACGTTGTCTGGTAAAGTTACTCGAACTTCTCTGCACTTTCACTGAAGATTAAAGTATTCGCACACATGACTGTGTCTGGGTGTTCATGATGCCTTTCAAAAATAACTTCCTGGCTTATGCTCAGGCTTAGTCAGGAGACCACATACATGTTAACTATAAAGCGAAGAGTTATGCCCGATGTTTTTGTAATATTTTACTACTTGTGTTTAGCAGTAGTTTTTGATAACTATAAGAAAAAGTTATCCATCTTTCCTCAGTACTGTCATGTGCTGGAGAAATGATACGCACTGCTCTTGCTGTTCATTGCAGTAATACTGTTTTACACACACACACACACACACACGCTAGCAAGGTCGTGTCTGCTCATTCTAGTCTTAAGCGATGCTTACTGTACTTATTCCCTTCCTCTGCATTACAGATGCCTGAAGTGAATTAAATAGCACTTGGAAGTGAGCAATTAATCCCAACTGCCTAATCTACTAATAACAGCAAAGAGAGATCCAGTAAAACCGGGAGGAGATGAAGCCAGTCTTGCCTGGGCCTCCTAACAAATCACCCTTCTGTTCGGCACCCCAGGCCCACCACAGCTATAGCTGCTATTCACTCAGCCTGGAGCCCAAATTATCCCCCTGATTGATTGAGTTCCAAAGCATAAACCACCATGACCAGTGACAAAGAAAGATTCGCCTACTCGGCTTTACGACTCTCTGTCTCACTCGCATTAGCCCACCCTGACATGAGCACTGCCAGAGAGATAAGTGACTTAAGTGCACTACAAAGTGTTTTGACTGTTTAACCGTTTGCATATCACTGTTATGCTGCCAGTGTTGGTCATGGTTAGACTTTCGCCTCATATGGTTCTGATCTGGACCGATTTCTTTGCTGTTTAGTAACACAAGTGGCTGTTAGAAGCCCAGAAGCATCTGCTGCTCGTTCTCTCCTCCGCTTCTGTTATGACAAGTTTTTGCGCCAGGCTATTGAGTATGTAATTGCACTTCTATAAATAATAGTGTCTTATAGTGCCTTGATTTGCTGTGTTAATGACTGAATTAGCGTTTTTACAGCTACAGAATCATACTTCTACAAAATAATAAGACAAAGCTGTGCTAAATGTTGGAACCATATGTTGAATGGATTATTGATTTTGCGAAAAAGATGGTCGAGTATTATAGTAAGACTATAGATATGGCAGTTAACCCTTTGGTGACTCTGCTGCAGTTTTTTCTCTCTTTTAATGCCTTAAACTGACACACTGGTTTCATGCATTTAACCAGATTGGGAAGCCTTTATAATAATGACTTAATAATAATGCCTTGCTGTAAAATGGCCATAAGGAAGCTATCATATCTAAAAAGCTCATCTGTGTTTGTGGCCACACTGGGGTGTGCTCTCTGGAGATAAGCATGGAATAAAGACATGGCTGTTCATGAAGAAATGCTCAACAGTGCACAAGCATCACTGTAGCATCCTGAATATATTAACTGTATTTCCTGAGACAGAATCTGCAATACCTACAGGCAGCAAATCACACTAGGACAAGATAGAGTTTGTGACAGAGAACTGAGGTATAGCTGGAACACACTTGTGCTGTGTGTCATTACATTTTTAAAGCCAAGACTTGGACTTATTTTTCTTTGTTTCTTATCTTCTGTTCACTTTCTGTCCTTCTCTTTGCCTACGTCAACCCCTCTCTGTTGTTGTCCTGCAGGATTTCCCACGGCGGCGTATGGTCCGATGGCGGCAGCAGCAGTGGCAGCAGCGCGTGGTTCAGGTAGGGGGGCCCGTGGAAGAGGCGGCTACGCAGCATATCTGCACAGCACAGGGCCAGGTAAACACTCTGGCCATATATCTGTGTGCTGGCCGCTCTCTCCATGCTGCTCTTAACTCTAGCCGCCTCTGTCCTTTCTCACGCACATTTATACACACACACACACACACACACACACACACACACACACACACACACACACACACACACACACACTCACAGATTATATGGATACCAGGACTGTTGATTCAGAGAAGGGATCCAAGGCCTTTCTTTATCCTTCACATCTCCTAACCTACAGTATTTGAGATTTCAGCTCAGAGTTCAGCTTGGAGCACCTGACCTGAGACCAGTTTTGCCTCACGGATCAGTCACATTAGTGTTCCATCAGTGTGAACTGAAATAAAATTGATTTAAACGGAAGTCTCTATGATGAAAGGTTTCGTGTTGTAGACATCAACTGTGAATCATTTTCACATGTGAATTGAGTTCTCCTGGACACAACTTGACTTTGCATTTTGATGTTTTTATGTGCGGTGATTAGCACTGTCACCTCACAGTTCCTGGGTCGCTACGTTGGTACTGTGTGGAGGTTTGCGTGGTCTCACCCAGACCACAAACATTCTCTGTTTTGGTCCTACCCATCCAGAGTGCATTTCTTCCCTGCACACAGTGTTCTCAGGACTGGCACTGATTTCACACATGTCTGCAAAAGCTGCAGTTTTATTGAAATTGAAGGAAAACTTAATGTAAATTACATCCTTAAAATAAAGAGTCCACTATGCAGTCAGTCAGGAGGCTGGATTATATAGTACTTTATATAGAACTTTTGTGTTTTCCTTGTTCATAGTTAGTTGTTCAATTCAGAGAACTATCAACACATATAGGTGTACATCTTTCCTTAGCATGCTGGTAAAAGTAAGCTTTCCTCATTGTCCCCCAATATCATAAGCTACAGCTCAAATGAAAAATGCCATGACCAGCTTGCAAGCTGCAACACAGTAAAGAACTTCTTTTATGCCAGTCCTAGTAGCTATTTATAAAGGACATGGGAAGCTGGAAAGAGATTTCACACGTTTCGAGTGTGACTGTGGTTTTATGTGTTATTTATACTGGTGAAACTGGTCATAGGTCACAGTGTAGGGTTGACCTCTACTTTCTCAGGTTTATGTACAGTAATTTGTTGAAGATGGAGTGTTTTCCTAACCCCGCACATTCCCATCGAGTCCAGACTGTGTGATTGAGTATCTTCATTTCTCATGGTTTTTTAGCGAGTTCATCCACACTTAATCACTCCTGGCCATAACTGGCTTCCTCGAAGCGCCTTTGATCCGAACTGACCAGAATTACTGAGCCTGCACATTTAGCAGTTTCTCGGCTGTCCTCTTTCAACTACTGCTATCGATCCAGTGGCCAGATAGCTTAATCAATCAATCTGACTTTGCCTCTTTGATGCAGGGATGCTTAAATAAATAAACGGACGGAAGGTGGGTGCTGCTAGTGCTCTCCTCACTGGCCTTTACTGCAGCGACTGGCCTTTAGCGTGGCAGGATGTGATGGCCTTGTCTAATTGGCTGTCAGAAACTGGGGTCTGAGTGCCAGTTTGATGTGGCCCCGTTATTCAGACAGCTCCCATACACACACACACACACACACACACACACACACACACACACACACACACACACACACTTTTATACTCTTTCTCACACACTCGAGTGCACTCCACCAACACCTGCTCTTGAGCAGCCAGCCATCCAGCTCAGTGTAATTCGTAGACAGGCGTAAAAGTGGCTGTGCGCCGGGTCTGCCGGAGCTCAGTCGACAGAGCGTGAGCCAATCAGTCATGCCTCTCCACTCAATCAGACGTGTCTGATTCTGATTAGTGCCCTGCTAAAGCAACTAAGCCTGCAAAAAAAAAACACACTTGCACTTTGCATCTCTTTTCCATTTAAGGGTGTGAAATGCAGCAGCCTTGTTCAGAAAGCACTTTAAGCATTAAATGAGACTCTCATGAGAAATGAATATCTCAGTTCGTGCTAACTCTAGTGGCTTCGCAATAGTTTCGAAAGTATTGCCGGTGTAACAAAGTGGACTTGAGAGATACAGAGCATCTCAAGTTTGGTCTGTTTTCCCTCCATTAGATTGTAGGTTGCAATCCCAGTGTGATGTGTGGCATAGCAAAGGAAGTGAGTGTGGTAGTGGTGTACTAGGCAGGGTGTGATAGCAGTCTTACTTTCTCTGCTTCTGTCTGAAGCTGCTGGGGAACACACTCCCTCCATGCCTGCACTGTGACAGAAGCCGGAAAGCCATTGAGACAGAGTGCTGACATTTAACGATGACCTTTTCGCGGGACTTCATCATCTATTACCCAGCCGATCCTAGTGCCAGAATGAATTTATACACCCCTGCTGTGCATACATTTACTGCTAGGTGCAAGGCGAAATGCATTTGTGTGGGCTGTTTGTTAAAAGCCAGTCACTCAGTACTACAGCTAACTACCAAACTCATACTCACGAACCTGGTCCATACACTCAGATTGGATTAATGACTGACCCCATACAGAAGGTGTTCTTAACCCTTAAATGAGTGTGTGAGCATGCTTATTAAGACTTTTATTAGGACTTTTGACTTTTTGTTTTCTCATTGCCAGCACTACTAGGGTATTAGCTCATGCCGTTAGTACATGGTTTGCTGAACCTACCTGGGTTGAACAAATATGGAAAATCAAAATCAATACAATTTAAATTAAAAATATTTGATGGTAATTCTGGGTTGTGTCCACCACACATATTTTTCACGCTGTCAGTGTCCACAACTTTATTTTCTAAGCACACACTGAGCACTTATTTTAAACGTTTACTGTTGCTAGTTTATCTACTGTGATGCACTCCAGGATTGGGGCATCTGAAGAAACGTGAACAGGAAGGCTTTTCACTGAGTTTTTTTCTTTTCCTAACACTTTTCAGTATCCAGCATTTACAGACACATGATCTCCCTCCGAGACAGATACACCTCTGTTCTATGACCACTGCAGAAGCGTTGCGCTAAGGGTGTTTTTCCTACACCACTATGCTAC
This sequence comes from Neosilurus hyrtlii, assembly GCA_028564935.1. Classification (NCBI taxonomy): domain Eukaryota; kingdom Metazoa; phylum Chordata; class Actinopteri; order Siluriformes; family Plotosidae; genus Neosilurus; species Neosilurus hyrtlii. Next base: position 15,352,729 of record JAOUQZ010000049.1, on the reverse strand, counting down.
ATAGGAGATTTGTGCGCTGAGGGCCTTTTTCTACTGACACTGAGCTACATAGGAAATATAATGAAAATAGGCAGAATTAAAAAATATTTAAATATTTGATGGACTCAACCCATTTTTATTAATACATTTTTCATTTAGTCAAGTCAAGTCAGTTTTATTTGTATAGCGCTTTTTACAATTGACATTGTCACAAAAAATTTTCTCTACAACCCCCTACACATCCCTAATGAGCAAGCTCGCGGTGACAGTGGCAAGGAAAAACTCCCTCAGTTGACACGAGGAAGAAACCTTGAGAGGAACCAGGCTCAGGAGGG
>JAOUQZ010000049.1:15330526-15351372 GCA_028564935.1 Neosilurus hyrtlii | reverse complement strand
TTCCATAATTGTGGGGCTTTGTAAGAGAAAGCTCTGCCCCCTGCAGTAGTCCTCAGTATTCGAGGAATCACTAAGCATTCTAACACTAAGCAAGGAATCATTTAAGAAACTGTTGCTTTCAACTGACAATTTGCCAGTTTGTTTGGGGTTTTTTAGCCAATGAGGTGCATAGCCTGCAGATTGGACATTATCTCGAACCATTTTAAAATGTTTAATATAATAAAATATAAAAATTCCATGTTTCTCACAATCCAGTGGATGTTGGTATAATAAATTGTTTATTCCAGTCAATTCTATTTAGTTACCCCTAATTTCCTCCCTAATTTAACAACTTCAACAATTTCCCTTCAGATATTTTTCCTCAATACATCAGCTACCAACCAAGGAGGGTAATCTAATGGAACATCAATGGGCGGCATTACACATTTAGAGTAAAGGGCTATCCCCCACTTCTCCATGCATACACTGACAGTTGGCTAGTGGCTCTGCAATTGATAGGGCAGTGGTGGCTTAATGGTTAAAGCAATGGGTTACTGTTTCGAAGGTCAGCGATTCAATCCCCACTATCACACTGTTTGGCCCTTGAGCAAGGCCCTTAACCCTCAGCTGCTCAGCTGTATAAAAAAAAAAGGTAATTGTAAGTCACTCTGGATAAGAGCGTCTGCCAAATGCTGTAAATGTAAAGGTATGGGGAGAGACTGTCCCAGCCCTCTCACCCTGAGAGTACAGCAGATTTTGCATTCTTGTGCTCCTGGTCATGGATGGCTTGGTATTATTGTGATTTGAACTTGGGATATCAGGATGACATGGTGAACACTTTTCTAAGCTCTTTGTATGTCAAACAGAAAAATAGTGTATGCACAGACTGTCCTAGTCTGTGTCTAATTGTTTCATTTACCAATTTAATGATTAAAAATATTATTTTAATACATTCTAACAAAGACCAGGTTTTATTGTTTCTGTAATTTTGTCTTGCCCTGCCTGCTTCTAAGGAGAAAAGAAATCAAGATGAGAGGTTTTCACTTCAGGGGGTCAAAAATACACCTTATTCGTCATGTAATTTTGCATTTTTCTAAATTACTTGACCTTATTTAACATTTGAAAGTGATACTGCCACCTTGGGGCCATTTTCCATCGGATCACCTAAAGTATGCTCACGTATAAAGGTTGAGCAAAGAATATAAAGGGCCAGATTTACTGAGCAGGACAAATTAGTGTGAGGACCCAGTCAAAGTGCCAGTGGGAGTGTTCAGGGAGCTGATTTATTATCTATTTGTAAAATGTGTGAACAGAGATGCAACCACTTTTTTAATAATGACCAGCACAACCTACCAAGAGCAGTGCTGGTTAGTGCAGGGACTCACATACAGGAACAGAATAAGTGCGTCTGCATTCAATATGTTCTGATAATGTCTTTTTTCTGCCAATCCAAATAAATTAACACAAGTTAATTTACTCGACTGTCTGTTTTCAGGGCATCTCCTCTAACTGGCAACTGTCACAGCCATGTTAAGTGCAAATCGAGTCGTGGCAACCTTTTTTCTGTGTTAAATAATGGTTCAATTAGCAGTAAATTGACTACCACAAAGTAAATCAGGTTGCATGAACACTGTGAGATGTCCCGTGAAATAGACCGCTTAGCTGTGCCCCCCTCGGGGGCCAGACTCTTTGTCCCTCTGTCATGATGTGTGTACACCTGTCACGATGTCCTACCAGTGTGTCACATGAACTCCATGACATCCCCTACTGATTTTTTTTCTTTGTTGTGACATCCCACCTGCAGAGCTTTACGTACCGCTTCAAATTGATGTATTGTCCGCATTCAGTTTGAACCGGAACCCTCTACAAATGCATACCGTACTATCAGTGGAACACAAATGACTTCCCAGTCATGGAATCACACGTGAAGGTGTTTCCTTTTCATTGTTTATAAAGGAAACAACAAGGTAGCATGAGCTAACGTACTCAGCCGTACATCTAAAACACTCAGGCTTCTCAACAGGATTTTGTCATGCATACATGACTTTAAAATTACATGCAAGGTTCATTTATAGGCGAAAATGTAGGATCTGACATATTGCCAGTGTTTAATAATCCAGGCGCTGACCTGTTGGTCATGTCTCTGCTGTTTTTTTCTTGCTTGGATTGAAAGCAGAAAGCCACAGTCTATAAGTCTGAGACTCAGACTCCCTAGACACTTTGTTCTGCTCCTACACCACTGGAAGGTTTGTCTGACCTCCCTCTCACCACACCTTCTCAAAATGACACACTGCTTCCTTCTCTTTTTTCATTTTAATACGGAAGTCTACGGGTGTTTCCCCCCCCATACAGCTGTGGGCATATTTTCTGAGATTAAAGTCGGAATTTCTGATCTGAGAAAAGCATCACCACTGCATGTCGTGGGTTATTTATTTATTTTTTTTGCAACCTAGTTTTTCCTTTAGATATCTTCTCAACTTTTTTATTTGTAGTTTTTGTTTTTCAAAAATTCTTACTGACTAAAAAAATAAATAACCTAAGATGGCCCTTCTGTATTTTAATGATTGATCATTTGTTTTCTTGATTATATGCTTTCCAAATTCTTACTCCATCTTGTTTTCTACATCAAATTATTTACTTTTGATCTGCTTTCCATATACTTATATTGTTTATTTATCTTGAGTTTATTTTCTTTTGTTCACTCTAGCATATTACATTACACTAATTTATCCATTATCTATAATTCACTCCTCTGTCTGTTTCTGTCCTGTTTATAACCAACTCGACTGCATGCTTTAGTAGTGTTGGTCTTGTTAGAGGTAATGTAGCTGTACAGTAGGTCAGGTGGTTATTGTCTGGAATCCAGCACTAGATGAGATATCTGTGTTTTAATGTTATGTAGTGTTAAAATTCACCAGAAGTCTGCATTGTAGAAATATTTATGCCTTTTTTTTGTATAATCCGTGTCCTTTACCTAGAGACTGATAGCATACCATTTAAAAGAAACATTTACCTCCTAGACCTTTTTTTTTTTTGCTTGTTTTTGTTTCCGTTCTTTCTGTCATTCGTATTATATGTACAAGAGTTCAGCCATATTTTAACACCATATATTTTATGCTAGAAAGTAAGCTAGAAGAGGTACAGTCAAGCCCTGCAACCTTATTGAGGGCCAACATGCTGGAAAAGATGAGTCACAATGCAGAGGTTTGCTTGATGCTGTAGATCTGGTGTAGAACTTATACGTGTGGGCTGTTTCGTTACCTTGGCTCAGGTCTGTAAACAACCTGGCAACCCTGTTTCTCCCACACACACATATACACTTTGCTTTAGATTAACAAACATGCTACTCCTGTGATTAAAGCATCCTTTATTTACTTAAAGTACTTACATTATCCACGTTACAATAAAATATAAACATTTTGCAGAGGCGTACACAGTGTTTTCTTTCTGTAAGGGAAAACATAAGGGAGCATAGTAGCGTAGTGGTTAGCACTCTTGCCTCACAGCAAGAACACCATTTCTGTGTGGAGTTTGCATGTGTTGCATCCAGTGCTTGTGTGAGTTTCTGCCAGGTTCTCCGGTTTTCTCCCACAGTCCAAAGACATCCACGTTAGACTAATTGGCTGTTCCAAGTTGCTTCTATGTGTGAATGTGTGTGTGAATAGATGTTTTTCCTAGAGGACACATTCTGCAGAGGGTTGCCTGGTGGTAGGGTGATGTATTACAGATCCCACGTTCTGGGGTTCAAGCCCCACTATCAACAGGATGTCACTGCTGTCCCCCAGTGCAGCTAACTGGGTTATCAAAGGCCAGTCATGTCTCTCACCATCTGTGGTGAGAGGCATGTAAAAGAACCATCGCTGAATTTTGTCAAGAGTCAGTCTCGACTGCATAGCCGTCTGTTATAGTCTGTTTCTGCCCTGTGAGGGCTTGGCGAGCTGTCCAGGGTGTACTCTGCTTTCACCCAGAGTCGGCTGAGATGGGCGCCAGCCTCCCCGCGACCCTAATTAGGATTAAGTGGTTCAGAAAATGGTCGGTGCAGGATGGGATACTAGGAGAAACATCAAACTACATAAGACGGTATGCTGGTTAACACGTCCGTCTCACTGCAAGAAGGTTCTGGGTTTGAGTCTTGGGCTCGGTGAGGTTGTTTTTGTGTGAAGTTTGCATGTTATCCTTGTGTTTGCAAGGGTTTCCTCCAGGTACTCCAGTTTCATCCCACAGTCCAAAGACATGCAGATTAGGTTACCTGTCTGTTACAAAATGCCCCTTGATGTGAGTGTGATTGTCTGTGTGTTGGCCCTGCGATGGACTGGTGAGCTGTTCAGGTTGTACCCCGCCTTCACATAATTATTTAAATGTATTTATATTATATGGTGTAGTTTAAAATGAAAGAAGTGTAATGTGTATAGCGCTTGTCCTGGCCTGCTTGTCTGGTCTAGGTTTTGAGTCCCGGGCTCAGCAAAGATGATTCTGAGTGGAGTTTGCATTTTTGTGGCTTTCCTCTGGGGGCTCTGGTTTCCTCCCACAGTCCAAAGACATCCACATTAGGCTAATTGGCTAATTAGCTGTTCCAATTGCCCCCATGTGTGAGTGTGAATTGTTTAATAGACCGTGTGTGTGTGTGTGTGTGTGTGTGTGTGTGTGTGTGTGTGTGTGTGTGTGTGTAATGGCCTTTAAATAGTAAATATCCATATCATACGCACTGTACAGACCGTACACACAGACATGAATGACTCTTTTATCCAGTTCTCCTTTATTGTATGAGGCTAACTGCATTTTGTGTGTGTGTGTGTGTGTGTGTGTGTGTGTGTGTGTGTGTGTGTTTTGGGTGGGTGGGTTGGTGGGTGAGTTGGTGGTGTTTGAGATAAAGAAAGGAAGGCAGTATAGAGAGCTTGCGTCACTCTCCATTAGTTGCTGTATGTGGACAGACAGGCTGTCGGTGGTCCACAGCTGTGTATGTGTGTGCATGTTTGCGTGTTTGCGTGTTTGTGAGTGTGCGTTTCAGTGTGTGTCCTGTTCACCAGCCGCAGGTGCAAACTAGGCCAGGCAGCATGTTCAGTGTCCAGCTGTCTGAGGTGGAAATATGAAACACACCTCATACTCGTTTGTCACCCTTCCTGATGAAGACAGATGTGTGTTTTTGTCCATCTCAGAGCGAGCTGTCCACTTCCCTCCTCCATCTGCGCACCACTGTGTGCGAGTGTGTGAAAGGGGCAAAGAGATCCATCATTTAGTAAAGGATAAATCATGAAGATTTGAGATATTTGCTTGATTAGATGTAATTTTCATAATTGAAATGTAATTTTTTCCAAGGCTATCCGAGCAAAAATAGCAACGAGGCATTATCTATAGAGTATTTATGAGATGTCATCTCCTAAGGAGGGAGAGCTGGTAATCATAATTATTCACCTGTTGGCTAAAAAAAAAAGAAAGAAAGAAAGAAAGAAAGATCTTAGAATAGGGATGGATCATCTCTGGAGGCAGCAAAGGCAGTTAGTAATTCTTTAAACATGGCATAGGTGGAAATGAAAAAGCTAATTGCGCATGTCCATAAATCCTGAATGAATTTAGGAGAACATTTGACAAGTTCACTGACACTCTTCAAGAGGATTTGAGTGAAGTTTGCTTCATTTAAGTGAGCAAAGATGACAGAGATTCAGTCACTTTGAGATAGCGCTACATCTGTGTGAGGAACTGCTGCTTCAGTACTTTTTAAAGATTGCCAGTCTGTTTTTTTTTTATTTCTCACCTTCCTTTTTTTCCTTATGTGGATTCCCTCTCCAGCCTTTGCCGATGTATTTACCGTGTCTGACATTTCTGCCTACAGTAGATGATTGTGTGCAATGCTATTTCCAAGGTTGGCTGTGGTCCTCCAGTTTTGCGGAAACTGTTTGAAAGTCACCGTGCGAAATGTCAGCTTTTTCTCCATCCTTTCATGAAAAGGTACTTTAAATGGCAGTATTTTGCTAGCCTCAGCAGGCTAATTGTGGTAATGTAGTGCTGACAGGTCAGGTGTGAGCTATTCGGAGTCCACTGAACCTGATCCAGCTGCAGAAAGCGCCAGGGCTTTGCCCGTCCTTCATTAACGCACTTCACATTATATTAAATTGCCCTGCAAACACATTTTGGTATTCTTCTGACTTTTTCTGCCAGATTAACAGAAAGCAGTGCTGGGAGCGTATAGGACAAAGGAGGGATGAGCGCTTAAGTACATCTACTTATTTGGGTTCAGATTGTAAACTTGCTTCAGATTGTGCCAAAAAGTCCCGACTCGTGAACGGCAGATGAGTCTTGGTGGATTATCGTCTTTGGAGATGGGATTTTAATGCTAATTTACATTCAAAACAGCTTCACGTTGTTATTTTTTGTGCTCTTATAATCCATGTTGTTGGCAAATACCAAACAACTTCCTGTCCAGATATTTCTTCAGGCACCCCTGCAGTTCCGTAATGACAAGCCCACATATTTGGCGTTTGTGAATTCAGCTATAGTAGATGGAGACAACAAACAGCAGTGCACATTATTGTTGAGAGGAAGCAATGCAGCCAGTGCCTGGGGCTCTGTGGCACCATTCAGAGAGCTGGTTTGATATGTAACCATAGTGCAGCACTCTAGACAGCAAGGGATGCTGAATACTGAGAAGAGGAAATTAAAGTCTCCCACTGACTGCAAGGCCCCTGATGGGACCCTGCAGTAATCTCTGAAATGGCTGCCTGGATAGAAATGCTAAAGAGACCACTAACTTGCATTAAAGCCATTTATCCACAGAGTAACTCACATTACACATGAAGGAGTTGCACAATTCTGTTCTCTGTTTCCTAACAGCTGATAAAAGCCACCCTCTTATTTGCACATTTGTATCTGTTTTCTTATCAGGCATTATATATAATAACGCGCAGCAGGAAAGGGAGAAAGCAACTTAAGGCTTTCATCTCAGCAATTGCTCTAAAGCACCCAGATGGGCTATCTAATGGCGCGATTGACAACCTTACAGAGTGCAGTCATTCCAGGCATCAGTCTCCCTCCTCTCAAAGCCAGCTGGGGTGGCCAGGCTTCGTGCAGATGTTGCATAGCCAAAGGCACATCTGGATGACCTCCTCCCAGCTGCTCAGACACAACCCTGGAGTGCGTTTGTGGTCGGCGGCGGCAGCGTCTGGAGGTGGAGATGATGAATAGACGAGGCTGTGTCGTCTGGCCACCGCAAGCGAGTGCCTTGCGTTTTCGTGCTGCTATTCATCAAGTCAGCCGAAGTGAATTTACGCATCTATCACCTGTCAACGATGCACACGGCTCCCCCGCACCAAAACGTGCCATTATAAAGTAATTAGATTTGGCTTTGAGCAAGAGCACAAGACCTGGGTTAGTCGAAAGAGAGCAAATAGCTGGGTTTTATGGGTTTGAGGAGGAAGATATCTTGTAAGAGGAAAAGGAAAATGTAGGGCTTTGTCTTGCAGTGTTTGAGGAAATAATTCATATGTAAATACAGAAACGAGCTGATACGCACACACACACTCACTTCCTCCCTCCATCCGTACGTTATTCATGGGAGCATAAAACATGCAGAGTGTCATTCTGTAACTGGCTGGCTGGAGCGGAACATCTGAACCAAGCCATTATTGAGGCAACTTTTGATGTCGAAAAATGACAATGTTTAATTCAGCTCCATTTTTCCCTCAGCTTCCCCGCTTCCACTTGGTCAAAGTGAATCATTTGCATGTGCTCAGAAATAGGGAATTAGCTGCCGAAGGTAATCAAGCAGCCCTATTCTGCCAGATGGCTTTCTCTGTAGTTAGTAAATGGGTGCTTTTAACTGCATTTTATTCCACATTTCTGCTTCAGATAGCGCTATCATTAGAAGTGATCTACCTGCACAATAAAAGTAATTTCTCTAGGCCTTTATTAGATAAGACCTTTCCTGTCACAGCAGTAAAACGAACGGCTTTCCGGGGCTAATTCACTATGGCAGTGCAAACAAAGAAACCAGGTGTATTTGTTGTATGCGTGTTAATTTTGTATTTCGTGTCCTGTCCCTCCTGCTATGCTGAAATTAGACTGAATATTTATGCAAATAGCAGCAGCAGCGTGGCATTGTGGAGGAAAGCAGGCTGGGGAGCATTAAACAAAGGAAGGGCCTCCGAAAGCCGTCCTCTCCTGTGTTACGAACGCAACAAGCGGCACCGCAGGTTCCTGTAAAAGGTCTTCATTTGTTTGCTGTTAAAGATCTAATTAGGAAGATGAGAGGGAACAGGATGGGATGGCAGCTTGGCTAATTAAGAGGCGAGTCCAGAGCTCCCTTTGAACCTCAAGAACGCCCATCTATTAGGGCGGCCCATCAAAAATTAAATTCACCCTAAGTGCATTTTCAGGGCACTTTTAAAAAAAACTTATTTTTTGCAAATGATTACACGTTATAATGGGGACTATTGTAGCCCAGTCTAATCCTTCAGTGCATAACTAACTGTAGGTAATATATATTTTTAAAAAACACAGTCTAAGCATTACATCTTCTACATGCTGAATTTTGTGAAGTTTTCTTCACATATTTAAAGGTATGGCATCTCAGAGAAGAAACTCATTTCTTCATGTAGCTCCTGCATAATCTCTTGCATATCGCATAGCCATTCACATACACTGAGTATACATTGGTCGAGGGGTTGTGGGTTTGAATCCCCGTTAGGCCCCTGTCATGCGCGATTTACACTGGGGCCCGATGTCCGTAATCTCCGCAATTCAAAAAAGCACCATGCGTGCACAATTTATGACCATGCTTGGAGCACGATTGGATTAGGCAAGGTGCATCTGAAACAGATTTCAAGTTCATCAAGATCCCCTACGATGGCGCATCAAGTTCTGTTATGCTCTGTTATGGTCTCTTAAGCTTTTTTTAAAAAATAGATTAAGAATAGATTTTTTTATTTTGTATAAATCACATGGTATAATCACATCCAAATGTATGTTAAAAAAAGCAAAACCTTCTATCTTAACTGAAAATAATACATTTTGGTGTTTCGAGCATATGAAGTTGTGTCCCCAAGAGGTATGTCAACTCTGTCACACAAGTATATTCGCTGTCCGAATCTAATTCAGGTTTTTAATTTTACATGCAGTTTGCTACTAGAGGGGCAGTGTAGAACGTCAGAGCATGAAATCCAGCATGGATGTTTGAGCAACTGTAAGCATACAGTTTTTGGATGTCAACTCTGTTGTTATAAGTACTCTCAGTGCATGACAGAGTGAAAACGTGGAAAAGTTAGTATTTTATGTTTTATTAATTTATGTATTTTTTACATACATTTGGGTGTGATTATACCATGTAATTTATAGAAAATGGGGGGGGACAATCTTTTAAAAAATAATTGGGTATATAAAGAGTGGGACATAAAATATGCATTTCTATGAGAATGACCCGTATACAATATTTATATGGTGTGTTTATATGTAGCGTAAAAATAGATGTATCTGGTGTTGGCTGAGCATTTGTAATCACCCTGTTAGACAGCGTAGTCATGGTCTGGATTAGTGTACTTAGTTAAAATTAACTGCACGGATGCTTGCCATTTCTGCTAGAGGTTAGACTGCTGCCTGCCGAGATCACTAGCAACTTAAATCACCAACTCACATTCAAATGAAAGAAAAACATTTGTATTCAGAGTCAGCTTACATTTATTTTCTTGGAGCTCCATTCAAATGATTAAAATTACCCTCATACACTTCACCGCTATTATTTACCACCCCCCACCCTTTATTTATTTATTTGTTTGTTTGTTTGTTATTATTGTTATTGATTGATTGGTTGATTGATTGATTGCATAAAGCTCTGAGGACAGGGGTTTTTTAGATATACCAGAATAGAAAAAATGGAACTGAACATGTGGATTATTATTGGAGTGCAATAGACTGGCGACCTGTTCAGGGTGTGCCCCTTCTCTCGCTCACAGTTTTGGATTAACTCCAGTTTCCCCCTCAACTCTGATGGTTAAATGCTGTAAATAATAGATTGAGACAAGAGACAATAATAAAATACCATTTGGATGAATATGATATTTTCACAGGTTCAGAAGGCAAACATTTATTAGTTGATAAATATAAACATCTAATAGTAGATCATTGGGACAGCACGGTGGCATTGTCGTTAGCACATCTGCAAGAAGGTCCTGGGCTCAGAAAGGGCGTTTCTGTGTGGAGTCTGCATGTTCTCCTCATGCTTGTGTGGGTTTCCTCCAGGTACTCCGGTTTCTTCCCACAGTCCAAAAATATTCACAGTAGGATAATTAGCGGTTCCAAATCGCCCCTAGGAGTGGGTGTAAGTGTGAATAGTTGTATGTGTGTTGGCCCTTCGCCCAGTGTAGACTGAGCTAGGCTCCAGTCTCTGTGCGTGAGTAAATGAGTAGTAGAGAATTGTCCTGATTGGCTGCAAGCCTCTAACATAATGCTTGATGAACCATATAATTTTTTGTAGAAGTATAAATAAACTCATATTTATCCCACGATGGCAGATAGCATGAAGCTTAGGCAGGAGTGAAAATACACAAATCAACTGACCTAGAATTTTTGTTTGTTTATTTATTTATTTGTTTGTTAATTTTTTTATATATACAGTAACATGATGGTTTAATTTAATTTACTCTCTTGGGAACTAATGTCTGCAGGCAGTGAAGTTTACTTTTGTATTTTTAAATTTTTAAATTAAATTAAATTCAAAATTAAATTGTGCCTGTGTTTTTGTTACTTTGGATAACACATCTATGGTTTATTGGTTAAACTGGCCAAACAGTCATCTGCTATGGTTACAGCTCACTTTAAGTAGGGTTCCTAATTTTATTGTAAGAGTTAATGTGCCATATAAAATTTGCTCTCTGAGATAAGTGTTGTCTCCGATTAAGACGCTGTCTCCTCAGATCTCTTTCATGCACCCTTAACCTTCAGCCATTAACTCAATTGTAATTCACTTGGGATAAAAACATCTGCCAAATGAATAAATGTAAATATAAAGATTAAAATCATTAAGGGACAAAATCAGGCACTTTTTATGACAGTTTGCTTTTCTCAAACGACTAAATGTCATCCACATTTCTAACTTATTCCTGAAGATACACTTTATATATCACATAAATGTCCCTGCACTGGTCCCATACATTAACTGTGTAAAGGTGCCCTTTAATTCAAGGCTTGCTTGATTGAATCAAGTAACCTTAGAGATAATAATGTTGCCTCCAAAGCTGGGATATGTAATATATTAAAAAGCTTTTTTTATTAGTGACTCTAGCCTTTTGGGGGCAAGATTTGAATTAGGAAGCAATACGCAAAAGTATTGTTGGCAAAAATATGTACATTTGTAACACAGAAGGAGAGTCAGTGCTCTGGGTTATGTTTGAGGGGACTAAATGGTGATCTTTTCCTTATGGATAAATCCATCCAGTCCATCACAGACACAATAAGCAATAAGTAATTCTGGGTCATCTGTGTTCTCTGAACTGGAGCTGCATAAGCGCAGTAACCTATACAAGAACAGCTGTGTAAAAATTGCTGTATAAAACATTGTATGTAGGTTTTTTCCCCTTTATCTCTTCTCCAGACACTTATTGGTTAGGTCCCGTACCTTAATAGTATAGAATATATTTTGAATGTCTTACTACTTGGAGATTTAGCTGTATATGATAAAAGAGATGTAGATGATGAAACACATCCAGCCAATACAATTTCTCATACCAGAAGTTTATTTTAACCTTTCTTGACAACATTGTACAAAAAGTAAAGTCTGTCGGAGGATGCAGAGCCCTGTGCAGGCACTTGTGATGCTTATTAAGTAGATGCAGTTCGGCTGATTAGCTCAAGCAGGAGCTAAAACTTGATATGTGAGAGAAACTTCCACCCACATTGGTTTTTTACAGAACCCTCTATATGTGCTCTTATGTAGTTTTGCACACGTGCATCTATTTGAGCTGATATGATCTAATTTTTCTGAAAGGTTCAGGGAGAGAATTCCCTTCAGTGCACGTACACAAGATTCTGTGTACACTTTCTGACAACATCAGTGCAGTGGTTGAATATTAGATTTCAACATAAGATTGAATTAGAAGCTGTGTAATGAAAAGTTAATAATTTGGACCCATGTTCTTTGGCCATCAGTGCCCACAAACATACACAACATACACTTACACACCTTAGGAAAACAGGCATTCATTTGATCTTATTGTTTTGTACTTTATAATATTCCACCTTTATGTCATGCAAAAAAAAAACCAAACAAACAATGAAGCATTGATTCATTACGTTACTTTGAACATTGTATTTCCCAATGATGGGGAAAATTTCCCAATATTTCCCCTCCCTCCCCCTCCTCCTCCTCCCCTATACTCCTGTATCTCCCAGGCTTCCCCGATTATGGTTTCTATTCCACGACAAGTGACCAACGGGGGCCCCCCTTCTCCTTTGCGGACTATGGCTCCCTAGGCCCGCAGGCGGCTCAGCTGCTTCAAAGCGAGCATGCCACCTCAGCCTGCAACTCCCCCCTGCAGCATCTGCCCAGCCCGGATCAGTATAAGAGCCCAGGTGTGTACCACCTCTCCTTCATTCACTGATTGATTTGATTTATGTGGTTGATTCATCATTCAGTCATTCATTCAAACAGATGGCAAAAAAGAAATGCAAGGGACGTATAGAGAGGAGCCCACTACTTTGCCTGATATGAACTGCATGCTGATTTGAGCTCGTTCATTACTTGATCCTTTTCTATTCTGTCCTTGGCAATGCATTTCTGCTGTGTTTGAGTTGTGATATATGGGCTAATAGTGATAGTGGTTATTATTCGCTTTCTAATCAGCATCCTTACTGACCCAAATAGAGACTCAGATGTTATAATGCATCCATACACAATTATATGCAGAATTCTGATACATACATTAACATACGTCTTTTATTATCCTGTCATTTTCTTTTGACTGTATTTATCATACAAGTAATGGCTATAAATGGCTGCCTGTTTAAGAGGTGTGCACAGGACTGTTGCTTTTTTTCAATACCTTTACCACAGTTTGTGTTTCCTTTTTTTTATGTGTTTTGTACTTTTTCTGTTTACAAAAATATTAAACCCTAATTAAATTGAACCACATGAACCCAACTAGGCAAAATTCAGTAATGTTCAGGATGTGTTCCCATGTTCTTCAACATTGGGGTGTTTTTGTCCCGCTGTTTTTTTACTGTGTAAATGTGCCAAATTTAGTCATACAGGCTAATTTAAAGTATAAACACACACTACCATGAATCCAGGAGGAGCCAGTCCCACTGCACACCTCTTATCTTTTAGGCTTCTTTGTTTCACTGTGATTGCCTACCCAGAATACATGATAGAAAGGCATCTAAGTATAAATCTATCAAAAGAAAACTAGAAAATAGTCTAATTGATTAGTAATAGTATTTTTTGTATTTTGAAAAAAAAAAACAGAGCATGTTCCTTCAGGTGGCCATGAGATCAGTATCCAATATAAGATTGTCCAGCTCAGTTGCTAGCGTGTTGCATGATGAATAATGCTTTGTTACAGTCATCAATTTTGCAATATGCTGGATTGAAATGAGTCATTCAGCATGATGCTCTGTCTCTATTTCATACCTGACAGGCGTTTGGAAGCACTATAGGTGCAGAGCATTTTTTTAGCTATGCAAAGTCATACAGGAATAAAAAACACAAAAGCATTTTTATATAAAAGATGAGGATTATCTAGGACAAAATTGGATTTTGTATTTTTAATACATGTTTAAATTCAGCAGAGATCCATCACAAATAGTGACTTGCATTCACTGGTTGTGTCCTTAATATAAGACGTTCGTATAATTTTACTATGTATCTAGATGAGAAGCTAGAGGAGTTAGAATTGTAATGCTACCCCTGTATGACCCTTTTCATGTGCAGTATTATTGCTTTATAAAATAATAAAGACAGAGTATGAATGTATTTATATGTATATACCTTCCTTCAAGTTCAAAGGTAGTAACACTAAAATCAAGGTAATGTTAGCACAATGTACAATAACTATATTTGTGTAAGTGATGAGAATGAGCTGAAGGGAGTGATGATATTCTGATATAAATAAGGCTGGAAGCTGCAGGTTCATGCGGAGGTGAAGGAGCTGTTATGTTAGAAATGAAGGAGCGAGCGGGGTCATACTGCTGTGAACAACTGTCATTTCATGGTCTTAATCTACCTTAGATTAAAGGTTATGTGGAGGAACTGTTGACACAAATAAAGCTCTAAATCCTTTGGACATGGAAATGGTTTTCAGATCTCTCTGCTCAGCAGAATGGGCCGATTACAGGCCATGGAGTTTAGTGTTTATACAGTGAGTCACTTATTGCCTCCAGCAGTATTATTAACATTGGCCCAGGGGGAACAGCCCGAGTGATCGTGAGAAAGGACTTGACTGTAACCAGTATTGGCACTTATGAGGAATTAGGGACAATAAGATAGCTGTTTAGATTTATTTAGGTAAACTTTTACATTTTTACCAGGTAGGAGAGGCGAGGATTGTTATGGTGTAATGCATTTGTGGCTAGATTTTTGTGGTTGAAGGTTTTTGGAGGGGTTAACATGTTGGTTTACTCACAGCCTCATTTTGTTTCAGATTATAATGGCAAACTGAGAAATACTACTAACATTATAAGGGATGCTGTGGAATTTCCTGGCAATATCTGTTGGTAAAGAATCCGCATGTTCTTTCGGAGAAGTGTTTCTACCTCTCCTCCTGATGAAACCAATATAAAATCAAGTACTAGCTGTGTTTAAAACAGAGCAGTAAAATGTAAACAGAGCTTAAAAGGATGTGTCAAGAAACAACTTTTGGTTATATTTTAGATGTTATTGAGCTCGTAGCCCAGGCTTAGGTTATATTCTGACTGATGTAGATATGAATGATAAAAGATAGGGTTGTAAAATTCCAGGAATTTTCACAATTGGAAACTTTTTTATGAGAATTAAGGGAAATATGGGAATTCATGGGAATAAACTGAAAATGTGTAAAAATCGTGGTATAGCCTTTAACTGGGAACTTAAATGTAGTTGATATAAATAATATTTATATCAACTACATTGATAGTTATATAATAACTTGATCAATATTGGTCAATATTTGGTCAAAATCAAAGTAACAATTGTCTTTTTTAATCTTTTTTAAGTATGAGAAATGTTTGCATGCGTGTCTGCATATGACAAAAATAGAAAATGTTTCTGCATATGTTGGCATATGATACAGTTTGCATAAATTACTCTAAATTCCAAATGAATTCCTGTTAATTCCCATGGAAGTTTCTGTTTTTTTCTGACAAAGGAAGATTGGAAAGATGACCAGTTCGGTTAATGATACGAAAAAGTGCTAAGAGACTTTTGTTCAAACGATTTGTAATAAATATTCCCATTAATTTTCACCACTGATGTGGGTTATTTAAATGCTTGATTAACACCATGATATATTTAGACCAGGTTATCATGCCCTGACTATTTCAAACTGTAACACGCCTTCGGGAGGCTTTTAGATTTGAAGACTTTGAAGAGTTTTACACATGGAGCAATGTTGTTGTTGTTTTTTTTTTCCCTGACATCCTGCTAGACTTCTCTCCGCCTCTTCTACTGTAGTTGCCATGCTTCTGACACTTACTCCACATTTACTCCACTGGTTAAGGAGCTTGGTGCAATCTGTTCATTTATTGGCAGAATCTCACTTTTTGTGCAGCAGATGTCACATTCAAGTGTTAAAAGCGGCCTCGTCTTTCCACACTACCTACTGATGCACTGTCTGCCTGAGATATCCATCTTCTGTTGCCTGCGCTCAGATCTACAAATAAATATATGCTTCCCTCCCCCTTTGCTCTTTGCTGGAAGTCTCTGTTTTGCTCGGCTGACATTTTGAGAGTGAGAGCAGCGACTGACAAACTGTTCTCTTCTCACCGTCCTGACTACCTGTACCCCTCTGTGTGAAGAACAGACGAAGCTAAAGACGTCACCTATCAGATGTATCTGCCCTTGCACATTATCCCTCGAGGCTTTACTTCGATATTTTATTCTTGTGCATATCCTTTACCTTCATGAGTTGTGGAGTCTGCTGTATTAATAGTCTTTCCTTTCCATGGACGGTGAAGTGAAGGCTTCCGGCTGTGGAGGAACTTGATTTAATATTCGCTTATTAATGGAAGTGTCATCAGGGCTGAGCGAGAGAAAAATGAGTGCCGCACAGTACGGGGCCGCAAAAGTTTTTGAGAACCACTACTTAAT
The DNA here is from genome assembly GCA_028564935.1 of Neosilurus hyrtlii. Classification (NCBI taxonomy): domain Eukaryota; kingdom Metazoa; phylum Chordata; class Actinopteri; order Siluriformes; family Plotosidae; genus Neosilurus; species Neosilurus hyrtlii. The sequence continues at coordinate 15,335,129 of JAOUQZ010000049.1, read as the reverse complement.
TCAATGGGCGTGTTTGTTTACACTTCTTCAATCTGTAGTTTCGTGGCACTGTTAAGGGATTCATCTTTCCGTTATATTAAGTGTAATTTTACGTCTCCTGAAGTTCTACGCCCTGGAGCAGGGTTTGCCTAATTGCTGGTTTCTGGTAGCCCTGGCAGTGAAACATAGATGTACTATTCATCCACCTGCTTTATCAGGTGTCAAGGTGGATCAAGAGCCTGTCAGGAAAGCAGTAGACATGAGGCAGGGAGACACCCGGGATGGAACATCAGTGTTTCACTGGGCTCCATGCACACCCATTTACAAGACACTTAGCAAAGCTGAACACCTGGTATGTTTTTGGAAGGTGGTAGAAAACTGAAGAACCTGGAGGAAACCAAAAAGTCCATCAAGACAACATAAAACTGTACACCTGAATCAAGATCCTGGAGTTCTGAACCGGCAATGTTTTGGTCTCTATACATTGTTTATTACAGTAACTCGTTAAATTAGAATGTCCTGGTACTCAGGCTTATTATGGTAATAATGTCAGTCAGCAGCAGAAATCTAATTTAGACTCAGAAAATGTAGCCAACCATGTCATTACTGTGTTATGACATGTCCATCGTTTCTTATAAAAATGTTAGAAACAGTAAAATTACACTCACTTAATGAGCACAGGAAATCTAAAAATATGTAACGCAACACATACTTAGGAAGCAGAGAAAATATACATATAGAAAATGTAACACAAATAAATACGTTCTGTGTCCTGGTTTTCTTATGCACTATATGGTCAAAGATTTGTGGACACCCTAGGGCTCCTGAGTGGCGCATCGACAAGGTGCGTGATTATCAACCCGGAGCTCACAAGTTCGAATCCAGGTTGATGCCACAGCCGTCCGTGACCAGGAGTCCATGGCAGCTAATTGGCCGAGCTCTCACTGGAGGAAGGGGATGGCATACGCTCACTTCCCTATCACTCACAGCAATCATCAGCCAATCATTGACATCTGCGAACTCATTCGTATGAGGGGGTGGATAGTGCTTTCCCTCCGAGCGTGTTAGGCCGCCCCCAAATACGCATGCACAGGGTGGCAGCATTGCATGTCACGGAGGGGGCATGCATATGCTTACGCCCCCTCCCTGGTTGCTGGTGGTCGTGTGAGAAGGAAGGCAACACTTCACGGGTGGGAATTGGATATGACTAAAATTAGGGGAGAAAATGGGGGGAAACCAAAAAAAAGAAGATTTCTGGACACCCAACTTGTACATCAGTGTGAGCTTATGGATATTCTGCCACAAGAGCATTATTGAGGTCAGGCAGTGATGTTGGGTGAGGAGGTCTGGGACACAGCCAGTGTTCCAGTTCATCCCAAAGGTGTTCAGTCATGCTAAGGTCAGACCTCTGTGCATCTCACTAGAGTTAGATCAGCCTTGGCAAACCATGTCTTCATAGAGTTCACTTTGTCATGCTGGAGCAGGTTTGGGCTCCTTAGTTCCACTGAATGGAAATTCGATAATGCTACACCATTTAACGGCATCTGATACAGTCATGTGCTTTATGCCAGCAAAAGTATTGATAAGTATGGATGTTTGTGATCACTTAAATGAAATTTGACACAAGTACCATGAGTGTTGTGGAAGGTTAGGGTTGTGGACATTTAGCGTTATTATTAGTCATGAGTCTAGGGTGGCATGGTGGCATAGCTGCTAGCACTTTCACCTCATAACAAGAAGGTTCTAGGTTCAGTCCCTGTGCCAACAGCACACCAGCAACAACAGCAACCACAAACGAGGCCCAACGTATCATGGTTTCAGAATGTCATGAGACTGTCTAGAGTAGCAAGCGAGAAGGTACTAGTAGCCCATACATTAAAAAAAAGTCTCTTCAGTTGTTATATGCTCTACATCTCCAATCAGAGTTTTCATCTCTTTCTTAAAACTCCTGCTTTAGCTTTCAGAGCAGTTTTACTAACACAAGCCCAAGTACTCGCCCTCCACCTTCCCTTTTCGGCTTCTGCAGATTGTAGCATATATACTTCAGTAAGAAAAAAACCCGAAGCATCTCGGTGGAAATGAGGCTCAATGATCTAGTCTTTAACACGCTTTACTCAAGACACTCTCTACAATTTCCTGGCTGCCAGCCGGCTGCGAGGCCCATAAGCCCCCTGACGCTAACAGCTAGATAATCACCATCATATATTTAAAGAAGGAGGAAAGGGGGAAAGAGAGCACTCTTCCTGTGACAGGTGTTGATTAGATAGGGGGTGTTGTGGCACAATCCCCCATGCAATTTCTTTGAAGGACTCAAGAATTGGCAGTCAAATTTTACTACTCTGAGCGCAAAGAGCACACTTGATATGACTCGGGAAGAGCAGAGAGCTCTGTGTGTGTTTGTGTGTGTGTGTGTGTGTGTGTGTGTGTGTGTGAGTGTGCTTGAATGACAGAAAGAGAGAGAAAGAGAGAGAGAGAGGTTATGATAATGAAAGAGACCTACAAGGCAGCATCTCACTCTCCCTGGTACTCTTTAGCATTACTGAAGCCTCTGAAGGAAAGTGTTCAGCCTTCTAAAAAAGCACCTCCATTTGCCACGAACACCTCGCACTGCATACTCAACACCAACCATAGCTCCTTTTGTAGCATGCATGCCATGTGAATGCTGAGTAGATGTGTCCAACATGAGCAAGTGTTTCATTGTGCATGAGTGACAGAAAATGTACCATAAATAATAGAAAAGCTTGTGGAAATTGTAGTCACTGTAGGCTCTAAAGAGTCTTGCAGGTTAGGTCTCAGTGTACAGGTCTATGCACAGATCCAAGCTAAAACAAGTACAAGTAAATTGTCTATAGACTAGCGATCTGTTGCATAGATCTCCTCATAATCACAAGTTCATATGGGTTCATATTTGCATGCAAAGGTTGTTTCTAGAGCTGTGCACATAACTATCTCCCACCTAGCCTTGCTCCTTACTCTATTGTTGGCACACCTGCTTCTTTGCCAGGCACCAACCCTCCACGGCCTGGAACTTTTCCTGGAGCAAGCAGTCCAGGACCTGTGGCTGACCTGTATGGCCCCACCAGCCAGGACTCCGGCGTGGGCAACTACATAAGTGCTGCTAGCCCTCAGCCTGGCTCCGGCTTCGGCCACAGTATTGCTGTGAGTACACTCCCAAATGCTTGTTCTCTTCTCTTCTCTTCTCTCCTCTTCTCTCCTCTCCTCTCCTCTCCTCTCCTCTCCTCTCCTCTCCTCTCCTCTCCTCTCCTCTCCTTCTTGTCCTACTTCGCACTCATGTTTCACTTTCTGCTCATCTCAACACATTCTCCTTCATGTGCTACATCATAGCTGCTGCATCAGTGGAAAACATGAATCTGTCATTAGTAAACATTTTTTGTAGAGAAATGAAATTTAAAACACTTATTTATATTTACCTTTTGCTAGCCAATAAAGCTGTGGATCTTAAATTTGATCTAGCATGAGCCTTTGAAGTATTTCAAATATTTTCTTGTACCTTGTGCAAGTCAAAGGGCTGAAAGATGAATATGTTTTACTCAGGCTAATTATCGCCGAAAAAATGTCCTTTGTCTGAAGTTTGCCTCCAAAATGTGGAATCATGCCCTCGTTAGTGCCAAGCAGGTGCTCAGGCTCTGAAGCTTTGCCGTGTGGTTATCGCATTGCCAACATTCCTCATTTCCTTCATTCCTCTGCTCTTTCTGTCAGCTTCCCCAGAACAAACTGTGAACTTTGTACCGTCTGTCATCGGCAGTATGGCTTGTCACTGAGTCTTTGTCCATACCCCAGACAGGAGGACTGAAATCTTACAATTAGTTCTCTCATTTTCCAACATTTGCACAGTGGCTTCCTTTTATCCCCCTCCTCTGATTCAGCCAGGCTGCAGGCATACCATGTCCTCCCTTTGAAAAGTCCTCCTGCACAAAGTGCATATGTAAATCAATAAAGCAATAATACACCCTTGTGAGGAAGCCTGTAGTAAGAATGTTGTTTTGCCCTTTGAAGCTGTGCGCATTCTTTACTCTCTCCATCCTTTTGTTTTGAAGTGCTAGCAGAGTAGAGTGATAGGGGTTTGGAGAGTTAAGGGAACAGGGAGGGAGGAGAGGTCAGCACACCGGGGGGCTGCAGGAGGGAGACCAGGCTGAATCACATGCTGCTCAGGGAATTACTAGCTCTGGCCGTTTTTCAGCTGCAGCCCAGCAATCAACATCAAGGTCTGCTGGGGAAATGAATAAGGCCTTTTGTGTCTGAGGATACTGCCTCTTACACACTGCACTATAGGTGGACGATGAATCTCACATTTGTGTGGAAATCCAAGTGAGAATTTCTTTGTGCTTCCTTTTCCCTGAAAAAAAAATAGACAGGCCATTCATCAACTCGAGGCTGAATGTTGAGATTAACAAAGTCACCTTGCACTTGACTTTCAGATGAATTCTTTTAACCTAAATAGAGTTGAATGTAGGCTGACCTGAAACTTTCACAGAATTTCAGCTTTGATTGACAGCAGTAGAGGTGGAGAATGTTCTCTACAGACTAGACCCTGTGTGTGTGTGTGTGTGTGTGTGTGTGTGTGTGTGTGTGTGTGTGTGTGTGTGTGTGTGTGTGTGTGTGT
>JAOUQZ010000049.1:15303049-15328137 GCA_028564935.1 Neosilurus hyrtlii | reverse complement strand
TGTGTGTGTGTGTGTGTGTGTGTGTGTGTGTGTGTGTGTGTGTGTGTGTGTGTGTGTGTGTGTGTGTGTGTCTGCTCACAACCTACTCCTTACAGATATTCAGACTAGTGCATTCATTCATCTTCAGAAAGCATTTGGCACGAGGCAGGAATACATCCTGGATGTGACATGAGTCCATCACGCACCTCAGTCATACGTAGGGCGATTCAGCAGAGCCAGTTCACCTACCTTTTTGTATGGAAGTAGGAAGAAACTAAAGAGCCCATGGGGAGAACATGCAAAACTGTGCACAGAAAGAAACTAGAGCAGTGAGGCAGCAACACTACCCACTGTACCACCTCGCTAGTTGCTAATATTACTCTTAATTAAGTTAAACACTCAAGCATGACAACCAAGTCATCCTGAAAAAGTTCACAGTTTGGTCGCTGAGAATGCAGTGTTATTACATTCACTTTTGAGGAACTATTTTCTTTTTTGCCAACATTTTTTGCTTGTGTTGAATTCCTTATGATGTTATTAATGTTCATACTGTTAGCATGAATAAAAAAACCTGCAAATATGAAGAATGATGTTCTGTGTGTTTATGGAGAAATAGTACAATACACAGTAGTAGTGATAATACTGTAGAATTCTAATCATTTGTGACAAAAGTCTCATTATTAAATGACTGTTTATTCATGCTGGCAATACAGTAATTGAAATGGAAATCCAGGCTACTGACAAGTGCTAGCATTATGACCTGTTTTACCTGGACTACATACTGACACTATTACTAACTGTACACTTTTAGGGTCCTTTGATTGCGACAGCTTTTACAAACGGATACCATTGAAACCTAACAGGTGGTCGGTTGCCATCTCAATTGAGGTAGATTTTTATTTTAATTGAAATAGATTCTTCAAATATCCGTTTATTATTCTGTTGTAGATCCTCCCTTCTCTCCTTGCAACTTTTTTTTTTTTTTGCTTCTACCTTCTTTTAGTCTGTAATGTGCAGTATATGGATGTCTGTCTTTATCAGAGACATGGCAGGAAGCTTTTACATGGTTTCAGAGGATTAAAAGGTATTACTTAAAGAAGACTTGAAACCTTTTGAAAGCTTTCTGCATTCGCCTTTTAGTATTTTAACCAATTTCTTTTATTCTGCTTGTCTGTATGTAGCATGCATGAGTTACTGTGTGAGTTGGTCTACTTGAACTGTGCTGGTGCTTTCTGTAAAAGCTGAAATCACAGTAGCGAGCTCCGTTCACTTATTCTCTTATGAAGCACACCATACGGCTTTGAGCCGAGGCTGTGTGAAGTGCTGTATATGTGGATAATATGCACAGGTATACAGCTTTTGATCAGTGTGCACCTGGAGATCCAGGACCCTTAAAGTCAAAGCATGACTCTCATTTAAAACGAAGCTGTAGATCTGATGCAATGTATCTGCTTTTCAGCACAGAATGCAAAGGAGCTCTTTCTGTGAAGCCCATATTTATAAATGATTCTAACTGTGCTTAGAATTCATTTTAAGTTGGTACTGAATGCCTAAAACTGTAATAATATGCCTGATAACTTTAAGTGATGTAGGTATTCCTATTCCTTATAATGCACAACTCTTATGATGAATAATGACCCATGAATAATTGGTACATTTATTATCAGTTCTAAAAACATTGCTCTGCGCATTGATGATTGGTCCGCTCTCTTCATTCATTCATTTTCTGAACCGCTTAATCCTAATTAGTGTCGCGGGGAGGCTGGCGCCCATCTCAGCCTAATCTGGGCGAGGCCAGAGTACACCCTGGACATCTCGCCAGGCCGTCGCAGGGCAGAAACACGCTGACGGCAAAGCAGCCTACTTTTTACGATTTTTCGAAAGTCAGCAATGGTTCTTTTACACAATTTCCTCTCGGATCAATAAAGTATTCTGATTTTCTCACCACAGACAGTGAGAGACATGGCTGAACTTTGATAACCCAGTTAGCTGCACTGGGGGGCAGCAGTGACACCCTACCACCGGGCCACCACTGCCCCTGGTCTGCTATCTGTGGATTACAAATCATTATTTCACTTGGATAATGGTTGAATCAAAATGACGGACACTTATTGCTTGTCATGGGCACTCAAGCAGGCAGTGTCATCATCATCATCATCATCACAGTGTAAAACGCAAAAAATAAACAATAAAAATTCTTTTAAATGATTTACTTGTATTCACTAATATATAAAATTAGTGTGCAAATACACCTTCACAGTGACAGCTCTCACTTGAACAGTCTCTGTCATGGTTAAAAAGTATAAATGCAAACTCTAAACATCACATTTTACTCTATTTATCTTACATTTCTTTGTAGTTTTCACTAAAATGTTTAATTAGTGTGTGAATACACCTTTACACGGACGGTTTTCTTATGTGTCTGTTCAGTATGTACTAAAGTCTGAATGAGTATACGTGACACTCTGTAGCACTATTAATTCAGCTCACCTGACTAGTCTGCACTGTGGTTAAAATATCTCCATATAAACTATAAGAATCGTGTTTTAGTAGGTTTTTCATTATGTTTATGCATCGTATTCCTAAAACTTCAAAAAGGGTTTAAAAAGATGCTATGCAGCATTTAGGCTCTGTGCCTGCCTGCGCTGAGAGCTTGCCTGCGCCTGCACATATATGAACACCTATGTGCAGTATGAACCGGTTAGAAAGAATACACTATTGTTGTTGTTTTATACGACATTATACACATTGGTGTAATTACTTATGAAAAAACATTACAGTTTACATTTTATTTGTACTGCATTATGAATTAGTAATAGAATTAACTATAGTAAGTAGTGATTTTATTGCCACCGGAACTCAAAGCTGTCTGTTAAACCATATATTAAAAGTTCTGTCACAAGCATGCATCACATGGCAACATGGGAAATTTTCACTCCAGCGCTCTATTTAACATGTCTCTATTTGAATATAATAGATAATTAATTTTACTTGGGTCACGAACTAGAGCCAGGCAACTCTGGACGAAGGAGGGGCACACCCTTAGCTCACCAGTCCATCGCAAGGCCAACACACACCTGTCCACACTCACACTTGGGGCAGTTTGGAAGGGTCAGTTAGCCTAATGTGCATGTCTTTGGTCTGTGGGAGGAAACCAAATTATCCCGACAAAACCCACATAATCACGGGGAGAACATGCAAATTCCATACAGAAACGCCCTTCCAAAGCCCAGGACTCACCCAGGACCTACTTGCTGTGAGGCAGATGTGCTAACCACTACACCACTGTGCCATCCTACGGATTTTTCCCCACTTCATGCTTAAAGAGACAAGGCATGTATTGACGCAGTATGGCAATAATGTATGCTTGTGCCAGAACGTTGATATCAGCATATAGAAAGTGTTTTAGGAAAGTTGCATGAGGAGGTTTTCTCAGTGCGAAAGGGCTGCTGCCCAAATACCAGAGCTAAAGTCTGATATTTGGTAACAAGTATCTGAAATGATATAGAGTGCTTTACCGACAGGCACGTGATGTGTTAACCTCTAAATATAATAACGTATAAGAGGCTCTGAGTAAAGCAAGGAGGAACATTTATATAAACCAGCAGCATTTCCAGTGTTCTATTTTTTGGACATTCATCAACTGGCAGTGATTCAGCAACTGAACACTGGGAGGTATTTAAAGGGCCAATATATTCAACATCTATGAGCACAGTATGCTGTAATCTTTCTCAATTTCTCTGAAATGTTCTTTGAGAAGCCATTTTCTGATAATATCTCTCTTATAATTTATTGAAAATGCAAAGTGTGACTGTCTCTTTTGAATTAGGGAAATTATTATGCTATAATGATATATTATGTAAAAACATTAATAATTTTTTAATAAAATCGAGTTAATTTTCATAAGTAATCATAACAATGTGTGTAATGTGTGCCTTACAGATGCGTGCTGTGAATGTGTTCACAGTTCAATTTAAATATGGTCTTTAGAATCTATTCTCTCTATTTTTTTTTGTTTTATCTCCGGCAGCTTTATCTGGCTTTTTTCTCTTTCGTCGTAGGGAGAGTAATGACTTTATTTATGTATTGTAGCCAAGTTCATTTAACTGCATACTGTCGTTTCTGGTTGTTCTAATTGCTCTTGAAAGTCTTGAGTTAATCAGAGGAAAAGGCTACACAGAAGTTGCCTTCATTCACAGAGCTTTGTTAGCAACTGTTACGGCTCTTGGATTAAACAGTGTCACAGAGGAAGTAACAGAGCTGTGCAGCTTGTTTAATCTGGCTGTGTGATGCGTGCAGATGGCCACAGTTTTGTTTCTGCATGCCGAAAACACTAATGCATGTGTGTGCTTGTCAATGAGTTCAATATGTTCTGCATCTGAGATTCTCCATTAGAGATTTTATGTAGTACTAAAAAAAACCCCTCTAATGAGCATGCTACTCTGTAATGCGATTTCAGTAATGTAGAATGAGCTGTAGTACAAATTTAATCATATGGACTCTTAGTATGTTTACACTTTGTATATTAGACTAAGATGTGAATTAATGTGAATTCAGATTTCTCAGCAAAATGTGAAAATGACATCTCTTATGCATAGGATATTATATATGATCAGTGCATCGTACACCGCCTCCAAGACTCTGAATCACACTGCAGTAAGAAAGACAAAGCTGTATAACTAAATAGAGTACTTTATTTAAATAAAGCCCCATAATTCCAAACACTACATTTATTTCATGAGTGAATGAGCTTTGGACAACGCAGACTCCGAACCCAAGACACAAATTTGATCTATGAAATCATGGATCCCCCCAAGGCTCAGATGCAGCACATTTGATACATTAAATCTCACCCACACTGTTTAAATGCCGCGTTTATGAGGCTTGTGAATCTTCTGTTTGCTCCAGCAGAGTTTATCGGGAGGTCCGGGGAAGACAGGCCGCAGTTTCTAACTGGTTTTATGTACAGGTAACGGCCATACAACTCCAAGCACTACCACGTGAAACAGACAACGATGAGCTGAGATGGCAGAATCTGAAGAACAAAAGAAATGTCTGAAACATCTCAGAAAAAACCAACGACATTAATCTGCTGTACTATAATGAAATCCTGGCTTTTGGATTTTTATTTCTCCTAATGTATCCCCATAATCTAAGATGTTATTGTCGTTTTGTCCTTTTCGCTTCTTTTCCCCGTTTCATTGAAGTTGTTTCTTTAACAGCTTTTATCATTTAGTCTGAAGCAGCCATTGAGGTTGACTAGTTTTGAAATATTTTCATTATATACATGTTCTCTGATGAGAAGAACTCTATAAATGTACATTTTCTCTCTTTTTTTAGTGTAATAACATCACTAGCATTGTCTCTTCGCTCTTGGCTCTTTGTGATAATGCGCAACGTTTCATGTTTTCAGATTTCATTTCATTCAAGCAAGAAAACTGAAGGACTTGCTTCAGAAATCACGATTTTTCAACCTTTAAAAGAGCGACGAAAGGGTAACTAACAAATCTAAGTAGCTCTGTTCTTCGTTTCGTGTGATGTCTTGTTATCATTATTATCTATTTTGGGCAATAAGAGGACTACAATATTTTCAAAGTCCTTTTTTATAAATGTTTTTTCTTTTTTTTTGTCGTTGTCGTTGTCAAGGAAAGAAAAAAAATACTTTTCCTTTTAATACTTTGTGAAATGAGATTTAAAAAGAAAAAAAGTTATGAAATCTGTAAATATTATTCATTACTACATCAAACCATCTCAGAGAGAACCATATTTTTGTGATGGTGTTCTAGAGGTTGTACTGTGCTCAATCTGTTTAAAAAGAAAAAAAGATCTTTCAGGCTCGATGCAGTAACTGAAATGCATTTGTAGCACAAAAAAAATACGAAAAAATAGCCGCAAGAACCCAACCACAGACACAAGCCCAATCAAACACTGTTCACTCGCTCTGTAAATACTGTTGGCTTTCTAACTGTGCAGGTAGCAAACCAGCATATTGACTAGATTGTGAGATCAGATGTGCACAGCTTTCACAGAGAAAACACTTTACAGCATACACACAAATCAGCATTGTATAAAAAACCCGAACTGAAATCCAAAGCACATATTTGTTTCATGTTTTTTTAAGTACCAGTGATAAAATTAGAGAATTTTTAAGAAGTAAACTGTTTTTTCTTCACCTTTTTTTTTCTTTTTTAATTTTTTTTTTCTTCTTCTTTTTCAATTTAGTTTTCCCGTAGTCCTAAATGAGTAGTACACAGAATGCCTGATTTCGGAAACAAAAAGGCAATATTTCAAGATTTTAAGTCATTTCTGACTTGCCGTGATCAATTAGGAACTGTTTTTGCACCATTACCTCAGTCCTGTGGGATGTACTTTAGAGGACGTAACGAATTAATTTATTTTATCGTGAGACGAAATTAAAAAAAAAAAAAGATTGTCTTGAAATTTAAAAGAATCATTGCACTGTGAGTAAGAATTTATTATTTTCTATTTGCACATGTTAAAGGATGTTCTCTACCGTGTGTCATATGAAGGATTCGTATAGAAACGTCCCTGTACGGTTGCAGTCTTTACCGGCTGTATTTGTGGAATAATCATTTTTTTCCCTGGGCATTTTATTTTTGTGCTTCTAATCTGCCAACATTACAGCTGAATTTATTGGTAGCAATAGTTGAAATCCTCCGATACACTGAAACTGAATGAAATCAGTAGCTGCTACACGTATGTGACGTACATGTTGGATCTGTCGAGATTGAAATGATGCTTAAAATATATGCTGAGTGAAATAAGAGTGATATTTAAGAGTGCTATCTGATATATGCTGTTGTTCATCCTTGTTGCAAATGTGTTTTCTTTTCATTTTTCTCCCCTTTTCACAATTTTACTGAACGGACACGTGAATTGAAGTGCTGAATCTTTTTTTTTTTTTTTTTGTACATCTCGGAAAAAAAGACAGGAAGCGGAAAGGAGGCTTCCTGCTAACCGTTGGAACTGTTTCAGAAGACAAAACTACTCAAAACATTGTGATCCCCATCATGGTTTGAATTTCAACAGGGGATTTTTATTGCTATTTTTCTGTGGAAGTGAATGACTATGTTAAATATGTTGCTGACTATATTACGGTTACTATGTACTGTATTTATCATTTGATGATCTCTCCATTCCCCGTCGCATCATCCAGTAATCTTCTGTTAATCATTGTATTTCAGTAATGTGTTAAAAAAGAGGGGAAAAAAAGATATTCCCTTGTAAAAGAGTGCTGTCTTTGATGCCAGTGTAGTGATCTGTACATTTCTCTGTTGATCCGTTTCACTCCTCTCTCCCCGTTTTTTGCTCTGCTTTTGTCTTCTTGCTCTTTCGCTATATCTCTGTCTCACTCTCTCTTAGTGGATAGTCATAGATGTTATGTAATCAACGTTACAGTAGAGTTGTAGTGGTTTAGTAGATTTAGGACCAGTAAGGATAGAACTTTCTCTTGATGATCATTTAAAGAAACAAACACAAAAAAAATGCTGAACATTGTTTTCATGGCGTTTTTCACCTTTACTTTCTTTCTTTGTGCTCATTGGGATGTTGTTCTTTGTTTTTTGTTTTGTTTATTTGTTTATTCCTGATTCTCACATGGTTTCAACTAACCAAAGCTCTCATGATGAAATCCAGAAAAACATAATTGGTGTAAGACAGAGTTGTAAACAAGGCATTAATTGGATCCCCACCTTTGAATGTTTGAAAAGGGGGTGTGCCATACTACCTTAAATGCTAATGCTTGATATGCAAAACTGTTTATTTGTTTTGTTTTGTTTTCTTCTTTCTTTCCTTTTCTTTTTAGAGGGACACAATTTATAATTATAGAAAGGATTTTATTACATGAATGGAAAAAAATAATATTTTTTTAGTCTGATCTACCTGAGTAATAATGATCTAGCCTAATAATTATAGATACGGATAAAACTGTAATAGGTTTTGATATTTATACTCTAAAAAACGTCCACTAATATTTTTAAAATACTTTTTTGTGTCTATGTGTCCACATAGATTCATGTATATTTTAGCTTCTGGTCATCTTAACCGTTGCGTTTGTACACTATGACTTTCATGCCAGTTCTTCATGATAATCAAAGCTAAGGCTTAATCACAACAAGAGAAAAAAAAACGACTTGCTGCAGCTCTGTGTATTCGTATATCATATTAAACAAACCGTGAGGCTAACAGTTGGTAATGTTAATAACTAAATAGATTTATTAAGACAGGTTTGTTTATTTATTGCTGTAACAGTCGAAGAAGAATTCAACATGACGTACAGTGAAGTCTGAGATATTATTTCTGAATGAAATCTGTTCTCAGGGATTATGAATGTAAGCTAATTCTAATCTCCTCTATATGTGAGATTCAGCTCATAATTACTCGTGGATTCTGTGTCTCTGATAAGTGCTTTCAGATTTCATTCAGACCCAAACACTGAGCCAGTTTTACTGAATACTCTTCAGTAGTTTAACCTGCTGTCAGCCAGTGACATTCTTTAATGCCTATTTGGATAGCTGAAGGTTCTAGATTCCTACAGGACCCTATCTGATCAGGAAGCACTGTTATAGAGTTTTTTTCTTTAAAAATAATCTGTAAATGTTTTTTGAAGAAAAAAAACTTTTCTTGGCTGTAGATTTGACCTTTTACCGCATTAAGTACTTTAAAAAGTATATTAATCTGCGCTGGTGTGAGGTTGTTGCAAATTATGACATCACAAACATCAGTATCATTTATAATGCGCAGTCATCATTATTTTATGAAATAAGCGATGCATTTCTCTACTGCACGCAGTCCGCATTCAGTGGGTTCTGAATTTCGCACTCTTAAGAATCTGGCTCTTGATTAAAATGAAGGCTGGCAACCTTTTCTGATAGCCTTCAATATTGTCTCTCAGTCAGCTTCCTTCTTTCCTTTTTCTTTCTTTCATTTCTTGTTTATTTATTTATTGATATATATTTTCTTTTCTAATTAGATCTCGTAGCTTGGACTTTAAGGTAGCATGGCTCTGTTGCCATTATTTTATTTTTCCATCGACAGCCGTTTACAGCAGATGAATGTTACACATCTTGCTAGACTAGTTAATTCATTGGATAATTGTTGGTTTTGGAAAAAAAAAAAAAAAGGAATAGAAAAAAAATGACCTGGAAGGTGTTGGGTGATATTCGAAATGAACTACCGTATCCATTCAAAACTTGAATTTTGAGGCAAGTGCTAGGCAATGGCCAAAACGATCATCCCATTATTGAAGGAACAAGCTACTCTGTCAAAACACACACACAAACACACACGCGATCAGACACACACACACTCACACACACACACACTGTAATGACATACTGTTATGACATATGTATATACTTGTATACAGATACAGGATATATATGTATAGTGTATATATCTCTTTGTTAAATTGTTGACGCTGCCTCATAATGCTTATTAATCATTCGTAGTGACCCAGGAAACTTTCGGGTCAGTAGTCTACACTGAAATCATGTTCGATCGTCATGTTTCAAATCACGTGTTGTGTAAAATTGCTGCATTGTGCACTACTGGGACAATTAGAAAGCTGGGAAATGTGTTAGTTTAGTTGTGCGCGTGTCCCTTTAACTCTGTGGGGACACGGTACAGTTCACACGGCAGGTGTCACAGGGGAATGGTCTTTATTTCTGATGCTTCCTTCGGGAACTCGCTCTCCTGTTTTTTCCTTCGCCTCTCTGATTGCCTTGTCCATTCCTAACACTTGCCCATTTTTTTAACGGACTTTTTACCGCATGAACTGACTGAACGGACTGACGTCTGAAAGCATCTTTCAGGTCTTCTTCTATGGCTTGCTTAAGCCCTGTTGTAAAATAAACTAAAGTGGATGGGGGTCTCTCACATCTCAGATGTGGAAAGTATAATTTTATATTTGTATTTTCAAATAATTATGATAATAAAAAATGTTTGTGAAAGGTTTCCATCCTCTACTGTGGTCCAGAAATCAATGTGTTTGTCTGGAGAAGATTTAAAAAATAATAATAATAATAATAATAATAATAATAATAAAGTAAACTGTTTTGAAACATTTCATGGTTTTTTGATTTTGAATTAACATTTTTTTCAAGCAAATGATGTGTGATTTAAAATATGAATATATCTGCAAAAAGAATGTATATCAGATATGCACAACAATTAAAATGCACAGAAATGTACACAGAGATGAAAGGGTTGTGTAAGTTTGTTTTATTCCAAGTGATTATTCTGCGTATCAGGGGTCAGGAAGTCATCTCAATATTATTGGTTCATCTCTTATAATGCTCTCTGGAGGTTCTTCCCTCTCTTAACAGAATTAGCATTTCACTGTCTGCTAAATAAAAACACTGCAAAAAACAGATTGGTTAAACAATGTAACAATGTAATTGGTTATAATAATCATATAGTAACCCGTGTACAGTAAATTGCTTGGTGAAAGTATGGCTGGTGGTGTAGTAGTTAGGGGGCTCATGATCAGGAGTTCATGATCAGCTGTGGGTTTGAATCCCCGTTAGACCCCCACAGTGCTAAGACTTCTAGGCAAGGTGTTAACCTCAAGTGTGTCCACCCAGCAGTATAACTGGGTACCAGTGAAAAATACTGGGAGGGTAACTTTTGATAGACTAGCATCCATCCAGGAGGAGTTGAACTCCTAGTCGCTTCACGCTACAGAAATGAGGGATAGGCTCCAGCCTGATGAGCCAGCAGGCTCCGGTGTAAAAGCCCAACAGACTTACCTTACTTTAGTGATAAACATGAAGCATGTATTATGGTAAGGAACTAGCGAAGACTACAGTCAGAGAAAATGAAGACTAGGTAGGTGGTTGTATACTCTTTAATCCGTTGGTGCGTAGCCCTGTTTCTGTAGTTTGAAGTGACTAGGACTGACTCTTCCTGGATGGGACTTTAGTCCATCACAGGTTACCCTTCTATAATTTTTACTGGTTCCAAATTATACTGCTGGGTGAACAGAGACACACTTGTGATTGAGATCTTGCCCAGGGGTCACAGTGTAGGTCTGACATTATCCAAACTCACGACCTGTGGCCCGTAACTCGAACCACCATACCACTAGGTTAAGTCTTTGTTTGAGGTGAACATTGTTTTGGTTGGACATAATTCAACCATTTATATTGCTTGAAGGGTGGCAGAGTGATGTAATGGTTAGCACGTCCGCGTCAACAAGAAGGTCCTGGGTCCGAGTCCCAGGTTCGGAAGGGCATTTCTCTGTGGAGTTTGCATGTTCTCCCTGTGCTTCCGTGGACTTCATCGGGATACTATAGTTTCCTAATACAGTCCAAAGATGCACATTATGTTAAGTGGCTGCTTCAAATTGCCCCTAGGTGTGAGTTTGAATGGTTGTGTGTGTGTGTGTGTGTTGGCCCTGTGATGGACTGGTGAGCTGTTTAGGGTGTACCCTGCCTTTGCCAAGTGTCAGCTGAGATTGACTTCAGCCTCCACATGACCCTAGTAGGACTAAGCGGTTCAGCAAATGAATATATGAATGAATATTGCATGGATTTAAACTAAGATACTGGTTGTTTCAATCAATCTGTTTTTGCAGTGTAGCTAATTGACCTCAACCTGACCTTCATCACTGTAAATCACTTGAAACTTCATTTGTAAGTTTTGTTTTATTAGCATTTTCAGACTCTTACCATATCTGAACGGTATTGGTTGATGTTCACTTACCATATCTGAACATATTTTACCTTCACTGACGTGGAAGTCATGATTTAGAGTTTCATCACACATGCCATCTCAAATTAAATGCCAATGTATCATGCAGTTAGTGGTTAGCACGTCTGCCTCACAGCAAGAAGGTCCTGGGTTCTCTTCCTAGGCTCGGGTGTTTCTGTGTGGAGTTTGCATGTTCTCCCCATACTTGTGTGGGTTTCCTCCGTTTACTCCGGTTTCCTCCCACAGTCCAAAAACATGCACAGTAAATGTGTGTGTGTGTGTTGGCCCCCCGATGGCCCGGTGAGCTGTCCAGGGCATACCCTGCCCTCGCCCAGAGTCAGCTACCTTAATTGGGATTAAGGTGCTTAGAAAATGAATGGTACATTGTGTATCACTCAAGAGTTTTCAGTTTGATCTGGTTAGTGTCTGTGCTGTTCACAGTTTTGTATATTGCCCCTTTCTCTGTAGGTTTATCCCATGTTTGCAGTTTCCTTCAAAAACCATGCCTATCAATCCACTAGATTTCACAAAATTGCCACTAGCTCTGAATGTGTGTATGATGGCATGCAATGGACAGTTGTCCGATGAACTGTATATCCCAGCATTCCCAGGATAGACTCCAGATTCACAACCCAAATCACTTAATGAAGATGAATGAATGTAGCTGTATGCACCACTAACTGCATGATTGTTCTTTCCGATTTTGCTCTATGGGCCTATTATAAATGATATTACATCATGAAAAGCAAGGAATGATTTAAATGATGTGGTAAAAACAAAACTTAGACAGATTCGTATATATCCAAAAGCATATGCATATTCCCATAAATACCAAATCCTCCCTGACTGAGGTGTATTGTTTTTGAAACACTTTTATACCATTCCATGGCCTAAATCTAGAAGTGTTTCACCTGGGATGAAAAATGCAATGTGCGCCGGCTGGCAGAAATTAATGTCATTTTTAATTTGAGCTCCTGTCCCATTCTAAAATGTGAAATTGCTTCGGAGAACGTAAGGTGTGACAGCTATTATAAATGTGTGGAAATCCATCTTCTACTGTCGTTCTCACCCCCTCCCATCAGAACCACCCCTCCCCACACACACACACCCCTCTCTCCCTCTCTCTCTCTCGTGCTTTCTCCTTCGCTCCCTTGACTCGACCAAGGAAGCTCTCTTCATATACTTCACCATCACAGCAGCTGTCCACCCACACATTTCACTGGAGCCCTCGGATAGTGTCATGACTCACAGTGTCCGCTGTTCGCCAGGATTGAAATGCTGTGAGGAATTTTCCCTCCCTTCTCACTCAAGGAGCTCTTAGACTGAAGAGCTCCACTTGATTTCACTGGGGGAAAAAACACTGTTTCTTAATTTGTGTGATATTAGTATTATGTCATATCCACCTATAATTGAGGATCTGTGTAGGGGGAAAATTATTGGTGGTGTTTCATTAAAAAAAAAAAAAAAATCAAGGGAGTCCCTTTACAGAATCGCAGATTGTGTGAGTGAATTAATTCTAGCATTTGACAAGTTGCTCATCAGATGGCTGCCTCCCAAAAAGATGCTCTCTGTACAGTGTGTCTCAGGAATGGGGTTAATTGCATCTGGAGACCTTTGTGTCACAGTGACAAGGAACAAAGCACTGCTGTAAGTGTCACCTGACTTAAGTAAACCAATTAAATCGTTTGAAAAATGGCTGCAGGTGTTGCGAGCTGTCTCTGGAGGGCTCATTTGGAGACCTCGTAGCTATATTTAAGACAGAGCTGCCCCGTCTTTAAGGCTGCCTGATGTATTTGGTTGAGAAATATCATAGAAAGCCTGCAAAAGAGACAGGTGATAGTCCTGTACTGCTCAAAACACATTATAATCATGATACTATAGATGTCTATTTAGTGTGCTGACTGAGGGATGTAATTCAGTGGGAATAGTCAGGTATGAAGACCTGTGTTATTTGTATTATTCAACCACCAAAGAGATTTTCACTACAGTTTTATTGACAATATCATATATTAGTATACTGTATACTATTTCTTTATAAGTTATAAGTGGTATTAAGAGGCATAAACATGATGTGCTCACCGATGGCCAGTTTTATACCAATGCAATCAAAGCTGACAACAGAGTTCTGGAAATGTTCTGTGAATTCTGGGATATCAACTGAGCCTGAGGTGAATAATTGTTATATGAGGTGTCATATGATATAGAGAATAATCGAGGGGTCTTTGGCCTCAGTGGATAACACACTCTGAGGCAGAATCATTCTCCATATCATGTGAAGGCTCAATTCTGTAATTGTTTTATTATTATTTATTCTAAATATTTTTAAAGTAGACAGTCATGCTACTGTGGTGTGTGTGCCAGTTGTTCAATAATCATTTGACTGATGTGATGGCAGTGATGGTGTAATTCAGTTATCCGATGGTAGTGATGCAATACCGAAAATTATTTGCTGGATTTCCATCAATTAGAAATGAGAAAATTACTCAAATTAATAATAACTGACATTAATCCACATGCTAAACTGGGATGATATATAAAAACTCACGGTCTGCCATGGTCACTGATTCAGAAACCCTAGAGAGTAAACAAGATGCTATCCCATATTAATATGAAGAAAGCTGTGGAAGAAAATGTTTTTTGCAATTTTTAGAAAGAAAAAAACTTTTGAGTTTCAAAAGCTGCTGTCATGGAGTGTGTAACCACTGTCATGCTTTAAAAACAAAAATAAACCATAAAAAGCTCATTTTAGTTTGTTTTTCTTATGGTCCCATATAGTATATCGAAAAAAAAAACTTTTCAATGAGTTTTTAAAGATATTGTAGTGGAGTGTGTGTGACCACTGTCACACTTTAAAAATGTAAAAATACTTTACTCATTTGACACCCTGAACAGCTTGTCAGTCCATGATGGCCAAAACACATTTATTCACATCTAGGGGCAATCTGTAACAACCATTTAGCTTAATGTACATGTCTTTGGACTGGAAGTAAACTGGAGCACCCAGAAGAAACCCAGGAAAACACAGGGAGAACATGCAAACTCCACACAGAAATGCCCTTGCCGAGCCCAGGACTCAGACCCAGGACCTTCTGCTGTCAGGCGGAAGTGCTAACCACTCTGCCACAGTGCTGTCCTCGTATAGTACATAAATAATAATTATTCACTTAAGGCTCAGTGGATAACGCTGAACAGTCATCCCGACATTCCAGCTCAAGGATTATTCACCAATGTCCACCTCGCCTTAAGTGAATAATTGTTATCTATATTTGCACAAGAGACGATGACCCTTACAGATAATCTAAGCAGAATGTAGTGGTTTCTTTAAGTGTAATTCTGTCGGCAGATGATCTTCATCATATATTCTGTGCTGGAGAAACAGGTCATCCATTAATTAATTTCATTCATTTTCTGAACCTCTTAAGCTTAATTAGGGTCGCGGGGGAGGCTGGCACCCATCTCAGCCGACTCTGAGCGAGGGCAGAGCACACCCTGGACAGCTCGCCAGGACCTCACAGGTTTTCACATAGTCTATTAGAATAATTCATGATGGAATCATCTCATACAAACTTAAAAGAAACATTCTTATAAGACCGCTGAAATCAGTAAGTCAATAAGTCTTCATCTTATACTTCATAAGATTATTATGTTATTTCCTTAATATTATATTTTCTGGGAACTACTAATAAGAAAAGGATATAGATGGAGGAGTCAGCATGAACTTGCTGAAGGATTCCAGGAGTATGAGAAGTTAAACAACATTAACCCTATAGGATAACAGCAACATACACTATGGCATTTGGCAGACACTCTTATCCAGAGCAGCTTACATTTATTTTTTATACAACTGAACAAGTCAGGGTTAAGGACCTTGCTCAAGAGCCCAACAGTGGGAGCTTGGTGATACTGGGGCTTGAACCCACAACCTTTGGATAAGTGAAGCTAAAGCCTTAACCACTGCCCTCCAGCTTTAATAGGTTAAGAGTTATGTGAATAATCTTGGCCCAGGTTTAATAAGAACCGTTATATTAAGATTTTACCTGGTAGAAGGAGAATTGAAAATGATGTTCCTTCTGCTATTATTGATCATCTGTGTCTCCACATGTCTCCCTCCGGACCTGTCTGATCTTTTTTTTGCACTTGCTCTTCATCCTCTTCTGCTGTGGATGATTTCACATAGATAGCCTAAAGATGTGCACTTTCCTAAAACTAGTTACACCCCCAGACACATCCTTGCTTTAGTGGATAATCTCACCTGGATATTATAGATTTGCACCTAAAATCAGTCCTGTAATTATGATTGTTCTGTGTTTATGCCAGATCTTTTACAGAGTACTGTTTAATATTTCTCTTCTAAACATGTATACTGTAATGATTAGTAGTCCTACTAGCGGTATCACCCAGATGAGAGTAGGTTCCATTTGGAGTCTTGTTCTCCTCGAGGATTCTTTCTCATGTTGTTTCGGGGAGTTTTTTTCTTTGTGAGTGTCACCTCTGGCTTGTTTTTTGGGGCTTTGGATCTCTGTAAAGCTGCTTCTTGACAACATCTGTTGTTAAAAGTGCCATAAAGATAATAGGAAAAATTTAATAGTATGCATTAAACTGCCAGATTATGTAGCTGCAATTTAAAACCTCCCATTTTTATAAAATACAGACTTCAGTCAGTAATTGTGAAAAGGTAGCCACTGATTGAAGGGGTTAGCGACATAAATTTGCAAAAATGCTTGAAATGCTCTAAAAGCATTTTATGGCATGTGATCAGACCTCGGCATCATCCGCAAGAGACGCCATCATGCCTAACTGCTTTGCCTTGACTGCTTCAAAAATGAATGCTGTGAAGCCCCTTGTCTGCTCTGATGAGTATTTGACTTTTAGCTGCAAGACATCCCAATCATCTCCACTCCCCCGCACTCCAATCAGGGCCTCATTAGCATTTGACACTACCTGTCATTAACAAAGCTCCCTAATTAGGCCCCAGTCAGCCCACTCAGGAGCCCTCTTCAGCACGCTGCGTGTTTAGAGCACGAGTGGATGGGATCAGCTGAAATTGCAGCCAGGCATGGAGTAGCGATGAGAGTTGCACTGTAACCCCGTCACTGGCCTCCCACTGAGACTGATGGAAATTGAAACACTGTCAGATTCTTTTTATAGAGACATCTACATCTCAGTATCTCTTAACATTGAAATGGGAAAGTGAGAGACATTGTATTGTTACTATATTAGGTGAATTGTGTGTGTGTGTTTTTGTTAGGGATTTTGCCTTTGGACAGCACTTTGATGAAGATCTCTATTCTCCTTATGACCGCACTATTATATTATCATTTTCAATCTCACTTCCTAGCTTGACGTATAAACGTGTTTTTCATGACTGTTTAACTAAAATTTATTTTATTACTGTTTACATTGCTATCGAGTTTCCCTATGAACCTTCCAGATATAATCCCTCCACAAAGATCTTCCCACATGATGAGTAGGCTTCGTTTTAGTGTAGAGCAAGGCCAGGCAATTCCAGGCACTAGTTGCATTGCTGTTTGTTATTTGACACCTCCAGGAGTCCTGCAATGTCCCTACGTATACTGATGCAAGAGCAGTAACAGATTGAGGAGCAGTGATTCTGTTTTTAAAGTAGGAAGGTTCTGTTTTTAAGGTGCAAAACAATCTTTCACATGGACTCTTTCTACACACAGCCCATTATACTTTAGATATTTATACCACAGTGCTGAGTTTGAATGCTCAATTCTGATTTGTTCATTTTGTGTAACAGTATCTCTAACAGCAGTTTTAGCTACAAGGTTTGCGTTAATGCACTCTTTATTACATGTTTTTTCTTTCTTTATAATACCAGCATAAACAGGAACATGTATGGCAGATAGTTGATATAAAACATTTTTAAAAAGAAAAAGGTATAGTCACTGATACAGTGAAGTTTTACCCATGAACTAAAATTTCAAGGAGTCTCCAGTGTAAGAGCTTTGCAAACAGTCAGAGGTTAAAACCATCAACTGTATATGGTAATGGACACCATGCTACCTTTATGTCTTTTTTTGATTGATAGAAATCTTTTTTTCCTGCCATTTTGTCAAATTTGCAACCTGAGTCTGAGCACAATGGAATTTCTTCAGCTCAGGTATATGCAGTAGGTGTACAGTAGGTGTACAGTAGGTGTGCAGTGGACGTGCTGTAGATGTGCCCTTTTGTTAAGTAAGCCTCTTTCTCAGGTTCAAATGATCAGACAAATTCTCTTTATTACATCAATCCAGAGACCTTAGCCGCAGCCAAGGAGAAAAATAGTTTCAGCTGGAAACATTTCATTAAAACGGATATGTGTAGGAAGGACTTTTATCACTTGGACATGACCTGGTAATTCGCCGCAGGTTAACTGTGGCTTCAGGAGGGGTAGTTGCCTGATTTAACAGCAGTCGGCAAAGCAAGATAAGTTTAATACTCATTATTTGTGATATTTACTTATAAAATCTATCCTAATGTTATTGGTAGTGCATTCATTCACTGACGATCAGATGGCTTTTGTGCAAAATTTGATTTCTGATTAGCAGTTGCTGTTAATACCGGAATGCCGGGTCTTAGCTAACAAGGCTAATTAGCTAGTGCGATTCTCCTGTTTTTTTTTAATAGGTTTGAACAGTTTGTACTCATTCATGTATCCAAAAAAGTTCAATTAACTATGTACATGACAGTGAATTCTGTGGTGAAGTTAAAAAAGTTCAAATAAGTCAGTAGATGTAATGAACAGACAGAGCTTATTGCCCAAGCCACAGCCTGTCTCTTCTGGGAGTTCCGTCAATCAAGTCTGTCCACGCCTAATTTCTGGGGGGAAATTAAAAATGAGCAGATATCAGCAGAGGAAACTGTTTGATTTAGACACTGTAGATGGAAAGACAGTTTAAAAAGTTGAGACAGTTGAGAGATTAAGAGAGTAGGACAACTTGAGGAAAGGAACACATATAATATGTAGTTTTGTTGATGAAACACATGGGGTGGGCGGAGCTAGAAATTGTAATTAAACCATCAGGCATGAACAGTAGACCCGTGGCTTCAAATTTGAAATATGCTGTCTATCCCAAACAAACAATTTTTTTCACCGCTGCACTTGCTTAATGCAACTTATAACATCCAAGTGAAAAAAAAAACAATAACAACTTTTAAGAAAAAAAAAATTCTGAATCAATTAAATGGTTATATCATCACCCCACATGTCAGTACTTTGTAGAACCACCTTTTGATTTTGTTACAGCCCTGAGTTTGATGGGATATTTCTCTACCAACTTTGCACATCCAGACTATGCAATATTTGCCCACACTTCTTTTCTTTTTTCTCTTTTTAAACTCAGTCGAATTACGTGGTGACTGATGGTGGACATCTTCATCATTCCACAGATATTCAGTAGGGATTATATCTGGGCACTTATCAGGCCACACAATCACATTTACATTTTTTTTTTAAAGAATTTGATGGTATTTTGACCCATCTATTTTTACCTCCATCTTGACCTGTGCCCCAGTCCCTCCTGCCGAGAAACACCCCCACAACAGGATGCTACCACTGCCATGCTTTACTGTGGGTACCGTGTTTTATGTTTGGTAAGCTGTAGTGGCTTTACACCAAATAAATACTGTTTGACCTTGAGGCCAAATAGACCATAACATTTTGCATCTGAATCTTCATGGAAAAAACCCTTTCCACTTCTTGATTATGGGCTTTTCTGTGCTCCAAAGAATTGATGAGGCCTTCGAATTTTAACTGTATCTGTCATGTGCCTGTCCACAATGTTATCCCTGAGATTTTTTGACACTGTCTTGCTACCCAAATTAAAAGCAAATAAAAATAAAAGTTGATTATTTGCTTTTAGGGACACTTCCAAGCACTGGAGTGCGCTGGCAATAACTTTTATGTGGAATAATTTAGAATGATTACAGTTGATCACAGGTAAAAGATATTTTGAATAGTTTGATTATTTTCTATGCCCACTGTATGAGGTCACCTGATCATAATACATAGGTGATCCCACTACGTTTAAGGCAGATAATGATTCACTGAAGTTTCTTTTATTTTTTTTTCTGTCCATCAGAGCAATACACTTATCGTTGTTTGGTAAGGTGTAAACATTCCGGCATATATTTATGTTTATATTATAATTATTTTATAAAGTGATCACTGGTGGAAACTGTTGGTAAATTTGGCGCTCGGCCAAATGTAATAATCGTAAATGTAACGGCTCGGGGATAAAGGGTTCAGAATCAATATTTATCTAATAACATGACAAAAACTTAAATAAAATTAAATAAAATACATCATATTCACCAGAGATTGTTTATAGACAAAATCCATCCTACTCTCCTTACGCAGGAAGACTACAGATTTGCTCTGACATTAGAGGACGGAAAAATGCTGTCATTATTGTGTGCCAGCTAGCTGGCCCTGTGAAACGAATTTGTAATCTGATTGGTTAAAGAGACAGCCCAATCGCTAATATAGTTTAAGTGACATCGGCCAGCATTACTGATTCTGAAGGCCCTGGGTGAGTTAGATTGACATGGCAGCACATAGAAACTGAAATCTGATAGGACAAAAAAATCTAACATACACGTACACATACTGGAAGCAGTGCAGCCAAGAGACATGCTACGAAATGAGGAGAATAGACTGTTGGGAATAAATTAATACAATTTCATGAAACAAATGCTAGAATTTAAGTTGTAAAACTAGGTCAGTGCTTCTGATAGTGTTTGGGCCGGCAGAGAAGGCCTTGCTGGCCCTGACAGCCCGTCACTGCTGTTTTGTAGTCTAAATTGGATGCTAAACTTAATTTCATTTTTAGCTTGTTATTTCAAGTTGAATCTAATCTAATCTAATTGCAAAGGACGTCTTTGCATGTAATTTCTTTCACTGGAAACACACCACCCAAACATGTTCCAGCTTGACACTGAAGTTCATGAAGACAAGGTATATTGTATGTGTGAAAGAATTGAAGTGGCCTGCACAGAGGCCTGTTGTCATCCCACTGAACACCTTTGGGATGAAATCAACAACCACTTTCCAACTTGGCCTTCTTGCTGGACACTAGTGCCAAACCCGAAGCCAAGCAGCAAAATCAAGTAGAAAGCCTTCCCAGAACAGATGAGGCTGTTATAGCAGCAAAGGGGAATCCAGTTCCAGTACCTCATACTTTTGGTCATGTCACACCACCCTCTCTTTGATTATTTTCCTGTAGTGCAACTTTAGCAAAGACAATGGGGCAAACTATCGCCAGATAATGTCCGCACATTAGCACAACATACCTCAGCAGGCTTTTCCAAATTAGATGCTTTTCATGCTTTCTAAAAATGCAAAAGATTTCCAGCAGTTAATAAAAGTATTTGTTGACGTGTTAATATTAAAACATTCACTGAGGTAGAGCCTGGGGCGCTCTTCCTCAAACACTGCAGTTTGGTGTGTTATTCGTCTTCAAATGCACATGAATAGCTGAAGTTTTAACTACATTCTGTAGTGTAAAAAAAAATCATGGATATTCCAGCCAAGAATTCCAAAGTTTCAAAGTCACATTCTTTAAGAGAACCCATGGAACAAAAGGTCCAGTGCATATGTATCTTTATATCTTTTTTCGGTTGGTGGGCTGGATGGCTGGTTATCTATTTACTTGTTTGTTTGTTTTCCTGTCTGTCTGTCTGTCAACACTGTGGATTTCATTAGAATATCATGACAAACGGCATTATATTCCAGCACCTCCTCAAATGATGCATTGGGTTTTTACACACATTCATTTTAAAGGATTCACTTTATTTACTTTTAAATCCCTCAATGGGCTTGCTCTCAGAGCTGCTTCAGCCTTAAAGACCCACCTGCACACTCAGGTCCGCTGATCAGCTGCTCCTGACTGCTGAAAATTAAGCTTAGGCACAGGGGGGACCGTGTTTTCGAACTGTAGATTGATTTGCACATTAGGCAAGTCTCTTCCCTGTCTGTTAAATCACATCCCAAAACCCATTTCTTGACCTTTGGGACCCTTTAAGAGGTTGATTTGTCTTTCAACTCCTATCCTTCTGTATGTTAGATTTGTTTTATGTCTTTTTATATCTTATTTATTTGTCTATTATGTTCTTAGTTCTCTGTACAGCATTCTATTCAGCTGGTGTTTTTTTTAAGTGCTTTATAAATAAAGGTGAATTACATTGGACTGGATTGGACTGGACTGGATTGGTTTGGGAGTTTTGGGACTGTTTTCACTCTTCTGTAATAGTTAGCTTTTCTATCTGACTGTAATTCATATGCTGAGGATTTTGTTGTTGTTTGTCCCTCCTTGACCTCCTTATGCACATACCATAAAAATAATCCAGCATTTACAAGTGAGAAGAGATCTTTGCAGGCAGTCATGTCCTCTGAATTAAATCCAATTCGACTGAATCTTAAAAACCTCTCAGTTGGTTCTATTATAATAATTCTGTTATGGTTAAAGGTCTCTTAATGAGCAATGAGTGAGCATGAATCTAAAGTAGTTCTTTTCCTCTTCCGGCTCAGCTGAATTTTTGCCACTGCCGGTGAGATAGGGGGCGAGTTTGCTCAAAGGTAATTTCTTAATTTCTGTGCTTTCATTATGCCTAAAAAGCAATCTCTCTCCCGTGACTGTGTCAAATCGACTCGGTACGGCAAAATGCACTCATCTGCATAGATGTCACAACGCCTCATACGATGTGGCATCCAATAACTCCACAATGCGCAGAATTACTGGTGTCACTTTTAATGTGACATAGCCATTTACATCACACACACCGCAGGGGTGCGTACACATTTAGAGCGTTTTGCATGGTTAATAGTCGGAACGTTATTTGCATTATAATTTGGTGAGGATGAAGTGTAATCAAGCTGCATTGACTCTGGGGGACTGCAGGGACGCAGCCGGCTGCACAGACCGATTTGCACAGTAGTGCCACTCAGGCCTACATGGAATGTGCCTCGCAATCGGCCAGTCCAGTGCCTTGATTCAGGGTTCGTTTGTATATACCAAAGTCACATAACCTCCAGGATCTATTCAGGATCTAAGCTCCTCCTTCTCATGTCCTTGGTGTAATAAACTAAGCCGAGTCAATATCTGATGTGATAACCCTTTGCTTTTGAAAAATACATCAGTACCCTCAGGTACAATTTGTGCAGTTTTATACTGAAATTTGCTGGCAAGTTTCACTGAGCATCTGGGAGAAGTTAATGCCGTTCTTCTAGAGCTTGACTGTTGCACTTGCTTCTTTGTTTTTCTTTGTGGTTTTAAATCAGCAGCCAACATTACATTTTTGACCTGAAAAGTGGTCAATTACATAAAATGCCTCTTTCTTTACTGACATGAAAATTTTTTTTGTAACATTGAATGTTTTGTTGGAAAATGCTTGCAAGTCTAAAATATTTTGTATTGAAAAGACTTTTGTATATATTGTAATAATTAATTATTCATGGCCTGGCGAGCTGATAAGGGTGTACCCCACCTTCGCCCGGAGTTTGCTGAGATAGGCACCAGCCGGCCTGAGACTAATTATGATTAAGCAGCTTAGAAACTGAATGAATGAATAAATATAATTATTAATATTAGTGTTGTACCTAAACTGAGGTGTGGCCAGTAAATGCTGTCACTTTAAGAAAATGATGTCGCCACAGTAATGGAGTTTACAATTGTAATAGATGTTAAGCTCTCTTAAAAGGAAAAAAAAATCTCAAACCCTTAACTCAGCATTCTTCTTAAACTAAACTCTCCTCCTATATTTTCTGTTTGTCTTTATAGTTTTGCTCTATTCTTTTCACATTATTTAACACATGTTCAACAATTTCATTTTCATCACAAACCCCAAGTCATCCGGTGTCTACTAATGAACTTGCAAGTGACAGGACTGGAAAAAAGAATCTGATTGTATTTTATTTTTTTTTTTTGTAAACCATGAATAAGTCCGTAAGCCAAAGCAGAGAACTCCAGACCAAAGATTATCGTTGATTGCACCAGTACAGTCTGCAATCGCCGTTAAAAAAACAACAACAACAACAAAAACACTTAATGGCTGTTTAGATTTATGTACACTATATTCTCATACAGATTTTGAAAAATCTCATAATCCCCTGATTTAGTTCTATGATTTTACTTATCAGTTAAAGTAAAATTTGTATGATCCTCAATTTGTATGAATTTCAGTAACCTCAGATGACACAAGCACAAACATTACAGATTTCAATACATTGATATTTTTTTGCCATCACGTGGGGCATAAAAAATTACACCCTATAATACACCATGTAATGAAAAAGAACACTGTACAACCTCTTTAATTTGGATTACTGTTTCAGTGAACTGATATTTATTGATGTTTTCTGCTCAACTCTCATAAGATCGTCCTGCAGCATCTCAGTGGGGTTGAGGTCTGGACTTTGACTTGACTATTCTACCAGTTTTTCTTGTTGAGTCATTTAGATGTCATTTTATTTGTGTGCCTAAATTTAGGGTCCTGTTAAACGAACCAGGTTCATCACAGTTTAAACTGCAGGACAAGTAGCCTCACTTTTGTATATTCTGGTATAAAGCGATATTTGTTGATGTCTAATGACTGCACATTTCCATTTCCGATGCAGTGCTTGAAGGTTGGTATAGAATGTTTGTGGTTATACATGTATTCATTTATATATTTATTTTTAGAGTTTATATTTTACACTTTTTAACCAGGAAATTGAGGCTAGTTACAAACTGTGCACTGAATCAGATAATAGCAGCTAATGGCATCTGTTCTCCTTTGCTCAGTTTGCTCATTTAAGCACAAAAGTAATCAATGGTCTGTAAAGGTGTTTACAGAAATCATGATAAAACTGAACAGGATTTTTATAATTTATATTTACATATTTTAATCATGACATGGAGGCAGGTAAGGTGAAGTCCATGATTTGGGAAGCCATATTCCCAGCATGAGCTGTACTTTTTCTTGTATAGCGTCCTGGGGAAGCTGGAGCCAATCCCAGCCGACTCTGCATGAAGGCAGGGTACATGAAGAATGGCTTAAGCAAATAGCTTTGTTTCTCTAACAAAAGTAGAGTAATGAATTGAATATAAATTGTGCTTCACAAGGGTGTTTAGTGCAGACTACTACAAACACAAGAAAGATGACATTTTTATAGTTTTTATAGTTTATATTTACAAATTTTAAGCATGACAGTGAAGTAGTTCAGTTTAGCTTTCAGCCAACTAAAACTTTTGTGTTCACCCTCTCTCCTCTCTCTCTCTCTCTCTCACCCTCTCTCTCACCCTCTCTCCTCTCTCTCTCTCTCTCTCTCTCACCCTCTCTCTCTCCCTCTCTCCTCTCTCTCTCTCTCTCTCTCACCCTCTCTCTCTCGCTCCCTCTCTCTCTCTCTCTCTCTCTCT
>JAOUQZ010000049.1:15292838-15302949 GCA_028564935.1 Neosilurus hyrtlii | reverse complement strand
CTCCTCTCTCTCTCTCTCTCTCACCCTCTCTCTCTCCCTCTCTCCTCTCTCTCTCTCTCTCTCTCTCCCCCTCTCTCTCTCCCTCTCTCCTCTCTCTCTCTCTCTCTCTCCCCCCCTCTCTCTCCCCCTCTCTCCTCTCTCTCTCTCTCTCTCTCACCCTCTCTCTCTCGCTCCCTCTCTCTCTCTCTCTCTCTCTCTCTCTCTCTCTCTCTCAGTCAGTCGATTCCCCAACGACTGTCTATGGTTAAGGTTTCAGCTTGATGCTGTATTTCTAGACCATTCTGTTCTAAGCAGTCTGTTTCCAGGTGCGTCTGTCTATTTCTCGCCATTTCATGTTTCTTTTCATCACATCTTTGAATCTGAATCTGGGTCGTCCTTGGTCTCATAGAGCTGGGAGTACAGTAGTTTCCATTTGTGTACATGGCCTAACCACCTTAGTCCATTTTCAGTCAGAATGTCAGCCATAGATGGAAGACCAGTACGATGCAGGATTTCCAGATTTGTGACTTTGTCCTTCCTTGAAATAAACATAATATCCCTTAATTGTCTCATCATATATGATGAGGTTCTTTACTTGGTAGCAATAGACAGCCCATGCTTCAGTTCCATATAGTAGAGCCGACATGCTTGTTTTTCCATAAGCGGTCTTGTAGTTTACTGAAGGCAGCACTGGCATGTTCCACCCTATTGGTTATCTCTTTCAATTTTGGCATTGCTGGAGACTGTACTTCCTAAGTATTTGAAGTCTGCGCATTGTACAAGTGGTTCTTTATATATGGTGATGGTATGAGCTACAGGTGGAGGATTTAGAAGTTTCAGTGGCTGATATAGGCACTCACTTTTCTTGATATTAATCTTTAAGCTGAACTGAGTGGCCATTCAGGCAAACTTGTCCACTGTGTTGTGCTGTGTACTAGCTGTGAGTAACAATTGCACTGTCGTCAGCAAACAGCATCTTCCTCACAAAGGTTCCTAGTAGTCTTTGCCTTGAAATGGGACACATTGAAGAGGTCTGCATCGTGACAAGTTTGTATGTAGATTCCCTCCTGGATGTCTTTGAAAGCTACCTCAAGCATGGCTGTTAAATAGATGGAGAATAAAGTTGGAGCGAGTACACACCCCTGTTTGACACTATTTGTTACTGTGAATTCTTTGGATGTGTTACTTCCCTGAGCAACCTGTGCCTGCATGCCATCATGAAGACCTCTTATCAAGCTGATGACTTTTTGTACATGTATATCCATATTTCCGCAGGACGATCTATAGGGCTTTTCTGGAGACGGTATCGAATGCCTTTGTGAAGTCAATAAAAACAGCGTACATGGGCATGTTTTGCTCCATACATTTCTCCTGTATCTGGTAAAGGCTGAATACCATATCCATAGAACTCCTGTTACTTCTAAAGCCACACTGGGTCTCAGGTAAGATGTTTGGAGTGAGCTTGTCATTTATTCTGTTGAGGAGTATATGGGCCATTATCTTGCCAGCAACTGACAGAAGGGAGATTCCACGGTAGTTACCACAATCCGTTCTGCTTTCTTTTTTGAATATTGACACAATGTTGGCATCTTTCCAGTCTTGTGGCATTTCGTCCTGCTCCCAGATGTCAACAATTAGATCATAGGTTCTCTGTTTCAGTTTGAATTCACCATACTTCCAGACTTCAGCAGGTATTCCACATCTTCCAAGTGCCTTATTTTCTTTTGTCGCACTTAGCTAGTTTCATATCGATGCCTTGAATCATTAGCCTCTGAGCAATGCTGTTGAGTGCTGTATGGTCTAAATTGCCAGAAATATTCAGCAACTGCTTGAAGTGTTCAGCAAATCTTTTGAGTATAAGATCATTTTCTTTCAAAACTGATTTGTCATCTACGTCCATTAGATGGGTGGTACCCCTTTTCCTTGGGCCATACACTTCCCTCAATCCAGTGTAAAACGCCTATATGTCATTTTTGTCAGCAGCTAGTTGTAATCCTTCAGCTTTCTCCTCCCACCACTGAGTCTTCAGTTCTCTTGTGCACCTCTGATGTTTTCTTCTTGTCTCAGTGTTTCATCTTTGCAGTATTTCGTTCCTCTATTAATTTGTTGAGTTGCTCATCTTTTTCATGGAACCAATCTTAATGTTTCCGTACTAGTCTTCCGAGGTGTTCTTCAGCTGTGTCAAATACACATGTCTTCAATGTGTTCCATTTGCCTTCTATATCTGTTTGCTGGAAACTTAATTCATCCATGTTCTTCTCTATTTGCTCTTGAAATTGATCTTTGACTCCGTTGTTTTTCAGCTTGTTCACTCTCAACTTGTGTGGCTGGTGGGCTGGCTCCAGTGCGTGCACATTTCTTCTTAATGGCAAATGCTATCTTCACCCTAGTATCAAGAACATCTGCCCAGTCTCTCTGTCACGTAATTACATCATCCAAGCAGTGCCAGTGCTTTGACTGTGGGTGCATCCATGTGGCCTTATGATGGGGCTTGTGGCTGAAGACAGTGTTGGTGATAAATAATGAGTGCTCCACTCTCTACTCTAAACACTACTTGACAGAAAAGGCTCCAAAAGACCGGAACGCCAGACAGCATTAGTCGCCAAGGAGTCAGAGAGATACAACATTGATATAGCAGCATTGAGTGACACATGATTGGCTCTCTGTGGCAGCCTAGTAGACCATGGATTCACATTCTTCTGGAGTGGATGAGAGGAGAATCAGAGATGCAAGGCTGGAGTTGGCTTTGCTATCAGGAACTCTTCAGCTGAGAAACTGGAACAAGACCCGACACCAATAAATGACAGGCTTATGACAATATGACTCCCTCAGAAATAGAATAATGTCTATGCTACCATCATCAGTCCATATGCTCCAATAATGACCAACCCCAATGAAACAAAGGAAAATACTTATAACACCCTAAGAGATGTAATGAGACAAGTCCCAAGCAATGATAAGCTGATTGTGGTTGGAGATTTCAATGCTAGGGTAGGGACAGAGGCAGACAACTGGCCTGGAGTTCTTGGACCACATGGCATTGGGAAATGCAACTCAAATCATGAACTACTACTGGCTTTCTTCTCAGAGCACTCATTATTCATCACCAACCCTGTGTTCACCTTACTCCTTCAGAAACAAAAGTAAAAAGTGCTCCCTAAAGGTATTTTGGTGTGTTGTATGGGTAAGGCAAGAAAACTTTTAATGGTTTATAAGCATGCTTGTGACAAACTGTGATTGTCTGTAATTCGATTCAAGCATTATACACTCGGAATAATGATTTACGATTCCGAGATAGTGGACCAATCAGATTGTGCTATTTCCTGGTAGTAAATACATTTACATTACATTTACAGCATTTGGCAGACACTCTTATCCAGAGCGACTTAAAAATGTCATATTATACAGCTGAGCAATTGAGGGTTAAGGGCCTTGCTCTGGGGCCCAACAGTGGTGATAATGAGGAATGAACCGCTGACCTTCAGGTCAGTAACCCATCGCCGTAACCACTAAGCCACCACTGCCCTTATATATACTTACAGGGACTAACTTTTTCATAGACATTTGCCACCTTTTGATCTACAAATCTACCTGCCATTTAATATCTTCAAATATTTAAAATGGCATTAAAAAAGTGTGATAAGGGATGTAGTATAAGAGGAAAAGCACTTTTAAATGTGCCATTATGAGAGAACAGTCAACTTCACTGTGCAGTAGACTTTTCTTTTACACTTGAAAGGGTCTCTGCCTTTAAAAAAGTATGGCTTAAGGATGTCTTAAAAAGGAGTGAATGTAAACAGCTTAAACTTGGTGAACACCGGGTTGAATGAAAGTACGTAAAGTAGAAAAAAAGCCCCTTCAGACCTTTACATGCATAGGAAAATATTTGATTGACAGAAATGCTTGGATGTAATTTCCTAACACTCATGCTTGAAAAATTTCTGCTCATAATGAACTGAAAAATGTTCTGTCCCAGTTATTCAACATGCTCTAGAATCCTCCAGATGATTTCCCCAAAAGAAGGTAAAAAACTGGACGAATTCCTATTCATAGATTAATATTTAATATGAGCAAATCATTAGACACTGTCTATGCTTCGTGCACTCTAAATGGGGAGGGAATGATGAGATATGGAGAGTCTGGAGAATTAGAGCCATGGTTTGTCGCCTCTTTTTCTCTGACAGTAATGTCCGGCATGCAAGCCATGTGTTTATTCCTGTAATAAGATAGGGGAGTTAAATATTTGGTATTCCACTCATATGGAACTGGTTGCATAGTGTCATTGTTAATTAAACAAGTCTTCCACTAATCCGGAGTTGCCTCCTGAATAGACCTCAATTGTCCCTCAAGTAAATTATCCTCTGCCCCCCCCCCCCCCCCCCCCCCCCCCCCCCCCCCCCCCCCCCCCCCCCCCCCCCCCCTCCACCTCACTCTCTATGCCCATGCTTCCTCCCATCTTTCAGGCCATTAATCATGTTTGTCATTCAATCGTAGCATCGTACAAAATACAGATACAAAGCCATTTCCTTTTTCACATACCTGCATCTTTTCCTGGACATTTTCAGCATCATTAACTGGCTGACAGAGGACACAATATCATAGGCCACTTTGCTCACATACTTACCATTTCATTTTTCTCATATCTTCTACAGGAGGAGCGAATATGAGCAGGGTGTTTGAGGAGAAAATAGCTGTCATATTAAAAGACCATAAGTTGTAGGTGACATACTGGGTTTGTAACAATATATGTTGACATCACAGTCGGTCTGAACATATAAGCTGACCTGTTATGTGCTTTTTAAGAACAATAAAACCAGCTTGGTAGATAATATCGTTTTTAATTGATTAAATCTGAAGTCAAACATTTCAGGCTTCATAAAAGCCCACAGGGGAACATCAACATTCTTACAGAGTTTTCGTTGTTGTTGCTAATAATGACTCCATAATTCTTTCCTACATTTTAAATAATTCCATGATTTTAACTCACAGTCTTAGAAGGAATGTGTAGAAAACTTACACAAATTATGTACACTCTAGTTTACACATTTTGTGTCAGTATATAAGTT
Source organism: Neosilurus hyrtlii (assembly GCA_028564935.1). Classification (NCBI taxonomy): domain Eukaryota; kingdom Metazoa; phylum Chordata; class Actinopteri; order Siluriformes; family Plotosidae; genus Neosilurus; species Neosilurus hyrtlii. Next base: position 15,297,904 of record JAOUQZ010000049.1, on the reverse strand, counting down.
TTTTTTTACACGTACATTATGTCTAGTTTTAAAATCAGCACAATCTGTGAAGTTATTAATAGAATAACAGTTAACAATTTCCTCCCACAGTCCAAAGACATGCACATTAGGCCAATTGGCTGTTCCAAATTGCCCCTAGGTGTGAGTGTGTGTGTGTGTCGGCCCAGCAATGGTCTGGCAAGCTGTTCAGGGTGTACCCCACCTTCGCTCCAGCCTTCCTGCGACCCTATTAGGATTAAGCAGTTTTGCAAATGAATGAGTGAGTGGGTGATGATCTAATACTACATACAGTATCGTCAGTGCCAAAAGTATGTGAACCTTTGCTTTCAGAACTTTTGTGCAGTAATAACTGTAAACATTTGTGGTGATTCTTGATCAGTTCTGCACGTGGATTTTGGAGCGATTTTAGTCCATTCCCCCATACAGAACCGATTAAACTCCGGGAGTTTTCTAACAAGAATTGCTCACAAAATACTTTTATTTGACTATGGACTTTGAATTGGCCATCCCAAAGGATTATTCTTCTTTAACCATTCTTTACTGAAAGGACTTATGTCTTTAAGGTCATTGTCTTGCTGCATGAGCCATGATCTCTTGAGTTTCAATTCACAGACAGTTGACCTTACATTTTACTTCAATTCAAAATTCATTATCCCATCAATGGTGACACACTGTCTTGCAGCAGGCCAAGGGCCCAAATTAACAACAGGCCCAAATCATGATACCACCATCACCATGTTTTATGGATGAAATACAGTTCTTATGCAGGAATGCAGTTTTTCTCCAAATATAACATTTCTCACTTCTTAAAAATATTTCAAAAAAACCTTCATTTTGATTTTAATGATTCACAATTTTTTCCGGTAACCTTCTGGTTTGTCCATGTGATATTTATCAAACTGTAGAAAGGCAGCAATGTTTTTTTTTGAGAGCAGTAGCTTTCTCCTTGCAACTCTTCCACCACTGTTGTTTACTCTTCTCCTGAAGGTGGACTCATGAACATTAGCATTAGCCAATATGACAGGCTTTTAGTTTCCTACCCAGTTTTCCTTTTAAACCCCCTGGACTACTGTGCACCTTGCTCTTGGATCTTTGTTGTTTGACCACTCCTGGAGAGGGTAACTACGGTCTGGACTAATGTGCATTGGTGGAGTCCAAACTGTTTAGATATGGTTTTATAACCTTTTCCAGCCTGATGAGCATCACCAATTTTTTTTCTCTTTTTAAGATCCTTACAATTATTATATAAAATATTTATATTTATATATACAATTATATAAAATATTTGTTCACACCATGATATACTTCCACACATGTGTTGTCAGACTTTAACAGATCCACGTCCTTTAATTCAAAGAGGTTGCTCACTCACACCTGATTGTCATCCAGTTGATTCACATACTTTTGCCACCCAGAGATACTGGTGATAGTGACTGATGAATATTGATATTGATTGATTTCTTTCAATGAATGATAACTATGATTTCATTTTAGGTCATGTCCTTGTATTATCCTTTTAATTATTTCAAAATGTACTTTAAATTTTATCTATTTATTTAATTTATTTGGTTTGACCCAGTTGCTAGTGCTTCCTCCACACAAACTGCTGAGAGTAACATCCCAGCAAACACAGAACTTTACTGTGACTTTCCCTGGGGGTTATTAAAGGGTTGGTTTATAACGTTGGTAAGGAACATTCCATGTTCTTAGAAGTTTATGATTTTTCTTATAAAATCCTTTCAAAAACTCATAAAAATGTATGAATGTATGAATTGTGGTTATTGGTATCCACCCCACCTACACCCCCACCCCCACCCCCGGAGGTTATTGTTTAATCTGGAGTGTGATTACAAATTATGACTAGCAGTGCTGTTTGCTGTATGTACAATAATAATAATAATAATCATGATAGAGTGTAATACATTTAGGTTGTCATAGTTTAATGTAGGATTAAAAACACAATCACAGCTCTGTACATTAAATTTCAATAAATCCAAAGTAGTGTGTCAAAATAATTATCATTTTTAGTGTCTCCTCAGCAGCCACAAATGCTGTGTAATTTAGAGTGTATGCACATAATCAGCACTGTTCCAAAATATCATGCTGCAGTATATGCTGCATTTTGCATACCAGGTTAACAACATGACTCACAGCACATTAACATTAAAACCACCTACCCCATATCAGAAGGTCAGTGCTGTAAGCCCTATTACTCATGTACATATAACTGCAATTCATGAACACAACTGCACATTCTATCATACTGACAGAATATTTACATACAGAATATATGGAGACCCATTTCCTGTTCCAGACTTTCCTCACTTTTACAATTATAAACCTTTTTTCTGTGTAGTTCCTGAATAATTATCAGCTACTGAGCCACACATAGATGACTAAAAGAATGATAAGCTTGAAGTTTAAAACAGATACACAATGCACAATTTTAGAGGTTTATTATTATCACAGAGTTTTCCAAAACATTTAACAAAGAAATGTTTGTTCTGGGTATTCTGGTTTCCTTCCGTCAAAAGACATGTGTATTAGGCTGACTGGCTGTTCCAAATTGCTGTTAGGTGTGAGTGTGAATGGTCGTGTGTGTGTTGGTGTTGCCATGGACTGGCGAGCTATTCACGGTGTACCCTTAATTTGCCCAGAGTCAGATGAGATAGGCTCTAGCCTCCCTGTAACCCTAATAGGATTAAGCGAATGACTAAATAAATGTATCTTAATCTGTACCTTGACCATGTGCGTTTCTCTGAAGATTATCAGCTGTTGATGTGACACTTATAGGTAATGAAATACTATTTGTAATCAGATGATGATTGTAATTGTAATCAAAAATGTAATTGATGATAGATTGTGAATAGTATTTCTGCATTTCTCTTTCATGAAGCGAACTAAGAAGAGGGTTTGGTGTGGCATTACCTCACACAAGCTCACTTATACAAACGAGTGGTAATACTTTTAGACATTTAGTTTAATTGTTTGTGAAAATAAAGAAGAGTGAAATTTTGCTGTCCACAAGGCTTAACATAGGCAACTGCACCAATACTTTAATACTTAATGAAAATACAAAGGAGGTGAGTGTAAGACACAGGTCCCACAAATCCACATACTTAAACAGGGCCAAGTTTGCTTACCATTCTGGTGCTGGAGTGAACGATGCAGCCATCTGCCTACTTCACAACACTGTCATATCTGGAAACTCTGTGAGGGTTTTGACTTCCAGTGCCTTCAATACAATACCACTGGCACTTCTGAAGGGGAAGCTGAAGGGTAGTAGTGGACCAACACCTGTCTGCATGGACCACACTATGTGAGATTCAATGACTGTTTGTCAAATGGGGTGGTCTACGCCCCTCAGGGCACAGTGCTCACTCCCTTCCCCTTCACCCTCACTATCACCTTCAAACTTCTCTGATGATACAGCCGTTGCTGGTTATGTCTCTGAGCGGAATGAGCAGGAGTACAGAGAGTTCATCAAGGACTTTGTTGACTGATGTGAGTGTAACAACCTGCACATTAATGCCAGCAAGACAAAGGAGATGGTGATAAGCTTCCAAAAAAAGAAAACACCACACAGCACACAAGAGTAAACATCCAGGGTTTGAACATTGAGACAGTGGTGAGATCCAAATACCTGGGTGTTCTCCTGAACAATAGACTGGACTGGACTGACCACACTGATGCCCTGTACAAGAAGGGCCATTCACGTCCACCTGCTAATGACACTGAGGTCCTTTGGTGTGCGCAGGACATTACTATGGACATTTTAAGACACTGTGAATACATTGGTTATCCGCTATGCAGTGATCTGCTGGGGAAGTGGCCAGCACCTCTCATCTCGCTGCATGAGACTGTGGAGGCCCTGAGCAGCTCCTTCCCAAGCAGATAGATCCACCCACTGTGTAAAAAGGAGGACTACTGTGTGGCATTCTTCCCAACTGCCATGAGACTCTTGGCTGTTAAAGCATTTTTTTGTAAGTAAACACTTCGATATCGCCACACACAGTGCCCTTCAAAGACATTTCAATATTCCACGGAACCAAAACATTCCAGGTCAGAAAACCATCCTGCAGTGGGTTGAAAATTTCAGGGCAACAGGCTCAACTTTAAGAAAAAATCTGGTTTCTACAAAATGGATCTACTGCACACACAGCTCGTAGATCATTGCAAGTGCTGAGGGAAATGTTTCCGGATCAGGTGATCTCACTGCAAATTTCACAGATAAGTTTATCTAAGCTTATCAAACCTTTCCAGATGGTGTTAAATAGCACACCAAAGTAGTCATGCACTTTCTGGAGCTGAATCCCCCCCCCAATATATCTGTGTTGTTTGTAAGGTCATGAGGTACGGCACCATAATGTACATTTTGTATGTAATGCCAAAACAGAGTGAATATGAAATTTGGGATTTATTCTAACTAGAAATGGATTATACCTGATTAATGGAGAAGACATTAACTCGTGCCTTGAAAATTGATAAAATGTTACTTGGGTAAATAGTGCAAATCTCTGGACTCTTGTTTAACACACTGTGGGCCTCAAAAATGTGCAATTAAAAATATTATACTAACCTACTACTGAAGAGAGTCAATCCCATCCAGTGTCTAGTCCAGCTGGGACATCACCTATATGTCCAGGCTTGGCCTGCTTGGTACCTGGACAAGAAGAACAACCTCACTCGGGTACTCAGGCAATGGAAACACCAACAATTGGGAGGATTATTAGTAATGTGAAGAAGAAAGCACATCACTGTCTGAGTTTCATCACTGGATAAATGATCTAGGAATTTTGTTAGGCCTTATGCCTTGTGGATGGAGACAGTGTCGTCCTGGAAGAAATCGGTCTCATCAGGATAAAAATGTTTCATGATTGCAGTAACTGCTCTCAAGGGAACAAGTAGATCATAACCATACCAGCAGAACATTTCCTAGAGAACTGCAAAATCTCTGGACTTTGATGTACACCCATCTGTATTTTGTTATGCATTTTGTACAGTATACGTGTACGTATATATATATATATATATATATATATATATATTTATATATATATATATAT
>JAOUQZ010000049.1:15275476-15290268 GCA_028564935.1 Neosilurus hyrtlii | reverse complement strand
TATATATATATATATATGACCACAATTTAGAAGTAACACAGTTCTGGCCAACTTATACTGATATATTGATAGACTGCATGCAAAACATACTATTAGGATGAAGCATTATTTGCAGTCTTCTCTTTGGTTAGATATTTATAGCCATAATTCTTCACACCGGACTGCAGGTGGAGAGAATACTGTAGATCTGGCAGATCTCACCATATAAGACCCTCATCAGGCTAATCCGATCCTGCAACACCTAAAACAAAACTAAGCAAAAAAGAAGAAGAAAAAGCATGAATTCAAAGTCAGGTAAACACTACACTTTTAGCCATACTAATGAAGAAAGCAATTCTCCTAAATGAGGTCACAATTAGATTACATGCAGTACAGCAAAAAAAAAGAAAGTATTTTTTTTTTTTGCTCAGGAAGGCATTCCAAAATTAGCTAAGCACATCCATAATGAAACAAGTTGCACACCTGGTGATAAACAGTCTCCAAAGACCATAGAAGAGGTGGGGAGAGAGAGGAAAAGAAACCGCATCTTCAGCTTACAGAAAGTCCCTGAATTGTGCTTGTTGAGTTGCAGCTGTGAGCGGCGATGCTGCTCATTCCTCCTGCCTCATTTATCATAGTCAGAAGTGAGAAGGAGGTTGGAGGCCATGCTGGGTCTATTGTATTAGCAAACACACTCGTCAGAGCACAGCTTATTGTCTGCTTTTTACACCCTGTTTGCCTGAACACTGTCCTTGCACTCCAGTAATGAGAAAACGGTCGGGTTAAAGGTGTAAAAAATATTAATGTGTCACAGACGCACTGCTTATATATATTACAGTAATTTAGCCAATACAAAAATACATATGGTGTTTGGTGATTTCTACTGGTGTAATGGCAATATTGAAAACAATATATTTTGTTGTTTCAGAGGAGGGTTTTAAAGAAGTAAATCGACATTATTATTTTTTCAAAACTTTATTTTATTTTTAATTGGTGCAAAACCACCCGCTAATTCTTGGTATTCTTTCATAAGCATAACTTACTGAATAATTCTCCATATTCTATTTCGGCCCATTCAGTAATTGCTTATTATAACCATGTAGAAAATGTGTGAAACAAAACAACAGACAAACACTTACAGTTGCAGTCACGGTCATGGCGTCATCATTGCCTCTCTTTTAAATTAAAAATAAGCCATCAGATCTTATTTTAATTTGCGTTTCTTGTATTTCCACATATTTTGTACTAAACCTTTGATGTTTTTACAGGGTGGAGCAGATGGTGTAGTGCCTGGCGTGCCTCACGGTCGAGAGGTTGTGGGTTTGAATCCCTGTTAGACCCACACCATGCTACCATCCCTGGGCAATGTCTTAACCGCAATGTGCTTCTGTTCACCCAGCAGGGTAGATAGGTACCAGTACAGATACTGGGAAGGTAGTCTGCGATGGACTAGCGTCCCATCCAGGAGGAGTTGAACTTCGAGTCATCTCCGGCCTGATTACCCAGTAGGCGTAGGGTGTGAAAAGTCCAACAGACTTAACTTATTATGAAATGCATTTTACTTACAAGTTTCTTTCTATTATTTACCTCAGACTTGGTGGCTGTAGCTGAACTGAATAGTCTATTTAATTCTGATGTCTATAGACTATTCACTGACATCTACCTTGTCTTTGGCAAAAATGCTGATTAGTAATTAAATCATTAATTCATTTGCTAAATTGCTTAATCATACTAGGGTTATGGGGTCATCTCAGCTGACTCTGGGTGAAGGCGAGGTACGCTCTGAACAGCTCCCCAGTCTTTTGCAGGGCCAGCACATACTCAACCATTTTCACTCACTTTCACACCTAGGTGCAATTTGGAGCAGCCAATTAGTGTAATGTGCACTATGAGAGGGAAACGGTGCCCTGGTGCAAACCCACACAAGCAAAGGAAGTACATGCAAACTCCACACAGAAAGCCCTTGCTGAGCCTTGAACCTTCTTGCTATGATGCGGGTGTTCTAACCACTACACCACCATGCTGCCCTTAACTGTTAATTAGTTAACATAAAATACTGTGTACTTTTGGTGAAGTGTAATAAACATCCAAATTAATCAAGCTTATAGTCATGACTCTGATAAAGTAGCTTCCTCTTTAACTTAAATCAAAAAAGACTACTGGGGTTTAAAAAGACACGGCTTCACCTAATTATGTGTTAAGCTCGTAAACTACTAGCATGTTAACTTATTAGCATATTAACTTTGACAAAACAGCAATGTTACGGTGTGCTGAAGCTGCTAAATACAAGTAGCAAACACCAGCTCTTACACACACATGTGGGCTTACATCACCCTTCTGCGTCTTGGTGGAAATTGATAAAAACACAAAGCAACACACCTAGCAAAACCCTCTCTGCTGTACTTAGGCACCATTTCCTAGCTGATTTATTCAGGATTAAAAAAATCGCTGCAGTATTGGGAAGTTCATGGCTGCAAAATTTTTATTTGGGTCACCACTACTTGCAACAAACAAATGAACAAACAAAAATCTTCATTTTTTTTTAATCGTTGTACAATTTAATTCAGTTCAACTTTATATGTATAGCACTTTTTACAATGATTTTTGTCACAAAGCAGCTTTACATAGTAAAACATACTTGATAAAGAATTAAAACTTGTGATTTTAAACATTTCTCTATAAAACCTATATATCACTAATGGGCAAGCCTGTGGCAACGGTGACAAGGAAGAACTCTCTCAGACAACATGACAAAGAAACCTTGAGAGGAACAAGACTCAAAAGGGAAACCCGTCCTCATCTGAGTGAAATCAGATAAAAATATAAGCCATGTAGCAGAAACTTCACTATAGTTTAACATGAAGTCTAGCTGGTTATCTTATAACTGTAAGGGTAATTGCAGTCCTAAAGATGAGAACTCCAACCATTAGTAGCACATCAGGACGGATCATAAGGTTGGGATATACTGTAGCCACCATCCTGTCAATGTAATAGTTGTATAATAAAAAAAGACATATTTTTGCATACCCCTAACACATCACATAAAGCCATCTTAAGGACAGTGTTAAAATGACATTGTAAAGATACAGCCAGTGTTTCTTTGTGTGTTGCGTGTAATGCCTCAACAGACCTCAAGTTGTTCATCATTTCTCATACGCACCGAAGTAACGATTCATCACTCTGCCTATGCCCCCGTCCTATCAGAGAGGACACGTGTCATTCATCATTCCCATGGCAACTGTCTCTTCTCCGGACAGCTCTGCAATCAGCGGCCCATCAGACCTTCAGCACGTCTTAGCCTTCTTTTGTCCCTCTCTGCTAACTGTCATAGCCTGATAAGATTATCACAGACAATTCCACACCAGCGCCTAGAAGAAAAGAAGAAGGTTGTTTCTTTTTTTTTTAATTCATTTCTTTTTCATACTTTATTCCCCCTGCCCACAACAAGGCTTTTCTGGTCTCCTTTTGTCCTTCTTGCATTGAAGTGAACACATACAATATGGACTGGATCTTTAACTTGTAACAGTGACAGACACACAAAAGCCTGTCTGCTTTATCTGACAACAAATCAGTGAGATTTCAAGTTTGACATCAGCTTAGAAGAGAATTCCAACAAAGCAAGGAATAGCAGGGAGAAACAGGATATGCTGCACAGTCAACACATTGATCAGCATCCGCTTAGTTCATTCAACACACGACTCATTAGCATTCACAGCTTAGTTAAAGAATACCTATATAATCACTCATGAAATTAACTTGAAAATACTCACCCAAGGACAAGCAGCAGGTCACACAGGATGTGATATCATAAATGGAATAGAAAGGTTTATATTAAGCACAATAAACAGTCTGTCACCTTTTTACTGTATTTATTTTTCATTAACAACAAGATTTACAATGAGCCAAGAAATATATGAAAGCTATACCAGAAATATCTGAAGAAGAAGGAACCAGTGATGTCTGTAATGGAATGGCCTGTGCAGTCACCCAACCTTAAATCAATCAAACTTCTCTGAGAGGAGCTGGATCGAAAAGGTCTCGAGAGAGAAAGGTGTCCAACCAATTCAATTCCGTTTTATTTGTATAGTACTTTTAATATCAGACATTGTCTTGGAGCAGCTTTACAGATGTCTGGATGTAGAGTACTGTATGATCTGTAAACATATCTTGGATGTATAAATTAAAAATGTCTATTCAAACATCAGCTGGAGTTAGATTGTCGAGAGCTGTTGACCACAGCAGTGATTTCATTCAATGCTACAATTGTCTAATTTCCTATCGTGCTACTTTTCCTGCTGCAAAATAGAAATAGTTAGATGAACTAGGTTTGAGATGTTAGAGCTACGATGTCGAGGATGTAGAAGTTTCTCTTCTTGGATGTGTTATAGATTTGTTGTAAAGTTTATTTTATTGTAAATTCCTGGGATGCTGTCTTTACACAGGGAATATTAAAAGGCTTGATATTTAAATGTTCATGTGTTCGAATCCCAGGCTTGTGTGTTTCTGTGCTTGCGTGGGTTTCCTCTGGGTACTCTGGCTTCCACCTACAGTACAAAGACATGCGCATTAGGCTCAATTATCTGTTCCAAATTGCCCCTAGGTGTAAGTGTGAATGGTTGTGTGAGTGTTGGCCCTGTGATGGACTGGTGAGCTGTTCAGGGTACACCCTGTCTTCGCCGAGTGTCGGATGAGATAGGCTTCACCCTCCCTGCGACCCTAATTCGCTTAAGCAGTTTGGTAAGTGAGTGATATTTAAATGATGATGGTTTTTAGCTGCCACATTTCTCAACATTTGATCGTTACATTGTGATATGTAACTTATGTAATGATGTGAGAGTGATAAATGAAAGCTTCTGTGTTTATAATAGTTGATACTTAGACTTCCTATTGTTGTGGTCTATCCACTTATTGTCTTTATTGTTTATCCGTCACGGGATAAACTGGAGCCTATCCCTGCTGACATCTGGTGAGAGGCGGGGTATGCCCTGAACAGGTCAGCAGTCTATTGTAGGGCTAAATCAGGCACAAACAACCATTCAGACCCTTCTATCCCAAGTTAGAAAAGCCAATTGACCTAATGTGTTTTTGGAACGTGAGAGGAAACCAGAGTCCAAGGAGGAAACTCACACAAGCATGAGAAGAAAATGAAAAGTCCACACCGCAAGGCTTCAGTTGTCCACATGGTTTGAACTCCGAATCCTTCTTACGGGGTGTATATTTTATAATTGCGGTTAAACATCTGCAACAAAATAACAGGAGCCTTAAACAATCATGGAACCCAGTCAGTCAAACATGAATATAGCAGTTCAAGGTCCTGCACCAAAAAAACTTTTGCCAAGCCAAGGGCTAAACACTTTGGTTGTGTTTTGAAACTTTGCATCTAGAAAACGTACCAACGTCTGCCAATATTTACGTTCCTAAATAACTACTTTCTATGAATTTTAAAATAATGCCTGGGAAGATAAAAACAAAGAAAATATTCAGAGCAAAGTGTCTGGAGGTCACCATCCAATCTTCTGCTGTCCTTCAAGGATTGATCAGAAGTGCTGTGAACTCTGGTGGAGAATTAGAGGAAGAAGAGAGGGAGAGGACGAATGAGTGGGCAGAAGAGAGAATAGAACCAGACGAGAATGCATTATTTATTTAAAGCCCTGATTAATAAGAGGGCCTTCATCATTGTCCCCCCCAAACTTCAGATGCTTTCCATTTTTAATGTTATTCATGGGAGATGAGAAAGAAAATTTGAAATCTCCTTCCCTTATTACCACTGCAAGAAAGTGTCATATTACTTAGAGGCTGATTACACGGCTGCCCGGGCCCAACTGTACGTGAATACTGTATTTGCAAACACTCATTGAGCTCTAAGAGTGGCACTGTAATCGCCTTGCCTGTCAGAAGGAGACAAGTGACGGAGCCAAATTATTCCCTCAAGGTTATTTCTTCTTCCCTCCTCAGCAATACAAACCTGCGAATCGGACATCTGTCAGCTCAGAGGTCTCAAACCGAGGAGCAAAATAAAATAAATAAATAAGTAAATGCGAGTTTTTGCAAACAACAATCTCATCTACAGCCAAATGAGATGGGAAGATGCTAAAGATTTTCATTACAAATCCCTCAGAATGTCTTCAGTCAATCCATGGTTTGAGACAGAGCAAGAATTGCTCCTGACAAACATTAATATGAATGAATGTTGAAGGATGCATTGCAGGGTGAGACAGTTTTCAGACTGAATGACTTCTCCAAGTTACTGACAGCTCCACTTGGGGACAAAACCACAGCAGGCGCTCTCAGTTGAGGCAGTTTGGATAATATTACGGGCTCATAGTGTTCTGTTTGTGGAGCAAGAATACAGTGGAATGTCCTCAGAGAGCAAAAGCAAGAGAGAACAATGTCAAGAAAGTGGTCTTGACTACATACATCAGGCTCTTTAAAATGCCCCTCTGGGCAATGATAGAGTTGTCCATGTTCTTACAGAGATATCAGCAAAGACAGTGCACGTAAATTGTTTCCCTGAGTAAAGCAGAGAGGTAAGGTCATTCGCTTTTTCTCTGTCTTTTTGAGGACAAACTAATGGTCGCTGCTCCAAGAGGACACCCCTAGGGCTTTTAACTATTTTACAGTAAGGTTCACTTCGCCATCAGGCAGCATTGATATTCAGGAAGTCACACTGAATTTACATGAGAAAATGAAGTTTGAAGGTACCATGCAAGTTCAATGTGCTGTTGAGTGACAAAGCAAAGTTTTCATTGTGGAGTGTGCTACACCATTTAAATACACATTTCAAATATATCTTTTTTTTTCTCGTCTACACTTCTGCTTTTGCTCTGACTGATATCAGATCGCCTTAAATTAAACATTTTTTATACTTTACATACAGTTCATGGTGTTCATAAGGTTACCTATATAAGCACTTTATGAGAAAAGGCTCAAACATACATACAGTCAGGTACATAAATATATGAACACTGGCAAAGTTATTGCTCTTCTAATTGTATACAACATTATTTATGAGTCAAAATCTAGTATTGAGTATAAGTGAAGACTTTCAGCTTTATCATATGAAAAACAGGTGATTGGTGTAGGAAAGACAGTGTTTTTATTCACACACAGACACACACACACACACACACACACACACAAACACTTTTTAAGTGAACGAAGGTAATTGGAAAATCGCCTACTCATCTGTTGTATGGGTACCTGTGTGTTGTTCCCTAATTATTTCTAGAAAATAAAATAATTTACTTTTTACATACACATTATGGCACAGGGAAATCCTTTTTTTTTTTTTTTTTGCATATTATAGCTTGTTAGAAATCTGAAGCCAGAGTGCAGGGTCAGCTGATAGACAACATTCTTGGAAGAGAAGGGGTTGATGGCTTTGCTCAAAAGCCCAACATTGGATTTTTTGGTAGTGATGAGGTTTGAACCCCTGACCTTCTGATCAGTAACCCAAAGCCTTAAAGTAAGAAAGCAGATAAAAGCTCTGGAATTAATTTCAAGAATGGTATTTTCAGCTGACTATAAAATCCAAAGAGACATTATTGCCAGTGAAACAAGCTATTATTAGGTTAAAAACATCAAAACAAACCTATCGAAGATATAGCAAAGACATTAGGAATCAATCAAACCAATCAACTATTTAGTTGGGGGAGGGAAATGCACTGGTTTCAAGAAAAACAAAAGACTTGAAAGACCATAGGCAACATTAGTAATAGATGAGAGAAGAACACTTCCAATAATCTCCTTCGTACCATTGGTGAGATCAAGAATGCCCTCAAGGCAGCAGGCTTCAACAATCAAGAGAATAGTTCACCAGAATAAATACAGAGGATTAATCACAAGGTGTAAACAATTGATAAGCTTTAAAACATTTCTGTTTCAACTTGGATATTAGGATTTCATGGTAAATGGCAAAAAGTACAGTATGGGCAATCTTTTTCCATCCATCTATCATCTATTCCACACAGGGTCAAGCTGGAGCCAATCTACGATGACTTTGGACAAGAGCTGAGGTATACCCTTAACAGGTCTGCAGTCTATTATTCATCATGCGTATCATTTAACCTGTGAGCAATTTAGAGTAGCTAGTTGACCTAATGTGCATGTCTTTGGATTGTGGGAGGAAACTACGTAAAGCACCCAGAGGAAACACAAGCATGATGAAAACATGCAAAGTCTACACAGAAAAGGTCCACGGCCAAGATTCGAACCCTGAATATTTTTGCTGGGAGGCGACAGTGCTAACCACTGAGCCTCTGTGTCACCCAAAATTACCTTTGTAAATGTCAAAAAATGTATGTTCCTGACTGTGTGACATATTCTGGGCTGATATATCTTTGAGCATTATGACTGACTTGTAAGTGACTTGTAGCTCAGTCTATCATAGGCAGATCTGATGGGGGCCTGGGGGATATTGGCCTTTTCACAGCAAGCTTGGTGGCTAGTGAGTAACCCCCTTAATGTGGAGTGAGTCAATGGTGAAATAATTATTATTAGTAATATATGTTACACATGAAAAATGTAATCTGACTGGTCTGCTGTCTGTGGATTAAAAGTCATTATTATTATTAATAGTGGATAATGCTTGAATCAGCATAACAGTCACTCACAGTTTGCTTTCTTTGTTTCTGTGTGATCTACACTAAAACTGTGAATGAGTTAGAAAACCTGCTTTTATGTAGCGTGGATTTCTTTCATTTTTGTATAGATTATACCAACACTCGTATAACATGAGTATAAAAACACATCATTACGGAGTACAGTTTACTTTAATTTTCATGTAGTATATAAACTCTGAAGGATTTTAAAAATGCACCGATATCTACAGAGTGCTTATGCTCAGCCTCTGTAATAGTTAAAATATGTAAAAATCTTATTTTGGTTTGCCTTTCTTTATGTTTCCACCTAGTATATATTACAACTCTGAATGGGTTTAAAAAGACAGTGTTGGAAACATGAATGGTACATTTAGGGTTCATGTGTATATTCTGAATTTATTAATACTTGTAAACTCTTTACACAAGTCAAAACTTAAAGTGTAAACCTTTGAAATATATATGTGAAATTTAATGTAACAAAAGGAATGAGTACAGCTACAGCTAGCTGACCATAAGAGCACATTGTGAAAAATAAGAAGCTAACAAATCTTGAGAGCTTTAATTTAACCCAAGAAATGTCAGGTGAGTTTCAAAAACATAAAATTGGCTCCACTTGAAAAGGAGGAAAGGAAACATGCGTTTCCTGTTTATTTTTAGCATAAGCTAGTGGCAGCAGGTGCACTCTTACTTGTGCTTATGGCATCAATATAAATGAGAGATAATTACTTTTGTGACAACGTGCCAATTAAATTAGACTCTGCAAAACGACATAATAGCAATTTATTATGCTCTGGTGAGCAATAACAAACCCATCATAATTAACACTCCGGTCGCAAGCAAGAGCCGTTTTGTGCCACAAACACAATCTGATTCCCAAAACTAAACATACAGGACAAACTTGAGGTAACTCAGAAAATGGCATTATATGGTTGAGGCACAGTGATAAAGATTGATCTCACATATTCTAATCAGAGTGTGGATGTGGATGTAGATGTTGATGTGAGAGGATGAAGAAGATCCAAGCTGTTTAAGGTTGAACTGTAAATATCTGTAATAGTAACAACTTTTCTGTTTACTAATGCGCCTCAAAAAGGAGTGCTTCTATTACTCTAATAGTGATTAGACCTGCACAGCATGAACTATTCATTTTCCCCCTAAAAACCTAAAAGCTATCGCCTCCCTTAAACTCTAGTATACCGAACCCACTTCACCATCGTCCAAAGCTATGTTCTGCCTTTATAGCCTAAGGACATGATTTCAAGCCAGAGTCTTCGCCTGGGGCAACACCTTTAATCTCCCATCACCTCCATGGTTAAGTTGTGGCAGAACATGGTGTACATGGACTAGTATGGACTAAGTAGATGTAGCAGTAATATGAACTCAGTCTGGGACCTCCATGCAGGTTGTGTTCTAGTTGTATGCCGTCCATCTATGTCAATATTTTCAAATAAATAATTAAACAGGAAGATAAATGGCAAGAATTAGGTAAATTACACTATTAATAGACTGCCTTAATGCCAGTCACTATCAGGGGGGCACTTTATCCTCTTCAAGTCTTTAATTGTGAGCTGCTGATTTAATTTTTTTTAAAAAGCAAAGCTTAAGTAAAAGCCTGTTCTACTTATTAAGAAGCCATTTCACAAGGATTAATTATCAGGACCAATAATTTGGGATTGTATCATGCAAAAGGTTAGCTGTAGGTGACAAGAAAGAGGAAACAGACCTGGGGCGATGCAGCCAGAGAGCGCTGCTGTGCATTTTAATGCCCTGTGAAAATGAACTAACCCGCAGAGCAAATTGCATTGACCTGGATCTCACGCGTTGATGGTGGAAAGCCAAATCCGGAGGAGAGCCTTTAACCCTTTGCCTGGGTAACAGAGATGCCTGACAGGTTTTAAATAGAGTTAGTGATCTCCTGTAGCACAGTATGAGAATGAAGTTTGCACATTTCATTGCCGCATTAAGATGTATATTTATACATCCTGATGAACACCCTACAGCTGTGTGCAAGTAATAACACGCAGGCTAATGTTCCCTACTATTTCTTACTTCATATATCTCAATATGTTTTACTTCCTACCTGCATATTTATATAGAAGTGCAAATATCTAATACGAAATTAATGTTACTGAGGTAATGTGTAGTCATACTTTTGAGGACCTTTCTGATTATTTTTAATGGTATATGGTTTTATTTGGCTGGGAGAAATTGACTTCCACAAATGTAATACCTGCCCTTTGTCAGGATTATTTTGCAAACGAAAATAGGGGTTTCCAGACATTTTCAGGCTTGCTAAATTTCATTGTGCGTACAAAATGAATAGATTTGCATTGACATCACACTATATTTTACACTTTTAGATAGAAATGCATCAAATCCATAATCATTAGGGTAATTATGAACAATTTAGAACACACGTTATGTGCAGATCCACTTGTGATCCACTTGTCCCAATCTAAATCCAGCCTGGATATTAGCAAACACATAATCACAGGACTTATAAAACACCTGCTTCCAGTTTTCTCCTAATCATCTTGTCTATTTAAACTGTTAATTCATGCAGTCTTCGCAATGAAAAACTTTCTGTGACAAAATGAAATCATTAATTAATGTGTTAAATAATTAAGTAATTAATTAAAATGTGAAATTGTTGCTTAAAATATAAAAGATTTATTTAAATCTGAATTATAATATAAAATAAATGAAAAAAAAAGTCATTCTGTGAAGGTATTCTATAAAATATAATTTTATAAAGGTATTCTATAAAATATAATTCTATAAAGGTTTTGCTTTTTTTTCTGAGCATAACTCTGAGTTTTGTTTTCTGATTGGTTCACTGATTTTAAACTTTATTGCTCTTAATGCTTTTCAGTGTGTTTTTCTGATTGTGTTTGACCATGATTTTGCTTGTTGATTTGGGTTTTTAAAAAGCATATCACAGTAAAATCCCTAGTGTTAAATTAACACTCAGAGTGCTCATTTGAGTCCAATTGGACATATATAAACACTGTAGGGTGCTAATTCAACACTCTAGGTATTAATTTAACACTGGCCATTTTGCTGTGTACTCCCTTCTCTGCTTACTGCTTACACTTAAACTGCTTACATCCATCTACCTCTGATTTAAGATAACATGCTCTTTTGTTCATACGAAAGCTGCAATCCGATGTTGATCCTATTAGTATCATCTTGCGCATTGTTTTGGGTATGTTCTCACATTTGCACATGATTTTACACACCTTTAATAAATCATGGCCTCGGTGTGTCTGACCCTTAGAACATTGCAAAATCAAAAAATACAGTTGTAAGAGCAATTAAAAAAAGTCAAGCCCAACCCAGCTTTTATGTATTGTTCAAAGTTTCACAGATTTGATATATTAATAGGTCACTTTTGCAGAACTTCATGGCATGCACTTCTTGCCTGAACTGCATTAATCATTCATGAGCCAGAGTATTTAAAAAGCAGTTCAGCATTATGGTTTTAAGTGATTGACTTAAGGGGATAGCATCTCGTGCAGGATGGCAAAGATCTGAATAAACAAATGAATAAGTAGGACAATAAACAAACAAGCTCTGATCAATAGTATGACCAGGACACTTGAACAGCAGTCTTTCTTTTTTGAGCACTGGGGCTGTGGAGAAGTAAAACAAACAGTGTTTGTGTAAAGGTCTCCCAGCCCCAACAGGCCCAACCTGCCATCGATTATGGTGATGTTGCTCAATGTTTGGTAGCCTGACAAGAGGAGAAACAGGGTTCTAAAGTGTACTTATCATGTTTGACCACCAGCTTAGGGAGCAGAGGAATCTATCTCGGATGTCAAACAGAAGAAATATTTTATGAATTTATAATCATTAGATGCTGAAAGTGATATCAAGATCAACAAGTCAAATCTAATGAGATTAGACTAAAAAACATGTAGCAAGGTCAAAACAATCACATGAAGTACGTGAAGTTGCAACGATTCAAATGAATTTTAGTCTCTAATGTTGTACAGACAATATACTGAATCACATTATATTTGTCAGAAAAGGAATAAAGCTTCATAACGCATGTGCCAGGAGGTTGAAAGAGACTGTTCAAGCCAGAGGAGTAGCATTCTCCATCATAGCCCTGGCAGCTTCTACTCTCATCTGCTGGCCTGTTCCACTGGGTGCACACCTCCTCTTTAACAGGAAATCAGTCATGGCACTTCATCCATTTCTTCAGCTTCTGTGCAGCCTGCTCCATCCACAACATCTGTGCTGTGCGAACCACAAATGCCACATTGACTCAAAAGGAACACTTCTCACATCAACGGTACCGAGAGAAAAAACTAATCTAAAGAAATGGTTAAATTGTTTATTATTGTTAGTTTTTTAGTAGTCCAACATTATGGGCTGTGGGCCTAAAGGGCATGGACATGACTTTTTTGAGATCAAAAAGAATCATAATGCATACAGTTCTTGAGCAAGGCGATGAAGAGAGGGCATCCGTCGTGGCTTCTGGAATAAAAATGGTTCACATAGACGCAGGAGGAGTGGTAACGGTGGACACACACCCTCAGACACGTTCTTATAGTCCTTGCCCTCAGAGCGACCGTCATGCTCCCATGGCTTTACTACTTTCACGCCTCTTATTCTCTAATTCCAACTGCACCTGGGCCTTCTCTTCAGAAACACACTTAAATTCAGCCACACACACACTCACACACATTCATGTATTGCTATTCTTGAGGACATTTCCCATAGCACGCAGAAATTAAACACACCCACTGCAGGAATAGTAACATTACCATACTGCAGAATAAAAAAACTTAAATAAAAAAATCAGATTGACTCGGGATCATTCTGTGTAATCAGTGTCCATGTCCACGTCTGTTTCAAACATACATGTTTAATTTGTTAGGACTACAGAGGAACTTTTGCAATCATGTTAATTCTGGCGCATTCACATTTCTGTGTAATGCGGAAATTTTGACCGGTGTGCACTGTTCCAGTTCAATAAACTTTTTTAACACCATGAATTGCACTTATATGATTTTTTTTTAATCTTTGCTCCTGTACTGTACTAACTCAGGTGGCTTTGTGCGGTGACAGCAATGACTTCCAGAAACTTTTACCACTGTGAGATTATTTATAATACAGGAGTGCTATCTAGTGCCATAAAAGAGAACAGCATCAAAGCTATAACACAACCACATGAGATCAGTTATCACACTTGGGTTGGTTCATCCATTCAGTATCACTACCCACTTAAGATCTTATCCAGATAAGTTAAAGTGGACCGAGACTGATCCAGTGTGTAAGGCAGAATACAGTACATGCTGGAAGCTAACATCATAGACACACAGTGTTTCACACACTCATTAGCCAATCCACTTATTGAAATATTTTTTCCCAAGAAAGGAAGAGGAAAATTAGGTGAAAAAAAAACCCAAGAAGAACTGCTTAATACTACCAGGGTTGCAGGAAGGCTGAAGTCTCCCTTAGCCAACTCTGGGCAAAGGTGGCACACTTAGAACGTGTGTGTGGAGAGAGACCATGCATTAGTAAAAAAAAAAAAAAATAAAAAAAAAAGGATGCTGAAAAGTGTTATGTAAAGTGAAATTAAGCTCAGTGAAAAGTCTGCCTTCCAGTATATATCATTTAATTTTTTACTTTTTTTTAAATAAGCAAGACAAGGAAAGCTACTCTATTTCTGTAAACCCTGTCAGGCAAGTAACCAACACATGAAAATATTGGAAGGTGTCAGATTTTTAATAGCTTTATTGAGTACAGCAACACATTGGACAGCTTCAGTAATCACCCAAACAGGTACACAAGAAATACTGCCTCATATTTCACACTCGCACCTGAGCCCAGTGAACTGCTGCAGCTGCCACGAAGCTCACTGTCTTGTTAATAGGTTTCATGCTGTAACTGAAAGTGAGAGAGAGATTTTCAGTGTTTTACTTTTAGCCTTCTGTCTGAATATTTCACCAGCCATATTCAGAATAAAAATCGCCTGAAGTTGGGCAATATGTTTACCATCTCTACCATACTCATGCTATCCTTAGAGTATCTATAGTTTCATTTATAATAAAGACATTATAATAACGTATTCTCATCTGACTCTAAACAGTAGTGTGCACAATAGTGTGTCTCAAAATTGAAGACCATACTTTCTCTGGATATTTTGAGGAGTGTGTGTATATATATATATATATATATATATATATATATATATATATATAT
>JAOUQZ010000049.1:15207580-15260372 GCA_028564935.1 Neosilurus hyrtlii | reverse complement strand
TGTGTGTGTGTGTGTGTGTGTGTGTGTGTGTGTTGGCCCTGGTCTAGGGTGTACGCTGCCTTCACACGGAGTCGGCTGAGATCCTGAACGCGATTAAGCAAATGATTGAATAAGTGAATGAATGATTGTCTATTGCAGTATACTTCATTACGGTATAGATGCCATATTGTCACTAGGCCTAGCTGTGAGATTAACCTAGTTAATAAGTACATAATAGCTTAATAAACATGGTAACTGCACATCCAAATCTTTAATTCAGAAACATTACCAGGTGAAGCCTAACCCACATTTGCTAAAGCAACAGACACATTCTAGACATTTAATAAAGATTTTCATTTCTACCTGAACTGATTTCCAGCTTTAATTTTTGGAGCTTGAGGTGTCACTCATGTATTTGTGTTCAACTTCAACAACTCCTTGTCATCTTGTGTGGAAATAATTCTGAGGAAAAAACTTAATCTTATTTTACAAAATGCTCTCCATAAAATGTAACATGGTACAGCTTCAGTGTGAAGTTTCCTGCATTTTGTTGTGGTTTGCTGTAAGTCATACTGTGTTATAAACCACATAAGGAAGTATGAGTGACTTCGCTGTAGCACCAGCCATGGGTTGAAACTTGGATTTATAGTGTGTGAACATGTGTGCCGTCAGTACATCCAGTGCAAAACTGAAGCGAACCTCAGGCATCAGACATTTCTAGATGATTGACAGCCTCCCCATATCCCAATATAA
Source organism: Neosilurus hyrtlii (assembly GCA_028564935.1). NCBI lineage: Eukaryota > Metazoa > Chordata > Actinopteri > Siluriformes > Plotosidae > Neosilurus > Neosilurus hyrtlii. The sequence continues at coordinate 15,259,640 of JAOUQZ010000049.1, read as the reverse complement.
CTGTTATGTAAAAGATAATACATCACTACTGTTACAGATCTGTTCCCATTGTTGAGAAACAAGACTTAGCAGCTTTTCCTTTGTGTTTTACAAATCAATGACACTGGAGCAACTTCCAAAAACATTAAATGACCCTCTCCTTACAGAAAAAAAATTCCGGTCAATGATTATATGTTTTTAAAATTCATTTATATGAAGTTTCTGTGTAAGTTGTTGTTATAATATAGAATTTTTGAAAGGAGTGTTTCTAAACACATACTGTCTATATAAAGTAATAGTGGCTCCACATGTGGCTAATTAGCTCCTGTTAAATCTTGGCTACAGATAGCTGTAGCATCAACCTGGATTTGATCCTGTGCTCTCCAGATTGGTAGTCATGCATCTTGTTAACGCACTACTTCAGTGGCCTGAGTTGATTTCTTTTAAGATGCATTTCTGTATAACGATTAGCTCCTTTGTGGAACAGCAGTCCAGGAGACTTAATGCAAAGATTTAGGTACTGCCTCAAGGCAGAGCTCCTGATAGATGTCTCTATTAAAAGATCTCTGAGGCTGGTGATGTAAGAGTAGCTCGTTTAAAGGCTGAATCAACTTCAGCACTGGAGGAAGGAAATAAATAAATCTCTCCTGTTTCCTGACTATGGTCTGGAGCAAAAGAAGGAAAGGCTAACACTTTTCACTGCCTTCGAGGTTCAGTTTAATTACCTGTGTAATGAGTTCATGTTGCTGCTAAAGTTCTGTGTTGTTTTTCTTGATGCAAATTTGTCTCCCTATCAGAGTTAAACTGTGTGTTTTTTTATTTATTATTCTGTGCGAGTCTAAATGGTGATGTATGAGCCTCTATTTTTTGGGTTTCATTTTGGTTATTGTGTGATTCTGTGTGGTGGTGTAGGAACCTGTATTTCGGTTTCAGTTTCGTCATTGTGCAAGCTATATGTAAGAGCGTATATCATGCACAAGCTATACAAAACAGCCAATCAGGGACAGGGTACGGACACAAGACATGCTTATGGGGCTCCACTCAGGAGCTCCGCTATCAACAATGAGCCTTCCTTTTAAATTTGATATACAACATTATGTTGCAGTCCTTAAGCTCATGTCATGAATTCCAGATAGAGTTTTCTGTGTTTTCTTGACAAATTCCATCAATCCATGTTCATTTGATCGAAATAGGCAAGTGCACAGGAACCAGAAGTAATTTTGCATATTGCTGTCATAAGAAGTACTGTAACAGTGGTATAGCTGTAAGTGTATGACACATGGACAAGATTTTCTTGTGTCGTCTTTATCCATGATTTGTGAGGGTTTTTTATTATTATTTTTTATTATCATCATTTTTTTGCACTTTTAAATCATACCATATATTTGATGCCAGTTAATCTTGGTGGAAAAGTGACCCTTTTTAAAATAAATAACATGACTGATCCCTCTGTCTGTAAAAGCTACTTATTGTGCAGAAGAGCGATCATCTTCTGGAGGGATTGTCTGTTTAAAACATGCGGATTATGGCCATTAATGTGATAATGCCCATTCTTCGTAGTTCAACACGCTCACCCACATTCCCCCTCTCTCTCTCTCTCTCTCTCTCTCTCTTTCTCTTTCTCTTCTCTCTCACTCACACACACACACCAAACACACACACACACACACACACACACACACACACACACCTATTTTCAGGGATTGTCATGGCTTTCCATATCCAACCCCAGTCTCCAAATACATCCCAGGCTTTTTATAGTTTGAGTTGGTTAGGTGTGAGATGGCTAGTGTTTGGATCCTCATTGTAATGCGACTCAATAACAAATCACTTCATAACCACAACATAACCAAACAAAGCCTCGTTTCATTTTCATGAAAGAGCTTTGTTTTGTTTTGTTTTTTTTTGTCAGTGGAAAGCATACTGAAATTGGATCGATAGTACTGAAAGCCTTTGGTATTTACCCACACTTTTTATTCTTTCAAAAACAAAAACATTCTGCTTTAGTGTTTTTCCCCCAACATTACATTACTTTTGCATTATATTGTATAAGTACATGTTAATTGTCCCATTAACACACACAGTTGTATATCACACTGCTATCTTTTTATCAGTTTTCAAGTTTGAATGCTGAGCCTGCTTGCTGCAACAACAGCACCACTGTACTGCTCTACAACACTGATGTTTGTGTTCAGTTCTGTTAATTGATCATGCTATTTGTATTGTGTCTGTTTTTTTTTTCCTAAATCTAAAGCTGACTGGAGAAGCTCAGGAGCTCTTCTCTGTGCGGCACGGTCCAGTGCGAGCTGCTCGTATCCTCCCAACCCCTCATATCAGTGAGTATTCTTATCATATTTCACTATAGAGGCTTCCATCCATAAGGATCTGAGTGCCCCAGATCATCTTCGGTGATCATCTCCCAGGTCATATTCTTGTCACCTTGACCTCCAACATAGAAAATGCTTGTCCAGACCATGTCTCCTGATGTACACCACCTACATGAATAACAAACTTTGATTTATGAGGATAGAACAGTCATGGTGTGCATTCAGAGGGATTTGGATTTGAACAGTTGAGTTGAACAGTGGAAAAGTAATTGTGTCTGATCAATACATTTGAAAGTATTGTTTTATACAGTGGCAAAAACCGTCCTCCATCCTATTTGTTGTTTATTGATTATAGCCTTTATCTTACTTCAGCTTTTGGTGGGGCATCTGTGTACTATGAGCACATTCTAATTTGGCTTTTAATTTTCAGAATTTGTTTCAGAAGTTCAGTGCAAAACTACAGTGGCTCTGAGAAACCAACGTGCTTTGAATTCAGACAACACCTTAACAGAAATGCCTGGAAAAATAGATCAAACCACCAAAACAGTATTGTTTAAAACAGCAATGGACACTTAAAGTGATGAAAACTTTTATAAATGAATTGACTAGATAACCGTTAGGACTAAATGAGGTAAAATATAACTATTTTGGTTTATTATTGCGTTGTGATAAGTCATATATTAATGTAGATATTTGATATTAGTATGTCCGACACAGGGATGCTGCGATCTGATTGGTCCGATTGAATCATAATGATGGACATACACAATTTTTCATGGTCACCTGGAGCAGGATGTGTCATCATGCTTTCAAATGGAAAAATAAACCATAAAACTCTTATATTTTTCTTGTGTTTCTGTGTAATAAAAATGTTTATTTTATTTTTTTAAACCACACCTTTACAGATTATATACGAACCTTGAATGAGAATTGATTAAAAGATGCTGTTAGTTTCAAACGGTTTTCGGCGTGGCTTGAAGTGCAGAGCTACCCAACCTGTCGCTGTCATGGTTAAAATGTGTAAATATAAACTATAAAAGTTTTTCTTTGTTTCTGCATAGTACAACCGAATAAAAATGGTTTTAAGAGGCATTTTTTCCCAGATCTTTACCTACGCGCTTAGTCGAGATCGTGTCAAAGCTCACCTTCGTCTGTCATGATTTTTTGACATAATTAATAGTAATTATTGTGTTATTCCTACCAGACTTGCAGCAACATTGCTGATTAGGTATTATTTGTTTTTACAGAAGCAGAAGAATATTATATAATATGATTATTATTTTTAAAAACACATTTTAAAAAATAACCATAAAAGTTTGTTTTAGTGTGCTTTTTTAAAAATTTTTTTGATTATACTCCCATATAATATACACTTAAACAGTTGTTCACCTCTGGCTCAGTGGATGTTGCTGAATTGAATTGAAAGAGTTGTACTGTTAAGTGACATCCACCTCACCTTTGCTGATGCCTTTTGCTTATTTTTGGCCTGACAATTCAAATAAAAAAAGGGAATACACATTAATAAGTGTGAAACACACCAAGTCAGTCACTTTTAAGTGTCCTCTGGAACACTTCCATTATTGTTTTAAACACTTTATGTTTAAATGTAGTGTTGTCTGAATTTGCTGCATTTTCAGTTCTCGAGCTACCGTTACGTTTGACATAAAACTCTCCTGCAAACACAATACAGTCACTTTTTGGTCAACAAAAAATTAAGACTGTGCAGATTCGAGTAATATTTTAGTGTTGCATGTTGTAACACATTGTGCTATCTTCTTTAAAATAGACTAATGACCATGGTTGTTTAATTTACCACGAATTAATGCACTGAACTAGCTCTTCATACATTGTTATGCACTATTATGTTGGCCAGTCGAAAAAGTAATTGCCAGTACACTGGATAATTTAAATGGCCATATTAAAGGATTTATAATGTTCCCGTTGCTACAAAGTTATGTCTATGTTGCATAATCATGTACAATTTATTTTTCCCTTCAGGATATTCTGTATATTTGACCCTCTAACTTGACTAGTAATGGCACAATTTCTGCAGTCTTCCTTCTGTTGCCTTTCGTTTAGTGATATGTTGAAATTAAAGACTACCCCTTACTCCTTAATTGCAGCGTGCTTGCCAGAGCCCTGCTGTTTTCCCTTGCTAATATTAAAATTAGCCTTTTAAGATCAGCACTGGCGTAGTGTCAGAGGGCTAGCATGGATTTTACCCATGCTGAGATCAGGGCAGGGGGGCTTCAGAGACTTTTCCTCCTCTTTCATCACAACTCTTATATTGGCCTCTACATGCTTTTGGGCAGTCCATTTGTTAAAGGAAGGAAATAGAACAGTACACACTCCATGCCTTGTTGAATTCCCGTGCACCTCATTTGGTAGAAAAATGTCTTTGTGGCAAGGATGAAAGTATCCACTTTGGTCCTTGGTTCCTTATTTCTGCTCTACTAAGCAAGGTTTTTATTTATTTATTTGTTTTTGCAAATTTTGAATCATTAGTTTATTCACAAATCTGTTTAAGCAGCAAGGTATAATTCAGCTGCATGAAAACTCCCAAGTGGCTTTTTAATGTGACATTTATGTCTAGATTTGTGTTCCGGTCTTTTGGCAGATCCCAACAATGCACAATGGTGACTTTCAATACAAGCTGGACATGGATAAAAGCTAGCTTCAGTAATAAGAAGCAGCAGATAGCCAACACATAAGGAGAATGGTTCTCTGCAAAATAAAATGAATTGTTCTACTGGGGAAACTGATTGCAATCTGTAAGCTGAAAACAGTGTTGTACTGTAATGGGCCTTAAAAAGGGTAATTGTTTCAACTGGGAGCCTGGGTGGGCGGATTTGGAAAGTCCTGAAAATAGGTGTCAATTTTAATAAGTCAAGGTCTTTCCCAGAATAAAGGAGGAAGTTCTCCTTTCTCAAAAGACAAACCACAATTCTTTAATTTATTTTCCACTGTGTTTCTAACGGTTACTATATCCTAGGCACTGTTTAAGCACAGGGGCAATAGCCAGACAGCGAACTAAAATCTGTAATGTATTCATTCCCTTTCAGCATACCTTTTGCATGAAATTGTAAAAATCGCCTATAAAATGCTTTTGTCTTCAGATTCAGCTAGTTTTGAATTTGAGACAAGTTTTGATTTACCTAAATTGACACTTTCATACAAAAGGCAGCAATTAACTTTTGTCTTTCCTGGTCCGTTTTTACACTGAGTGGATATCGTGACCTGTAATGATAATCGGAATGTGTCCTTTTTTGGGGGGGGTTAGTGTTGGGGGTCTCACAGCAGCACATTTACACTCACACGCTATGCCACAGGGACTCTGCCTTCCTGCAGATGATTACTGTCATGCTATGGCTAAGTAAATTACAGCCTTGCGAAAGCTATAGCATCATCTTCAGTCTTGATGTGATTGGAAGTTTCACCCCTTTATTTAAAAACAGGAAAATGTGAAAAATATGGGATCTGTAAGCACAAAGCAACATGCCTAAAATATGCCTACTGGCGGCAGCTTTCTTTTTGCTCCAGTTTCTCTAAACTCCTAAAATTAAAACCAGTCAGACAAAAGCCCTCTCCTAAAGCTTTGAAGTCTATTTTTCAACAAAGTCAGTGCAGAGAGACTTTTGTGTTAACACATTACACAAATTGGCATTTTCTGTTCTCAGCTCATGCTTCATGTCTTGCATGCTGGTATTTTAATTTCATTTGATTTGCATAACTCTCACTGTGAGCCCTGGCTTTATTTATTGGTCACCCAGGGTGAGTGTGTAGGCTGACAGGAAAGAAGTGCTTACTTTTTTTTTGTTTTTTCCTTCAAAAGACATAATTTGATTACAGTGTATCTGTTGTAATGCAATCAACACACATCCTGTTGTGGTAGTTGCTTTTTATCATGTGTAGTGGGTGGCTCTGGCTGACTGACAAGATGCCTCACATGCACACGGCATATGAATGTCTCTCATTGTGCAGGTCAGCAGTTCATGTTCTCTCCTCTGTCCCTCTGGCTGCAGGTCCCCTCAACACTGACAGCTTTGCAGAGAAGCGGCCCCTCCTTGGTGTTTGCAAGAGCACAGGCTCCTCGGGGTAAGTTCTAAACAGTGACATCACTTCCTAGTTGTTCTCAAATGCTGCTCATATATTTTATTATGGACCTGTTCGATTCACACACAGGCAGACACACACATGCACACACACTTCGATCCCTGCCTCATTATGTAGATCAGATGATCTGAAAATAAAAATTGCTGTATATTTCAAACTGTTTGAAATCAAGTTCACTGGATAAATCTCTGCCTCATAATCATTATTGATAACTCTTGCATAATTAGTTCATGGGCTGATAAACAGTATAGTGCAGTTGAAGATTATACATCCCCTTTTGTCTAAAAGGGCTCCTAATAAAAAGAAGTAAAATATTACTTGTCTATAATTTTTTGGTGAAAATGTATTGAACAGTGCTATTGTAGGCAATGAGAACAAAAAAATGAATTCTGACAAGTATATTGAGGTAAAAGTATGGCTAGTAAACAAAAACACTGAAAAAAAATTCTCAAATTTTGAAAGGTGTCGCAAATAAAATTTTTTTTGACTTTTGTATAGCATGAATGAACTTCAAACCATATGGAACGGTTTAGCGAGTGAAGAAAAAAAAAATATATGAACACTATGGCTGAAATTTAAAATGCCATAATCAAAGTAAAGGGTGGTCACAATAAATATTGACTTTTATTCTCAAAAAAGAGACTGTTATTTTTGTTTTTACTGTATATTGCTGTTTGTTTACTTATTCTCATCATTATGATGCGATAAATACATGAAATAAATACTTCAATAGTACTTCACCACATCACTATGTTTTAGTTATTTCACTCGCTAAACCATTCCAAATGGTTTGAAGTTCATTCATGCTATGCAAAAGTCAAAAAAATTTAATTTGCGACACATTTAAATTTTTTTTAAAAATTGGTATTTTCAGTATTTTTGTTTATTAGCCATACTTTTACCTCAGTATACTCGTTGGAATTATTTATTTGGTTCTCATTGCCTACAGTAGAATTGTACAATTATAGAGAAGTAATTTTTACTTTTTTTTTTTTTTTATTAGGAGCCCTTTTAGACAAAATTGGTGGTGTATATTCTACTGTATATCAGCTTGTGAAACCTGAGCAGAGATGTTTTAAACTTGGGTAGCATGAAGTTAATAGCCTGTGATAATGGAATATTCCGTCGTTGTCTGATTTATGACATTTTCCCACTTTTAACATGCGGAAGGAACCCAAGTGATGGCCTTCCATTTACATATTATGAGGCCCAAATCTCTAACCCTCTCAAAGACCTGTAATTTTCTGTAACAAGCTGAATCAAAGGTCTCTACACTGTGCTGATGGACCAATGGAACCATCTGTAGAGACATGACCAAACCATAGTGGCTGTTATAGTGACCAGCTGGCTCCAGAGGTCTCGGACCAGAGGCCATCTCACAATGTGTACTTCCTTTGTCACACACTCGTCTCCATTGTGCCAGATCTTAATATCTCCTCCTCTGAAAAATAGCCTGGTTTGGTGGGGACCACCACATTGTTTCTATGACCTCAGTGCAGTATAGGCATACTCTCACTAATGCTTTGTTATGTTCTGATGATTTGGGTTTTACCCCCACTGACGGTTAGGCTAAAGAAGAAAACCTGCCTCTTGAAAAGCGTAACTCACACCCTACAGCTGAGTTGCATGGCCACTGCGACATTAAATTGAGAGTGTTTGCTAAATACTTCTACTTCCAGCAATTTGTGTTCTTTGTAATTATTGTTTTGTGTTATTTCCTTAAAAAATTTCTGGTTCAAATCGTCTCACTTCAAAGGAAATAGTTTATAAACCGAAGTCTTCACAATTTTTCGTGTATCATCATCTTGAAATAACAGCTTTTGTCAACCACGAAAGTGCATTCTGTCTTGACACTTAAATGGAAAGCACATTGGAGAGTTGGCTGAAATAGCGTTACTGGTTTAGAAGTTGGTTCAGACAGCTTTAGGCTTAGATTACAAGATTTGCAAATTAAAGGAAAACCAGAAAAGGGAAAAAGCATGTGTGCTGGATCCTTCGCGGCCGAATTCCAGCCAGGCACACTGAACATAACTTTATCAATGGAAAGGATTATGCCTTAAGCCCAAACATTGCATGGCTCTAGTGATTTTCCTGACAGCAAAATACATACGCTACACTTCATGCTGTGCACCCGCGCCAACAGAGGATGCAAATTAGCATGGAATGTTCGCATTAGTTCGTTCCTGGTGTTATCTGTAAGGATTTGAGCTTTCAGGATCATTATAGGTGTACTTTGGTATTTTTATGGTATTTGCCTATTTAAGAGATTAATCTTCTGCCATAAACATGCATGAAAAGGTTTTAATAGTTTGTGGTGTTGCTATTTTCGGGAGGTTAAAAGTTCAGCGTTTATACTGCCTGCTTTTGTTCTTTGACATGTGGAGAAATTAAGTTGTTGGGCAGGCAGAAAGCAGTACCCTCCCAACAGTTCCTTTCCCCATCTTACCACAGCTCTTTAGAGAGGATGTGGGCATGGTTTTCCGCTAATGTAGTCCTCCGTCATTACGGATATTAGAGTTGGGTCTGTTTCAGAGTTTGGGACTTGTGGAGGCTTAGCTTCTGGTCCTCTCCTCTGTCTGGCCTTAGGTTCTGACTTTTTGGACTCTTCTCTGGCACTTGGAAACTGGCAGTTCACCAGCACTTCAATCACTATCTGCCTTCTGAGATCAGTACTGAGCCAGATGCTCAACGCAACAACAACTCCTATTCAAATATCCCCAGCACGTTGTGAGTCACACAAAGCACAGTGTTATCATAGGGATCAGAGGTGTTTTTAGGATGCCTCTAATTGTCCTTCCCCAGTATGACGTGCATTGGGCAAAGATAATTATATGTGTAGGCATTAGGCATGTAAAATCCTGCTGGCACCTAATGCTTGGTTATTAATTACACAAACATCTATTTTTCAAGAGATTTACTGAAAAAACCTGTTGTCATGTTAAGCTGTACTTTTCATTTTAAACCTTTGACGTGCGATATCCCTTCTAAAGTGTATTAAATGATAAATCTCTTGAGTGTTTAAAAGACAGGGGTTTAAGAGGATTGTGGAAGCGATGCTTTTAAACTGCTTGAGCCAAATTATCCCCTCACACCCAGAACGGATCACACCCACCCACTACCAACACCGTTTAATCATCCTCATTTTAATTTATCTTCAATTGCCAGAAAAGTGAATATCAGGGTATTAGATACCTTCTTGTGCTGAAGTCTTCCATCTTACAAAATAACCTAGTGTTGCAACAGATAATGCTGTCATACAGTCATCATTCTTTTCTTCTTTACACCTTCAACATATGTCGGCCCGCATCAATGCCATATGGAACTATCTGCATAGCAGCCTTTTGCTACAGGTAGTGTGTCCTCGAAATCTAGCATAAGCCTCTTCTCATTTCTTATGCCTTAGTTTGTGTATATTTTAAACACTTCATGACTGAATTCTGTTGCATCCACTAGCTTTGTGCTGTCCATCACTCAACACAAGAGTGACAACTTATATATGCTAAGCAACCATAAGATTAATACCACCTGCCTAATATTGTGCTCTAAGCCATCAAGACCTCTGAAGGTGTGCTGTGGTGTCTGGCATGAGACGTTTAAGACCTTTAAGTCTTGTAAATTGTGAGGTAAGGCCTCCATGCATCAGACTTTTTTATATAACACATCCCTCAATCCCCCAGTCAGTTAGACTTTGAAGCCAATTTAACACCTTGAGCTCTTGTCATTCTGCTCAATCCATTGCCTCAAACTAAAATCTGCAGTGAGGCAGGGTAAATTTATCTTGCTGAAAAAGAGCCTCTGCAATTAGTGAACACAGTTGCCATGAAGCAGTGTACATGGTCTGCAACAATATTTATTTAGGTGGTTCATGTCATAGTAACATCCACATGAAGTTGAAGGACTCAAGGTTTCCCAGCAAAATATTGCCCTGAGCTTCTCACTGCCTCCTTCGGCCTGCTTTCTTTCCGTAGTAGATTCTGGTGCCATCACTTTCCACACATGCACCCAGTTTCTGCTTCCAACACATCAAGTTCGAGACCTCCATCATCCAGACGTAGACCTGGTGCCTCAGGGTAAACAACAACAATTGATGACAGATTGATGAAGTACATTACGATAGCTGTGAAACCCGCCATTCATACTACAAGAGGCAGATGACCCAGCAGCAATAAGAGTCAGAAGGTCGGACTGAGAAACCTAGTGATCAGCTAGAAACATGCAGTAACCACGATAACGTGCCAAAGTGGCAAATGGGCCAAAATGGGGAGAAAAAATCGAATCTGCTCTTCAAAACGTACAAGTTCATTGGTCAAGCACAGTGGGGGTAGTGTCATGGTTTGGGCCTACATGGCTGCTTCTGGACCGGGCTCAGTCATCTTTACTGATTATGTAACTCATGATCTGCACTTTTGGCTCATATCGTTTCCCACATTCTGTTACAAAATTACTTTTACCAGCACGGTGATACACACATACCCTTAGGTGCATGGTGTTACACACACACGCCATTACACATGCCTTGTTACCTGCACACTCTTACCCACATGTTGTTACCCACACGCAGTTGCTGTTACGCTTGCCAGTAGAGAACATACAGCTGTTGATTTTTAATGATTCAGTTTAAAAAGAGAAACGTGTTACTTCAACTACACCCCTCACTTTTACTTGTCCCTTTGTTCTACTTACATTTTAGTTTCTTCTGAGTGCTCTTTTAGTCATTTGTGGTTTTAAAGTAATTAGTGATATGGGCCAGTGTTATGACTAATTGATAGATCTGGCAGGCGCAGTTTTTTCATTTACAATTAGGTGCAAGATAAGCACATTTCTATCCCATGAGTGACTTTCTAAGGAAAAATTTGGAATGTACAGACCAGGTACACAGGATTTGTCAGATCAGCATCATACTGTGGACTGCACATAATTCAAGCGCTCTAAGGATAGGAAAGTGCAAGGCTTTGAAGTGAACTTTATTCCGTTTGTTTAAAAGGGTTTTTCATCAGAGCGTTGTTTCTTATCTTTCCTATTAATAGCTGAAGAGGTTATACAGGAGGGATGAGCTCAGTGCAGATTTGATCATTTTTAACTTTTTCGAGATCCCCTGTGTTATCCTTAGATTATCACGTGATATGTGGAGGTGTTAAATCAGGATTAGCTTTGTTGTACTTTATTTAATGTCTTCTATATGATTTATCTGTCTGACCTGTAAGGTGAAGAAGAAATGTGAGCTGTCTTCCTTTCCGTTAATTACCGTTCACTTCTCAGGAAAATCATGGGGTCATCACACTCATTGCTGCATGCTGATGTGAGAATTAGGTGATGGATTTTAAGTAATAAATGATCGTAAACACCAGCCTGGAATTACACGCCGCTTGAGCAGTAGAACATTAATGCTGATGTTTTAAAAATGTGCATGTGAATATACGGTAGACTCCAGTGAAAGTGAAGGAAATGGATTTCGGGCAGACACAGAACTGTGGTTGAACTTTTTACCCTAATTACTTTCCTGCTAATGCCTACGGCGTGCTGAAATCAAAGGTCCCCCTCAGGCCTTGAGAATCCTGTGATGTGGTCAGCGTTTGTTGTGAACGGAATCTCGGCTCAAGGCAGGGAGGCGGATTTAAAGCATAGTGAAGATTGTGGCAGAATAAAATGTTTTTTATTTTTCTATTGAAAAATGTCTAATTTCGCACCCATCTCAAATTTCACTAAAACTGTTTTCCTCTATTCCACAGGAGTTAAACTTGAGGCCTGCGGGTCAAATATGGCCCTTCAACTTATTCTATGTGTTCCGTGAGAGCTTTTAAATGATATGAATATAGAACATTCTTTGCATCAATTATTACCATGAATTGTAATTCGTCATCCATCCACTAGGAGGGGCCAACCTATTTCAAGTCAACCCCTACCCATTCATGACTCTGGAAAGATAAGCTAGCTTATCAGTGTGAAGCACTGTCAGAAAAGGAAAGCAAATAAAGAAAAGGAGGACAATGTGTAAACAAATAATATTTCTCTGCAAATTTCATGGTTGCCATTTTTGACGAGATGTTGAGTGATTAATCGTCCCTCGAGGACCTCGAAATTTAGGGATGTGGCCCTCAGTGCAAATGAGTTTGACAACCCTGATTTATGCTGTACATAGCCTTACTTGAAAATAAATTTAAACTGATGTGAGGTAGATCTGAAGGACTCATGAAGCGCAAAATGCGACATTCCCATATTTTATAATGATAACTGCATTTCAGGAGTATTGTATCAGTTTGAGGCAGCGTGGTGACGGAGTGGTTAGCGTGTTCACCTCACAGCAAAAAGGTCTTGGGTTTGATTCCCAGACTCGGAGTGTAATTTGCATGTTCTCCCATGCTTGTGTGAGTTTCCTACTGGTACTTCGCTTTCCTCCCACAGTCCAAAAACATGCACAGTAGGCTGATTGGCTGTTCCAAATTGCCACTAGGTGTGAGAATGAGTGTGAATGGCTGTATGTGTGTTGGCCCTGCAGTGGTCTGGTGAGCTGTTCATGGTGTTCCCCATCCTCGCCCTGAGTTGGCTAAAATAGGTGCCAGCCTTCCTGTAACCCTAATTAGGATTAAGCAGCTTAGAAAATGAATGAATAAATGTATCAGTTTTTTTTTTTTTTTAAGGAGCAGGATATGAAATGATTCTATGTACAGCTCCTGTTTATGGTGTGAAAATGCAGAACAAACCAAATAAAGACCCAGGTGTTTATTCTCCATTAGGAATCGAGGCTATGTTGTAAGCATTTCTCTGGCAGCTAAATTTATTTGCTGGAAAATCTCTTAATTTCTCAGCTTCTATGTTTTATGGACCATTTCACTCAGGTTAATAAAGTTCTGGATTAAAAGCTTACTCTGAAACACAACCGGTTCGAGATCCATGTGCACATCCATTGTAAATTAGAATAACAGATGAGGAGTTTATGACCAAGTGATGAAATGGTCAGCATCTTCCATAATGACTACTGCCAACCAACGTGTTGCTAAAATTAAGTTGAAACCACCGCTGTAAAATTGGTACTGTTGAGTCGTGATATTTCCCATCTGGTACTGTTACAGTGCTGGAAAAGAAAAGTTCAGGATCCGTTTTATGAGCTTCCTAATGTGAAGTGAAATGGATTTTGCAGCACTGCTCTGTGGTCATTTTGTAGGATTGTACTGTATGATTAACTAAGTGATTTGGACTGGTGTAAAGGCTGCACAACATAGAAAAAATACTAAAGCCTATATAATATGTTATGATGATTTTGCTGTACAATATGATTGATATTCCTTATATATTTTAGTGTAAACTGGTAATCTCCATGATGTGTCAAGAATTAAGAATAGCATTTTATTCACCACTAGTCTCATTTTTTTTTTCATTCTTTCATTTGTTAACTTATTTACATATAATGCGTTAGTGGCACTTAATTAGCCATGAAGATCTGACCTGAATCCCTGAGAGGTCAGACAATGGCCACAATAAAACTGTGGTTTGGTAGAAGGATTTAGGAATAGTGCAGTTTCTCATAACACTTCAGCAACAATGTATTATGTGGCTTTATAACATATCTAATAAACATTGTAATAGGGTGGCACAATGGCATAGTGGTTAACACGTCTGCATCACAGCAAGAAGGTCTTGGGTTTGAGACCCGTGCCTGGCGAAGGCATTTCTGTGTGGAGTTTAGGCGTAATGTCGTTTTGACTAATTGGCTGTTCTAAATTTCCCTGAAGTGTGAGTGTAAATCGTTGTGTGTGTTGACTGTTCAGGGTGTACCCTGCCATGTCTCAGAGTTGGCTGAGGCTGCCCACGACCCGACTTAGGAATAAGCAGTTTGTCAAATTAATGAATAAATATACATTCAACAAACAAATAAAATGAACATATACAATACGATACAAATGAACATTTGATAGGTGTGCCTATGGTTGTGTGTCTGATTTGGACGTGCAATGTCGATTTGTTTAGGGTGTAGCCCTCCTTCTCCCGGAGTCAGCTAGGATTGGTTCCAGCCTTCCTTGTAATTTTTTGTTGGTGCTTATGAGAGCAAAAACATCAGCAAGCTAGTACAGTTTGCTTTTCTATCACCCAGCCCATAATTGAAGGGATTTTTTTCCTTAAACATGGTGGCTGTCAATTTTTTTTAACCAGCTATCCCCAAAATTAGTCACATGCATTAAAAAGTGCAGGTCCCAGTTGAGTCGTATTTTTTCAACATACCCTTTGTTAAAGAAAGAATCAATTTGACATTGATAAACTGGGATCACAAAAATCGTAGACAAGGGCATTATATTGGTGCTCAATATCACCTACATGTGTGCAGAACCCAAGCTCTGATATAATTTTATAAAGATAATTGAAATTTACGGTCACTCTTGAATCGAGTTCTAGATTTTCAGTGAGAGGAAATTGTATTATAGATGACCGTGCATTGCTTCCATTAGAAGCAAGCCATTAGTTCTCATCCAAAAAGGTAATTGAAGTGACCAATATGATGATTATTTTTTTCATGGCTATCACTGCCCCATTAATCAACGTGGAAGCATATCATTTGTGTCAAATTGGCTCCAAAAAGCTTTAAATTGGATTGATCTGGTCCAGATAATGATGAAATCAATGAATAGTGGCTATAAGACAAGTTTGAAAAGTTAAATGCCACTATTAATCTCAGGATCCGAATCCAGAGTGTTCTCTGCTGTAATAATAATGGCTCCTTGTCTCATTTCATGTTGTGGTGATTAAATGTTGCAAGCCGATAAAAGAGCATCACAGCAACATAAGAATAAAGAGCAGTAACTTCCAGATGCTGTCGTATTTAACACACTCTGAAGCTGTTGGCTGAAACGTGTTCACTCGCATCACTATTATTGTGTGCTGATTTAGTTGCTAAAAAGAGAGTAGAACAGAGTACGCTGACATGCATTCACAAAAACACTTGCAGCTTGGTCTTTGTCTCTCTTATTGGCCAGGCAATGCTGTGAGGGCTTCCCGAGTGCCAGGGCTTTAGCAGATTGTTCCGGCTGTGGCCTGTGAATCCATCTGTGCTGAAGCTGGCTGCTGGGCATGGCAGCGTGTGGCCTTGTTCGTGTCTGTGGTTGCTGCCACAGCTCTAAGAATTGTGGTGTTTACACGCATGCTATAATTCGGTTCTGGCTAAGCTTTTAGTTTAAGTGTAGAAAGCTGAGTATATTGAGTTCAGCATGAAATCAAGGCTGCTGTATCCTTGCCATTTTTTTTTCTTTAGAAAAGGACTGGATGTCATGCCAGACCACAATAGACTGTTCAAGAAATACAACAAAAGTCTAAGAGGTACCATCATTGTCTCAGGCTGTAGGGTGACCCAGGGTCTGCCGTTCACTGGTGTGTTATTGTGTGACGGCCAACACATAGCAAACCGGAACATTACTCACCCACATATCACAATGATGTGGACAAGTGGGTCAAACAGGTCTATTTTGGGCAGAAACAAAATGTGCTGGTTGTGTCTCATCACTGCTCCACTCATAGAGCCTTTTCGGCTGGTTTGCACATTGAAGAAATTTCTGGTTTTCCATCACAGAGCTATAAAGCAGAGTATGTCCAAGCGCCTTTTTTGATTTCATATTTGACATTTTGTGGCTGCTTTGTGATGTGTGTATTTTTGTAATATGTGTGTGTAATATGTGTGTATTTTTGAAGCATTCCAGCATTACAGCCACAGTTTCATGTACTCATTACATCTGCACAATGTGTGCTGGGAAAGTCTTTTCAGAGGATTTGTCTCCTTTTACTCCACAATTTGGTCACATGCAAGTGTCCACCCATCAGCATGCTCTCCTCTCATAGACTACAGTTTGCAAATTGTAACAAGCAACAAACCAGACTGAATAGTGACAAGATACCTTTTAATGGCTTGCCATAAATGATGGTTAAAGGTTTTGTTTTGCTCTGACACTTCACGCACATCATGAACTCTGAACAGATGAGAATACGTGCAAACTTGTCTCTCGTCTATTTTCATTGACCGTTTTTTAGTGGAGCACCATAGTCGAGGTATATGTCTGTCTGTCTGTTGTCTGTTCGTGCCCACCACATGAAGCTTGTAACAAAGGATTTAGGCCTCATGAATCTCCAATTTTTTTGTTGCAAGTTAGTGTACATTGTGTTTTTGTAATGTAGCTCTTTTGTTTGCTCTTAATTGAGTTCTTCAATCTTAAACTTCAATGAAATCCAATTAGGCTGCTGCATTCCTGCGTTGATGTTATTTGGCTGTTATATATCGCTGACTTAACGGATAATTAAACTAAGAAGACAGGTGATATGAAACTGAATGAAAACGGAAATCGGCTATTGAAAAAATGCTAAAAGCAAACCCAGGCTCGGACACCTATCGATATTCAATATCAATCTAATGGGACCTCTGCTTTTAGGCAGTGCCTAAATCCCATTGACGCCTTCTGCTTTCTGAAACTGGTGATTGGCTGACTGCAGCAAACCTCACCATAGGGTCTGCTACAGAAACCACAGTATTTCATGATTTGAAAACTAAAGTTTTGAATGAACGATGACCATTGGTTCCTACACTGGTAATTTTTTTTACTGCTGTATGTTTATTTTTATACAAGCAATTGAGGGTTAAGGGCCTTGCTCAAGGGCCCAACATTGGTTATAGTGAGGATTGGCCTGCTGACCTTCAGGATCAGTAACCCATTGCCTTAACCACTAAGCCACCACTACCCTGTTTTTCAAAGTATTTGCCTCACTTAACTGAAGTACTTGGCTGGATCTGCCAGTTGATGACCCCTGCTCCAGGGCTAGGCCATTTTTATTATATTCCAACCTTCAGACTGACTTCTTAATAGTATTTTTGCTCTCCTTTAGGGACAAGGGTTATGACAGGACTGAGACACCACCCATGCATTTGACATGTAATTACCAAATCATATGTCTGGGTCGAATCTTATCTATGATTCATAATCAAATCAGATTTAACAAGAAGGCAGACATGCAGTTCAATTAAGCGACAGACATATCAGAATTATTAGTGGTTGCTTTCTGAGCCTATTATTTTGTCAGTGAATCACTAGTTATTGATCCTCTTTATTTACAGAGACAATCAGATCAGTCATGTCGCGTCCTGATTTTGTCGTTTTACATTCCATCATGACCTTTTCTCACTGTGGGAGTGTTGTAAGGCAGAGAGGATTTATATATGGCAGAATCATCATTACAAGGAGAAACTTTTGCTTTCTCAGAAACATCACCAAGCTGATGGCTTGACACAGCAGACCAAGCAGTAAACTTTTAATGAGGATTAATGTCAGAGGTTCTTTCTGCCAGCAGCCACTTTTCCTTCCCCCAGACTTGTGCTGATGTGTTACTTGACAAAGCGTTTAATGTCAGTTTTTGGGAAGGAAATAACTGCAACACTCTTGGGAAGAATACGGATACAATTAAATCGAGAAACTGGTTCTCTATGGGATTGTTTAGCTTTCAATGTGTTTCAGATGCGTTACAATGAAGACTAATGTATCTGTGATTTGCGATTTGTTTATAATTACTGCCATGTGTGTACGTTTCTTAAAGGACCAGCCCTCCATACTGCTGTGTGGACCTCTATTCTCTACGGACTGGAGAGATGGTCAAGTCAATTCAGTTTAAAACACCCATTTATGATCTACACTGTAACAAAAGGTATCCTGTTAGCACCATTCATGCCTTGTAATTTCTCAATTACAGAATGAGTTGCAAGATACAGACTCTGATTTTTTTCCATTTATCTATATGTGCTGTTAATCACCTCACCCCAATGTCTCTGATTACAGGATTCTTGTTGTCAGTCTTCAAGAAAAGATTGCCGCCTTTGACAGTTGCACTTTTACGAAAAAATTCTTTGTTACAAGTAAGTAAGTAAGCTGCTATTTATTTATTTATTTATTTTTAATGTAATTGTTTTGTTTGCTCTTTGTCCATGTTCCTCAACCTTAAACTCCAGTTTTGATTAATCCCTCGCACGCAGTGACATCATTAAAAATCACTCACCTTAACTTCTGCTGGGCAAACCTGCCTCATCTCATCTCCATAAATGGAATCAATGCACTGGAGACATTTTACCTTTTCACTCTACACAGCTACATGATATCAAAGACCCGTCCCGTCCCAGGCTCTGCACTTTGACAGGCCGGTACTCACTCCCCATGGCCATTACATGAAAAAACACTTGTGCACGTTTTTAAGTCTGTCCTTTCCCAGCACCTAACATTCTTCGGCTTCTACAGTAAGGGCCACTGTGTCCTCTGAAGTCCATATCACAATCCGAAACCAGGCCTTCTATCCCCACTTAAGCAATCGTCTGTTGTAAATTGCCATTAGCGTAGTTTTAATGGCTCTCACTGTCTGTCTGCTTTCCCAGTCCACGTCTGTGCCACAGGAAATGACCGCGGTCAATAACCCCTTACATCGTTAATCTCTCTTCTAAAGCTTCTTCATCATAAAAAAAAAAAATCAAGACTAGACATGTTTGTTTTTGAAAGTGAGTATGAGTAGTCATAAACCAGAACCAGGCTATTCTCCATCACACTGTCAGCTCTTTCTCCATTTCAAACAGAAGACCAGCTCTGTAGTATAGGTGCAGTTGGTTCAGTACGTGTCCATGCCTTGCTAGAGATAGATGTGAGGTTTGAGAACAATAGTGAAAATAGTTTGGTTCCTGCACACATGGTATGTTAAACACATGTTATCATGTAACATTGGCTTCCTCTGTCTTGGAGAAATTTTGCATCACATTCAGTTTGTGGTTTACCTCAAGTTCTCTTCATCACAGCTTTGGATCCAGGCTTCAGGCACCAACCTATTGTCTGCATTTTAAAAAAATTTCCATGCTTTCTTGAGAACTAAATTAGTGTTAGTGCACTTCTTCTTGCTTCTCAGAGGGATATATGTTTAAAAATGAACCTATTCTCTTGTCTGCTTTTTTCTTTGTAGTATTTACAAAATGCATTGTGTCACATTAAGCTAATCTAATATGTGACATATTAGGGAGTGTATATGTGTGCATGTTGTACCATGCAGGCACTTTTGGCCTGGCTGCATGGTGCCAGTGTTTCCTTTATGGCTCTCAAGGGTCAAACTGTCTGCTGGTTAATAAGCTTACGAGCCATCTTGCAGTTGCTAAATTCCAAAGCCTGCAATTTTACTTTACCCAAATTGGACCCTGTATCCTCGAGTATGAGGATCATTCCTAATAGGTAAATGCATTCCTGTCTATTACCTATATGTAAGGAGCTGTCTGCATACATTAGTGTACTAGAAATCTATAGGGGAATATAGCATACAAATTGTATTCCATCTCAGGTGTTTGTGTTCTGTGTTGCAGGCTGCTATCCTTGTCCTGGACCCAACCTCAACCCCATTGCATTAGGAAGTCGGTGGCTGGCCTATGCTGAGAACAAGGTACAGATCATAAACACTGTTTTTTGTTTGTTTTTTTCTTACTCGAAATTTTTATTGTGTATTGCAGGAGCTCTTAAAGCCTTACGAGAAGAACCAAAAGGCCAAATCATCTCATTCAGCTTAAAATGTTATTGTTGCATAGTTTTTTAAAAAAGTTTCTGATTTGCTGCAAGTTCATTTAATGGAGTTATTTGCTGCTATTGTATGATTGAGGTCAGACATTTCTCAGTAATGAACAAATGGATCAGTGTGCCTGGTGAAGCATGACTTTTTTTGTCAAGAGTGAGTGAGTTTTCTGGTTCTAAATGTTAAAGGGGACAGAAAGTCTGGAGGAGGTAAGATGTAGAAAGGGTTAGGGGTTCATGGATGTCCTAATGGCTCTCTCCACCCTTTCTGTATGAAGACGCCAGGCAGGCCTCTCTAGACTAATGATTATTTTGTGTGTGTGTGTGTGTGTGTGTGTGTGTGTGTGTGCGCACAGCTGATACGGTGTCATCAGTCCCGTGGTGGGGCATGTGGAGATAACTCCCAGTCCTACACTGCCACCGTTATCAGTGCTGCAAAAGTGAGTATATGAATTGAGCTCATCTAGTACAGTGCACTCTATGTATGCAGTATACACACATTGTGAATGTAATATATTTAAATGAATCAGACACAAATCAGAAATTGCGCTTAGATAGAAGCATCTGATTCTAAAATGAAAAATAATAAATACTCTAACCTTGACTTGAAATCTAACTCACAGATGAACTATAACACAGTCTGTTACTGTTAAGGATCATTGAAATGCTATTAATAGTGATAAAATATAGTATTTTATTCTTGTGTAAATGTTGTATATTCATATCACTGGTCGTCACAGTCACTGATAGATTTCACTTCCAGAAGGGTGTCTTGGCGTGCCTGATACTTCCTTTCATTCTTTTTCCTTTGAGTTATAATAGTACTCCTGTTTCGATGTCTATTGTGAATAGGTATGCCCATTCTTATAAAAATCTATTCTTTATTTTATTTGGATACTATATTTGGTTTACTGATGAAAAGTGACTTCATAGTGATGCTTTTTAAAAATTGTTATTTTAATTGTATTTATTTATTTTTGTTTTATTATTTGTTATTATTATTATTTTTTGTTTGGAATTTTTAATCTGTTGATATTGTTTTTCTATAAACACTTAAAGCTACAGGAGTAGAGTGATTATATATTTTGTAAAAATGCAGCATTTAGCCATTTGTCTCTGTAAACATTTAGGGTTTTATAAAGCTTTTTTGTTCAGGATTTAAAGTGAAATGAAAGACAAGCCTTCCAATCTCTCCTGTTACACATGAACATATGTATTATTTCATTATCTGTTGGTTCTTACATTCTCAAAGTTTCATTCTGTTAAAATTGTTGGATAGTTTACAGTGGGCAGTTTGAAAAGACTGCTGTTTCTACTGATTTCAATCCAATATTTTATATATGGCAGGTTAATAATTCCAGTATAGAATAATAAGAGTATACAGATTTTAAACTCACAAATCAGATATAAACTAGGCAACTTCTAATTAAAATGAAACAAGGCACATCTACAAATCATACACACCTCCGTTATACACTACATAAGAGTCTGATTGTAAATATGAAAGTAAAGAATACAATGCCATGTATTCATATGCAAATTAGTTCCATTTTGCTGATGTAAACCCGGAGTGATCACGTGACCTTTCACTACTTTTCACATTGCAGTGTGTGCAATTATTACTTATTTTTATTTTCTACACATGAAACAGTGTTTCCATAGAAACAGACATAAACTATGCATGCAAGCTTTTAAGATTGCGTTTATTCATTCATTCATTAATTTTCTGAACCGCTTATTCCTAATTAGGGTCGCGGGGAGGCTGGCACCCATCTCAGCCAACTCCGGGCGAGGGCAGAGTACACCCTGGACAGCTCGCCAGGCCATCGCAGGGCAGAAACACGCTGATGGCTATGCATGCAGCCTAGTCTTGATGAAAATCAGCAATGGTTCTTTTACATGCCTCCCTCTATAGACAGTGAGAGACATGACCGGCATTTGATAACCCAGTTAGCTGCACTGGGGGGACAGCAGTGACATCCCGCTGATAGTGGGGCTTGAACACCCAACCTTGGGATCAGTAATCGAATACCCTACCACCAGGTCACCACTGCCCCCAAGATTGTGTTTATTTTTCTTTTAAATAAAAAGCCTGACTTTCATCACACCTAATATAAACCTGTTTTCACTCATTTTGTTTATCATTATTCTAGCATCATCTTCATGAAACCATCCCATTAAGGGATTCATACAATATTTCTCAAAGGTACAAGGCAGTACAGTCAGTTTACTATAGGCCTTACACTAATTCCGATATAATCCTCCTCTGACACACTCCCCAGTGCATCTGGTTTTAGGCTTCTCTCCCCAGCAGGTTAATTGATTTATTAAGCCCACATCTGTATTCCCAAGTTGACCCCCTCCCCTTCATAACGAGCTGTAACGGCTTACGTGAGAGAAGCACCATTAGCCCTAATGGTAGCATACATCAAAAGGAGCACCCTAAAGGTTAGCAGAGAGGAAAACATGGTTAAAAAAGGCCTGATGCGTAGACGGAGCCGTCTGCAGATGGAGCCTTGATTTATAACCACCTTCTCGGCTCTGACACGGCGTCCCTCTGCTGAGTGGCTTTGAGTGCGGCTGTCGAGGGGCCAGGGGGCTATCTCCCATCAGTCCTGTAACTCAATCACAATGCCAGGAGGGGGTATGTGCCACGATTTGGAGGGGGGGACATTGGGAAAATTGAATTCTGACAGTGCACAGACTGTGTAAATGAGCGGGATGGGACTCTGAGAGCGATGCTGTCGCGCCAGCCACAGGACAGTGTTTGAGGTGACTCTGGTGGTGGCTCCAATGTTTGGTGTCTGTGTAAAGCTGAGCAATCATGTACTTGCTGTAAATGGATAGCACTGCTTAAGTGGGGTCTCTTGCTAGTTTCTCACTTGATGTAGTACTGAGCTGCTTGCTGTGTGTGTGTGTATTTGTGTGCTGTCTAGGCCCCTGAAGAGCTTAATCAAGCATTCAGGCCGAGCGGCAACGTCAATACCTAGTGGCGCCTGTATTTGTTGGGCCCTCTGGATAGTGCTCTGACAAGCCCACTAACAGACTGTGTGTAAATTGCCTTGGCCCATCAATTATTAAGAGAAGCGTTTGCCGCCTAATTGATCAACGCTAATGTGTTTTCTAATCACTGCAGTTGGAGTTTTTAGTGCTAATCCAAACAGTCAGCATTGATCAAGGCGCTGCTCAGCGGGGTAGCTGGTGGCAGATCCTATTCCTGTCTCCTGCTGTCCTAGCATTTTCTTATCTCTCTGTTACTCAGACCGCTAAGCTAACACACTCGAACAGTGCATTCGCACGCCATGTGTCTTGATGATACCTAATGAATAACATGTTTATCTTACTGGAATTTGCACAACCACAAATATCCGGAAATATTATCATCTGACTGAAGAGTCTGTGAGGGGGATCATGCAGAGTTGTAATCAGTAATTTGATGAATTATCTGGTGAGGAATGGGTGTGGGACATTTTAAATTGCACTTTGATATCAAATAGACTGGGTTATTTTGTATTATAATCTAAAATCTGTAAACATCCCTAAAATCTAGCTGTTGAATGACATGGGATTTCAATGGCCGATGCTGATGCTGATATCACAGTACATAAAATGTATTTATACAGGGCAATTTATTTGCTGTTTTTAAGATTACAATAAGATGTACAGTCATTAAAGCTGTTTCAGGGCAGGTTTTATTATTTTAAAGCTTTACATTTTCTTATAACATTAAAATGAGTTCTCTGGCAATTGAACAAGAAAATGTAAAACTTGTCTAGGAATAGCCTTAATCATTTAATATTTTTGTTTGAAATACTTTGAACAAAACCTGTGTGAAAACTGCACTGATGAACCGCATCATCTCAAAATGCTTGTGTGAGAGTGAGCGAGGAAATTGTAAGACGGAGCTCTTGACTAGGCGTGGCTGCATCAAGTTCCAGCTCTATATTTGCTGCTAGCTTGTCTGTTAGAGTATAGTATACAGGTCACTGAATGTACACGCTGTTTCATTCCTGCATTTCTTATAAACACAGAAGAACATGGTTGACTGGAATATTCAACACGTGGTCACGTTTTCCTCCAATTTATGGTTTGTGGTTTCGGACTTGCATACTGTACAGACAGACTATTAAAACATAATGTTGTTCTACTAACTCAATGCATCACTAATGGTTCCACATATCCAATACTTTCTGGTTAGGGTTAGGGTGGAGATTATTTTGTTGTTGCTGTGTTGGATACATTATTAGGCCTGACTAATCAGCCACCACTACTGAAAACTGGAGGTAGTTAAACAGGACACTGCCTCATACCTTTAAATTAATTATGTTACATTACATTACATTGCAGGGCAGTGGTGGCCTGGTGGTAAGGTGCTGGATTACTGATCCCAAGGTCGGGGGTTCAAGCCCCACTATCAACAGGTTCTTACTGCTGTCCCCTCAGTGTAGCTAACTGGGTTATCAAATGCCGGCCATGTCTCTATAGTATAATAGTATAGTACAGTCTATGGGTATGCAAAAGGTGTGACCATTGCAGCATTAGGTTTAGATGATAAACTTGCTCTTGTGTAGGTATAATCATTAACAATTTAAATTTGTTTCAATAGAGATGACTTCACTGAACAATTCTCCATTTCAGGATTTCAGATATGATCACTCAATCCAAAGATATTTTAGTTTCTGTATTCATAATTATTGTTGTTGATGCTGTTAATGTTCAATAATTAATTCCAGTACATGACAGGGAAGTCCAGCAATTTGCAAAAGATTTATGGAGGACCAGTTATATGACACTGCGTTTCCCACAGCGCCCCCAGTGGTGCCTCATACCCTGATTTCCCTCCACATCATTGTTAAAGTAAATTATTATTGTAACTACTGAAATTAGTAAGATACTGAAAGATTCCACTCAAATTTTTGTTGCTTAAATATTTAGTATCCTAAATAAATAGGTGACTGTGTTAATGAACCGAAATGTTCACATGACCACAGGCAGAACAAACAACAACAGTTTTACTTAGATGCTATAAATTATACCAGTTTGTATAGAAATGTTTACTTTTCTAAACAATTTTTGTGAGTAAAAAAATTGTCATTTTCCCAGACTGGATTATTATTGCTGTAGACTTCATGCATACGTAAATATATGCCTTTGTCTTTTCAAGCTAAAAGATTCATTTAGTTTACATGCTGGATTTATTAAGCAGGATAAATTAACATGAAGCCACAATTAAAAAGTTCAGATGGGTTGTTCTAGTTTGACAGGTAATATACTAACAGTGTGGAAATGCATGGACACAGAGACAGTCAGTTTATTTCAATAATGACCAATGGAAATTATGGTAAATTTGCAGTCAATATGCTCTTATAACATCTTCCTCTGGCACTCCAAATAAATTAATCTGAGTGGAGAAGCATAAAATAACACAGAACAGAACTTTGTCGTTGCAAGAGTGCTTTTTTGCAAGAGTGCACCGTTTAGCCGCACAAAAAATCGGCAAGATAAATGAGCAGATATGTACATGTTAGGCAAAGCTGTACACAGTAACCGATATATACTCTACAATATTAACAGCAGAACACGTTATTAACAGTAGAATACAATATTAACAGTTGAATACAATATTAACACTAGTACACAATATTAACAGTAGAACATAACAGTAGAGCACAGTATTAACAATAGAACACATTAACACTAGGACACAATATTAACAGTAGATTACAATATTAACATTAGAACACAGTATTAGCAGTAGAACACCGTAATAATGGTAAAACACAGTACTAACAGTAGAACACAGTATTAGCAGTATGATGCAATATTAACAGTAGAACACAATAATAACAGTAGAATACAGTAATAACAGTAGAACCTAATAATAACGGTAGAACACAATTAAACGGTAGAATACAGTATTAACAGTAGAACACAATAGTAACAGTAATATACAATATTAACAGTAGAACACAATAATAACAGTAGAATACAGTAATAACAGTAGAACCTAATAATAACGGTAGAACACAATTATAACGGTAGAATACAGTATTAACAGTAGAACACAATAGTAACAGTAATATACAATATTAACAGTACAAAATAACAGTAGAACACAATGGTAACAGTAGAACATTAATAACAGTAGAACACAGTATTAACAGTCTCAGAAAATTTACATTTTAGAAATGTATTGAATTTACAGTTTATGGGTTGCAGGGTTAGTGAAGCTGATTCCATTGGGGTAGAAACAGGTTTAAAATCTTTGGCTTTAATTTCAGTGGACCTGAATCTTCTCCTGGGGGCATAGGGATAACAGGTGATATCCTGGGTGGATGTGGTCCTTGATAATTTTGTTGGCTCTCTTTTGGATTTGGCTCGTGTAGATGTTTTTGAGGAGGCGGTAGTGTAGTGCTGATAACACGCTCTCATTGACATTATTGTAGGTCTTAGAATTCTATACTTTCACAAGTTTCAGCCTAGTTTGTAGACTTGTCATAGAAACAACAACAGTTATACTACTGCCTCACCTTTTCTGCAGTGTTCCATGATTTCCAGAGGGACTCAGTTGTGAAAATATATTTTGTCAGTAGAATGTCTCCAGATACAATTTTGTGTACAGACAATTACATAAATATTTACCGCATTCGATTGTAGGCTGTGTAATCCGAGTGCTCATGCTTGAACCAAATGTATTGCTTTTACATGGTTTTACTCTTCAACACACCTCTATTCACTCACTCACATTTTTCTCTTGCTCTCTCAGCAGCTCTGAACAAAAGGACATTCTTCTTTTTGGCCATTAATAATGGTGAAAACAGCAGTCATTTTGTGCAAACTTGAATAAATCACATTACATGTTTCATTTAAATACCATTCTCCTTCAAACGTTCCGATTGGGGACTTCCTGCAAATGCATAAGTATTGAAGTCAGCTGTGAAAATAACTTTTACACCTATCCATCATTATGTGTTTGCTGAGAATCTTAAATAAATCTGAAGTGCATTGTTATGTAACACTGTATGAGGGTTTGCACAAAATGCTAAATCCTAAAATTTTGTTACTCTATGATGAATAAAAGTCGGATATGAGATCTTAAAGATATGTTGTACATACCATGTTTATTTGTCCTGGTACTAGTAAAAGATATTGAAAACGATGATAAGAGAGTAAACCATTTATATATGTCTTATGAGCAGGAGGTGAATTATTATCTGAAATTTGATAATGATCGTATCTTCAGTGTGAGAAAACATCTGAGTGTTTTTCTTTTCTTTCCATAGACACTAAAAACAGGGCTGACTATGGTGGGTAAAGTAGTCACCCAGCTTACAGGCACCCTGCCGTCTGGAGCACCTGATGAAGAGGGTGCTGCCCACAGCAGCACTCGCCGCAGCCCTCACCAACCCGGCGTAGTTACTGTCATAGACACACATGCTGTGGGAGAGGGACAGGTATACACACACACACCATACATTCATTCATTCATTCATTCATTTTATAAACCGCTTAATCCTATCCCATATCAGCCGACCCTGGGCGAGGGCAGAGTACGCCCTGGACAGTTCACCAGGCCATCACAGGGCAGAAACACGCTGATGGCAATGCAGCCTACTCGTTACCAAAGTCAGCAATGGTTCTTTTACATGCCTCTCACCACAAAAAAAACAAAAAAACTATATATATATAGTAGTGTGTAAAAGTGTAAACTCTGAATCGCTCAGAATTGGAACATTTGATTGTTTTCCACCTCTATTGCAGGATTACCAATGTCCATCTCCTTTTTTTCTTTGATGCGTATTGAAATTATTACCCAGCTACCACTTTACAGTTAGCATCCAGACCTGGATCAGAGGAGACTGGAGTCTAGTGATGTTTAAAACCCCAGTGGTGTTCGCTCACCTCACGAATTGCATGCTACAGACAATCAAATAGCACAGAGTGTATCCTAATTACTTGGCTTCTATGTTCACCTTGTCAGTGTGAATGCACAAAGATAACACGAATGAACGCTTCATCTTTTTGATCATTTTTATTCGTTGATTAAATTTCATCGTATATTTAGAGTGGAAACTGGAATATTATTTAATGTTTATGAGAATATGATTTAATGGGAAAAAGGTTGATGAGCATTTTTTGAGTGTTTGAGAACAAAAGCAGGACTATTCACTTGTATTATTTAAGTGTGTAAATTATTTTTACATTAGTTTGACCTTCAGGAAATGCAACCTCAATCACTCTGCGTTGTCCATTAATCCTGTTCAGCATTCTTTAACAAGAAAGATTTTGACCTGCACTGATTTGTCATCACTATGTTATAAGGAAAAGGACTGTGTACATCCAGAGTTCATGGCAGGATGACGGCTGCCAGGCTTATGACACAATACCACTTCCTGTACCTCAGCTGTCTTGGCATGAGGGCTGTTGTAGTGAGAGATGAGAGCCAGGTGAGCAGAGGTGAAGGAAAACCGGCCCTACTCTGTCTCTTCTTGTTCTGAAACCTGAGCATGTCTGAAAATGAACAGCATTCCACCTGAGAAGAACATCATCATTTCTGTTTTAGACCTGGTATTTTGGACAAGCAGGATCTGCTCACAGGTGGTGATCACTCACGCAGGATCTCTTTAATGGAGTGTCAGCTTAACAGGCCAGTTTAAATGTTTGCAGTTCTCTCGTTCAAGAATTTTTACTCAGACAGAGGTTAAGTTGGAACAGATTTCTCCCACCCCCCACCCCTCATGTTGATTTTGACCCGTGTAAACAGCTCGTCTGGTTTCCTGAGCTGTTAAAAATCTGAAGGTTAAACCAGAGTGTCCACAGAGGCTCGACCTCACACGCTTACACCCATTCAGAGGTGTGATTTATTCTGCTTACGCACACTTTCCTTTTCACCAGAGTCAACACTTTTTACGTCTTCATCTGAAAGCTGTGGAAAAACTGATGCTTTAAATAATTGCCTGTATGACTTGATGGAGATGAGATCCAACCTCACACGAAGCCGACAGTTTGGCACACTTGTTTTCATAATGACATATTTTATATTGCTGTGGCTGGCACACTTGTAACTACACACATGTATTATGTTGTTCTGAAGCCTTCATGACATGCCTGCGGCATCGATGGAACGTGGAAGGACTGGAACACAACGCAGCATGCTGTCATAATCAGAAAGTAATCAACAATGGCGTGATGTGACGCCAAATCAAATTTGACCATTTTCCAATAACAGCATGTCCCAACTTTTTTTTATCTCTTATATCACATGATGTGTCAGCAAATACAGTTTTAAATAAAGGAAATTATAAATAAAAATAATTTTAGTAAATGTTGGGGAACATCAGTTTCTTATTACTTAAAGCACACTCTTTATCATCTTACATCCTTTCCTCAACAGACTTCCCCTCCCCAAAAACAAAAAAACTTTGTTTATATTAGAAAGATAAAATAGCGACTTGTCATATTACAGGGAAAAAAAAACCTGGAAGTCCTCAGTTTTAAAGGCTGTACATTGATGGTAAATCAACAACTAGCAACAAGGTGCTGATGCCACAAACTCTTTCTGTAAATGTTAAACAATAATATTAATATTTATGTACTGCTTAAAAGCAGAGCTCTGAAAATGTTTGCATGTATAAATTTACTGAAACATGTATACGCAAAGTAAGAGAATAAGCTGCGAAATTCAAGTGCACTCAGTGCCAATGGAGGTGGTTGGCGTGCATTATATAAATTTTTCGTAATTAATTTGCTGGGTTGCCTGTGTCGGCAGGTGAACACAGGCACAACAACTAATTCGAGTTCATGGATTTATGTCTCAGGAGCTTCGCTAATATCCCATTACAAAAAGTTTCACCATATTAATGATTATACATCTTTTTCTTTCTTTCTCTTTTCTCTGAATATTTTGTCTTATCTGAATATTTTATTAAATTATGCAGAGTGTCTGTCATGCTAGTCTCTGTATACCTTGTTAGTATACAAATGAGCACAGATTTACAGCAGCACATTCATTTAGAATAAATATAAAAGCGTGATTTGAATCGCACTACGTATTCAGTCCGAGTCCTCTCTATAGAAAATGAATCAACACTGTCCAACCAATCAGCTTTGAGAATTCAGCAGCTCTTTGATATACCTGCACAATAATTTCCTGGCTAGATACTGCGTTTATAACATCCTGCAGGGTTTTCTCTTTCTGCTCTTTTTCATCTCAGTGCCTACAAAGTGCTTTTTTTTTTTGCACATAAATTTTCAGTCGTACCTGAATCCCTGTAAAACATTATCTGTTCTCTGGTATGAGCCCTGTTTTTTGTCACTGTGGCATTTTTTGTGAGTCTGAACTAAAATGTCTTGGTTTGAAAGCAAGGCTGTTTTGTGTTTGGACTGGGTTCTATTAAAATGAGCGGCATGCTCTTTAATGCAACACCCCGCTAGATTTATCACTCTTCTCTTTGGCCTCCTCGTGTCTGGCCTTAGTTATAATCTCTTTCATGAGGCTACTTTCACAGAGGGCCATGGACTAGAGAATGGCCTCTTGTGGAGCACCACCACCTCTCTTCCTCTCTCACTCTCTCTTTTTCTCACTCTCACTTTAGCTTTCTTGCTCTTCTTTATCTCCTTTTTTGTTGCCCTTTTTTTGTATGCTTTTGCTTTCTGTACACAACCCCCCCCCCCTTCAATCTCTGCAGTCGTTTTTTTTTTCTTTCTGTAGGAACACATAAAGGATGAGTTACAGATCCATAGTGCTGCTCTTTTAACTGAGAGCTATTAATCTCTTTTGGATATCTATTAGCAGAGAGACAGTCTAGAGTTTCCTTCTGCTGTGTGTGTGTGTGTGTGTGTGTGTGTGTGTGTGTGTGTGTGTGTGTGTGTGTTTTAACTCTTTCAACACTTCATTTATTCTTTCGGTTTTCAGGCTCTGGTCCTAGATATTGTGGATATACATATGATGTGTACAAGTGTATTTTTGTTTGTGTAACACTTTATGTCCGGATGTTTTGTGCTTCCATACCAAAGCACTGCTTAATACTAAATACTGATTGGACAGACAGTGTTCGTTTCATTTTATATTAGGGTACCTTGGATAGACTTATTTTTAAGTGTTTATTACCTCTGCCAAGAAGGTTATGTTTGTTAGCATCTGTTTGTTTTTCTGTTTGTTTGTTAGCATAAACATATTTTTATAAATGATTTTAAAGATTTTGGTGGTGATCATGATTTGGATCTGGGTTTAGGAGCAGTTTAGCAATTCTGTATTTGACTTTGTGTATTTGACAGAACTTCAACAAAAAATATAGTGGAGCTCTGTGGGCACCATACTTGAGGAAAATTGGTGGTATAGCATTGATCAGATCTTCTTGTGTTGCGAACATTTTGTCCATTTGTCCTTACGTGTGCATACGGAAACCCTGAGGTGATATTTTGCATGCTTGTATATAACCGTCATAATGGGAATGAATGTCTGAGTGATAACGTATAACGTGCTTACGGAAGAAAACCTATCCAGTGGAATGGCATCTCGCTACCCTGTGATGTTGGGTTGAAGAAATCTTATCTGAATAGCATAACACTTTCAGACAATATCAAAACTTTGGGAAGGGGGCGGTCAACACGATGCTCACATGAGATTATACCAATGATGGTGTCATCAAAGTGAATTCACACAGAAACCATGTATCAGAAGTAAATTTTTTTGCCCCCCACTTTTAGGCAGTGCCTAAATCTTTATATTAGTACAATCTCTACATAAGGTCTGTCACGAACCAAAGTTTGATCAGGATCCAAGTATATGTTGAAATATTTAGGGCTTGACGAAAAATGAATTGTGGAAATAATATTTAGCAGAGATGAAAATAAAGAGGATAATAAGTTGTCTCGGCGGAGGTTTGCACTTTGAGTGCTTCTAGTTCTAATGTTATAATTTCTGTAGTTATCTCTTGCACAGAAGCTCGTATGGCAAGCAGTCTATATATAATTAAATGAAAACATAAGTTTGTAGAACGTGTCTCCAGTGTCAACACTTTAATGGAGGTAAATCTGTAAAGGCTTTTGTCAAAGGAATTACTGTTTATTTCTTCACTGGAACCTATGTATCTCACCCAACACTGGGCAAAAGTGGAGTGCACATCCTGAACAGCTGTAATGTACTCTAAGTGATAATTTATCTCATGGATGTTCCACAGCATTAAAGAAAACTTTAAAAGAGTCTAAATTGTGACGTGTCATGCTGTAATTAATATCAGTTATAATCAAATATGTTTACCTGACTGAAGTAAAACACTTTAGTCAAAAACACTTTTTTTGGGGTATCAGCTATGGTGTGGTAAGAGTACCTCCTCTTCACTTTGTTCTTCATCAGACCAACCTGTCATTGATTATTTTCCTGCTGTAGTTTGGATGTATTTTGGCATTCAGGCACTGAGGTAGGGTGCATTGCAGCATGCTCTTCCTTGGCGGTCGAGTGAATCCAGTCTGATTATATTTGGTTATGTTTGTTGGGCTGAATGCAGTCTGTCTAAAAGCATACGTTTTCACATCTTTCTTTCATACCATCTGCTGTACCTAAACAGATTATCGCACGTCGCTGAATGAAGGTTGAAAGCCAGTCATTTTCTTGGTAAAAGAAGTCATTTTTTAAATTTGACATCTTTAATGTTGGGATGCTTTTTTCTAGGTACTTGTGAGTGAAGACTCTGATGGAGAGGGAGTGGTCGCTCATTTTCCAGCTCATGATAAACCCATATCCTGTATGGCATTCAACCCGAGTGGTAAGTGTACACACTTATAGTGCCTTACTGAACCTCAGCAAAGCACTGAAACCCCACCTCTATTAAAGTTAACAATCCTGTATTTACTCTTGATCCCGAGTGTTTATGTGCATATAGTGGAATTTGGAAATGAAATGTAAATGGCAAAAAGCAGCACTCCCAATCCCAGTAAAACGCTTTACTTTTTGAATGGCACAATATGTACAGTGGTTTATGTGGGATGGTGTTTTTTTTTTTTTTCTTCTAAATGATGTGATATGATCATCTAAAGCGTCTGGCACCAGGCATTGAGTTGAAATGAGTGATTGCATCCCCTGTGGCATGAAATCTACATGCGGGCCTTTTAACACACTAGCACCCTGACTGATCAGTTCATGTGTGTCCATTTGAAAGTGTTAACCAAACCCCGATCTGAAGATGAAGAACCGGCAGAGCCCCCGGGGCCCGTCAGGTCCAGTTTCACCTTCTCAAAGATGAAAAGAAATCTGAAGTGATCACTCTGTTAGAGAAGACGTTGCTCAAGTTGGTCATTTGTTATACTTTTACTTCCGCATGTCACAACACGCTTTACCTCACAGAGACACAGAGGTAGCAGTGACGTTCTTTACATCAGATCTTTCTGAGAGGCTCATCATGTGATATAGCAATGCCCTTGACCTGACCCTGCATGCACTGTGATCAGAACAGCGTGATCAGCCAATCATCAGAACAGCGTTGTGCTTTTGCACATCATTGTGTTTGTCCTTCCGGAAATCCACTACAGCCAGCGTATTGTGGGGGGAGTGTCACAGGTAGAGTGACCGGTTAATAAAGAGGTGCTGAAAGCTGCTGCTCTCCACTGCCCTTAGAGGAATCCTTCAAATACCTGTCCTTATTAATGCACTGTGGGAAAGTCCACCAGGACAGCTCATTTTCCACCCCTTTCTTAGTCGTCGTGTTTGAATTTTTTTTTTCCATGTCAGGTGTTTGTTAGACACATCACTGATTGCTTAGGGATAATTTCATGGTGGTGAGGAACTTGGATGCTTCCATTCGGGCTTTATTTATTTATTTATTTTACCCCTAAAAATCTTTTTTCTCCCTGTATAGTTCTTTTAACAATATATCTTGTCCCAAATCAGCTTTACAAAAAGGGGGTTTGAATTTTTTTCTAGCTAGTGATTATATTTTTAAGGCTCAAAATTCTCAAGTATTCACATTTGTGCATTTTTATTTTAATACACATGACATGCAAATATCCGTCATTGTTACAAGCAGGAATAACCACTGGTGTAAAGTTTGAGATTTCTATTTATCTCCAAAACAGCAGGTTTTTTACGGTGTTCCTGGTTTGCAGTGGTGGCATAAGTATCATGGATGTCCACATCTCACTGATGTACATGGGGAGCGAAGGCTAGTACGTATAGGATGTGATTCAAAATGAGCTACTGCAGTACAAACTGCTGAAACTGTTAATACTGGATATGAAAGTAAGGTCACAGGGCACAGGAGCTGCCTGACCACAGACCAGTCAGGTAGTTTTGATGTTATGGTTGATTGGTGTATAAACCTTATTGTTATTATACCAACACAAACATGCCAAGGTTATAGGAAGAATAAAGTCTACACTTGATATTATAGGCCTGAGAGAATTTACTGGTCTCATGGGGGCGCTGTTGGTTAATCTTTATGCTTGTCAGCTGAGAACAACCTTTGGCCTATTAACCTGCAAGCAGGAGAGCTGTAGTGAACCAAGTGTGTGCGAGTGTCCTGTTGCTCTGGTGAATGACACAGTGACCATCATCCACACAGCCTTTTCATGTTTGCGACTTGGCGTGGCCGCTTTGCATTGCTGAGCAAAACACAAACACAGCTTCTGCATTCACCAGAGTGTGACACGCCATTTAAATGCTGTCCAGAGTGAGTTCTTTTTCCTAAGGCTCCTGAAGTTCTAAGAGCTCTGACAAAATAATGACACACAAGCTTTAAATTTAAACCCTAAAAATCTGGTTTCTCTGCAAAGTTAACTAACCTACTAGCTAACCTACTAGAGCTCAGGCAGCTGTGTCAGTGTCCAGTGAAAGTGTGATGTAGTGTTGTGGTAATGCTTTCATTGTAGAATCAGACAGAGGTCATAGTCCCAGCTTAGGGAGGCTCCGCTCAGGTCCAGTGCGTGTTAAGCCTGTAGCACAGCTCTTTGTCAGACGTCCTGTGCCCCATGCAGAGAGGACTCCAGGCGACTCGGTTTAGATAACAGCAGGGTGCATGAAACTTCAAACAGCTTAATCTTCCACTTGTCTGCTTTAGTCAGAAATAATGGGATGTGTCTGTTGTCACGTCATTTGCAAAGGCATAAATCGAAAGGACTGTAACAATAGTTTCGGAATTATGAAATTGCTTGGCACCGAAAAGGCTGGGAGAAACCCCCAAGTTTCTTAAGACAAAAAAGCCCTCTCTACACAGGGACTAACAAGGTCAGGCTGAGTATTTCTCATGAATGGACACACACACACACACACACACACATACAGACATGCAGTCATTTAGGTGCCTGACATCATTAGGGCACATGATCAAAAAACTAACTCCTTCAGCATTGTTGGGTTCTGGACTCCAGGCTTAGGGTAGAGGGATGGATTTTAATTAGTGGGGAACACTTTCCATCTCCTAGCTCCCCAATTTCGAGGAAATTATGTGCAAGAGATCGCCACCGCAGAGGGAAGTGTCACGTTTGCTGTGGGGTGACCACGGCTCCTTCCAAAGTTTAAAAAATGGAAAAGCAAGCCCTAATACAATGCAGTGATTTGACACTGACTGACTGGCTAGCACAGCCCTGTACTAATAAATAGTAAATAAATAAATACAGTAGTGTAAGACACCCAGCATTATGTGTTAGACACACAACATAATGAGGGTGGAAAATGTTGCCCACGTGGGCTGCTGGCTCTTGCTTTGTGGTTTTGTAAGATCTATTCATAGGTGTGTAATTAAGGGGTACTACAGCACACTGTACAACCCTGTACATCTTACCCATGTAGGACGTGACAGTTAGACTTTAGTTTAGCAGCAAAGAAACTGCTTTCCTGTAAGTGTAACATAGTTAGCAGTGTAGAGCATGAGCGTGAGAGAATGTCCTCTCTAGGTAGGAGAATCTCTCTTGTTCTGCTTAATCACTTCTTTATGGTAGATCAGTTCAGCACCACTCTGTTCTTATCTGGTTCAGGATATCTAATTCATTATTACCAGCACTCACTGGACTTTCTGAGTTCTACGTGTTCATTCATGTATCTGCTTTATCATGCTGAGGATCGCGGAGACTATCCCAGGAACACTGGACATGCAGCGTGATCCTCAATGCACATAACCACATCCACACACTCATTCACACCCAGAGGCAATTTAGTATTGCTAATCCACATGGAGGTGAGAGGAAACCGGAAAGCCTGGAGGAATCCCACATGGGAAGAACTTTAGAAAGCATATACAGTCTGTAACCTGAGTTCAGGATGGAACCGGTAACCCTGGAGCTGTGCGGCTGCAGTGATGCATGACGACTGTTCAGCGTATTCTAGAAAATGTACTGTATTTTTAGAGGGGGAAAAAATGTAAATATGAACCCAGCGCTGTAAACAGTGCTACGGACATTCCAAGATTCCCAAAGCAATTCTGTAAAATACACTGAAGCACTTTTACATGATCTCTCTTTCACAAAGTTTACACTCTAATAAGGAGTGTGTGCACGTGTGTGTTTTTGTACTTGCTGCAAATTGAGGACTGGAATACAGGCTCTGTGCGGGGCAGGTTAAAGTTAAAGACTTTTAGTGTTCAAGTTATAATTAGGTTTGGGGCTAGGCTAATAACAATATATAGGTCCAATAATGTTTTTCATTAAAGAAACAGACAAAATGTAACTTACTGTCTTCAATGGTATGCAAAAAGGTATTTCTCCTTAAGTAGAAAAACCATTGAGCAAAAAAATCTGCGAAGTGCAAGTGCATTCAGCGCCAACAACGGCATGTGCAATATATTTTTCCTGCTATTTTCTTCATTAATTGCGTTTTCTGTGCGGGCACATGAGCAACAAAATCGAGCTCATGGCTTTACAGCAGTTTGCATAAGTATGGAGCTCCGCTATTAGTTGTGATGGTTAAGATCAGGGTAAGGGGCTATGGAACACATTATGTCTGAACAAAGATAGAAATACAAGGTGTGTGTCTGTGTGTGTGTGTGTGCGCGAGACACAGTAGGCGAGGATCATCTTTCAGTTTTGCACAGAGATTGAACACAGTGGGACAGTCAGAAATGATTACAGGTTCTAGCTGGGTAGTTGTCTATTTTAATGCCCTGTTCCAGCAGGGAGTTTGGTATTAGTGGAATTTGCCTCGAGCACCAGCTTTGTTTTGTAAAGTTGATCACTTTATTATATCTGATTATTTGCATTATTTCCTTTTTTTAAAAGATGTTTTTAAATGATTATTATTATTATGATTATTATTATAGGTCTTTAGATATGCTTTTTTTTTTTTTACCAGATTTTTTTTACCAGATTTGCTTTTTTTCCCCATCCATAATGGTAGGGTGACATATTTTTGACTATGTTGTCTTGTAACAGTATAATATATATTTTTCATAAGTAATAAATATTACATGATGGAATTCTTCAGATGCATTTCTGTTTTCTACATACCAGACCGTGCTCAGGGGAATAGATTCAGAAATCTTTAAAGTAATTATTTTTATTCTTATTGTCTTGTTTTACATTTTCTATTTTTGTTTTTCTGAATAGTGGTAGCTTTATAAAAATGCATAAAATAATAATGTATTGCCTGGACTCTGTATGTTTAAATGAAGAGCTGTAAAAGAAGCTTTTCTGGAATGAGTACTTTTCCTTCGAGCCAATTCTTTCTTCTTTCAAGTAACGTGTACTAAAGGAAAGTCTGTAGAATTTTTTTCTACAAGTCTAAACTAAACCCACATTTAAAACAAGGAAATGAAGCCATTCTCTCACCCCAGCTTGCATCCTCTACTTTTTTCCTTGTTTATGTACGAATAATCGGCCACGTTGACTGACATGGTGCTTCTGCACTTTTATGGCTCTTTGCTGGCTGTATCAGCCGGGCTGCTTCACTTTATACTCTTTCAGCTGTCTGTGTCTGTGTAAGCCATCAAAAACCTCTTCCCTAAAATCTAAAATGAATCAGCCATTGTCCAGGAAGAACCTTGAGCTCACCTCCATCCGGACGGCATTAGCGTTGAAGCGTCACCAAGAACTGTGAAATCTGATCTGCTATGGTGAATGTTTCAGCGGATTAATTAGTTAACAGGACAGTCTGTGAAATAAAAGAGAACATTTAGATGAAATAAGATTATCATCCACTGTGGGGCGAAAAAAACAACAACCAAGGATTAGGAGTTTCATCCGTTCACTCCTCTTATCTGGAGATTGTGGTTTTACCAATTTGTTTTTGGGCTTTTAAGCATTCACATGAAAAGCCGTGTAAGGCTGGCTAAGCCTCTGTGGGAGAATGTGCTTTTCAACCACCACAGCGCTGACGAACTCTTGGTTATAAGTGGCGCAGTAAAGCATAAAGCATGGATGAACGTAGAGCAGAACGTTTGAAAAAGGATGTGGACCTTAATTACAATTACCCGCATTAAACATCTTTTCTTCCTTGGTCCTCCCATGTTTAGTGGTAAAACTGCTTTTTTATGTTCTGGCTGAGGATCAAATGAACCACAAGCACCTTTTCCCCTTTTTCCCTTTTCTTTAACCCCTTACATAAATAGTGGATGAGGTTTCCTAGCTAAGACTGGGAAGAGCTGCTCTAAAGCCCGGACACTGTAGGAGTGCTGTGCCACAAGCTTGTTTGACAAGCATGCTCTTGGTACCAATTTGCCCAGACAAACAAGGCTCCCAGCCACAGGATGCTGATGCTCTCCAGTCATCTGTGGAATCCTTGCACTCCTCCCTGTAGCCCAGAGGAATGGAAACTCTGTAACATTCGGTGGATTGCTACAAAGTCGATATAGTCCGCTAGAACCGCATCCATCAGTACATCCTTACTAATATCAAAGCCGACTCCGGCTCGGGATCAAACAGCTCTGCTTTTAGAAGTTCTCACTTGGTCTGTGAAAGATTAACAAGTTATTGACTGACCCAAGCTGGTCCCCTCCTCTCCTCCGCAGTGTTATCTGATGACTGGATTGAGGGTGGCCTCTGGACTCAGAAAGTGTTGCTTGTTTTAGGCCTGAGTGGGTGGCTTTGATGTGAAGCTGGAGCCTTTTTTATTGCATGTGTGTGTTCCACAGCTTTCATAAACACCTCGATAAGTGCAACACGCAGGGTGATATCATTGACCGAATGGACACCCACATGAATACACACACAGTGTACATGCCCATGTCATTACAGCATTGCAACCAGCACCATAGACAAAGCACAGTGATTGATGTGGTTTATTTACCCTCTTTATCTTCACTTCAGAAGTGCATGTCTCTGGTGTAGAAGAGCTCTGTTTCCTCGGTACTGTCCCTGAGAGCTCTCTCTCTCTCCACACACACACACACACACACACACACACACACACACACACACACACACACACACACACAAGTTTAATTTGTGATTTCCTCTTTCTCAAAGGTTTTAGACAACTGTTGTTAATTAAGATCCTTCTTTTTGTTTAAGCTGTCTGTACAACCAAGATGAAGATATCAATGCTAGCCAGACTGCTGACATCAACCATGCTGCTTTTAACAGAATGACTCAGGGGGGTGACTTCATGGGTTTTTAATTATGTTTTCTGGTCGGGTTGTTGTTTGGGTGGGGGTGGGGGGGTAATTTCAAAATGGAGTTCAAAGGGCAACATGAGTCATCAGAGCATAAAAAGTTCAATGTGGTGTCCCACAGGGCTGTGTTTTACCTTCTTTAACATTTTTTATATTTACTTAATCATACTTTTAGCTTTTACTTTCTGCAGTGATACACAGTGATACTTGTACATCCTGCTAGATTCAGCAGCACAGCTACTGTGGACAAGACCTGAAAGTTTAAACAGGGGTACTCGTGTAGCTACTGTCTAAAATCTAAAGATATATTTAATGACCTTGCTACAATCTGTGTCGGTTTATCAGCTCTCTTTCTCACTCTGAAAATAGATCATATGAGTTAGCCTAAGAGTTTTAAAAAGCAAAATTGATATTTTAGGTAGTTTTTTAAAGATTATATAACAAAGCGTGTCACTCTTCACATGGTAAATTGCTTATTTTAACTGAAACCAGTATGCTTGTATGTGTGCCCCACATGGCTTCCCAATATCATAAATAATCCTTTTGCCCAGGGGATGAGGTGTTATAAATAGGATGTGTAAGAGGTTACTTTAACGTCTCAGGTTCCTGAAATTTTGTGGTGGCTTACCAGCACCGAAAAGTCTGCTTTTTAATCTTGTTTCCTGTGGGCTAACCAACTGACGCCTCTCCGCGAGGCTCCGTATTTCAACAAGGCCACAAAAGCCCCAGCACTGCCTTGCCAGTCTCCACTGGCTCTTGGAGAACAGAGTGTACCATCAGCAAACTGGTGTCTCAGTAAGCTGGCCAAGCCTCATCTGTCAAAGCCAGGGTAAGCAAGGGAGTGAGCGTGCAGGGCGAGGGAGAGGAAGCTCCCAGATAAACATACCGCAGCGCCTAAACTCCTAATCACTCCACGCTTCCGTTTCCAGCCTCTATAATTAGAAGGCCATCTTTTCCATGTATTCCCAGTTGATGCAAATGCTTCTTGTGGCTTGGCACCTCATTTGGGGCGTAGGTTAGTTTATGGCCGAGCCGTAGCTCGGTTTAGTCTTCTGATACAGCATAAATAGCTAACCGCCATCTAATTCACTGCCTGACTGTTTTTCTTTTTCATGTGAGCAATCTGTGCATGACCCTTCCTCCACCCCGCCGCACTACTTCCTTTCTTGCCGCCCAGTGTGAGGGCTCAGCCACACCTAAAGCAGCTGCAGCTCTGAAGTGTGAACACGAGGATGCTGGAATACAGGCTGGATGAGCTCATCTAGTACTTTAGCTATTTTTGTGTCAATTTATTTCAACCCTCTTGCACGTGTCAGCGCGAGGTCTTTTTCATGCCCTGCCATTTCAGCTCCTTTTTATACATTTGTCAAACCGCTTTATGAAGACTTGTCTCTAATTACAACCTTCTGAAACCTCAGCATAAAAGTTTGAGCATTGGAACATGACGACTGTCGTGTTAAATTATGATTGAGAACGCTGCGTCTTGCTGGGTCTTTTGTGTGACGGGACTTTCATATCTGAGTAAAAATAGCTGGTAGATCTGTTGCAGCGTTTCGAAAATTATATTCCATACAGAGTTTTCGTAGGCATCGGGTTTAGATTCGGGCTTTTCTCAGTGTGGTTTGCTAAGTGTGTTGTTTATAGTAAGAGTCTATACTTTCTGTAACTTGACTAACATACAAGTGGTGGAATGAAAGGCTCTGTCAGCAGAGGTTCCACTTGGGTTCTCCTGTGGTTGGCTTTAAAACAGAGCCATGCATGGTCGTGCCCTGAACGCTGAAGGGTGAGCATGGCATTTGGTGTTGTGCCAAAGCTGCAGCCTTTTATTACATTTTATAGCCGTATAAACTTGTCCCTTTTGCCATGTTCATCCTCTAAAGGTGGCCTGGGTGCCGTCTTGGTTTATTTTGGCTCTGTGCTGACCGTAATGGTTAACAACGGCTACACTCTCTGTGATTCAATAGTAAGCTTATGTTTCTGTTTGCAGGTATGTTGCTGGTGACTGCAGACACATTAGGGCATGATTTTCATGTGTTTCAAATCCTCACACACCCATGGGCATCATCACAGAGTGCAGTTCATCACCTGTACACCCTGCACAGAGGAGAAACTGAGGCCAAGGTAAGAGAGTGTGCACTCACGTACTGGTCTAGAGTAATAGCCGTATCTTTCTGCAGTATAGAACCAAAAATTTCTTAGGTCAAATTCAGCACTGCGACCTGATCTTTTAGGATGTTTTGTCCGTGTTTCTTAGTTGCCTGTATACACGTCCACACCAGCTTTTTTCACTTGGGACTGTGATGAAATATTGCATTTCTGAATTCTTTTAATCATTAAACTAATCACTAAAAGTCTTTGAGGGCCACCCACAGTGTTGATGGTCCCTGTGTTTTAGCTTCTCAGGAAATATGCAGTTTGAACATGTTTTTCATCCTCTTTGGATCCCTTTGTGTTTTCTAAATACTGTCAAGAGACATGACTCGGAGCACAGTGCAGCTCTACACAGAGCAGGACTCGGCCCTGCTGCTGAACTCTCTCTGGCTCTTTCATGATTTTCCTGCACAGCGTGTGAGAGACAACAAACAGTCTGGTTGGGATCCTAGGGGAGCCCTAACTGATCTGAAGTGTAATGTAGATCCAGACTACCTTTAGTGGTGTTGCAGTCCTCTGGAAGAAACCCAGAGTGATAGTAAAAGGTAAAGGTTCCTAGAAATATAACTTAATTATAGAGATGATTCAGCAATGGTTAACCTCTCTGGGTGAGACCAAAATTATTGAAACATTTTGTGCAGCTTTGTGCCATAATTTTTTTTAGTCGTACGTACAAAAGTAGAATTAGCTGTTGGGTATAATAATAGAGGGAGCCCTATCACATTTGTGTGAAAATCCTCACTTCTATGCCTTTTTTAAATGCAGACATGTTTCCCACCATCATGGCCTGATCTGTGCAGTTTTTACAGGGTACCTGTGGTGAATTAGTGTTAGTAGCTATTTATAATGATCATGAAAGACATCAGCGGATCCTTCCAGCAACATCTGTTGTTGCCCCTTATGAAAGTACATACGAGTGATGCATCACTAGGCATGCTCAGAGACATGTTGCCTTCCTCATTGGCTTTTCTAGGCTGGCAGTGACAAAAACTCGTTGGATTGGCTGGGCTGCGTCGCTGACTCCATGCATCATAACACATTATTGGCCGGTGCTGAGCTGCACAAACAACCAGTGCAGAAATAAAAAGAAATCAATCAAAAACTCTTAACAAGTATTTCAGATCTAAACAGAAACTCAAATGACCTCTTTAAAACCCTTTTCAGTATGAGCGCCGCCATGTTGGATAGATGTCTCAGAAACAGGAGAAATGTCGAAGCTCTTGAAATACGCAGAGTATCAATTACGAGGTGGAGACTTGTTCGCATTGATCTTTTCTAGGTGGAAGGCAGAAGTTTCCAGTTTGCACATGGTCATAAACGTAGCATTAAAGCATATAAACACAATCGCTGGTGATCATCAGACTCTCACTGCCTGACTCTTTAATATTGAAGTTAAACAGTTTCAGTGTTTGAGAATATGAGACTGTGCCCATTAGTCAGTCCCAGTGGGCTAGTGATATTCCCTCACTGACGTACTCGGATTTACACATAGATTTCTGAATCAGGATGTGTTTCAATTTATTTTTATACTTTATATACAGTTCTATGGTTTAACTGTAATTTTCTGTTCAGCTCCCAAGTGTGTAAGTGTTTATTATGTGATGGGGACATGTACTGATATTTCCCTGATTTGGATTCCTTTAACATTCGTGCCTGCAGAAAACTGAATAAAATTGTGAGCAGCAGGTCATGGGTCAATCCAGGAAAAAAAAAAACGGA
Source organism: Neosilurus hyrtlii (assembly GCA_028564935.1). Taxonomy (NCBI): domain Eukaryota; kingdom Metazoa; phylum Chordata; class Actinopteri; order Siluriformes; family Plotosidae; genus Neosilurus; species Neosilurus hyrtlii. Next base: position 15,216,263 of record JAOUQZ010000049.1, on the reverse strand, counting down.
TAACCAATCGACTTACAATCTTCTTGTGCTATGCAGCAATGTCTTTCAGTCTTATACTTATATAATTTTTTTTCCTTCAAATTAAAGATGAAAATGTGGAACAGTTTGAGAAGTCCTCATGCATGTGCGGTTACCCAGAGTTCAGCAAGAAAAAAAAAAATTCCCCTAGTAATCATTAATATTTTCCAGAAATTGGTTGCATGTCTGTGCATTTTAATGTTTAATTTAATTTTACAACATGATGCTGTTGCACAAATCAGTTGGGGAACAGCAGGTTTTGCAGCTGTTATAGTGACCCTTCTTTTTTGGTTGGCAACTTGTGAGGTATTATTTGCTTAAGTAGAACTAATATTTATCCCTAACGGCCTGTATGTATCCAGCTAAGTGTCATGTTTGGATATGCACACATTGATGCTCTCTATTCCAGTGTGCATATAGTCCATCACACCACCCGCTCTGAAAGCCTGATTATCATTTTCTCCATTTATTTCTCATACTTACAGACACTGATATCATTCTGACTTTAAAACCATTCACTATTAAATGCTGCATGGAAATCCTCTTTCACAGTCACATCTTTGGACATTCCTGGGTTCCAGTCCTCAGCAGATCTTTCCCAGTAACCTGCTGTACCCTTTCACGAGTCCTCCTGATAATTTTCCCTAGAACTGTCCCAGAGTGCATTCCTAAATCACTGATGCATCAGTCTTTTCCTCTTCCACAGTTTACCCATCTCTGTTAAAGTTCTAGAATAAATAAAATAATGATGCATTTTCTTAAGCAATTATAGTTTCGGTAAAATTCAGGTATCGTGAGAATATGGCTTCTTATTAGTGGAGAAAGTGTGTTAAGACAGGCAGAAGTTACAGATTGGGAAGTGAGTGAGTGAGTTGAAGTACGTCTGTATTGATGTACTTGTAGCACCAGTCCATGTCATCTTCAGTGAATGGAATTGTAAATCTGTGACACTGTCTTAATGGCAGAGCATTTATATGCTCGATAGCATTACATTCAAGTTTTTTTACTGAGAAAATTCATCCATATTGACACCAGCGCACAAACATTATGATTACTGTGTGGACAGCTTTATTCCACAGTCTGTGAGTACACTTTTTGGCTCTTTCCACTTATGAGCCAATACTTCATCTTTGCAGATGGAATGACCACGATAAGTGAGTTAAAGTATAGTCCCAGGTAAGTCAATTTTGGTTCTAGATTGAAGCATTCCAAAATGTGGAAAGGTTGAGTAAGGAGTGTATACTTGGGTAAGGTGCCGTAGCCTATTTAGGACTCTAGTGGGACACTTAATCATCTAAAGAATGCCCGAGGAACTTTTTCATACAGCGCAGTAATAGCAGTGACTTTGCCTGTGATGTATTGTTAACATGGAAGTTCTCCACTGCTTGACATCAGGATGTGAAACTGAAACAGGCCTATTTCTTCTGTACGCTGTAAACTTGAGATGTACTGCAGCCTCACTGTTAGTAGGCCACACCAGGTTTGTTGCCTGGCCATGCGTAGGCTTTGATCCTGCATTGTAAACAGCACAAGCAGCGGAGAGAGCGCACCCTCTGAGACACATTATCTTGAACAGAACAAATAAGAAGAGTGATAATGCCCTGTGGGCGGACACAGACACTCAGCCTTATCTTGCCCGCTGGCTGACTGCATTTGTTCTGACTACCAGAAAGCTCTTAGAAGTGTGCATTAATGTAAATACCACCCTGCTGATCAACAGCACTGCCCGGGACTCAGACCTCTGAGTGACCACTGAAATCTTGTTTCTCTTCTGATTAACTTTTTCAAAGTGTTCGCTTTGTTTGTGTTGGGAAAGTCCAAATTCTTGAATTGGTAAAAGAGATAAAGAAGTAAACCAGTCAACTAATGAGAAAAAAATGAAATGATGTCACCCATAGTAATCGACCTGGTGTCACAGAGCAGGAAGCGACCACTGCGTTGCCGCCACTGAACTTCTTATCACCAACACAGTCAGACTGATGTGAGACTGATAGGTGGGCAATGTGATAGGCCTGGAGATAGCTTAGCGCATTCCTGTAGGTGCTGGATAATCACGAAAGGTGCATCCGAGGATGCTCATTACAGCAGGTATGGTGTTGTAGGAAGGCAGTTTAGATGGTGCGATCTCTCTGGAAGACTGTTGACGATGCTAAGCATTGACACAATCAGACTTCCAGAGGCGCCACAGTAAATAGCTTATCTCTAGCACTCTGAGGTGAGCTTGCTTTAATCAGGAGTAGGTGTGGCTCAAATGTGTGTTTGTGGATTGTGTCTTGATCGAATGCACCAGCTCAGTCCTGGCATATTTGGGTAAGACAGAAATGCCGTGTCATTAGTGCAGAATCATATGATATTACATGGCAGTCATCTTCTGGTGACCTCTTACATTCCACGCCACTCTGCCTTGATAAGCAACACCTCGCTCATTCTTTTTTTTGTCGTCACATGGCTCACATTTTTGAGGAGATGTTATCTTTGAGATTGTTAACAGTCTTTCTGTTGGCGGCTCTTGCTGGTATATACTAAACACCTTGCTGTAGGACCAAACAGGCATGAGTGATACTGTTCAGTGTGATTACGTCTGGGACATGTTCTAGCAATAGCTTTTAAATGTCATATTAAAAAATGTTCTTTGTTATATACAGTCATGTTAAAAAATAAATCCATCCTATGAGAATTGTATTTTTTCCAATATACTGAAAAACATAAAAGCAAACATTTGACCCTCTTTGATACAGGATCTACAGATAAAGGTTATATACTCTAACAAAGACAATTTCATAATGTGATTATATTTACAGACAGGCCTTCTTAAGGCACGTAATCGTCATACCACTGTTTCAACAAACTTAAGCAACATTAAATTTATTTCCATCCTGTGTTGGGTTCATTTCTCAATGATGTCTTGAACTGGTGGGAAAAATTGAACCACTCAATGAAGTCTTTTCCAGCACATCCTGAAAACCTTCAATAGGGTTAAGGTCAGGACTCTGGGGTGCCAATACATATGTGAAAATTATTCCTTATGCTCCCTGACCCACTCTGTCATTATTTGAGTTCCCATTTTATATCCGTGCCATCAGGGAAAATAAAAGTCCATTGATGTGATAACCTGTTAGTTCAGGTCATCAGCTGACTTCATTTTATTGCCACATTAATTTTGCTGAGCATCGACCTGACCAACTGGAGCAACAAGGCAAAATGCTTTCCAAGAAAATATTAGTGTGTGCAACCTTTTTATTTATTTTATTTTTTATTTTTTTTGGCCAGGCAATGATATAAATGTGAATATTTGCTGGTCGAAGAAGTGACTTGCGTCTCGGCCATGATTGCCCATTTGATGAAGAGCTGGTTTGGATGTCTTCTGCAATGTCTGCGGCCAGAGGCATCTTTCTGATGGTGCACCTGGTCGTGGATCTGTGGTGGTCTTACCTTCACTGTTAAACTTTTTACCGTTGACAAAGAAGTATTCAAATTGTCGGCTATTTGTGGCTGGCTGATGCCACACTCTGACTGACCAACAATTCGACCTCTCAGAAAATTGCTGGACCCAGAGTTCACCGAAGAGCCAGTCATGTATGAAAGTGACACATCATAGTTTAAGGTTACCTCCAGTACAGAGGTATCACAAAGCTATATAAGATGAGTGGTAACATTCCCAGACGCAAATATCAACCAATTATTGCTTCCCATTATGTTACACACCTACAGGTGGCTCAGATTTCTCACCATAGGGTTTATAACACACTGGTCTCTGACCATTTGATAATTGAGCATTAAAAATGGATTACAAGTGACTTGGGCCTCAAGAATTTTAGTAGCACTTACAAATTTTTGTTATTTGTAATGTGAAAATATTTAGGGCATCTGAATCTTTTAATATGATAATTATTTATCATGACAAGAACCTGGGAGTCTGGTACGATCATGGCCATGTTTGCAATATTTTATATTTGCTACAATATTATATGTTTAGTTATAAACAAGGCCATTTGATTATCTTTTAGTTATATATATATATATATATATATATATATATATATATATACTGAAAGTGAAATTAAGTTTTTGTGACAATACTTTTGTCCAGGCAAAAATGGGAATGTTTATATTTAAAAAGATGTAACGATTACAAGAAATTTCTCTCGAATACTGCTGCTAGGACATAATATTCGGTACCATCAGAGGGTTATTTTAAGGTACAGATTGGTGAGATATGGGCTTTTATCCCACGTATTTTGTCACATATTTTGTATGTAGTGAAGATTATACACCACCACTTTTGTCTAAAAGGGCTCAGAATTAAAAGAAGTAAAAAATTACTTCTCTATAATTCTTTGATGAAAATGTATTGTAGGCAATGAAAAAAACACCCCAAAAAATCATTCCGACAAGTATATTGAGGTAAAAGTATGGCTAATAAACAAAAACACTAAAAATACCAATTTTCGGAAAGTGTCGCAAATTGTATTTTTTTTTACTTTTGCATAGCATGAATAAACTTCAAAACATATGGAATGGTTTAGCGAGTGAAGAAATTAAGAAATAAAATAGTGTGCAGTGATGATTATACACTTAAAAGAATGAAGATACGATGAGATGAAAATAAGTAAACAAACAACAATATATAGTAATAACAAAAATAATAAACTCTTTTTTGAGGAAAAAAGTCAATATTTATTGTGGCTACCCTTTACTTTGATTAGAGCATTTAACCTTTCAGACATAGTGTTCACATATTTCTAAATTTTTTCACTCGATAAACCATTCCATATGATTTAGAATTCATTTGTGCTATGCAAAAGTAAAAAAAAAGACATTCCTTACATTTTTCAAAAAAATTGGTATTTTCAGCGTTTTTGTTTATTTGCCATAGTTTTACCTCAATATACTTGTCAGAATTATTTTTTTGGTTCTCGTTGGCTACAAAAGCATTGTACAATACATTTTTACCAAAAAAATATAGAGAAGTCATTTTTTACTTCTTTTTATGAGGAGCCCTTTTAACAGTTACTCAGTAATGTTGTCAGTACTTCTTTCTGACATCTTTCTCTCTCTCTCTCTCTCTCTCTCTCTCTCTCTCTCTCTTTCTCTCTTTCTCTCTGTGCTCCAGGTCCAGGACATCTGCTTCAGTCCTGATTGCCGCTGGGTAGTGGTCAGCACACTGCGTGGCACCTCACATGTCTTCCCCATTAACCCATATGGTGGAGCACCATGTGCCCGTACACACCTGTCTCCACGTGTGGTGAATCGTGTGAGTCGCTTTCAGAAGAGTGCCGGCCTTGAGGAGATCGAGCAGGAGCTGAACAGCAAGCAGAGTGGTCGCTGCAGCCCTATCGCCGGCCTCTCCAGCAGCCCATCCGGCTCCCCTCTACACGGTCAGCATCAACACTTACATCTAATGTAACACTTAACATACCTGCACAGTACACACCTGGCACACTCCTCTGGCTGCAAGAGCTTGTTTCATTCATACACTCAGACAGTTACCAACTTATTAGATAGGCACATTGATAAGTTCTTAGTTCACAATATTGAGACATAACGTCATGCAAAATTAGCTTCATGTTGGTGATTGTAGAACTCAGGACCTTCTTGCTGTAAGGCGGAAGTGCTAACCACTACAACCCATGCCACTGACTTATTAGTTAATGTATTTAACCAAAATTATAGTGTATATACAAAGAGCTTGTTTGCAAATACAGATACGCCCAATTGTTTTAATTATGAGAAAAACTACTTTTTCAGTAGCTTTAAAAAGTTTTTCTTATAATAAAAACAAATGGATTATTCTGTAATAACTTATTTTGTAATAAGTTCTTTGTTTATATTTTATACATGTCATAAGTAGCTACATAAATACAGTATATTTTAGTAAACTCTCAAATGTTTTAATATTCTAATTACCGACCTATTATATTTTAAACTGGATTCTTATTTAAAGATTGAAACATGATATGCATGGAAATTTTCAGTATATTAGCACAGAGTTTAGTATATTTACATGAAAATAGTTGTGTTTTTTTTTCTTCTATTACTGGGTGTGATGTATTGATAATTTGTTCCATAATTCATGTCTGTAGTTTTAGCAAGTTGTCTTAAGACCCCCTTACATTAGCAAAAGTCTTGTTTTTGACAAAAGTCAAAAACAGAACAGGGCAGCTGAGTACAGTTTGCAGAGGGCTCAAATGCTTTTCCTTACCTACTGTTGGTGGCCATATTTCTCAGATCAACCATGGAAAGCATAATCCTTCCTACCGAGAGAACAAGGCTGTCTCTGCACTCTTGGACTTGCAGCCACACATGACTGTGGCACTGCTACTGGAATTTGAAATTGGGATCTCCTGCTGGTTGGGAGATAACTTGTAGGGAATTTGGATGACGCATCATATAATCCACAGGATATCAATCATTTTCGAACCAGGGATGCATTGAACTGTAAAATAAATTACACAGAACCTCTCAGTGCAGGTTTATTTTATCCAACTGTTTAAATGTTGGGCTTTCCAGTGTCAGAGTACATTAGGTCCAAGTTGACATTATATATAGTTCTGCTTGTTTTTGAGTTAGTGATGTTTGGATTGCCTGGATTAAACTCATTCAATTCCACTCTCACAGTCTAATAACTACCATAACAGATATTTATGAAAAGCACAGGCAGTGATGAAGAGGAAGAGGAATGGTGATGAAGAGAAGTGATGGTGATGTCCCAGGAAGGGCTTGGAATCTTGTGTGTATCTCACAAAAAAAGTGATGCTGTCACTGAGAGGGTCTTTTTACCCTAAAAGGAAAAAAGAGCAGAAGAATAATGATAACTAGAAACTAGAAATGTCACAGAGCAACCTGTGAAGATTTTTTTAATTAGTATTTAAAAAAAATAATATTAATAATATTCATTCATTCATTCATTCATTCATTTATTGATTTATTTTGCTATACTGTATTAATCCTGCAAGGGAAAATATTGCCTCTGCATTTAACCCATCCAAAGTGAGCACACACACTCGTAAGCAGCAAACACTCACACACTCGGATCGGTGGGCTACCACACACATTGGGGTGCCCGGAGAGCAGTTGGAGGTTAGGTGCTTTGCTCAAGGGTACTTTAGCCGTGCAGGTGGAAGAAAGGAAGGTGCAGCTCACCCCCCCACAGCGCCACATGTTTTTCCTGCTGGTTTATGAATTGAACCAGTGTTCTTTCGGTCTCAAAGCCGAATCTCTAAGAATTAGGCTATGGCTGCCCCAAAAAGGAAAAAGTGTGGAACAATAATAATAATAATAATAAACACAGGAATTACAGTAGGGTTTGGAGAGTACCTACCCTGAAAATGGCATTCTGTGAAAGAGAATTATGGTTGTCCTCTCCTCCTATAGTTCAGACATACAGAAACAGAGTAGTTCAAACAGTTCTAACAACTATGGAAAAAGTACTTCCAGTCCAAAAGCACTTTATAAGGTCATTCAGCATTGATACAATGTGCAGTTCATGTGTTTAGGCATAAGCCACCTCTGAGCTTGTGCTGTGTTATATTATGTAGTTCTAGCAGTGCAGAAGCCTGTAAAAATGGCCAAGGTCTGAGATAGCCATGGTCATTCGAGAGTTAATCATGTCACCTTAGAAGACCTTGCACCCAAACCCACTGCCCTCTGTGTCACAGCTCTGTGTGATATACTCTGTGTGCACTGGAGTTGTCAAACACTGTCCATGGCTACAAACACACTTGATTGACAGTCTCATGAGCACACACACACGCGCACACACACGCGCACACACACACACACACACACACACACAGACACACACACACACACACACACACACACACACACGCACACACTCAGACACACGCAACATGCTGACTGCCACAGAAGCTGGTGTGGCTGTCAACACTGTTTACCCATCAGTGCTCTCTGGTCCACAAAGCAGCAGTGGGATTAATCAATACCTCATACACACAGAAAGCACCCTGCTGATGTGTGCTCAGAAGACTCCAGCAGCCCAATGGGTGTTTGTGGAGCCCCCTGGAGTGGCTGTAAAGGGTCTGTCTTACTGTCACTCTGGCTCATCTCTCTCACACGCTCTCTCACACACGCGCGCACACACACACACACACACACACACACACACACACGTGTGCCGTTCCAACTCTTTCTGTGTGCTTTCAGAATTTTGACTTACATGTACAACTGTCAGGGGAAAATATTTATTAATTACTGTTTTCGCCGACCAGATCCGTATTAAGCAGAGTGGATCCATGAAATGCTAGTGCTCGGCATGTCTCACGTAGCCCTGAAAGTCTTCTGAAGATGTTTCCATAAATCAGACTCACTTTTCAAAGCAGTGCATTAGGTCCACCTGTCACAAATTAGTCCTTCGCCTGAGTCTACCGCTGCTGCAGTGACCAGGCGCGAACTTTACACTGATGGAGAGGAATCCGAAGATGATATGGCGGTGTGTATTTTAAAGCCTTTACATGATTTTACTTCAAAGCACAAGGTTGTCCTAGTTTTTATAACTTCAAGGCTTGTTCAGTGGATCCCCAGGCTAAAAGATAATAGGTTAATGGAGTCGGGCTTTTACACTCATTCACGTGTGTGTGTGTGTGTATGTGTGTGTGTGTGTGTGTGTGTGTGTGTGTGTGTGTGTGTGTGTGTGTGTGTGTGT
>JAOUQZ010000049.1:15154640-15165620 GCA_028564935.1 Neosilurus hyrtlii | reverse complement strand
ACACACACACACACACACACACACACACACACACACAGAGATATATATATATATATATATATATATATATATATATAGGCTTTGGAAATTGGTAGAGTGCATCACTTTTACATGTCCACTGAATATTTATAGTGTCTCCTCTGGTCCTGAAAGTTCATCAGCATTCTGTTAGCATTGACTGGAGGGCCAAGAAAATAGGACAGGGCTTGTGTCAAGCTGTATGTGTTTCTAATAATGCTTGGAAGCACGTACATCATATTGTTTTATTGTCAGAGTTGTTCGACTCCGAGTAGCTCTCCTGACATGTACTTCTGTCCTCAAATATACCTCTTGTTTGCTTCTTCCGTGAACCACCAATCGCTTCTCATGAGGACAACTGTCACACTGTTGTCTTACAGTATATTTGTTCCTCTCTGAAATAGAACATCCATCTTTATTATCCAGTTTGATCCTCCCCTTTCCTCCTTCTTCCATCGCTTCCTCTCTTCTCTCTCTGTCATCTGGACAAGAGTCTGTAAGAGTCAGAGCAGGCTTTTATGGCATGATGCTTATCAGTCTGTGTGATTGCTCAGCGCTCAGGGCTTTGAGCAGCCTGGCGCCTCCTCTTATCACTGCTCATCGCTTTGTCTTTGTGCCTTCAGAAGGCCACGCGGCTTGCTGCGTCCCACAGCTAGCGCACCCACACACACACACGCACACGCACACACATCTTTGACTGGGCTTTACCAGATTTAACCAGGAGTCAGTGGCGAACTGCTCATATTACGTTTTACAGACCAAGCCTCAAAGCAGTTGCCTTTCACTTTTTATTTCTTGTTGTTTTCTTTTGACTCGACGAAGAACAAATCTGTCCGGATTCAGACAATACTAGACGTCCTACAAAGCACTTTCGAAGTTAGAGATGCACTCAGTTCTAATGTCTCAGCTTCCCAAAATCAATCAGACTTGTGTAGCCAGCATTATCAATACTCCTATCTGGTGCCCGAGCTGCTTTCGGAGCCAGGCTAGACTACACAGGGCTTTGTGCAGGGCAAGACAAAAGGCGCGTAATCTAGCGCAGTCCATGATAAACCGTCCACGAGCACAAGCATCTTTTGATTTTATTTTGTTATGACTCACTGAAATAAACACCCTATCGTTTGTTCGGCCATCCACAAGCACTTCTCCTTACCGCTATGTTTGTTGTGCGTGCGGGGGGTCGCCGGCAGGGAAATCAGCAGGCGACAGCGCATGGATAGATGCAGGTGTGTTATGATCTCGCTGACGCTGCCTGCAAGACGCAGCACTGATAGCTGATGGAGTGTGTGTGTGTGTGTGTGTGTGTGTGTGTGTGTGTGTGATATGCTCATTAAGAGATTTTGCTGTGTGTTTATGTGGATGTGTGTTGCCACACTTATCTGGTTTCGGTGCTGGTCTTTATCATGCTCCCACTGTGATCATTGATTGTAATCACCACTAGTGTCTTTGCTTTACTTTAAATCTACCTTCCTTAAATTGCATAGTCAGGTGCTCTCTCTGTGTGTGTGTGTGTGTGTGTGTGTGTGTGTGTGTGTGTGGGAGAAAGATGTGAGTGGAGACAAAGCAAGGTCTGTAGTGTGTTTAGATTTTGGCCGCTCTTTGCAAGCCGTGCCTTCAGGCCCGGAGGAATAGAAGGAGGGGGTGGTGGGATAGGCCTGAACGCTCCTCTGGTTTCCTCTCCCAACATGGCTGAGCGCTTCAGGCTCGGGCACCTGGACTCTGCCCGGCTCCAGCAGTAACAGATCCTGACCTGCGCCCCGTAATTACCCACACGGGCATAAAGACAGCTTGTTGCTCGACATACTGCTCACATTCAGGCCAGGAGGATCCCGAAGCAGGAGGAGGAAGACCCCTCGTCACATGATCCCTCCTATAATGAGAGGTGTTTTTCAGCCACCTATAGATCGAGACCTCGTTCTTGTGACCCAAAGTGCTCTGAGCTAGTCGCCTCTGTCTGTTTGAATAGCATCTCGCCCTCCCTCCACACTCACTGACTCCTTTTTTCTTTTGCCACTGACCCGGAAGTCCCCAGCACAATGCAGATTTTCTTAGAGGCTGATTTTCTGAACAGGTCCTGAAAGATGCCATTCTTATCATCTTGCTATCTGAGAATCAGAGGCATATCGCGCTGTCTGCTCCCCCTCCTGGTGTCCTTTTCTCTTTCTTTCTCTTTTTTGTGATATATTTGGAGATGACAGTAAATGGGTTCAGCACATTTGCAGATTTATTGTCTTGTCCAGGGTCTTTTTTTTCCTCTGAGAGAGAAATGATTCGAGCATATGGAGGAATCTGTGAATGAATGTGAATCCAGTCCAGTCCAGGTGTTAGTGGATTTGCATGCATCCGTATCCACGAGACAGTTTGTCTGTGTTGTGGAGTATTAACAGCTATACTCAAATTACAGGTCGTGTTGCTCAATACTAAATATTTCTTTCTGATGTGATCTTATTGTTTTTTTTTTTTTTTATGGACTGCATTCACAATCTGCTGTTCATATGAACCGACCTGCATGTCACATTTTTACTGCAAGGTGTATGCTTCATATGCATCATGAAGAGCAGAGTAAGTTAGATTTGCATTGGATTTTGTCTGGCAGATCAGCAGTTCATGTTTTGAAAGAGAGCAAAATGGAACTCGCTGTTGGTACAATGATTACTGACTCGGTTGTGTTTGGAAACAGTTACATGGAGTAAAGAAACCAGTAGGGATAAACACATGCACAGTAAAATGCATTCGGTAAAAGACACATTTCCGATATGGTTCAGATCGAGGACCACACATAAAAGTAGCCCAAATGTAAAAAGCTCAGATTTGGACAATTTAGACAATTGCAAACTTTGTAGCACTGTTTATGAGGCTGAGTGTGAAAATCAGGGAAAGCAAGCTAGCAGCCTCTGTGGTTGCTTCCTACTGCGTGTGTGTGTGAGTGTGTGTGAGTGAAATGCCAGGGGGCAGGAGATGGCGAGCAGCTGCTCTTTAGAGCAACTGAATGGACAGCAGTGTGTCAGGCATCTGCTGTGCTCTTTCACTGAGCTTCTACCTCTGCAGGGCGACTACATGACAGTACCACTCCAACTTGTTCACGCATGCACTTAAAGCTGTGTGATTTCTGTGGTACACAGTGACGAACTACTGATACTATCTAGACTGTACAACAGCATAGAATGTTATCGCTGTCGCACATCTGAGTTTCGCCAAAATGACAAATGACATGCTGCTAATACTGCTAATGACTTATTACATTATAACTTCAGCATTTCAGAGGAGCAAATGGACTTCATTTACTATACTATAGCATACTCTACTATACTTCACTGTAGTGTACTGTACTCTTCTATATTTTTCCACTGTACTATACTATGCTATAATATTCTTCACTGTACTATACTGACTCTACTTTTCTATCCTATGTGATACTCTACTCCACTGTACTATACTCTAATATAGCACATTATACTCCACTGTGTTATCCTCTACTATACTTCACTGTACTACACTGCAAAGTACTACAGTATTACTATACTCCACTGTAATATACTATATTAAATACTATACTGTAATGTGTTCTACTCTATTCTACTCTGCTCTACTATCACATACACTATATACATTATGCTTTATGCTACTCTATTTGAAAGTAAAAGTGTTTTTATACTAATTTAATGGAAACACTATGCTACAGAGAAATACAAGAAAGCTAACTAAAACAAGAATTTATTGTTTTATTTTTTATTTTTAAAGCCTGACAGCAATGATGCCACCTGTCTATCATTTTGATTCAAGAATTATCCATCCAGGATAATATGTGATATCTCTGAGATAGCAAGCCAATTAGTTTACTCAGTTTCCATGTAGTATATATTAACATGGATTATACCATGACACTGGGCCAGTCAATTAAATAATATTGATATTTTATTTCATTTACAATTGCATCATTAGTATTCTTTAAACAAGGCACAGTGAAATATATACACTATTTAAATGAGTGCAAAAAAATCTTATACCCTGCAGTTCAGCTTATATTTGATGGTGTGTAGCATTGGGACTCAATTAGTCAGGAGCAGCACTCTGATCATCTGTATCTGTTCTTTCTGTGTTTTTAAGAGTGTGACAGTGAGGGCTCTTAACACAACTCTTCCCTGTCTGTGCCCGTCACTTCTAACTCAGCCATCCTCTTGGACTCGTTCTCAGAGTGGCAGCTCAGTTCCGACTTGGCCCGCAATTAAAAGTTTGCAGGCACCACATTGTCCTCGGCAGCTCAACATACTGCTGCTTTCAGTCCAGAGATCACACACTAACCTACACTGACAGCGTCTCTATACTAAGCGACATTATCTGCCCTCAGCTGTATTCAAGTTGCCTCCAGCATGTACTCTCGTACCATAATGCACTGATGGGGCAGCTAGCGTGGCATTTTACACCTACAAGCAGGCGCCTAATGTATTCCACTTCATGGAGTTGTTGCAACGTGTGCTGAGCTGCATGTTGACAGGGCAGTTAAAAATGAATAACAGATGAAAATGTGGAAAGGGCTTTCTTCCTTGTCGGATTCGGTCGGAGGCATACTAGGCGTTTTATGGGAAGTTATCACATTGCTTTCATAATGTATGTAATTTGTCTAGTGCTTGTAATTTTCTCTCTATATACACACACACATATATACATATACACACACACACACACACACACACACACACACACATATATGTGTGTGTGTGTACGTATATATGTGTGTGTATATATATAGAGAGAAAATTACAAGCACTACATATACACATATATGTATATGTATGTATGTGTGTGTATAAATCCCATATACATATATGTGTACATGTGTGTATGTATATGTATGATTTGCTCAAATACATTGATGTGGTATGTAACTTTGTTTTCATCTCATGGTTCTGTTCATGGTGTCACCACAATGAGTTGTTGGTGAGGGATGTTTGCCGAGGCCTGAAAAAAGAGCTGAGAATTGAGTTCCTCCGATGGTCAAAAGCTAAAGTGGCATGATTCCTCCAGGACATCTTTGTGTTCTCTTCCTCTCTGTCCAGGTGTGTTAGAGAGGTGCTGCAGGTCATTTCCTGTGTAGATGAGTTTCAGTGTGGGAAGCTGATATGAGCTCACCTGGCCAGGCTGCCCACAGTGCCGTCCTTTGTTTATTCATTTTATCGCCTAACCCCCGGCCGCGGGCCTTCCTGGTAACGGTATCCAGGCAACAAACGAGGAGATGAGGAGCTACCGGCTTTCTCTCTCTCCACACCTGGAAATAACAGCCATTCACGCCTGTATGTTTCCAATCAGCCCAGGAACGCCAGAAATGTCTGGGCCAGATTCCACAGACGCATCCTCTCGGGGAGTTTAGAGACATGCCGCTCTGACTACTCCAACATTGTTGTTCATTCACTACAGCTGTAAATCAGTCTCTTATTTTTTTTTTTTTACCCCTTCTTTCTGTCTCTCTGTTCTCTCTCAGACATTGTGTTAGCCAAATTGAACAGCTCGGTGCCACTGGTATAGCGTCATCAGCAAAGACAAAAAGAAAGTTGTTTGTTTGATTCTAAATCTGTCTTGGCAGGAAAGTATGCAGGAGATGCTTCACTGGAGCTTGTCTTTTTGCAGGCAGCTCAAGCAGTCCTGACATTTCTCTAAGAGTGAGCAGTTTCTTTGTTTTGCTAGTCTGCATTTAAGCAACTCCGAGTATGTCATGCAATTGTATGCGGTTGCGTGTTTGTGTTTTCCTTTCTACTGAGAAATCTCAGCACCGCCTTCTTTGGGAATGTTATCAGTAGTAAGAGAGTCCAAGTTATCACGTTCTTGGTGCACATGGCTTTAGAAGAATCCATTAATTTGACGACAAGAGCACAGGACCAGATGTGAAATTCTCGCTTGATTTGGACTTTGCAGAGATCTTATCACAGTAATTGATACCTCATTGTCTCAGTGAGTGCAGGGCTGGAAAGCATCATTCTGGTGAACACCCCCTCACCACATTTTGTAAAGACAGAGTGTGGGTGTGTGTGTAATTCTTTAAGGAAAATGCTTTCATTAGTATTAAGTAGGCCTTCTGGAGCAGCTCGTGTGCAACACAAGCCTACCTTCTATACACCTCAATGTGTAACGGCATTCAGATTAACTTTAAAGTAAAGACTTCTATGGCTATAAGCTTCACCGCCACACAAAACATCTCTGTTATCATGTCTGACAGATGGGCATATTATCTGGTTTATTGTTTTGTCAATTTGCTTTCCATTTCTACAGAGTACGAGTGAGGATTCATCCCCAGCAAAGCCAGTACTGTACAAACCCCAGCAGTTTTATTATGAATGGGAACGTACCCAGAAGCAGTAAACATGCACAGCGATCTCCGTTTTATTATTTTTTTTGCGACATGTGCTTTCAATGTCCTCCACTGCTGCTTGCATGTAAGCAGTGGTCAGGCATAAGTAAATTTTTTTTTCCTTCTGCTGTGCATAGACTTGTCATATTAATTACAGCCCAGTCAGGGAAGGCTGGAAGGCGGCAGGAGTTGCCTAGGTTATTTTTGGAAGGCTGTTGCACGCTTTCTTCCTTTTTTTCCCCTCGGCTTATTGAAATGGCCCAGCAGTCAACACTTATTCTGGAGTGTGTATGTGTGTGCGGCTCCCGCTCAAACAATGGCTTTGAAGTGATGGGTGAAGCCCTGCCTCAAGTCTCAGCACAGGTCCCATGCCATTACCCTGCTTAACCAGAGTGCACGTGCATTAATGTTCCCCTACGGGCTGACCAAGCGCTCTTAGTGTAATTATTCAGCAAGCTCACTCTCTTCTGTTTGGATAGGCACCAGAAGTGCTGGGTGGAGCTAGATTTGTTTGTACAGTTTTACTTGTATCTACACCTGGCATTTCAACAGAGAAAACGGATAGCCTGCTTAAAGATCGGAGTAAGAAGACACACAGTCTGCAAGATGACCAGAAATGCACCTCAGTCATGATAGGCAAGATCCTTTCTAAAACTTATCTAGATCTCACCTTGCTTCCTCAGTATCCAGTGTAAATATCACATAAAAAAATACTCTTCTAATTTCTAAGTGGTAACAACAATACTACTAGTACTAATACTAGTACATACTAGTACTAGTACTGTATACTAATACTGTTAATAATAATAATAATAATGATGATACCACAAACAACAATACTACTACTACTACTACAGCTAATAACAACAATAATAATATTTATAATAATAATAATAATAATAATAATAATAATAATAATAATAATGAAACCACCAACAACAATACTACTACTACAGCTAATAATAATAATAATAATAATAATAATAATAATAATAGTAATAATAATGATACCATCACCACCAACAACAATACTACTACTACAGTTAATAATAATAATAATAATAATAATAATAATAATAATGATAATAATAATAATAATAATGACACCATTACCAACAACAACAATACTACTACTACGACAGCTAATAATAATAATAATATTAATAATAATAATGATACTGTCACCACCACCAACAATACTAGTACTACAGTGAATAATAATAATAATAATAACAATAATAATAATAATCTTAATAATAATAATGATACTGTCACCACCACCAACAATACTAGTACTACAGCGAATAATAATAATAATAATAATAATAATAATAATAGTAATAATAATGACACCATCACCAACAACAACAATACTACTACTCTTACCGCTAATAAATAGAATAATAATGATAATGACACCATCACCACCACCAACAATAACAATACTAATACTACTACTAATAATAATAATAAAAATAATAATAATAATAACAACAACAACAATTATAATAATAGTAGGATAGAATAAAAGGATACTTGTAAACAAAGATAAAGCAAGAAACGTAGTGGAAGTAATGCAGAACACAAAATAAACTGACAGATTCTTAAAAGAAATCCGGAATAGTGAAACCCATTTCAAGTGAAAAATGAAAAGGTATAATGGCAATACATACATACGACTGAAGGTGAATATTTGATTTGCAATAACTGTCTTATCCTCCTGGCAGCCTAGACTTAGCCATATTTATGTTTTGCAGCTGTAAAATAATAATAATAATACTTATAATAATTATCTGCTTCATTTGTATGGTGCTTACTCTAACCAAAGAGAACGTTTTAGAAACAGGTTTGCAAAGGTTTATTATTAAATAAATAAATAAAGAGTGAAGTTTTTAAATGCACAGATTTCTTTTAAATGTGCATTGTAATGTGTAAAAGGAAAATCATTCATTATAAGTAGATTTAGTTATAAATTATACATTTGATTTATTGTGCCTTTTTATTTTGTTCCTGTAGAACATGTTTACATATTTGTGACCAAGTCTGGCAAAATGAGTCACAGTGACCAAAAATTCTAAATTGAGTTAGCCATACCATTTAAAAGAGGAGACTCTAAGCTTTAAAATGGTATGGCTGACTCAATTTTGAATGTTTGATCACTGTGACTCATTTTGCCAGACTGCGTCACATTTATCATTACATTACATATTAAAGTTGATATCCACCAATGCAGATGCTGTATACATTTATGCTCACAGTATGGCACATTTAAACGAGCTGTGATACAGTGATATCTAAACCCAACATCCTGACCCCATTTCAAGTATTATTAAATCTTCAGTCTGATTCTGAATCTGTGAAATATTCCCAGCAGGGTTTGTTGGGAGGATTAGGCTAATAAAAGTAAAGGTCCTAATGAATTGGCACACATGCAAGTAATAAATGACCTCCACCTGTTCCACTCCTCATCTCGATGTAGAAAGTGTGCAAAAGCACCAAAGAAGTTACTTTTCTCCCCCTCGAAGAGGATGTGTATCTGAAACCCAGATATTTTTCAGTGTAGCCTGTGGAGGAGGTTGAGCTGTTTTTCATAATCCAGTGTAGGCCAAGTCAGGCCACACATGGATCACGTCCCCTCTCCTATCACTCTGTTTACTCATACAGGGGTGAGAGACTGCAGAAGTCCTCACACGGACCAGCTCAGGCAGCCAGGGCAGGAAAATCAGGATACAATTTGGCACTTAAGGAGACTAAACGATTTCCTCCTCACTGATGATTTTCTACTGGGAAATGTGTCCTTGGACTGAAAATTGCATCCGGAAAAATGTTTATGAAGTGTTTTTCTTTTTTTTTTTTCTCCCCTCCCCTCCAGATGAACGATTGTTCCTCTAACCTTTAACATGGTACAGACTTCAGCTCTTTTTTCCTGTCATTAACCTCCGTTCTTGTACACTGTTGGCATTTTTACATCTCTGTGTGACTGCTTCCTTTAAAGTGTTGTAGCTTTGTCTTTCAGAGACTGAAGGTTACAGATCCCTTTTTCTCTGTGTAATGCCTGAGCCCTGTCATGCCTGCCTGTGTCGACCCAGCTCCTCGGCACATGTAAACACAGCACACCACTAATTCTAGTATTTTGGCATCTCACGCCCAAATTGACTCACTTTAAACCCTCTGGCATTTTAATGTGGTCTGTAGGGAAACCTGAAACCTGTCTCCCAGCCCCTTGCTTAGTCAAACTCGGCCTGCGAATGCATTTGAAGTCTCATTTTTTCCTCCCACCGGTGAGACATTAACTGTAATGAAGTTTCTTGGTTTGTGCCCTCCCGCCCCCCCCTCTCCTGGTCTGTGTTGCACTGCTGGGAGCATGGATTTGAACAGAGAAGAATTACATCTGACTCAGACGTAACCCAGCGTTTCAGCTTCTTACACATGCTGTTCCTGGCTTTTTATGTTTTTTCCTCACGCACAATAAAGCCTGAGTCGTGTCGTTACAACCATGAACCTCACTCCATGCTGTCTACACAGAGAAATGCTTCGCCTGAGCTATTTAACAGTTAAAGCTTAAATAATAGTGAAAAGCAGGATTCCTGTGTGTGAGTTTAAAAACAGCCAGACACGAGTAATGCAACTAAAACATTATATCACATTATTTAAAAACAAAATCATAAACTCGAGAGCTTAGAATTATTTTAAATATAATTGTGTCATTGAAAAAAGTTTTGAACAAGCTATGGAATGTTTCATCAGCACCAATAACATCATAACACAAAGTAGCTCATTCTAATTTACCTTTATAAACAGCTTGATTAGGAAATACACTATGTACAGGTATATATGTGTAATGCAAAATATATATATACATTTAATAGGGAAAGCTAATCCAGTAGAGGTGTCAATCGTTTGTTCAGATTTGTAAATAAATTGCATCATATCATATAGACCTTAGTCATGTTCTTATGATATGCATGTAATTTATATTACATTATAGTAAACGTTATAAGCTTCCTGAGCTACAGTGGAAACACATTAAAACATGTTGTATTTAAAGAGATTTTAGATTTCCTATATTCATTAATTCTGTGTGGAGTTTTGCTTGTTCTCCCCATGCTTGCATGAGCTTCATCTGGGTACCCTCCCACAATCTGGGTTTCCTCCCACAATCCAAAGATATTTACATTAGCCAAATTGGCTGCTCCGAATTGCCAGTAAGTATGAGTGAGAGTGCGAATGGCCCTGCGATGGTATAGTGAGCTGCTCAGGGTATACTAGTAAAATAAATATATTAATTCTATCAACATGACAAGACTGGAGTGTTGTATATATTTAGTAAGGAAATGTATGCATTTTGAATTAAGCAAAGCCTCGTACGTAAATTAATCCAACATTCTGAAAAAGTTCCAGTACAGAAAATATTGAGAATATCACTATTAACTGCAGGGGCAGTGGTGGCCTGGTGGTAAGGTACTGGATTACTGATCCCATGGTCGGGGGTTCAAGCCCCACTATCTACAGGTTCTCACTGCTGTTCCCCCAGTGCAGCTAACTGGGTTAACAAATGCCGGCCATGTCTCTCACTGTCTATGGTGAGAGGCATGTAAAAGAACCATTGCTGATTTTCG
>JAOUQZ010000049.1:15141668-15154540 GCA_028564935.1 Neosilurus hyrtlii | reverse complement strand
TAAAAGAACCATTGCTGATTTTCGTCAAGAGTAGCTGCATAGCCGTCAGCGTGTTTCTGCCCTGCGATGGCCTGGCATTTGGCCTGCGATGCCCTGCGATGGCCTGGCACCTCCCCGCGACCCTAATTAGGATTAAGCGGTTCAGAAAATGACGACAATTAACTGCATATTGTTTATTTAAAAGATTATGCTGCTCACCTTTAGGGTCTCGTTTTCAAGTTTCTCGTCTTAAAGCAGATACATTGTTAAATTATTTTTAAACTGAAGTCATCAAGCACAGTAATGATAAAATAGCAGTTAAACAAATGCAAGGACAAATGTAGTGAAAATCAACATTACGGATTTAATGATGGGATTTCATTCAGTCAAGACTAGTTTCATAAGTCTGTACTAAGGATAACCGAGCACTTCGTGGAGAAACTCCGAACACAAACATCAGACTATCATACAGCCCCACCTTGGCGATGCAGCCCAGTGGGCACCACAAGTGAAAGAAATAATTAGGCAAGTTGAACCGATTCAAAGATGAGCTTTTAAATATATGCTAGTCCTGCTGTTCCGCTGTGTTCAGTCCTGCACAGAAAGACTTCCCCTCACCTACTGGCATGAATTTCTGGACATTATTTTCTCTTTCAAAATTGTAGATGGAGTCAAGTTCAATCAAACCAAACCAACCGCTGCCAGATATTTTGGAAATTCAGTTTCTGTATAAGACATTTTTCATGAGTGCAAAACTGCAACTTTCCAGAATCTTTTTCTAAATAACTTGTGTGTGGAATGCTTTATAAAATACCTTAGATCTTAGTTCCACTGACCTTTTCCTCCTTTCGCAATGTCTTACTAAGTTACCTCCATGGTTACATCTGCTTTGGTTACAACCTATGATCCGGAGGATCCACGCACCTGGAAGCCCGTGTGTCTTCACTGCAATCAAGCACTTAGTATAGCGGCAAATGTTTCATGGTGTTTCTGATAAAATAACCTGCTGCTGTATTTGTGTTTAGATATTTGTTACTGTTCTTAATTACTTTTTCTCTCCTTTTTTAAAAATTTCCTGAAATTTCCTTTTTTCCTCTTTTTCCCTATTTTTACTAATGTATGAAATTGAGTTAGTGTATTCTCTATTGTAATTGTAGTATTGACAGGAAAAGCTACTTAAATAAAAACACAGATCTGTTTCACAGATCAGTCCAGCAGCAGTACGTAAAGAGCTAATTTTCTCCACACTGTATTAAAGCTGCATAAAAATCACTGTGCAGTGAATGAAATGAATTAAATTCATTACCAGCTCTTCAGCTTCATGTTGTTTCGTGTTTGGATTCGAGAGCCTCACAGCCGCTCCATTTAATTGCACAGTAGCTGAATGCGATGGCTGATTCATGCGCGCAGCAAGGAGTGCATGGTGAAAATGGCCAGGCGAGTGTAGTTTAGCTTAGCCTTGATAGAATCCATATTGGTAAATCTCAACTAGTTGATATATTTCTCTAGAGGATTTATTTATAGCTCTACCACTAACCACCCACCTTTACCCAGAGGTAAGAGGCTCAGGTGTGCCAAACCGCTGCCACAGAACAATGTGTGTGTATTTCTGTGTGTGGAGGTCTCAGTGTAATGTGTGTGGAATTAAGCGGTTGAGGTTGTGGAGTGCTGCTTTCTCGAATTTCTGATTCATTTTCTATAAATAAAGTCATGGAAGTCAGAGGTGTTGGGTCACTTACTGTAATGGCAGAGGATCTGAACAGAGGCGGGCGGTAGATGGTAAGTGTGGGAATGTTGAAGAATGATTCCTTATGGTGTTTTCTTTTTAACAGCTCATTCACACAGCATATCTGAGGACACAGGCAAAAGCAATTTGTTTGCTTTCCTAATTTGTTTTCTCCCCTATCTCCTTTCTTGAAATGACAGCTGCAGAGAATTGCAGTCCGGCATTATAAAGCATGACGTGTTTGTGTGTGTGTGTGTGTGTGTGCGCGTGTGTGCATGTGCGAGCGCACTTTCCTCCCTCTGAACCTTGAGAAATCCCCAGTGCGTTCTGCTCTGCGGTGTTTCAGAATGCTCGTTTCAAACATCTGGAAATCAGCATGGTTGCAGTCTCTCTACAACATGCAAGTGCTTTCACTTGATTATATTATCTGTTAAAGTTTTTTTTTCCCTCCAACCCTTTACAAAAAAAATAGGGAAGCGGTATGTGACCCCTCCTCTGCCAAGGGGTCAAGTGGTGATTGCTGATGTTGTCTGCCCTAAACACATGTTTAGCTCTGCTTTGCTCAGCCAGTCGCCTAAAAGTTTGGGAACCATTAAAGAACTTCCTAAACCAGTTCCGGAGTCTGGCTTGTGGATTGGGTAAGAAGGGAACTGATTGAGCTCTCTCTCTCTCTCTCACTCTCTCTCTCTCTCGCTCTCTTGCTCTCTCTCTCTCACTCTCTTGCACTCTCTCTCTCTCTCCCCTAATAGAAGGGAACTGATTGAGCTCTCTCTCTTTCTCCTCTTACTCTCTCTCTCTCCTGCACTCTCTCACTCTCTCTCTCTCTCTCACTCTCTCCCCCCCTCTGTCTCTTTCTCCCTCTCTCGCTCTCTCTTTCTCTCCTCTCTCGCTCTCTCTTTCTCTCCTCTCTCTCTCTCTTTCTCTCCTCTCTCTCTCTCCCTTGCTCTCTCTCTCTCTCGCTTTCTCTCTCTGTGTTTCTGTATGTGTGTAGGAGAGAGGGAGAGTGTGAATGTGTGTATCTGTTTGTGTCTATTGGGTGTGTCTGTAATTTTTTCCTGGCTTATTCTCCATATGAGAATTGTGTGTGTGTGTGTGTGTGTGTGTGTGTGTGTGTGTGTTGTAATTGCTTCAACGTGTTGGTGTGCAGTGTGTGACAGGAAGGATGAGTCGCTGGTTGCCGCTTCTCCTTCACACAGGGGAATATTTGTCTGGCGGCTGGTTCAGGCACAGCATAACTCACGCGAGGCATCTCCAGACAGGAAACGCCACGGTGAGCTCTGTTATGATAGAGGATAGCTCGGAGGATGAGCTGTGAACTTTACATGCATGCAGAGCCACTGAGCTGACCACCACCTGAGGGCCCGGCAGCCTCGGCAGGAAATGAAAGGATCATTTAGTTTGGACCAGAAGAGATGAGTTAAACGCGAGTGAGAGGGTCAGGAGAGGGGACAAGTTTTTGACGAGATGTGCAGACACCCTTCATTTAATCCAGAGACAAACCAGAAGAAGAACATTAACACATCTCCCTCTCTTTTTCTCTTGATTGAGTTATAAAAGACTGGGTTTTGTGCTTATTTGCAATCAGCTCACAGAAAAGCACATCAGAGATGAGAGAACTTGGTCTCCAGCTGTGACACGACAAACATGTGTCGGAGAAGGTTGTCCAAGACACATGTAACCTCGCCAGATTTGAGTGTGTTATTTTTTTGTAGTACTTTCTTTTTGGTTACTTTTCCACAAGTTTATTTTAGGCACCTGACTGGGTGCACACTGTAACTAGTTGGTGGCCACCTGCTTTTCCAAAAAAGTGCATAGGTTTTCAGTTAATTTGAGGATTTGACAGGAAAGTCAGGATGTCTGAATCTACACAATCCATCTATCCATTATATGTACACCACTTATTGGTCAGGGTCACAGGTGAACTGGAGCCAACCCACTTTGGGTGAGAGCCAAGGTACACTTTGGGCAGGATGTCAGTCTATTACATTGCTAACAGAGAATTCGAACAACCAATCACCTTCATGTTCTATGGGTAATTGAGAGTATCCAGTTGACACAACTTACATTTCTTTGGACTGTGGAAGGAAACCACTCATTTACATGCAAACTTCAAACAGAAAGTTCCTGGTTGGCTGTGAGATTCGAACTCAGAACCTTCTAGCTATGAGGCAGCAGTGCTAACCACTACTCTTCCCCTCACCACTACATCCATACCAGAACATCGTTTTCTGCCAGCAAATACGATTCCTTTCAGAAACGCTCTGTGAAAGTGGTGAAAGGTGGACAGCAGCACCTGAGAGGTTCAGACATTGACAGGTGGTTGCTATGACACCAGTTACACATTGTGCTCCAGACACCGAAATAAACATGACAGGAGAAGTGCAATCAGTATTCTCTTTGTCAAATTTGCTAATTTACTAAAAGGTAATTTGCATGATTTCTAGATATGGTTGTGTTTAATATTCATTTGTAACCCAAAACAGTAATTTTACTCCATCATCAGTCCATTAAAAAAAAAATCGGCTTCTTGATTAAGTCATTGTTACAGTCGTCTGTTACTTCAGAAAAAAACAGCTGTTCATGCACTTGCATTAAAAAAAAAAAAAGAGTTGATCAGAAATGATGTGACAGCAAACATGATGGCAGTTCAGTGTTTATTTTGATGTGGACGGAGAACATTTGGAAAATGATACAAAAATCATAGTGTGTACAGAGAAATGTTTTTACATAAAATTTGCATTTTCAGATTTTTTCCAGCTCAGTATGGATATAGTCTTAGTGTTCCATCACGCTTGTTGAACAAGTTCCACACAGATTTGAATATGGGCATGTCAGTGTGGTTTTATGCTTAGCTTGTATCCATCCAGGTGCACAACCCGTAAACATGCTGATGCTGGTAGATATGACTGGGGATGCAATGATAACAATGATAAGCCTCGCACTGATCAATCATCATGCATATTATAGCTGCTATAATCCAGCCTCTCTCTATAAAATGGCTGGGGTGAAGTGCAGCTTGTCAGGTTACAGACATGTTTCCCAAAAACATACTGACTGACATTGGAGACACCTTTTTATAAATGTAGCATGAACATCCTGCAGAAAATTAATATTTAAAATGACTTAATATTAGGATGCTTTCAGTTCAGAGAAAATTCATCAGCAGCTTCAACCAATCAGATTCAAGGATTCAGCAGCACTGTGGTTTAAATATTAATCATTCAAAGCTGTGTATTGATGACTTGATGGAACTGCTTTTTATATGGAATAAGTGTTCTGGGATGTATTTTAGGGCGTCTTGTACCTTTTCAACTTTTTATTGTATCTTGTCAATCATTGCTGCAATGATTGTGAGTCATTTTCAGACAGGCACCAAAAACCACTGGAGACAGCAGCAAAAGCAACTTTCAGCTAGTGCTACTGTTTTTTTTTTTCCTTCAAAGATCCTCCCACTTGAGTATAACAAAGTTCTGTATCATCTCTTAAAATAAGTTCTGACAAACCATAACTCAGGCTGTAGTGGAAGTGTTGGTGCATGTGTGCCCATGTCATGAACTGTTTTGGCTATGTTCAGGTGTGACACAACGAGAGCTGTGGTGGCTCTTTGAGGTGGCTGGGTCTCCCATCAGACTTAATCTGTCAGCTTCCTCATGGTGTGCAGTTTATTGTCCTGCTTTTATCATGTGCTTACTTTTCCCACTTAGTCTCCCAGTAATTTTGCATATCTAAACTGAGCACAGAAGCAACAGACATTTAGGACCAAGAATTATGGCTACTCTTATTCTGTCGGGATTCATCACCTGATACTTTTTCTTGTCCCACATGCAGCAGCTAAGCCTCTAGTTAAAGATGGCTGTGAGAACAGAGTGGGTAAATGAATGCTTCACTTGTACTCTTCAGTGCTTCCAGTACAGATCTGAATGGCTGCATTACATTTAAGTTTTGGGAATGCTGAGGGTGGGTTATATAGAATGACTGATGGAGACTGATGATGCCTGGAGGCTCCTTCCATAGTGTTAGCCTTCCTTATCCTACCCATAGACAGGAAGGCTGTGGGGCAGGAAGAACACAGGGCACCTGTTCACCACATATCAGGTCCACATGTCGTAAACCTATCTATCTATTTATTTATTTTCCAGGGGTGTGTTATGTTTTCTAACATGATGTTTTGGATAAATATTTACATAATATGATTTTACTATGCCTTATACACATGCACTCAGTGCAGACATTTTTGGTGTAAAGGAATAGTTCACATTTTCCTAAATTACATTTAAACACTTATTCACAGCAAGCAAGAAGCCAGGACTTTTCAGTTTGCACTGGACATAAAAGGCTAATATAACAGGTCATATTTTCTATAAATACATGCCCAGGTTTTTTGTCCAACCAGAGTTTTTGGCACCCAGGAAAAAATATTTGTGGAATTCAAAATATGGAAATTTGCACTGATTGTATAAATTAACATTCTAGTACAGTCGCACTTTCAAATTTCCGACCAGACCCTTAGGTGTGAAATGATGAGCAAAAAGTGCCAGAGTCTATGAGAATGTCTTTACTGAACAGATTTCATTTGAAATTAACCTGCATTAATTGTTATAATTAGGTTATTAATGTTGGTCATAGTGGAAAGCTCCCTGTCTCTGATCATTTCTTTTAAAGGTGACGTTATTGTTCATATTTAAATCCCGCATCCACCCCCTTTCAATGCTCCTTCAGAAACTCCCTCAAATTCATGGACACACCTTGCTAAGGCAAATAATGACACCCCATCTAAGGCAAACATGTACTTTCTTCAGCCAACCACATCCTCATGTGGCATAACAGGGCAGCATACCACCTTCAGAGGAAGGTGCTGTCTGCGTTTTACCATGTACATTTCTGCATGCATACAATTCCCATTTTCCCACCTGGACAACCTGACCAAGTTTTCTCTCTTGACTCCAAGACTTGAATGATATAGCTAATGTTTATTTGTTGTTTCACTCAGAAGCACGTCATTACTGCAGCTTCATGTGATGGCAACCTGCACCTGTCAGCACGCTGTGTAGAATGAGGCTTGGGAATTACAGACTTTAGTGTTTCTCCAGTACATCAGTTCCTGAGCAGTCCCCACGTTTAACTGTGTGTTTTAAGAGTCATGCCTGCAAAAGACTTAAGTCCTGTTTCTTGGGGGGAAAAATCACCATAGCACTGCAGCACCATGGCAAAGGTTGCCGAGCTGACAGGCTGTTGACCATGTGGACGCATACTGCTCTCTGCATCTAATTTGGATGAACAGGCTGTCAGTTGGGTGAACCCTACTGTTTTTAAACAAGAAGTGGATGCTCTTGGAAAAGACTAATTTTTGCTTTAGATTGACATATGGAGGGGGTGCTGTTGAAATATCTACTGTTCTGAACTTATGCCACAGGATGAATGTACAGGAAAATGTATACATATTTTTACTTTTTGTCTGTAGAGCAGCTACAGAGATATTTGTTAGGGACATGACTGTGTTTGTGACTATTGTAACAGTGGCAGTAACTGGCACATGGCTTCGGAGTAGGGCGATGGTCCAAGGCTCACTACTCAGTCGAGTATGTGCCATTTGAGAAATTATTAAGGGGTGTAAGAGCCTCAGGCCCACTGTAGGATCTGGACTGAGTAGCCCTTTATAGTGGTTTCTATACTCTCATCTCTGTCAGCTTTTAGCACTTCTCTCAAAACTTCATCTGGAACTTGTGAGCTGACATGTGAAGTTGCCCAGCTACCCTGACCTGAAGTTAAATGAGTGCTTTGATGGACATAATACTGCTGGGCATTTTGGTATATGGTGATCGCCAAAGAAAAGAGGTGTGAGCCAAATGCAACATTCTCAAGGTTATGTACTACTTATTGCAGTGGTGGAATGTCCTAGTGCCTTCTGGGAGTTCCGCTCACTCACTTGTTAACAGGTTTCATGCAGAGCGCCAATTAAGAGTTAGCACTTTCCCATCTTGCTTTGTCTGTTTTTTCTCTCTCTGTTTCTTCTCTTGGTAAAGGACTCTTTGCGAATAAGCTTTAGTGGTAAGTAATGTGCCAGTCCTCCCTGTGAGACTGTCGCTTTCCAGCCTCCTTGACCCTTTGGCAAGATCCCTCTGGCAGTTCCAGTTCAGTTCACTGCTTAGTATCTTTGGATCCACCCAATAGATCCCTGGCTTGCTATTTATGGAAGCAAAACGGCTAGCTTTAAGCCATGACTGAGGATATAATTATAGCATAAAAGGCTTCAGACAAGAAAAAAATTAGATGTCCCGGCCTTAAAGTTGCTGATTTAGATTGAGGTTAATGGAATCTCACAGCTTTTTGAGGCAGGGGACAATATATGGAGTGTACTTAATGTCCAAAGAAAGAACTCGCACCTTATTTGTTTTCAGCAGTCACTCCTTAACCTCCAAGACATTAATGGATGTTCAGGACACGTGTAAAAATGCTTGGTGAGAACAGTGTGGTCCTCAGGAGAGCAAAGAAAAAACAGGTCAACGCAGACCATCCATCCAGATTGGTTCTCTTGCTTCTGGCAAGCTGTCCTGCTTTACCACATCCCAGCTTCATCTCGCACACTGTGAGTGTGTTATTTTGAGAAGTATAAAAGTCTGAGCGATATAACTTTTTCACATAAACAAGATCCCTCACACCCCTTTTGATTGGAGTCCAGGCTTTAATTGTAGTAGTTTTTTCAGTGGCTAATGTGGAAAAGGTCACAACAGCCAAAGAGAATGTGTCTATTAAAGCGCGACTGATCTGACCCTGTTGTTTAGAGGGTGTGAATCGAGGCACAAAAGCGTGGCTAACCCTTCTAGCCCCAGTGATCTTAACAAACGCCTGTATGAGTACACTGAGGCTTGGTTTTAGAGCCGGCGCCGCCTGCTCCAATCACCCTGCATCACTGTCAAGGCACCCACTAATTACTAAGAAGTTTAAAGATGCATTAGATAAATGTCACTTCACCACAGAACTCTGAATGGGCATTTCTAAGCCTAACACCTTGGGCGTCACCACTGGCCATCGGAGCCCTGTTAAAGTGCTTGGTATACTGCTTAATTTGTGCACATACAGCAGAATTAGATATAATGCAGCAGAAAGCCTGACACGCAGAGCATGTTGCCTGTTGTTGTTTCTAGTGTGTTGACTCAGTTTGATGGAAGATGAGGCACTTACTGCTGTAGCCTTTTTTGTTCAAACACAATCTGTGTCAAAGATACAGGACATAGTCCTTGAGGAGAGGATGAACATGTGTACAAATCTTATTAGCTGATAAAATTATATCATACACATTAATTAGCCCATAAACAAGATTTTGCACAATTTATTTATTAACTAAAACACTACAGCAGTCCTCAGCACACCACTGATTGCCAGTTGTGAATCTTTGGGTGTGATTTAAAATCCCTGTGGTACATGATTAGGTTCAGAAGAGCTGTTTAATGGCATCTCTTTAACTCTGAGAGTTTGAGTATACTCTACATGAAAACATAAATGCGAACTAAAACTTTTTAACCATGACAGGGACAGGTCAGGTAAGCTTTATGCTTCAAGTCATGCTAAGTGCTATGTAGCAAACGGCATCTTTCGAGCCGGCTCATAAGTGCTTAGTATATACTACACAGAAACTTAAGAACCCTTGCTAAAACATGCATTTTACATATAGGTATATTTTATTTTAAACTATGATGATGAGAATGTCTACCATATTGACTCAAGCATTATCCACTTAGAATAATGTTTTAAAATCTCGAGATAGCAGACCAATCAGATCACGCCGTTCCTGTGTAGTATACACTAATAAAAATTACATTGACTGTTCGAGGTGTTTTAAGTGTAGTGTTGAGGGTATTATGTTTTCTGGTTCGTCCATCCATCATTAATCCGGTTCCAGCCTCATCGTCGCTGTATGTAGAAATTAGAGTCTGCGACTTAGGGTTAAGGTAGGTCCGCGACAGAGTTGTTATGCTTTAACAGCCATGGTTTGTTGAGTTTCTCATCAGTGTTTTCTTTTTGTCCTCTGACTTTGTGTTTGTTGGTGTTTTTTTTTTTTTTGTAATTAATTAGATCACGGAAATCACTGACTGTATGTGGGCAATTAGAGCTCCTAGAACAACATAATTGGCTTTTAAAAAATTTAGGATTGGCTGGGCTCACACCACAAGCATAAGACAGCTCGCATGCCTCACTGTCTGTACCTCAAGGATAAGTAGTGGTGGACGGATGCCTCTTTTGAATTATTTTCCCTCTATGCCCGCATGAAATATTAAAGTTCATGGGTAGAGCATGGCCTTTCAGTTCATGTAAGAGTAAACCATTTCAGTGTCACTCTGGCTGAAAGCTGCTTCTGTCTCTTTCGAATAGATCGCTGGCAGGCTAACAGGAGGCATGATGCACTAGCGACCTGCCACTACTCATTCTTTTATACTAACTACAATCACCACCGCCACATGTTAGTCATGTACAGATTAATGAATAACTATAGGACAGACCTGCAGATGCTACAGCTGACATGGGTATTTACTGTGTGTGAGTGTACTGGTTGCGGATTTTGGCCTCTGACTTTTTAAAATGGGAAAATGATTGCTGCTCTAATTTCCCAGGCCTGCTTGCAGCTTGAGATTATTTCAGTAATCACAAAGGGTGTAAGCTGCCAAAGTGCTTTGATTGAACTGTTCTTAAACCAGGAAGCATTGGTCTTACATGCAGTAGGTGTAAAATAGAGTAAAAATAAAATGTTCTATTCAAATAAGAAATAAAAGGCTTTAACTGGATCATATAATTCTATAGTTAACATAAACCTTAGCATTAAGATACCATAAGCAGTTTTGATCAGGGTAACACATCTCCCTCACTCATTTGCCAAACCATTTATTCGTTCTCTTAGTGATCTCAGCCGACATTGTGTGAAGGCAGGGTACACCCTGAACAGCTCGTCAGACCATCGCAGGGCAACACACGCAAAACCATTCACACTCTCATCCACAACTAGGGACAATTTGGAACAGTCCATTAGCCTGATGTGCATGCCTTTGGACTGTTGGAGAAAACCGGAGTACAATGAGGAAACCCATGCAAGCACAGGGAGAACATACAAACTTCACACAGAAACTCCCGAGCCTGGAACACGAACCCAGGACCTTCTTGCTATGAGTGCTAACCACTGTGCCGCCCCTGAACAGAGTACCTCTGATTTTTAAGTAGTAAGATGGCCTTTTTAAACAAAATTACACTTTTGTTTACGGATGAGCCTTGGTTGAGTTCTTCCCTCTGTTCCCCTTTGAAGTCAGGACCTTTGCTTGGGGTAGTAAATTAACGAATGCATGATATTGCTGTTTTTCCATATAAAAAACCCCACCACACTCACATACTTCTTGATTATTTTTGCTTTGAAGCAATGCAAAAGGCTGCCAACTGTCTGGGAAATTAGAGCAGGCCAAATCTAGCGCATTAGTGCCTGAAGTAGAGAGCAAAGGCTCAAAGCCAGAGAAAGAGCTCCCCAAAAGCCACTCTGATGCACGACAGACTCATGGCCTAATGAAATATCTCAGTTCCCAACACTCATGTGCTGTAGACCCTGCACTTGACATCGCTCCTGAACTCTCAGCTTTACTTGCGTTGTTCTTGTTCCTGAGAAGCTCTGGTAGGATGTACTTTGTAATTGGATACAGATGTTTCGAAAGCGAATCAGCCAGACTGTTATTCTAGTCTATGCTGAGTACTTTTTTTCCACTCTTCATTCCAAGCTCACTTTTAAAGTTTCCCAAAATTCCAAGCCCTAATACAGTTTTATGTAGTCTTCAGTTGCACGGTTACCAAGATGGAAAGGTAATATTTTCAAGATCTAGTTTTTTGGGAGTTTTTTTTTTTTTTTGTGCCGAGTTAGCGTTGCCCTGGTTTTATTATAATTATTATTGCATTATTATTATTATAATTTTTTTAAATAGTGTATTGTTGGTATTGTTCTAACATTTCTTCTCATCAAATGACTGTGCAGTACATCAGAGTGAGGATCTCCAGGTGTGTTGCTTAGGACTACGCATGCTTTCTCACATCTGTTGAAATCTTGATTAATGTTACCATTTGATCAGTTGAATTATGAAAAATTACTGATACGTGCGAATCAGAGTACAGCACCAGTACCGCAACCCCCCAGAAAGTTTACCAGTGATGAAGTGTTGATTCAGTATCCCTCTTAAACATCATCTTAAATCATATTGATTAGTCCAGTCGTGGTATTATGTTGATGAAGGGCAGAAAAGCTGGCATTTAAAAGTCAAAGTGACCCATCACACACCATCACACACACTTACTCACTCACACACCCATCCTTTCTCTCTCGTTCCCTCTCTGAGGGGAATTCCCCACACAGATGTAACCAAACTTACTGCTTTGATCTCTTATGAGCACTTCAATTATTGCGAGGCTAGAACTGGGCTCCGTTCAACTGTGGTGTGCGGTGGAGCAAGAAAAATTTCCTCCTTTTCCATCCTCAAATGATTAATTTAGCAGTTCACGCCGGGAAGACTCCACCAATAATATAAAGTGAGTATCGCCTTGGCACTTCAAGCATCGTAGGGAGAAAAAAAATACCCTGTGGCAGATACTGCAGAGGTTTCAAACACACTATTGTGGTTAGCATAGTGTAGGGGTGTGTGGAAGTGCCGAACTCAAAGACATATTGTGCAGCCAGTCCCGTTTTCATCAAAGTTAAATTGGTCTGTCTTTAAAGTGGAGTAAAGGCTTAAATTAGTGGCAATATGTGGGACACCCTTAAATCCATGTGTTTGTGGGCCAGAACGTGCCTTTCATAAAGGTCAAATGTTGCACAGCACCAATCACACGTGACTAACACAGGAAAAAACACATTTCAAAATAATTGGGAAAGCCCATGTAAATGAGCTGCAGGAGACTTTTAACTGAACTAGATTGCATTCAGTCAGTACATCTGTCAAAACTGAAAAACAAACGCATCATATATGGCTTAAACAAATCAGCTGTATTTTTTCAATTATAGCACTAGTATTTAACACAAAGTGCAAATCTTTTCTTCTGGATTAGACTGGGAACTTTAACAAGACAAACAATTCAATTCAGTTTTATTTGTATAGCGCTTTTTACAATTGACATTGTCACAAAGCAGCTTTACATAGTAAAATTA
>JAOUQZ010000049.1:15116580-15129674 GCA_028564935.1 Neosilurus hyrtlii | reverse complement strand
AAGTATCCCTCCTGAAGTTAACTAAGTGTGTGAGTGAGTGTGTGTGTGTGTGTGTGTGTGAGTGTGTGTGTGGTTATATATATATGTGTGTGTGTGTGTGTGTGTGTGTGTTCATGTTTTTCATATATACATAATAATATTTACGTGATGCAACGTGTTTATACCTGGTTCAGAGAGTAGTTAAGTAATAAGTTTAATTTAGGCATTTAAGCGAACTAATGATTAACACACATAAAAATATTTAACTATGTGTTAAAATTTTGTTTTAAATGTAACTTTTTTCATGCTCATATACTTCACACAGTTGGGTTTTTTGTAGTAAGTGGCAGATATGAAATTATTCTTTATTCAATTTACACAATTTATCACAGATTAGAATCAATATTGCTGTAATGCCATTTTAATAATGCAAGTCAAATTTTATTTCACACCTTATTTATTAGAGTCTGGCATGAATACATAGAATACATTTACATTACATTTACAGCATTTGACAGATGGTCTTATCCAGGGTGACCTACAATTATCATTTTTATACAACTGAGCATTTGAGGGTTAAGGGCTCTTGCTCAAGGGCCCAATAGTGGTTATATTTTTTATTTTGATTGAACCGCTGACCTTTGGATCAGTAACCCATCACCTTAACCACTAAGCCACCACTGCCCCTTAGAATACATATATTCTTAAGTTGCTTCAACGTGCATATGTGAAACAAATCAAAATATTCGTTGAAATCATGAAATCATGCCAAGCTTTCCGAAATTCACTCATAGCGCAGTCTACCTTATAAATAGTCTGTGATTATAATCTCATTAACATCTTCATGTCATTTGCATGCATGCCAGTAAGTGACACTTTTCATGTTTAATAATTTTATGCTAAACCTGCAACACTGTTACTCGAGAGCAAAATGTTAGCAAAGAAACTTTGAAAATTAAATACTGAAAAAAGTTTTGTTAGAGATAAATGGTTCCAAGTCATAGAATCAGCAATATATTTTGATGACTCTGTGATATTATATTTACAATGTGGAAGAGGAACGTCCTCACTGTTTCTGCTTCCTCTCTCTCTCTCTTCACTCCCTCATTAATGCTTCATCCCTCCTTTTCCTCTTTTCTTCTCCCCCTCACTTTCCACGTGCACTGGTTCTCATCCCTCAGTCCCCTCTCAGCACTCAGCAGGACATGATTAAATTGACCAAATTTTAATTGGAAAGGAGCAGCCAACTCTGTCTCTTCATTCAGCATAATTAATACCGTGCAGTTACACTGACTTAAATGAACTCGCTTAATTTTTTTTTCCCCCTCCAAAAGAGTTTGAAAAGCTTTATGGACTTCGAAGAATAACACACATGGTTTCAGGGGAAAAAGTTGCAAGTCGTCGTCAAAAACCACAATTAGCTCATTACGACTGCTCGAATCTGGGACACCACATGAAGAGAGAAAAGTCATCTCTTTCCCTGCGCTCTCTAATTTCTCAGAGGAAGCTAGCTAGGACAGGTTCAGAGGAAGGGCTCGTCTCATGAAGAAATACACGTACGGTTTTTACACTGGAATTCTACAGCCTGATTGTAATGGCGTGGTTTGTTTACGTCATCCGCCAGTGTGCTGTAAGTCAGGTCCACCCCCAATGAGCTTTAGATGAGTTACAAACAAAAACCAGGATGCATGGAAGCATGGAGCATTTCCTTGGTCATTAGAGTGTCGATGTAGGACATGGGGCGGGGGTGTGCGAGTGACTCAGGTAGCTTTGTTTTCTGTTAGTTGAGAAAAACAGAAATCACAGTAATTCCAGTATTTCTATGCATCTGGTTCCAGTAAGCGGTAAAATTATAAAGTGATGATTTCACTAGGAAAAGGGCAGGAAGGACCCATTTTGTTTGGCAATGATTGAACCAGGGTCTGTTCAGACTGCTGGTGTTTTATTCAAGTGTATTAAAATGGCTTGTTCTTTGCCCGCGTGACCGAGGTTAGTAACCGTTACCAGGGAAGAGGAGTAATGACTCTCTGTGAATATTAAAGCAGCTGCCTGACCCCTCTTTATTAGTTGTGCGGAGCAGCCAGGCTTAATCAAAAGTTAACGATTGCGTGTAGGATGTGCCCAGGGCGGTGCGAGGGCACTGCATTATTGTTAGTGTGTGTGTGGGGGGGGCAAGCTAAGTCAATAGGAGTGCGATGTTGCTGGCACTGGTGGGTGGGTGGGGGGTTACACGTGATGTGCCTGAGAGATCAAAACACACACTTGATGAATGTGAGGGCAGAGGGTGGGAGTGGGGGAGTGGCCCGTGCTCCTAGCTTTGAATCGCCGATCAAGGTCGTTCTCAGTTCATTAAATTATGCTGAGAGCCTTGGCCTGCTAAGTAACACACACACACACACACACACACACACTGAGGTATTACTTTATGCAGTTATTGAAGTTCTTTTTCCATTCTTCTTTTGACCAAGTCTGCTTCTGTATTCTCACTCTCCAATAATAATTTGTGTGTGTGCACGAACTTGTGTGCGTGTGTGTGCATGTATTTTGGTCAGTGGAGTCTGGGCAGGAAAGAGTTGCAGATGAAGCCAGCAGTAACACAGTGCCTTGTGTAATGTTCTGAATGTCGTGTGTGTTTTGGCTTGTCGTCACACAATTCCCAGGTACAGGGTCATTCCTAATATTTACTGTTAGCCATCACACTTAGCCATCAGACAGCTGTACCTCATGATACAAACACCAGCGTCAGGTTCATCAATATTCCCATGTAAACACTGTACTCGGATATTCCCCTTCCTCCAGGACTTTCATAGGGATTTTATTTATATTATATTAATTTATTTGTGCCATCCAAATAGCAACCTGTTGCTATACCTAACAAGCTGGTATTCGTTATAGGGGTTTTTTTTTTTGTTATTTTTTTTTAGTGTTCTCGTGAATTTAGCTGTGAGATAAAAGTGAGCGTTAAGGCAGAATGTAAAACCTTTTTGTTATAATACTATAATTGTTTCATTTCATGAAAGGATTAAATAATTATTCTCTATTTCCTACATAATTTAAGGTCTGTCTCATGACACCACAAGCAAAATGTCAACCTTTGGTCTTGATTATAAATTAACCAGGTGAAAGCTTTTTGATACTCATAACTTTTATTTCTAGTATTATTGGACTTAGATTTGACTTACAAATTATTTCTGTCATAGTAGGGAAAATATGTGGCTAACGCTTTCTATCAGGGCCCTATACTGTATGTGTAATAACCTGTGGATACATGAATAGCATGTCATAATAGCATTTTACACAGAATGCATTGTACACAGTGTTCACAATGAATTATATATCCAGTACATAATTACAGTGCAGTTATAAATCCACTAAGACCTGCTTTGATAAATGTATTAATTATATAAAGCTGGTTTGGGAGTGTAGATTATTGACAGTCTCAGGATGTTTTAAGCTAAATCTCATGCTTTTTATGGAAGTAAAGTGGCATTTTTATGAATTAAAATAATTATGTACTTTTTATTTTGGTGATAATGCTTTATGTTATAATAATGTGACACACATTAAAGCCTGTCTATAATTAAATATGATGCCTTATGCAGGGTGGGGTTGCTTGGTATTGGTGAATTGGTTTTTTTTTTATGCATCTTGTTAAGATTCATATTTAGCGTAATGTTAAATATGAATTGTTTATAAATAGTTTAAATGCGGCATGAATGCATTTTGGCACGTTATGATAGTGTTCAAATAAAATGAAAGTAAATATTACTGATTATGGTAATTTCACACAAAAGTGGACTTTGATGCTGTGTAGCTCACACTGAACAGAAGGGAAGTTCAGAAGTTGCATCATAAACATGAATTTAACTATGATGGTGCAAGTGCTTGGACATGAAAGCAGAGCTGAATGATGTATATGCGACACACTCACACTCTTGTCTTACACATGACATACTCCACCTTTCTGCCCATCTGTCTCAGGCCTGACACGCACACACATACTGTCATGTGAGGTTAGAGCAGTTCCACACAGTTGGGTAATAAGTACAGGGCATCTGGTTATCGCCCAAGGAACCGGGCGGGCTCAAGTGTAAAAATCTTGCTGTGGCCCTCATGGCCATGCTGGGTGAAGTGTGTGTGTGTGTGTGTGTGTGTGTGTGTGTATTAGTGGGGTGGGGGTGCCCTGTTTGTGTTGAGTATAATCTGCTCTGCTTGTGCAAATGTGTTTAGTGTAGGAAGTTAATGTAATATTCACACCAATGCATTTACACTTCATCCATGCACAGCTCCTGTTATGTGTTGATCCAGCAGAGCAGAGGAAGGATCCCAAACCATTTTATATATCTATATATATAGTCTATATTGTTGCATAGTCAAGTTTTTTTTAATCTGAAATCTTTTTTCTCCCACCACAAGGAGGCACGGTTTCTTATAGCATACATTCTACACCAAAGCATAGAGGTAGGCATAGGCTTTACAGCAGAACGGATGAAATGCAACCATATTACAAACTCAGAGGATAAGTGCATTTCTTTTCTCCACATAAATGAATTCTGAATGGGGTGGAGCGAGGGCTTTAAACCAGATCTGGCGCAAACATGAGCGTACATCAAATCTTCTACCTTCCTGCAGGCGCATGGTGATTGGGAAGTGGCTTTAAAGTACGGAAATGGCTTAACTTGATTTAACTAACAGCTTCCACATAGCCTGCTGCTGAAGACGCCAGTGTCTGTTAATGCCCCGGACTCGAATCAGACCCAGAGAAGCACACGTTACAGCGGAAATGCTGCGGCTCCTGGGATAATACTTATGGGTTTTTCTACTCTTGGTTTGAAATGTGGTGGCAGCTGTGTCACACCTTGCGCCACTGTCTTTGGACTTTTGATCATTTATGCATAAATCTGCTGCAGCACACCTCCGTGTTGTCTCCCTTTAGAGATTACACCATTTACATGGTCATTGCTCTGAACGCACACCATGGAACATTAAAGTAAACGAAGCAGGAATCCTGGATTAAATCCAATTTTAAATTTTAATATCATTTTATATAAAAATGCTTGAAGAATAAAAGGTAAATAAATAAAATCAGCACTTTGTTCATGCTTTATGTCCTGCAGTGTTGTACATTTTAACGCATCAGCTAAAGAGTAACATTACACGCCTGTGAAGCAGAGAAGCAACTTTTCTTTTTAATCACCAGGCACATAATGACTGATCATTTCTGACAGCAAAGAATTGCCAGCATTATGCACATTTTTAGCTGTTCTGGTCTACAAAAAAAAACATGCATAAGTGTTGTGTTCTCTTCAGGCTGTACTCAGCAAGGGGTCTAGGTTTGAGCTTTCCATAGCACCATTGGACCCAAGACTCAACAAGAAGCCAAGCGAATTCTAGATGTCCTCTAAACAAGGTGGAGAAGGGAACGAGGATGTTACTGGCCTCTCGTCTAGTTTTACATTCTGGCAGAGTTCACCATGACTCATGGCTTGCAGCTCATTAAAGCAGGAGTCTGGGGCTTGTCTCTGTAATCAGCAGGCTCACCCGCGCCTTTGCTGCTGGATCTGTGGAGAGCAGAGCAGCGCCAGTCCTCCCAAAGCAACCGGCCATGTTTTCAATAAAGCTTCTCCGCCTGGATTTCTGCCTCTGCTGTATCAAAGGCTTGGGAGCCACAGGCCATGAACCAGAGCTTAAGAAGGACGACTGTGGGGAAGGAGGGATAAAGCCGAGAGAGCATCAGCCTCAAATCGACAATAGTCATTTTTTTTCCTCTCTCTTTTTCTCCATGCCTTGAGTGCTGCAACAAACCTTATTTTCCTTTTCTGTCAAACATTAAAGTAGGACTGGTGCTGACGCCCGTGCTTGACTGCTCGCGTTACCCTTTCCAGGCATAAAATTGAACACAGCGGGTATGGCTCTGTGGCAGATATGAATATGTGATTGCTTGTGCTAGGAATCTTTTGAAAAGAAGGAATGCTATCTGAGCAGCGTGAACGTTGCGCGCCAACACGTAGCGGAATGAATTAGTAGCCGAGCCAAAACACCGGATACAGGGAGGTTATGTCTGTTCGGTGCATTTAACACATCACCCACGCAATTTGCCCCCTCCCCCCTTCCCTTTTCCCCTCTTCAACAGGATTAGCTCACACCCACAGACACCGTTCACGGCGCCACTGACCTCTTTAACTATGACAGTTATGATGCTTTGTCTGTCTGCCAACTCATCAGAAATGCAGGGCTGCTTAATCATTCATTTGTATGTTCTTGACCCTAGTGTAAAATTTAGATTCCTTCTTGATGAATGCCAGTAAAAAAACGCCACGGAGGCTTGTATGGTTTCCAATTATTCCCTTGTTGTATTATTTCTACAGTTGAAGAAACATGATGACATTCATGTCTGTATGAGATCATCCATTGTTGGCATTAACACTGGTAGATAGGCCTTTTATTTATTTATTTATTTTTAAAAAATAATTTATTCACTTTTTTCAACTGTGATTTATCATTATGTTTGCTGTGGGTCATTATTATGTAAAGAACGGTAAATTAGATTAAGACTGAGGAAAATGGAAACGGCTCCATTTAGCTGATAAGTGGGCATGGATTTTAGACAATGTGCAGTAAGTGTGTGTTTGTGTGTGTGTGTGTGTGCACACATGTGAAAGAGACCCATGTGTCTGAGAGTGCTCTCTCATTATGTAAATGAGGTTCCGCCTCTTAAATCTCCTTTCGCAAATGAGCGGAAAACAGAGACGTAAACAGCTGTTGCTGTTGCACTCAGACATCTGTGAGACCGTCTCTCTTTCTGGCAGTCTCGTCACTCAGTGTGTTGCACTGACCCTGTTTTGTACCCCAGGCTTAACCCTTGTTTCTTCCCCCACCCCATTTTTTTGTTAAGCGTGTGTTTGGGCTTTGTTGTCAGGCGTTGGTCGGAGGGGATTTACCCCATTTGACACCTCCTTAAACTTGGAGCAGGGACAGTTGGATAATGTTGTGAGATTTGTCCATAGCCTTTCTGTTTACAGTGACTGTGGGAGGTCTGCAACCTGGCTACATGACCAGGCGACCTCAGAAATCTGTCTTCATGTTTCATCATCTGTCATTCGCCGCATGATTCATCTTGACCTGACATGTTATAAATGAGTAACAATAGAAGGTTGTTTTTTTTAAAATTATTATTATTATAAGTAGTAGTAGTAGTACTAGTGGCATTTAATTAATTCAAGTACTTTGCCTTGGATCAAATCCCAAAGCATTGTTCACAGTCCTAAAATTAAAAAAAAAAATCAGATGCCGAAACGATGAAGCAAGCACTCGAATAATAAAATATCTTTCAAAGAAAATAAATGTAGCACCAAAGGGAGTGATTGGTTTACAGAATAAAAAGGGAAAAAATCTTGATATTCTTATGCTTTCATACTTTAGCTTGATTCATGTGGAAACTAGATTTTCTGCTCACATTGTTGGGTTACATACGGCGCTAATATATTACTGTAATTTAATCCATGCAAAAGCTGTCAGTACACACACACACACACACACACATGCACACACACCAGCAGTTTCACTAGCTTTGTGAGGTACTTCCACATAGATAAATAATGGTGTAGTCATTTTATGACCAGCCAAATGCCCTTACAGTTTCAAACTCTGCGTATATCATAGACCCTTTAACACATTTTAGATTTTTATTGCTGTCACTAAATAACACCATCCTTATCTTAACACCAGTGACATGCTGAAAATTATTAAAATGCAAAAATGGCATGAAAAATCACCATATGGTCAGTTCTCAGATTTTTCTCTTACTTGTTTCTTACATGAGACTAAAAGCATCTTAAAGGAACACGCTGAGTGTGAAGTGACCGATAAACAATTGCGTCCTGTGCTGTATGGATCATATGCACGTCGTGTACATGCTATTGACTAGCCCCAGTCTCATTACACCGGCCTTTCTGTGTCACAGCTGTTGGCACTGGATCATATCTTTTAATCCTGAGCATGTTTCCTGGCTTCTCACTCCAGCACTACAGAAACCGACAGCGGTATCGATCAGTGTTCAGCTTTAGCCGGACACTTCACACATTCGGGATGTAAGCAGTAGTCAGAGTTTCCTGGCCATGGCTCAGCTCGTCTCCTTCTTTTCCTGCCCTGTGCCACTGCAGCTGAACCCTGCACTTGGGATATTTATAGCTCGGGGCTAAAGCTCTTCTCTCTTCTCATTAGCTCCCAGCGCTTAGTGGTCAGTCCACATAGCTGCTTCTCCATAAGTGTCATTCGCCTTTTCTCCTCCTCCTCTTGTCTGTTCTCTCAGTGCTGTGGTAATGGCTCCCACCTCAGGCGCCACAGCATGGCCTACACAATGCCAGTCTGTGTGTGGAGAAGAAGAAAAGAGGAGTGATGTGGTCCAATTGAATCCTCTGGTGTCTGACAAGTTTTTGTGTCACACCACACACAGTATGTATACACACGCACATACACACACACACACACACACGCGCACATGTTGTATGGGTCTGTACATACAGCCATGGAAAAATTTAGGAAATCGCTGCAAAATTATCAGTTTCTCCTTTTTTACTATTCATAGATATTTGTTTATAGAAGCATAAACATTTTTATCTTATTCCATAAACTACCGATGACATTTTCCCCAAGTTCCATATCAAATTATTGTCACTTAGTGCATTTAATGAAAATGAAAAGTGGTTTAAAAAAAAAAAAAGATCTGGTGTTTTCAGAACTTGAATAATAGACAGAAATTATAATCTTATTCAATTTTAAATGATACATAGCTAATTTTTGAACTGTGGATGAGTTCAGAAATCAATATTTGGTTGAATCACCCTGAACTTTTAATCACAGCTTTCAACATGCTTTTCACCAGTCTTTCACGTTTCTCTTGGGTGACTTTATGCCACTCCTGGCACAAAACTTCAATCAG
This sequence comes from Neosilurus hyrtlii, assembly GCA_028564935.1. Lineage (NCBI taxonomy): Eukaryota > Metazoa > Chordata > Actinopteri > Siluriformes > Plotosidae > Neosilurus > Neosilurus hyrtlii. The sequence continues at coordinate 15,120,754 of JAOUQZ010000049.1, read as the reverse complement.
CTCAGCTTTGTTTGGTGGCTTGTAACCATCAATTTTCCTCTTTCATATTCCTGAGGTTTTCACTGAGGTTCAGGACTGGAGATTGGGCTGGTCATGACAGGGTCTTGATCTCATGGTTCACTATCCACACCTTGACCATCCTGGCTGTGTGGCATGGTGCATTGCCTGTTGGAAATCCCAAGTCTTATATTTAGGGAACATTGTTAGAGCAGAAAGATGTATAATGTCATCCAGGATAATCTTGTACATGGCTTGATTCATGCATCCTTCACAAACAAAAACCTGCCTCATTCCAGCCTTGATGACACACCCCCAAATTATTAATCACCCACCAAATTTCACAATGGGTTTGAGAATCTATGGCTTGTAGGCCTGTCCAGGTTTCCGTTTAACCATTAGACTGCAAGGTGTTTGGAAAAGCTGACTATCTTACTCCATTCTTTTGTGGTCAAATCTTTGTGGTCATATGCAACTTTCAGCCTGGTTCTTCTTTGCTTCTCACTGATAAAGATCTTTTTTTTTAGCTTTGCATGACCTTATATATAAATAGCAAAAAGTGGCGTCTTAATTTGATGCACTTGACTTTATCACAATTTAACTTTCTCTGAAATAATTTCCCAGAACCATGAATATTACTGTTGGTTGTAAGAAATACAACTAGAAGGAACCATTACAGAAAGTTAGTAAATACCACGGCAGTGTGAGGGATCCTGACCGTCATTGTTTTCCAATTGCAGCACATCCCAAAATTGCTTTTATACCACAGCAATTGGCCAACAGTTATAATTTGTAATAATAATAGTAACATTTTATACATTTTACTCACAGTTAGCTAAATTTAATGGTTTGGATTTTCCACTGAGAAGTTTTTGTAAAGAATCTTGTGTAATTAAAACTCTCCCATGGCGGAAATACAAAACACTGACACTGGAGACTCCTTCCATAAATGTTAAATAATCATCTTACCATATCGATTATACGTTTATCCTTCGACAGAGAAATGTTTATTAAATAATTCAATAATAAATATTTAATCAGATTATGAGAATGTAGCACATCTGCTTCTCTAGAGAGGTCCCTGTGAATGAGCAATTACTACAGAAACGGTGATGTGTTCAAGCAAGTTAGTGCTCTGTAGAGGTGTTTTGGTATAAACTATACAGATATACAAGCTAAAACAAGCTATTTTTTCCATTTAAAGTGTTCTAATGATGTCATCACTGAGCCAAATTGTGAATCTGTCATTTTTCTTAAAAAATAATTTTCATATTATCAAATCATGTATGATATGATATTATATTATATTTACACACACATATATGTGTGTGTGTAAACTCCAATTTTAGTCGGCCAGTATGATATTGCTGTTCCTGTACACAATATACTAGAGCATATTATAGTATGGTATCTAATAATTTCAAACTAATGCAGCATGAGCAAATCCACGAAGAGTGAACCCCTGATCAAGCAGAACCACCGAGCAAACATGTTTCCACGCATTTGAAGTGTGATCGCTGCGGCATCCTGTCCCTGTCTGCTTGCCCTGCATCCCCAACTCTGTCCTGAATGATGCAGTACATGTGCATGCTTGAAAAAGGATGACCACCTCACCATTAAACGCACACCTGTTTTTTGTTTGTTTGTTTTTTTTCTTTCTATTTCCGTTATTGTTCTGTACAGGTATATCCTAAAGGAGGTCCTTCCTGCTGCTTTTGATTTTGTTTTTGTCTTCCTTTTTTTTTCAAGCATGCACATGTTCCACATCACTGTCTCCTCCATCCTCTTTCATTCCCCATATTTATTTGTCATTCACTGTCTGTAAAGAAGGAAGGGAGATGAGAGGAGAGCAGAGGAGGGACGCAGCCAGCTCAGGGCCATGCTAGAGCGCAATGGAAGACGTCTGCACTCCTGATTCCCAAGGTTAGAAACGCTAGTGCCAGATGGAGCAGAGTAATTACTGTTATATTGTTCATTAATGATCAGAAATCCTTGAGCTGTGTTCTCAGAAATGCACCATGACTGAGTAGTGCTCATGTAGAGTCATTTCCCCCTGCGTCAGAATATTCCCTGCTCTGTTAAAGTCTTCAGCACAGCCCACGTTCATTGATCTCACAATATGTCTTTTATACTGTAAATATTTGTATCTAAAGTAGCTCTAACAAATCCAATAGATCTCAGCTGTAATGTGATTGTTTGTGAATGTTGTATTTAAATTCAATCTAATAGTGTAATAAAGTATTTGTGAAAAACCTTATGAGGGAAAGACTTTATTACCACCTGCATTGTAAATGCTTTAGTGGCTGTAATAATAAGTGTGAATGATGTATTATTCATGCACTGAACACTGCTGCATTTAAACTTCATGATCATCAACAGGATTTTGCTTGTTGATGCCCTTACTGACATCCTCATTACAGGTGTAAAACATACCACTGTGATGTTAGCCAGCCATCTTAAGCATAGGTCTTACTTAACTGGTTGACACATGACTGGGGTTATCATGGCCAGTCCATGTCAAGTCATGGCAGCCTCATGCCAAAGTTTTGACACCTGCCTGAGAAACCTAAGTATCTGTGATGCATAAGTCGCAGCCGTCAAGTCTACACGCGGTAACTGCGATGCATATGTGCTATTCCACGTACATTTTTACCTCCACGGAAATGTAAAGTAGCATCCATTAAACCATGTATGCCATACAGAAGCATGACGTTGCTTGACCCATCTATCGTGATTTCATTCCGGCTATATGAGACTATCGTTCATATGTGTAATGGCTGGATCAGGAGTATTCTTTCTACATTTTCTTGTCTCAGAGTCTGGCAGGGAATGTTTGGTTAAATAACATCAAAGTGTGAATTTTGTTGTCCAATGAAGATGTGAGCTGACGACACCGGGCTTCTCCAGGACTCCTGCACCCTGTTATACCTCAGCTCTATCCAACATGTCCTGCTCTGTAAAACCTTCCAGCAGTAGCCCGTGACCAGAAGCTGCCATTTGTTTAGATAAACCTTATGATATAGAATTTTATTCTTCTTGGCTTCACATGATGGCACACGCCAATTATCAGCCGGCTCATACACACTACCGCACTTTGTAATCAGCTCCAACAATTATACCATTGAAAATATGCGCTGATTGCTCTCCGTGTGTATTTTGGACCAAGCAGCCGAGCCAAAAACAATACCGGTCAAAACAAAGCAAGGGTTGCGCGGACTCACAATAATTTGCACCGCCTTTGAAGTGTCCAGTCCTGAAATTACAGTGCTGCCATAATGAAGTATTGCCATGCAATTACCCAGCAGTTTAGTGCACAGAGCCACAGAGCAGTGAAAGTGCAATGTGGTGTTGGGAGCAGAGGGCAGGCGCTGAAACTCGAGAGGTAGCGTTCTGCTGTTCTATGAGTGTTTGCTGCACTTTGTGTGTGTGTGTGTGTGTGTGTGTGTGTGTGTGTGTGTTTATGCTTGTGCTACAGTGTGTGAAGCATGTTTGGCTCCGTACTGGGTGGCCCTCACCTGAGGTGGCCAGGCTTTATGAATTATGAAGTGCTTATCTTGTTAATATTGCAGGCACAAACCTACAGCATGCTGCCCGAGCCTGCATCTTCACAGACAATGCATTTTTAATTAACACTTAGCTTTAATTCTTGATTTGACAACACCCCAGACCATGGCACAGTGTGCTAGAAAAGTGGGCGTGAAGTTATTTCTAGTGCCCAGGTACCACCAAGAGCTTTAAACACTTTACTTGGCTACTCTTATACCTTCTGTCTCTTGGCTCTGCCCCATGGACTAAATTATGGAGGAGTGATGTGAAGTGCTACAGATGGCCCACAGATTTGGAAATGCCTTATGTCTGTGTTTGTTAAACTGTCCTGTAACAGGATTAACTTGGGAATAAAACACTGTGGTGTGCTGTTCGAGGGAAAATATCCGTGCATGGGTGTTGTAATGATGTTACTACCCTGAAGTGATTTATTTCTCATATGCAGTACCACAGCAATTTGCTTCTTATAATAATAAAGAAATATGTAATTATTCACTGACATATCATGCTTCCTAAAGTAAATAGTTATATAATATATAATATTGTGCAATGTCTGTGAGACATGGTTACTGTTCTTATTTATGTCCTGTATGTCACTCCCTCACTGTTTTTTTTTTTCTTTTTTTTTTTC
>JAOUQZ010000049.1:15055042-15116243 GCA_028564935.1 Neosilurus hyrtlii | reverse complement strand
CTATACTTGTCTCTCCTTAAAACACCTTCGTGACTAAAAACATGACACTGGAGACTCCTTCCAGAAATCTAAATGAAATGTCTCTGTATAGAAAGCCTCATTGTATAATTAATGTTTAAAAAAATATATTTTGTTTATTATTAGGCTTTGATTATGTAGAATGTCGAACATACAAGTCAATGCGAATGAGCAATTACTATATAATGTATTAGATTGTATGTGAACGTATTAGAGTGAGTGCATTAATATAAACCTGTTGTTTGAATTACAGCCAGCGTTGTTATCGAAAAATTAGGATTTCAACAGCACTGTGGTAAAAGGAGTAGTGTTATTCAGGAAGCCATGGAAACACTAGTTACTCATCACGGGCAGTTGACTCCATGCTGGCAGCTTTCCACGTTTCCACTTGCTGTGGCTATGATTAAAAGCGTACACAGAGATGTTATGAGCCTCATAGTCACATGACCTATAGTAGATACACTGGTTGTTTCTTGATCTTCATGTAGTGCTATACTTTATTAGGTCTGAAATCCTGCTTCCAATTCCATTGTAGGTGTCTTCCATGCAATTTTACACCCTGCTTCAGCGACGTAAGTGACTAAACACTGTTATGTGACTTTATATTTGCACTATCATTAGATGATTGTTAACCAGGATAATCCCTGACTGCAGCATTAAGGGTGATTTCACTCCCACTGCTTTGGCGTCAACTCCCTCTTTTTTTTTTCTCTCCCTCTCCATTGGATCAGACCATGCAGAACAACAGAGGCCAGTATTTACACCCACCAGCACTTCTTTCACTTAGTGCTTTTGCGCTAGCGTGCTAGCAGCACGAGGGTCAGGCCCTGAGCGTGGCCGGCTGAAATGAGATACGTGCCCTGCTCAGGGACGGGAGCGGGGTCAGCAGCTGGTGGAGGATATGGCAATCATTTATAAAAATATGCTTTCTCAAGCCCACAAAAACAAAAGCCCCGAACCCAACAGCTGGGAAGGGTTGGGAGTAGCCCCAAGGCTGGCAAGTTCCCTTCCAGATGGAGAGGTTAGTCCGGGGCTAGCCAGGCCGCTCCACTTAAACTTCCGATTCCCATTAGGTGCAGAGAAGATTGCAGGGGAAGGGAAGAGGAAGAAAAGCAATGAGCATGACTGCTCTGTTTTTTCACCCTGCTTAATCAAATAAAGCAGGAAGCTTCCGAGACGGAAGAATTGTGTTTATTGATATTTGCGCGCACTCTGTGTTGTTTGTTTTAAAAGTCCTCTCCGTCATTGTGAACTCTTGCAAGTTTTTTTTTTTTTTTACTTGCCTGTGTTTGAACCTTTTTATTTTTTTCTGGAGAACTTACAACTCTGTGATTTTTTATTTTTTTCATTAACGTTACAATTTACTTTACATGAGCCACCGGGACATTTCAAGCGACTGTGCTTCTACTGCAAGTAAATTGCCAAGCCCGGGTCAATTTATAGTAATAGTAGGCGTTGGATTAAATTGCTGTTCGGAGCAGGTCTTAAATAAAAATTGATGAGCCTCTCCAGTCTTGTGTTGATGTGACACTCAGTTCAGTGTAGAAGTATTATGGTCCTGCTGTGGGTATTGTGTTACCCTGGGCTCAATTTGGCTCCATTAACATGTGCAGTTGCATTTTTTTAGGTTGCGTCAGAACTTGACAAGTGGTCTCTGGATTTAGCCTTAATAAGAGAAATGTACACATGGAAGCCCTGGGAACAGATTCACAGTGCTCTCTATAATGAAGGTGCGTGAACCCATGCCAAAAGCTACTAACCTCTTACAGTGAGGTTGACATGGGGTCCACACAACCTGACAACTGTTTTTTTTTATTTAGAGGATATGTGCTATTGGAAAGCACTATTAAGGTTTACTGTAAGCAGATAGAGCACTGATGTATTAAGCTCCATGTACCCGGTGAGGATGTGATCACCATTAGTTGCCATTATGTGCCATTACTTATAAGTGTATATGGCAAAATAGTGCCTTCTCATACATGCAGCAGCTGCCCTGTTCACTTCATTATTTTGTAAAATATAAAGCAGTCCATAAGAATAACTTCCTGTATAACACTCACTCTCAAACCTTTTTATACATGCACACATAGACGGGTGGCAGCCTGGGAAAACTCTTCCTGTGCTGACATTTTAACATTTTCTATTATGCGTTTGTATATATTTTTGAAAACTACAGGTTTTGTGAAATAATAATAATAATAATAAAAATAATAATAATAATAAATGTAACGTATATCATCCAGGTGGCATAGTGGTTAGCATGTTCACTACACAGCAAGAAGATCCTTGGTTCAGACAGTGTTTCTGTGTGGAGTTTGCATGTTCTTCCCATGCTTGTGTGGGTTTCCTCCAGGTACTCTGGTTTCCTCCCAAAGTCCAAAGACATGAGCGTTAGGACAAGAAATTGAATGAATGGATGGATGAATGGAAATTTCTGACCCATAAATAAAAATACAATGAGTATTCTTAAAGTCCTCATTTGCAAATTTCCTCCGTTTTTTTTCCAGAGATCCTAATCAAAACAAATAGCAAACAAGCCATAAATATCAATTTCAGTCTAATTCTTATGAAAGAAGTAGACAAATGGGTAAAGAAGCTCCCATAGAGTATAAACACTCTGTTACATAACAGTGTAGCTGAGTGGATTGTGATCAGTAAAGTTCAGCTTGTGCGGTCTAGAGCAGTCAGTTTGCCTCCTTGTGGATTTGAAATGGAATTAGTGAAGCTCAGGAAACATGATCCTTAATCTTTGATGCTAGTATCGTAGCCTTGCATCAGATCCACCTGAGATATATACAAACCCCAGAACTGTGTGAGGGGAAAAAAATAATAATGTTGTTACTTTAAATTCATATGTGTTAACTGATACGACATCATAAGCTCTGATGTGCTTAAGACACTCAGCTCTGGTACAATGGGACACTTTGTCAGAGCACTGATACTTCTGGTACAGTGTGACCTGCTTGTCTGTATGCATTTTTTGTCAAAGAGTCATGAGAAAGACAAATCTCTCTCTCATTCTTCCTCTGTTTGCCATCTCTATCATCATCCCCCACACACACTCCATGCGTGTGACTGCGTGTGTCTGTGTGAGCGTGTCATGGTGTGTTTGTCTTGTGATGCATGCCGGTCTGCGTATGGTTGACTACCTGATCCTTCAGCCCCCCTGGGCCCGCCAGTGCAGCTCGGGGTTGTGACCTCAGGGCCTGTTGGGTCGCAGCGGCGGCCAGCGGGGGCAGGCATTACAGGCCCATTACTGCAGGAAATTGAAAACACAGAGCTCCGCACAGACACAAGTCGCCTGCGCACTGACGCCATTTGTAGGGCCTAATTGTGCAGTAATTAAGACAAACCTGGAGGAAGATGGAGCAAGTGCCTGAGGCAAGAGGAAGGTCAGAGAGAAATGGAGAGAGGAAACCAATCATCACATTTCACACGCAATGAAACAATCTCACAGTGTTAAACTGTGGAAATGTGTGTGTGTGGGAGGGCAGCTCTTTTGTTTTGCTGTTCTATTTTTTCTCTCTCTTACTCCTCAGCCATGTTCCTGTTCCTCTTGTAGTCTCCGTGATTTTTGTTTGTTTGTTTGTTTTGGTTTCTGGCAGCAGATTTATTAATTGCAGCTTTAAGACTCATTTTCGCCACATTGTCAACTTATTGTTAGTAGTTTAGGTAGTAATTTGTCGAATTTTCCATCCCCTCATCACTCCTGTGTAGTACAAGATTCACGGAACTGATTGAAATGGCAGGCTTTAGCCTGGATAATGAAATCGACCATCACTGTGTTTATTCCAGTCAGCTTGAATTAGGGTAAAGACTGCCAAGGCCCATCACTGTTTCTAACCTTCTTACCCTAACTCGAAAGATTTTCACTCTTCACCTTACTCTCACTTGCAAATGTGCCAACATTTATAGTGTAGCCTTAGCATTTAGTAGTGGTATTCACTTGCGGGATAGAAGCGTTTGTTTAGTGATTAGGTCTGTGTACATTGCATTAATCCTTTTTTTTCCATTTTATTATTTATATTAATAATACAGTGAATCATATTAACAGCACATCAGCCACTCTACCTACCCTGATTTTGCTGCCCAGTAATACGTAATGCGCACATTAATGCCTCATTTTTACTATTTTTATACTAAACTAATTTTTCTAAGTGTAATTTGACCTGTGAATCCACGAGCCTCTGGTTTGTGAGCCAATAGAAAAGATGGTCAGATTGTAGGTCCTTAAGTAAAAAGAGTTGCTGTTTATTATTTCAGAAGTCACACCATATTTATCATTGCTGTTTCTTTCCTGTTGCTTTGTCCATATCTGTGGGGGAAAAAAACCTCTTTTGCCCTGACATACTCTAGAGTTTTGTTGTAAAATTCAGTTTTGTCTCTCGGCCTGATAGGATTTTCTTGTTAGCAATATTGGCACCTCTGTCACTGTCCTGTGCTTCTTTGTTTATATGTTTCATCAAGTTAATCATTTATATGAATAGGGCCCCAGTGATTGAAAACAAACAGGCAGTCATATGGCCGAGGTGCAGTTCTGAGCTCTAAGTGTGTGTGTGTGTGTGTGTGCGTGTGTGTGTGTGTGTGTTGGGCCTCTGAATCTCTGGGCCACCCTGTAAACAGACACCTATCAGCAGCTGGACACTTGGCAACAAAACAGGCCTGCATGGGGAGAACACTGACCCCACCGACTCCCTGTCTTCCCTCACACACACACACACCCCACCCCGGTTTGACCGTGACTCGTCTTGACTCCTGCAGTGACAGACTGCGTGATGTTTACTGGCTCTCCGGAAACCTCCTCAGGAAGAGTGCCTCTCCCCATTTCCAAATTTGTATTTTTAAATCAACACTTACTTCGGTTTATTTGTGCCCCACAACAAGCCAGCAGGATTTATTGTGTCCTAATCTAAAGAGAGTGTCTCAATTTCCGAAAGTAAAGTGCTTAAAAAGTCTGGAAGAATGTAAACGGAATGTGGTAGAAATTATACAAGAGAAGATAGCGGTGATCTCTTAGTCCAAATGTTTTCACTGAAGTGTAGTCGGGAGTCTCTCGAGGCTTGCCAGGAAAACACTCAAACTTATCTTCCTTCCTCTGGGCTCTTGTTCTAGACCTTAGACTGGAGTAGTTAATCTTAACACACTTTTTAATTACTGCTTATGAAACAGGTCCAGGTTGATCCATGTCTTGCCACCCTGAGAGGTAAATACCTCATGTTTACTTGAGTTTCAGGTTTACTGTTCTTCTCTTAGGGTACGAGTTCCTAAGAAGTTGAAGTTTCACAGTTATTCACAAGGTCCTAAATCCAAACTTCGCTCCATGTCTTTGTTTCTAATTATTTATAGAGTGAATCGATAATGCCTTGCATGTGGTCTGTCCTCTCGCCATGTCCCTGGCGCAGATCATCACTCGGAAACAAGCTCAGCTTTATCATTACTGCCAACACGTCTCTAATGAAGGCCTTCACCAAAAGCCGCTAGAGGCTCACAAATTACAGCCTGTGCCTCTCGGAACTTAATGCCACTTACCTCCTGACTTCTCGCTACAGCTAAAATTAGTTTCAGGCTTTCGAACAGTCCATGATTACTAGAGTTGTAACGATACAGCACATCATATTATAATGTTTAATATGAGGATCAGGGTTCGGTATGTCTAAGTCTATAGCAGAATGTTTAAAAAAAATGCTATTCATAAAATATCACTGTATAACATAAGTTGTGATAAACATTTAATCAAGTCCATGCTTCCTTCTCTGAAAACGGAGCTTCGTCTTTGTCTGGGATCAAGAGATTTAATAATTCATACTTTCCCTAAGCTAACCAGTTACAGTCAGCCTGGATTCGAAGATTCCTGATAAGGTACACTGTTGACATCCAGTAAGTGCTGGACCAGAACATTACAGTGTGCCGAGGCTACGGAATATCTGTCAAATACACCTGAAATAATATTTAAACATGTTGTACATCACGTGGTCTTTCCTTGCTGGATCACTCGCTGTACTGACTGAAATGTTCATATCTGCTAGTGGAGAACACATCAAGGGATACACTGACAAAACTCTGGATTACAAAGAGTTAACATCCAATGCCAGCCATTGACTATTACGCACGGCTTTTAGTTTTTGTGGTTTTGTTTGAACTTTTCAACTTTGTTGAAATTGCATCATAACAAAACGCCACTGTATCTTATTGTCTAATGTTTACATGTTGTTTGTCATTACCTTTTCTTCCTTCTTCATCTCCATGAGTTTTGCTCAGTGCCTAGCGAAATTGTAGAGATAAATTGTTTCAAGTCCTGCTCCCTTCTTTCTGTCCCTGTAGATGTTTTATCTGTCTGTATTATTTTCTAATGCGCTGAGATGGTTCTGTTTCTGGAATATAAAGAATCGTCATTGAGACCACTGAAGATGATAAGATTAATAAATGAATGTACAGTTTACACCACACAAGGTAAATACAGCATCTCACAAGCACCCACCATGTTCAGTATTCTTCTGTTAATCAATATGGTACTTCCTTGTCCCATGAGCTTTATATCTGACCACCCTTCCACATGATTATATTTAAAGAGTAAACCACATACACCTATGACTTTTTTCCCACATTGGCTCCTGCTTGATCCCAGTCCTGGTAGACCTCTACCTGCACTCCGCAAGATTGTGTTGGTGTAAATACAAAGACTGCGATTTTTCATCCCCTCTGCCTTTCTAAGTTACAGCATGTCATAGGATGACCCCCCACCCCCACCCCACCCGCGCCTACCCAAACAACCACTTAACCTAAAACGCCAGCCAGTCTACTAAACTGTCCGCCCAGTTTCAGTGGTGGGATACGCGTGTTTACTTCATCTCCTCGTGTTAAATGTCACGCACATAGAGACAGGCACGCACACACACATGCACAAAGGGCTCAGTGAGGACACAAGTGGCTTTTTCTTATCTCTAAGAATGTGAAAAATGTGTAATACAGGCTGATCTGAATTTGATTAAAGTGAGGAAGTTTACAGAGGGGGTGAAGTTTGATGAGAAGACCCGGAATAATGGAGTGGTCACTAAATTAGTTGCTCTAGCCTCAGGCACTCTGAGAAAAGATGTGTCTGGCATCTAAGATCTTTATCGAATAAATTGCATAGGCCTTACACTGGAGTCTTGTTTTACTTTGTTATATTGAAATAAGTTATTTGTGCTGTACATGGTTGGTGAAGACTTTTCATTCTAAATACATTAACACCTTTAGAAATAGGTGTATTTGTAAATTTAGTCACTGTATACCACTAATCTAATAAACTGAAATGTGGGGCCGGTGGCGTAGCGGTTAGGGTGCCGGGCTCACGATCAAGAGGAGGTTCGAATCCCCGTTGGACCCCACCGTGCTAAGAACCCTGGGTATGATCTTAACTACAAGTGTGCCTCTGTCCACCCTGCAGTATAAATGGGTACCAGTAAAATTACTGGGAAGGTAACCTGCGATGGACTAGCGTCCCATCCAGGAGGAGCTGAACTCCTAGTCGATTCACGCTACAGAAACCGGAGATAAGCACCGGACTGATGAGCCATTAGGCTCGGGTGTGAAAGCCCAACAGACTTACATATACCACTAATCTCCATAGAGAAACATAGAATATACTGGTCTGGTGGTCAGCTCTCTCACCTCACAATGAGAGGGTTCACTGTTCGAGTCCCATTATCCCTGAGGGTGTTTCTTTGTGGAGGTTGCATGTTCTCTCTGTTGGTTTCCTCTGGGTTCTCCAGTTTCCTCCCACCCTCCAGACATGCGAACCTAAACCTAAAAAGTATAAGCCAAACTCTTGCCCACTTGATCATTTCCATGTATAAATTACGCAAATGCTGATTTTAGGCATGCCCTAAAATCATACTGTAATGTTGTGTTATATATGATTACAATCTAATATGAACAGCAACGTCAGTGACGGGTAGCTGCTCGAGCATGTACAAAAATCTGATGAACAGAAGATACCACAAATACAAACAGTATGGCTGGATTTAATCCAAAATCTGATTGCCCTATAATGTAGGCGTTTTGTCCAATAAGTCATGGGAACCAGAGAGATACATGAAAAAAACAAGCAGCTCATAATTTAAATTCATGATTATTCATCTGTACCCTCATTCAGAAATCTTTTTTTTTCTGGGTCTGTTATGCATTACAGAATGTTAGCACATTGTAAAAGATGTGTCGTAACTCTAACAGTGCTCTCAGCCCTAGGCTCCATTGAGTGTAAATATTTTGAATTCTGAGATTCAGAGCAAGAGTGCTGTGACAGCGAGAAGGCTCTTGAACTCTGTCTCTCTTATGTTGAATTGAGGAAGAGACACAGCAGTCGGTCCTCTTTGCTCTCACCCTGGCTCCATATAACTTGTCCTTTTTGTTCAAGTTGGGGCTGGTTTTTCATTGGCTTGCGACTCTTAAAGCATCACTTTTAACCAGAGACACTTTGTACTCAGTGTGTACTGTTGAAGTCTTTATTTTTCTTTATTCTTTCCTTAAATAGGCAAAGATTCTTTCGATATAGAAGGGTGAAAATGATGTTGCCTTGAAGTAAAATAAGGAGTCAGCAATGAGCTGTTGGGGTTGTTCCCAGCGGCCCACGTCCTCCAGAAGAGGTTTCCTTTTGTGTCCGATCTCTCTTGAGTTCTTTTATGCATGTTATTTCAGAGAGATTTTCTTTGCCACTGATTTGCTGATAATGGATTTCATTCTACACCTGGATTTCTAGAAAGTCAATGTCTTGCCAGTGTCTATTAGACACTATAAGTGCTATTAAAAATAAAATGGAATTGAATTAGAGGTAGACATGGTGCTTGGGTCCTGTAGCAAGTCAAAGTTTTGTGCAGAGTATGTTCATCCAGGACCATTCTACTTAGTCATTATTTTAATAAAGGACAATTGCTGCAATTATCAGGATGATTAGCTTGCTTGAGGACCGTTTCACACCAGTTCTATCTTTACCAGAGGTGCCTCTTCAAAGAACCAAAAAAAAAAAAAAGGACATCATCAAACTGATGTGTGAGCTGGTCTGAAAAAACTTCAGTCTGCACTCCAAAGCTCTTTGAAGGAGGGGCTGCCCCCTCACGGAATTTCATTAAAACTTTTTTAGAAGGGCTTACATTAATCTCTAATGTCAGGGTTTGCATAAAGTCTGTTTTAAAAAGTGTCTCTGTCTGGTTAGCCGACATCCTTTCACGTCCTGAGGGGCCAGATATGCGGGGGCACATTCGAGGAGCATTCTTTGTGCAAAGTGACAAAAAAGGCGAGACGCCGAACTGGGCCAGCTTTGTTCCTGTGCACTGCTGCAAAATATGATTTCAGATAAGAACCTCAGGGCAGTGCTGTGAATGAGCAGTTTTTATTTTCTGCCAGCATTTTAATCATTATCGGACCCTTCAGTAAAGTTGCAGTACAAAGCCACAGTGTCCAGCCAGATTGGCTGCTGTCATATAGGCGTGAGCAAGAAATTTAGGGCTCTGCTGTCTGCCAGACATTAGGTAACCCTGCCTTTGCTTTTCCTCTATTCACCTCAGTGGAATGTGGTTCATTCAGTTTGGTCAACAGTTTTAGCATCTCAGTGTTTGTTGTGGTTAAAAACTCTAGCTTCCAGAACTGGACTCTAAATTGCCTTGAAAGGAAAGTCTTCACAGTATCATCTGAAGATTTGAATATCGGTGTTGACACAGCCATCAATGACCGAGGGTCCAAGAAAGCAAAATTAGCTCTCGTCTTTGAGTGTGATGGATGGCAATTTCTGTCCTCTGCCGAGCAACGTGATGCTAAACAGTAATGGGTGTCTTCAAGCTTGTGTATGCATATATGGCAGTTGACATTATGATTATTATCATTATTTTTATTATTATTATTATTATTATTATTACACATTAGCAGTAGTTTAAAACAAATGCAGTAGCTGGCTTCAAATATCTTGCAGGATGCACATACTAATTCTGACATTCCCAGGTAGCTCACTTGGGATAGGTGAGGGCTAGGTAGTAGGTAAAAGCTAAATTTGATAGCCCTTCCCGCATAACTGAAATTCCAGGGGATGGAGCAGATATAGCCAGTTGATACAGACCCGTGGCTGGTACTGTCGTTGCCATACAGTGACCATTCCTGCGTATTTTTGGGGTGGTCCCTAGTTGGGTGGAGAAAATATACACTAGCCTGAGAAGATGTATTTCTTGCCAGCTCAAGTCTGCCGACATTAAATGCGATGGAGACATGGGATTATATACATTGGTCCGGTGCTTGATCCATAGTAATTTTCAACATGACCAAGCTGTCCGAATGGATGCCACGCCCTCTTTTTTTCTGAGTAGCTCCCCCATTATATTATAAAGGAAGTGCAGGGACACTTACAAGATAATGCTGGTTGACTGCCAGAAAACAAAAAAAAAATCATCTAGCATCATCTACCATGAAGTGATTTCGGCTACAAAAGACAAAACTTTTCCCATGCAGCACTGTACAACACATTTATCACCCTCCAACCAACGAAACATAGTTCTCCAGTGAGGGGTACTTACCATACTGTGGGTGAAAGGTATAAAAATCTACCTCCTCTTACCTAAATAAATACTGCTTTTATGTACAGGAATAATGTCATTCCACTGAGGAATACCAATAAGAACCATTACTAGTACTTTAAGTATTTTTACTTGGGGGAGTGCACCATTGATTAGTCCACTGTACCCCGTGATTGCTTTGTTGAGAGGGATAAGACTTCAAAGTCTTTATTAGAACTGGACAGAAGAAGTCATTAAGATTTCTCCAGGATACATATATTCGCAGGTGCCGCTTCCCCAAAGGCTTCGCAGCAACCATGTTAAAGGTGAAAAGAGTACACAGCACAAAAACAGAATATGTGCAATCTATAGCAAGGAGAGCACCCTGCATGTCCCCAGGCACACCTTAGCCCTTGGTACATCTTTTAGTTTCTCTCTCTTTACCCTCTTCCTCTCCCAGTTATGTGCTTTTACTCAGTGTTTTCCTCCTGCCTGCTCTTTCTTTGCTCACTCTCGCTTCTCTTGCTTTTAATAAATGAAGCTGTAAAGTGCTGAGCATCGTGTTGTCAGGGGGAAAAGGGTGTTTATAGGGTGTGCCAGCGAAAGCTTTCTTGCTGCTAAATGACAGGGTGCAGGAGCTGGAGTTTACTTTATGTCAGTCTCGTGTCAGTAATGAGTAGGAAGGCTCTGGCTTGACCATGCCGAGCCCTTGCCATGCTGAACCCTTGCCTCGTCTCTATATTTACTTCAGTGCAACATTAGTGCCAGCCTGCATATTAAAGATCTCACAAGAACAGTACAGTTTTTGCGGCTTCAGCGGAGGATTTGTTCAAATTAGACCTTCAGAGATCATATAACCTAAGTGGAAACAAATGTGGCCGCCTTTCCGAGTCGCTCTTCCCAGGGTGGGCAGTGCTGCAGACCAGGCCCAGTGTGAGAATCTCATCTACTCATGTGAGTAGGAGGCTGAGCTATGCCAAGACCCTGGCTTCATTCATGCGACGCCACGTTTAAGATGGTAATGAATGGCCATCAATGAAACGGGCTCCTGTGCTAACATGCGCAACCAGGGCACTTTTCTCACGACATGGCAGCAGCTAGAAGAGAGGCGCTCTTTTGTCATGCTGGCACACTTGCTATCAGCTTTATGCATCTTGGAAAAATATGCCCCATTGTCCTGAAGGTCAGCTCTGTATTGCCAACAACAGGCCAAGAACATTCATCAAGTCTCTTTGTGGGCGGGGGCTTTTTCCCCTCCGTCACCTCAGTGTGGTTTAACTTAACCGGCAGAATGCCAGCCTAGAGGGGAAAGTGCAGTCTGTGCTTTTTGGCCACTGGATAGCTTAGCTACGCTCAGCCATTGTTCATCTACGGAGTTTTGAAGCACTTTCCACAGGGTGTATGCTTAGAGAGTTACTTCTGTGTACATCACCAGTCAGATTGACGTGTGTCCTACCAGAGGCCTGTGTCTTTTTATCTCCTAGCCCACTGTCACAGTGTGGAATGGAACACTTTGATAGCAAGTTGCGGGAGGTCCGGTACAATTAGCTGTTGTGAAAATTATAGAATGAGGTGAGGGTCTGTTTTCAAACCGAGCGCTTCTCTCTTTTCCTCTCCCCTTGCACTCTTCATGGTGTTGTGGAATGGAATGTTTTTGATCAGAGCTATTTACTTGAGTCCAGGCTGTGTGCAAAAGCATGCCTGAGCTAGCAGTGCTAAGCATCTGAAAGCTGTGGGCCTCGGGACTTCTGTGATGTATTATGGCGTGCCTTCAGAAAATAAAAACCACCACCATCTAGGGCTGAAACACAGCTTTTTTTTACCACTCAGGTTAGCTCCCAATTGTGGACTTTTTTGTGGTACCTTTTTTCCCTCCTTGTTTCCCAAGGCATCCCGACGTGTTGGAAACAGAAATCAAAGGCAGGTGCTCTGTGAAAATCTGTCTTCCTATTGTGTATTACATACCCAGGCAGTTGCTCAGGCCACAAGCTGTGGTTGTCTAGCTGAGAGGCTAGTCTGCTGTTTGTATTAGAGCACACTGAGTTGTGGCTCTATAATTTTACCAAAGTGGTGCCATTGTGAGTTAGTATGACTCCAGCAGCAGGACATCAAATACCAAGAAGTCTTTCGTATGAATGTATTTTACAGCACAAAACTATCCCTTCATTGAGAGAAAAGTCAGGGTTCGAATCTCACCCAAAGGTATTTCTATGTGGAGCTTCTTTCATGAGTTTCCTGCCACATTCTAAAGATGTGCATTAGGTCAATAGGCAGCTCTAAATTTACCATAGGTGTGAATTTGAGTGTGAATGGTTGTTTGTGTCTGTGTGAGCCCAGCAATTGACGGACACCCTGTTCATTGTTTATCCCACCTCTGGCCCAAAGCGGTATTGCTAATGGATGAGTAAAAGTTTTAATTTGTACAAGAATACCAGCTTTTTTTCCAGTTTTGAAAGAATGTCTTTATACTGAAAAGTAATTCTGTAAAGTATTATGGCTTTTGGCAAAGCCTTGATCTGTGTAAGTCTTTCTAAACTAACATTTATTTCTATGATAGTAATAATATAAAATGACTTACTGAGCATGTCTGGAACTATTTAAATTATATCATACAAGTTATGTTTGTTGTTAGGTTGTTATAACATCTGCATATCATCTTTTTTTATAGCTGAGCCAGTGAATAACTGTCCTGTGTTATGAGTATATAAACCACTATGTCTTACACCTCAGTGACACTAACACAATAGAAAGATGCATTGGTTGCTGCAGTCAGACATATATTTAGTTTGTACCAAGAGTCAGGAAGGATGCTGACAAAAAAAGGTAAAAAATAGAAATGAACTCTAAATAGGTCATGGTGGCGGTGGTGGAGAGCATTGTGTATTGTGTGGGATATTGTAACAACCTCTTCAATAGGTCAGAGTGCACTTTTGAACTTCCATGAGCTGGACCATGGCCTTGTGTTACCTCCAGGAAAAAAAACCCCGTACCATTTCCAGTGAAGGAGCACACAGGCCAAAACAGTCAATTAGATCAGAATGGAATAAGTTCCAACGACTGCAATGACTCAGAATTCGGCCAGCTTTTCTACCGCATTAGATCCATGATAGTAGAGCAGTGCAGTGAATATTTTATTGACTGTCTGCTTGCCCCATGCTGACCTGCCCGACATGCTAACTTCTCCTTTCACTAGAGATGCCATGTCACTCTGCATCAGGCAGCCAGGCGCATATTTCCTGTAAATAAACTCCAGAGCAGCAGGGGACGTGTGTGCAAGGAGGTGCTCAAAAAACACACATGCATTGGTCCATCATACACAAATACACTGGTGCACACTCACACCAGGCCCTTCTTGATTCCTAGATAGTTCTTGTGATAGATAGTGCGTGCGCCCCTCCCCATTTGAGAGCTTCTGCAAGCTGTGAAAGAGCTCAGTGAGTTGGGAGCCTGGAGTATCCTTAAATCTCTTTTTATCACACTGGCCTCTTCCCAGGGCCGTGCTTATGTCCGGGTCACACTGTCCTCAATACTCTCATCCACCCCCGAGGTGAGATTTTTGCCACTTTTTTGTGGTTTTTGCTGAGCCACATTCCTGCGAGCAAAATATGCATGGTTTTCACATCAATGTAAGTGCAATGCAGGAATTTTACTTTGTGAAAGTGTTCTTCTACCACCTGAATTCTAAGCTGTATGACATTTCGTATAAGTATATAACTGTTGCTCATTGCTGTTTTGATTCTCTGTTTTAATTAGATACATAATTAAGTCAGCCTACCAAACTCTGTTCTTCTTCCTCCTTCGATCTCACTGACAATTTTTCTGAAGTGTCAGAACTCAGTAGAGCGGAAACCTCAGTCACACATTGACTCTCCTCTTGTTATTTATTCATGAGCCTTCTCTCCCACAGTGTGTGTATTCCTGGCCATGTCATGGGTCACATAGTGCTGAGGAAAATGAGCTCGCACTATCGCATACATCACTTGTGGTTAAAACTGCGTGAATCATGCCACATTCACTCTTCAAGACTCTCTTCTGCTAAACTATGTTCATAAGCCGGTATCCTTGTGTATACATACAGCTTTTATTATATAGTCTGAATTTAAATATAAATTTCAGCCATAACAAACACCACATGACTGGTCTAAGGCTAGACACCCCTATACACAGCAATCAGCAATGTACTGTCTGCTCTGACACATCATATCCAGTATTAACCATTTTAATTTAATTTTAGTAACAAAAAACATTGTTTCATTGTCAATACTGAACACATTTCTTCCATTTTCTGATTTCAAAAGAAATATGGTTTGATGTGCAGACTCCTTATTGTCACAGTTTCAGATTTTATATCTCTTAAGCCAGAAAACTCAGACATGCTTCAAAAATTATTTTCCCCTAACTTTTGAAAGAGTAATGAGGGCAACCAACAACTCTTAAGCAGCCCTGGTTATTTAATGGGATGTCTCTTTTTTCCCTTTATTTAATGTGAAGTCAAGTTATCATTATAGCATTTTTTTGAGTAATATGAAGACAATTTAATTATGACAGCCATAACCTGATCCTTGAAAGCCATAAATTGACAAAAAAACTTACATTATGTACTGTATATTTGATTTGTATATAGTTAGACCCTGCTGTTAAAGTATGCACTGCTCCTGTGTGCATTTCAACCAGTTATTGTATGGTGGCCATTGGCTGCCCGAAGCCTAAAACACAGTGCCATGTTCTGTATAGCTGTAAAGTGATTTTCAATCCTTTCACATGCTCTTCACATTGTAATTTTCTGGACCACAGGCTCATACATCAGCGTCAATCTGTCAAAGTACAGAATAAATCCTTTATGCATGCTTATTGATTTATTTCTCTTAATCATATGATATAAATGCATATATTTTACAATCATGTGAAGTTCACACCAGTATGGACACACACCATCATTTGTTTTATGCACCTGAAAAAAAATATTAACTAACAATACCTATTCTTGTTTATTTAGGTTTATTTTTCTTTAACTTTTCTAAAATAATTCTCAAACAGACGTCACGATTCACACCTCCAGCATCATCAGCACACCGTTCCCTAACCTACTTCATTTTATTGGAGTGCTCTCAAGTACCTATATCGATCTTTCTGTACTCTTTGCATTACAGTGGTAGTATTGCATTAAAATAACAGCTGGGTAAGGGTGTTTTTGTGGTAGGATGTGGTGCTAAAATTTCTCCAAATGTTCAAATGTTGGTATGTGGTGATGTGGCAGTTATACTGAATAAATAAAAGCCCTTCTCCTCTCTCCTCTTGAGGTGAAAGCATCCCGAGGTCAGAGCAAGCTTGCTGAAAGCGTCACTATTATACGTGTGAATGCTGCAAATGTAATTCAGCCCGAGGTCAGAACTTTAAAAGTGCGAGCAGCATGGTTTTTCCTCCCCATCTTCCTTTTAATACATCAGAGTGTAAGCTGTGCATTTTAAAGGGTTTTAAAAGGTTCAGGAGTGAAGGTCATTCAGCAGAGTTAAAGCAGGCCTCTCTTAGTCCTCCCTCGTTCCCAGCTCTCCACTGCTTTTGCCTGGGGAAAATGCATGAAACTTTGATGGCCAAATTAGGTTGTTGCTCATCTTGCACCTTCCAGCTTATACTATTGACAGCAGTGGTGAACTGCTGCAGGCAGATAGCATCTTGACGATCAGACCGGGCCACTCCACCTCGCGGCCGCTGACAACATCAGAAGTGTTTTAACAGGGTTTTAATGGCCATCCTGCTCTGCTCCTGGGAGCTTTGAAAATAGCTCCTGTGAAAAAGCCTCCTCCAGTTGATGGAAGCTGACATGGCCTGCTTTTCCAGTCACCATGTTGATGTGACTGGTGCCGCCAGGCTTTTTAATTTTATTTATTTATTTATTTGGACCACAGTGTCAGTTGCAACGCTTCATAGTGTCTTATAGTTATATGGTTTCAGGCAGCTTTTTTTTTTTTTTTAAGATACTTTAAGATAATTGGAATTTATTTATAAGATCAATAGTGGGAAAAGTGATATTAAATAAACCAAAAGCATCATGCACAACTGTATTTTCTTTTGCCATTATGTTTATATGGTAATTTATCAAAAGGAAGACTGAACCAGGACAGTACCTTTGATAAAACCACAACTTCCATTAGACAGAAAACATGACTTGTTTACATTGGCTAGAGCTTCTGAGGTGGGTTGTGGTTTAAAAAAAAGAAAAAAGGAAGTGAGAACATAATGTTTCTGTGCGGCAAACAAGCTGAATGACCAAGCTTTCGCGGCTCCCCTCCTCTGTCTTGTCTTACTCTTGACTGGCTGGTCATTAAAATGTGTGATGGGGGAGCCTGGGCAAGTGCCCTGGAGCACCCGGCACTGACCCCCTTTCTGTTTCTCCCCATGCCCGCTGCTTAGATCAGGCCTACGCATTGTGGTCCTGAATAAGGGCCCTGTGAATGTGGTCACACTCATTAGTGCAGTTTAGCCACACGTAGGCTCTGTGAATGGCCTGGCTTGTTGCAACACAATGGTCAAGCCTGAAGGTGCGCCTGGGGCCTGGCTCCACGTTGACGCCTCTCTACGGCTACGCTGCTCTTGTGGCAGTCTCTATGCTATTGAGCAAATCTGGCTTGCTGTCCCTTTCCCTTCAGATCCTCAAGCCTAAATTCTTCCAGGACGGGGAGTAGGGAGAATGGAGGGCGCCATGGGGTTCATCACATGGGACCGCATGTTTTAGACAAGGCGATGGGTCATAGACAGGTTAAGCTGCCCAAAGCAGTCATTTCCACTTCTCTGGTATTCACACTTTTTTTTTAACTTGCTGTAAATTGTACACCCAGCCACAGGTAAATATACACACACTACATGTGCAGCGCTGTACAGCCTCATCTACAGAATAGCACCTTCCTCTTGATACATTCACAGTAATGGCAGGTTTTGTAACCAGCACTTCAAGTCAACAAATTATTCCCATCTCTTTTTGCTGATTCCTAGCAATTACCACTGGCCTTCATACACTACCCCGTCATCTTGTTTGCTTAGCTCTTAACCTCCCTGCTTGTCCTTCACTTAATCCTTTTCTGTTTCTTTCATCCCTAAGCATGCAGAAAGTGAGCAGTCACACTCTTCAGTCAGGCTCTGTCAGGCCAGTGTCGGGCCTGTTAATAAAACCAGAAGCCTTGTTAATATTTGTACTCCTGCTTTATAATATTAAGTGACTCTTCACTCTTTTGTTTTTACTGCAGTCACACACTAAATATTTCAAGTAAACTCATGTAATGTCCTATAAGCTATCAGATAAATCATGTCACATTTAATTTCCTCTCACTGATGCCTGTAAAAAAAAAAAATAAAACATTTAAGGAGTCGTTAGGAATTATTGGGCATAGGGCAGGTTCATACAGTTCAAAACAGGTTAAGACATAATTTTGTTTTCATTTACATGGCTGCCCATAGAAGGGCACTTCAGTGTAGTCGTCTGTGTGACGAGGCAGAAATGCAAACTTTTTCCTTCACTATCTCAACCATCTTTTTCAGTCACATTCCTGCTTTTGATCAGAGCAAAGGCCATACGTGGCTTGAGCTGGGAGGTGAGCACAGAAGGGCCAAGTGATGTGAGAACTTTTATCTACACATCCCTTCTTAACTGCGGTACCTTTTTTGAGTAAGGGTCCTCTTAAAATCAGTCAAGTAACCCAAGCTTATCGCTCACCACTTGGCTGCACTGATGAGACAGAAGTAGAACAGGTTTTACATACTGGTTATACTTTACATATGTGTTCACATACTGAGGGACACTGACGTCTCTGGACACTCCTGGACTCAAAATCTTCAGCGTTGACCCCGAACACTCTCACACTGATTATGCTGTGGATGAATGCACACATTCACATCAGCACGTGTGTTAGTATCTGTGTGTCTGTGTTTATGTTTGCACCATTGCCTCAGGGTGGGAGGTAATGTTGCTTCCTCTGTTCTCAGCACATGGGCAGAGCTCACCCTTACCTCCTTATCAAGCTGATTGGGTTAATTGCACATCCTTCCCCATGCCCTCATGTCCTGACATCTGATTGGCTCCCCCTTACACAAGCTCTCTTTTTTCTAATTGCAACAATATCATGTCTTTACTCCAATTACTTCCTCTCAGCCCCACAAGAAGAAAATAAATTTTTGGTTGCGTGTTTATTATGGAATGTAATTTTAGCAGAGCTCCTGAGCGGAGCCTCATAGGCATGGATCATGACTGATGACTGTTTTGTATCGCTGACTTGCATTATGATGGGAAGCAATATAAAAAGCAGATTTATTATTAATAGCAAAACTCCAACCCAAAAAAATAGAGGCTCATACACCACTGCTCAGACTCGCACACAATAAAAATGCACAATCTAACTCAGGTAGGCAGAAAAACTTGCCAAGCAAAACAACACCAAACATAAACGGGAACATATGCGATGAACTTTTTGAATGGGTAATTATACTAAAAAGCCAGGTAAGACCAGTTAACATTGCAATCAGCAAGCAAAAGTTGGTGAAAAGAATACTCAGTGTTCACTTACGTGCTTTCACTCCAGACCTTGGTCAGGAAACAAGGAAACCTTTAAAGGAGCCTTACTACTCTTATAACACCAGCCTCGATCACCTATCAATAGAGATATCAATTGAGAGCTTTGCTTTTAGGCAGTGTCTAAATGTGTATGTTATTTAAACATCTAAAGTGCCATTCAGCCTTTTCACACTTGGGTTTTTCCCCCAAAAGGTGTGACATGTCTCTTGGTTACTACATCCATTACTTGACCTTGCTCATGGTTAGGTGATCAACCTCCCATCTTGACTTTCTCACTCTCTCTGCTTCCTGTGTTTCCTCCTGCAGCCCACTTTCTCACTCTTGGCCAGCTGGTCAGATGGCCTGGGAGACAGCCAGCAGCCCCTCCAACTTCTCACATGCTTTTCATGCACAATATCACGCGTTGTAATGCCTTGACCTCTGCATTCATGTTTTACGAGCAACTCATTAACTACTTGAGCCCTGCTGCTCAAATTTATGGGAGCAGAGCAAGAAGGAACATGCTTTCAGTAAATTAAGTGGTCCACATTCAGAAGGCCATCAAGGTGGCATGAGACAGATGAGAACACATTTGTTGGGTGTGAGTGAGAAAATTGAGCCACACACCATGCAAGTCGTACATTTTTAAGGTCCTTGGCTGTTCATTTATACAACTTTGAGTAGGAACTTGTGACGCTGTTATTTTTTTATTTTTTATTATTTTAACCTAAAGATAATAAGATTGGTTTATGTTTAGGACCTGAGGGTATGCATGTGTTCACAATCACACAGAAAAGCCTACAGGTTTAAAATTTGATTCAGGTAAGTAAGCAATAAAAGGTGTTGCCTATGACGGCTAGATAACAATTCACCAGTACAGACTCATTAATGCCTTTGTGGTCAATATAATCATGACTGAGGCTTTGAGCTATGTGAATCCTAGCTCACACCCTATACACCGACATTCTGAGCTGTCAGTTCATCCTGCTGTCAGCTCCGAGGTACGCTTTATAATACTTTAATATTTGCAATAAACTGATGGTTTTCCCCCAGTTGTTTTAGTATGTGTATCTGAAAAGTATTGTGGAGTTCTGCTGGATCAAAGGCATCTCTGAACTATCTCAAGCACACTTCCCCTGCACTCGTTTCCTGCTGTGCATGCTGAAAGCTGTCGAATACTACCGGTTCAAATGGTCAAGTTCAGTGCTGGAGATGCCCAGCACTCACACCCATGAGAAACATGAGCCTCCTCCCACAGCAGGACAAACTAGAGGAGGAGAGAGACAGGAGAAGACGGCCGTCGGAAATCACTGACTGGAGCAAGACCAGCTAATGGTTTTTACAGAGCCCTGGTGCGCAGATAGCATGTCTTCTCCATTAGCACATTTTGTTCTGACATGCTAAAGCTATGTTATTTTCTCCTCTCTTTTATGGGTAGTTTGGTGTCACTTTCAGCCATACATGCTTCTGAGTGGCTTTTGAACAACTCTGCCTATTTTTAAACTGCCTAGGACTCGGCACACGGATACCATGTGATCTGTGTGTGTGTGTGTCTGTGTCTGTGAGTGTTTGCCCCTGCACTGTTAGTGACATTATGTTGGGATGAACCCAGGAGGCAGCTAGTGACTTTGATCATGGCTTTGTCATTTTTATGGGGGTGATGACAGGAATATGCCAGGGCCAGCAGTACAGGATCCCAGCTCTAAAAAAGGGAGAAAGAAGGGTTGGGTGTGCAGCCTTCTCTTTCATGCTACATACAACTCTTACGAATGAGCAAATATCTTTTCCCCCTGTATTTTGTAAACTTCAGAAGAATAGAATAATTTCATTGGTACAGTTTCCACTTCAAGGTGCAATGCTGCCACCAGTGGTCAGGAGGAAGTCCTGGTTTTCATTCTTCAGTCTAAAATAAGTTAGAAAGCTGATCGACCTCACATTAAAACCTTTATCTAGATTTGTTTGTGGAAAGCTTGGAAAAATCAAATACTATTTACTTGAGCTGTTGACGAAACAGTGGATCTATATTAAAGCAATACTCCATTATTTCTTAAACTAATCTCTGTTTAGAGTGTCTAATTAACACCAAAATTAATTTAAGATGTTTCCCCTTATACAAAAACAGAAACCCTGTTTGTGAATCTCTTCTAATTGAAGTATAAGGGCAGACAGGGCAGTAAATAAGTGTTTATATGAAATGCCTATTATTGTAAAACACCTTGAGGAATATTTCACCCAGTGGTATTTGTTAATTAATCTAAAAACCCAAAACAATATAATTTGAGATGAGACTACTTCTTTAGGAATAAGAATCTGTGCCAGATGTTATGTGATTTCAGCGTAGTCTGTGTAGTGTAAAGGAAACAAAAATGCCTCTGTTTCCACCTGACAGTGCATGAATACAACTAAACCTTAAAGAGAAACAAATGTGCAAAGCTTTCTCATCAGAGCTTTAAGGTGTAATGGTTTTGTTTACATACATTCTGCCAGTCTAAGGGTTTTCAACACCAAAAAAAGAAACCTAAATCCTTGTGGAACTAACTGCTTACTCTCTTAATGGGACTCTAAACGAGTTCTTTATTAAAGACAGGCACATTTACAGGGTGTTTGAGATAGAACACTTGTAGACATGCCAGTAATGTAAATATGTGGTGTAATGCAAGTGTCTGGCTAGAGGGACAAAGATTTTAGATTTTTCTGGCCAGATTATTGTTTGAATTTTCAAATGAATAAATTTCAGTTTAACTGAAATAACTTTAATATTTTCACAGTAAACATTTAAAAAAAAGAACACTTCTTGATTTATATACAACTATTCTGTTCTAGGATACTTTTTTAAAGTTTTAAAGGTTGTGTGCACACACACCCTTAAAATTTTTTACAGTTTTTTTGAGTATTTAATTAAATATTGTATGCACCTTTGCAATAAAAACTAAATGAACCTTGTTAGCTTTTTGGTCGGGAGTTTTAGGTTTCTCGGAGAATGGGTTATAGTTTTTCTGTCTCTTCAGGTAAAAGCCCAGACAGCATTAAACATTTTAAATATTTTAAATCAGTAAAAGGATGTATTGTTTAATATATAGTTGTCCAGAAAACCCTTAAAACACCAAGTTTCTTTATAGAATGTTTCTCCTTTACTTTACAAAAAGTAGGCATATAACCAAAAGACCGTTTTTGTTTAAGTGAAAATAACCAACTCCTTCCAGTTAAGGACCCTGGGTTAAGGTTGTTCTGCATTTTGTGCAACTAGAGAAAATTAGGAACACCATAAATGGATCAAGTCAGAAGTTTTTTTTTCTACCTGGCAGCCCTATAAACAACATAAGAAGATCGTAAAAGGAATACATACAGGTAGACCAAGGAAGATGTAAAAGCGTCATAGAATATGAGCTCAAAGCAATACTTCTGAAAACAGAAAATGCACAAAAAAACACAAATGAGCAGAAGCATCAGAACTGCAGGAAATCAGCTGGATTATATAAGACGAAGAAAAGACAGGACTAAAAATACAAGGTTACAGAGGGATAAGAGAAGCAATCATGGAGCGGGGATGGTGATTGGATGAAAGAGATGTTCACTGATGAATCACACTGCATTGGCCAAGGAGATGATGCTTGAACTTTTGTGTGATGCTGTTGTAAAGACAGGAAAAACAATCCTTTATGATATGGAGTACATGCCCGGTGAAGGATCTGGGAACTGGTAATGTCTACCTTAACAGTCAATGCAGAGGTGTTCATTGAAATACTTGCCACATTTCTCATTCCATTAAGGGAAAAATGGGTTTGGTGATGAAGCCATTTTTCCGAAAGACAACACATCTTTTCCTCACAGAGCACAGAGTGTTAAAGTTTTTCTTCAGAAAAGTTGGTTAAACTCAATGACATGGTAACATTCAGTCCAGATTTCAACGGTTGAAATTTGATCAATGGCTCCGTCTTGTATAGCTGATCTGTCCGTAGCTATTTGAAAAAATTGGAACAGACTTGATGGAGACTGCTGTTTTAAATTTTACATTTTATTATTATAAAAATAAAATGTACAATTTTTAATTTTATTTCCATGAATCAATGAATGTATAGTGAAATTTACAGACAGAAAGGGTGTAGCCTAAAGCAAAAGGGTTTTTTTAAGCCTACCCATTTTACTCGACCTATAGTTAATGGAAACACACACAACTGCACCGTTACAAAAAAATGTAAAATGGTGCAGTCCACGCCTCCAAGAATTCAGGGCTGAGAAGGACAAACAAAGTTATGTTTGTAAACTATTTTGTTGATTCATTTTATTTCCAAATCAGTTGTTTTAACGGAGAGGCTGGAGCCCATCCCAGCTGACACCCTGAACAGCTTGCTAAACCATCGTAGGGCCAACACAGTCACAACCACTTCCACTCACAAATAGTCATGACCATCAAGTTGGCTAAAGGTTAATGTCTTTGGAATGTGGGAGGAAACCAGAGCATCAGGAGGAAACCCACAGGAAGAACAAACAAACTACACACAGAAACACCCTTGCCAGGTATGGGGCTAAAACTCAGGACCTTCTTGATATGAGGCAAGAGGTGCTAGCCACATTTTTTCCCTAAACATGTGTGTGTGTGTGTGTGTGTGTGTGTGTGTGTGTGTGTGTGTGTGTGTGTGTGGTTAAAAAAAAAAGCCAGGGTGAAGATTCTTTAATTGTGATGATTCCATAATTTATGCCATAATTTTCACACACCAAAGCAACGTATGAAAATACTTTTTGTCAATTGGCTGTGCATTACAGTTACAATGGATAAAGTGAATGAAGGTTTTACTGTAATGCTGCTTTAAGTATTTGTTAATAGAATTCTTTGTGGTTGGTCAGAAGTACTTTAGCTTGGCAGCAATTGCTTCCAAAACCTAGTATTATCTTATTTGTATTTCTTTCCCCTATTATGGAATCTACTCTGTATTCAGAAGGCAGGCACATCAGGAAGTACACATTCAACAGGAGTGTGTGAATGTTATCACATGTTCAGGGCTGAAAATATAGCATCACTCCACAAGTTCATATTTGTTTCTTCCTCCTACTGTAAACTGTAGGCTTTCATTTCATATACATCATGATTCGTGCGCTTATTTATTTGAGGAGAGATTAGTTATGCGTGAGTATGATGTGTGGATGACTGTGTGTGTGTGTGTGTGTGTGTGTGTGTGTATGAGAGAGACTGCTTGCTTGGGTACACATCCATGTGTTCGTGCTTGCTTGTGTGTTTCTGGGAGCTGGGCCCAGTCCTCAGCAAGAGACTGTGGTGTGTGTGCGGAAGTGTGAGGGATAAAAGGAGACGAGTAGGGGTCCGCACACACATACACATACCACCCCCTCGCCAATCCAACGTCCAGACAGCATGTGTGTCTGCCCCCTTCTCAACAGCTCAGCAACCAAACCGCCTTGACCTCCTCACCTCTCAACTTTACTTGAACTTCAGAAGAGAGGTTGTAGAGAACGGCGTGCAGGACAAATAAGCTTTGTAAGGGATCACACATATATTAAGAACAGAAGTTTCATAAAAATGGAAAAGCGTTATACATTCAATGCTAGCAGCAAAGCCTTGAATATAGTTTTCTGTTCCTTCAAGCTTTACCCATTTTACGTACATGTTTGAGTGGAGCTCCACCTCTGAAGTCTTTGTTGTGGTGTGACTCAGCTGTGTAGTGAAAGTGGGAGAATGAGGAGATATGACAGTGTTGGCTTTATTTCTGTAATTTTTTTTTTTCGTCTTGTGAAAAGTTGTTCAGGTTCACTGCATTAGGTGTGAGGAATGTCACAGGATATTTATTGCCTGCATACTGTGAGCACATTTGTGGAAACATAGTGCTTTATTATAGGGTAAGCCTAGAAATATTTGTCCATAAAGTATTTGTTTGCAGAGAAATGTGATAAAATTATTTCATTTTCTCAGACATTTATTGTCTTTTATATTTAACCTCTTGAAACCCCAATGTCCTCATATAAGCACATAATATTTTTTCCCAACAATATTGTGTGTATGACCTTGTAAGATCCTCATATGAGGCCAATTGGTCCTTTTCCCAAACTTCTTGTTTGAAGACTGAAGATTGATCCAGTTCAATAGTTATTGGTTGGTAAGGGACAGAAGCAGTGTGAAGAAATGAGAAGACACCCAATATTCATTTTTGGGTTTCAAGAGGTTAATCACACTGTGTTGCTACCTAGTTGGACAGTGCCTGTTTTTTAGGAATATGTTCTAATGTATAAGTAAGATTTTAGGTTTTGTGTATATGAGAGAGAGAGGGAGGGGGAGAGAGAGAGAGACTGATCGGTCAGGCGTAAGTGTAATGAGGTGGTAGGCTAGGTGCATTATTTCTGGACTGGATGTCTGTTAGGCGCTGGAGCTGTTTTCGTACTCTTGTACCATTAACAGACTATAGCTGCACTATTGCCGTGGGCTTCGCTACCAGGAAACTATGCTCTTATCATTAACGACCCACGATACATAAGAGGTAGAACGAGAGAGAGTGTGCATTTCCAGAAAGTGCTGGACAGCACGGTACGGGTAGAAATTCAAACAGAGAGCTTTCTATGCTACATCAGGCCTGCCAGCATTTATTAGTTCCTGCTGTCACCAAAGGTAAGCAGAGTGGGAGCTACAGAAATGAGTTCCGGCGGTCCATCCATACAAATTGCTAGTGCGATTACTTTGAAAGACAATGACACAGGATCACCAAATTTGTTGCTCAGGAAGGTTTTGGATGGGATTGTATATAGGTCACCTTGACCTTGTACCAAGGTCATAACTTTCTATGGTATTATATATTTATATTTTCAAATGGTTCTGCTATGGGAGTGTCTGGACAATTTCCTCCGGGATCAATAAACTATTCTGATTCTGATTCTTGTGGTCTATTTTCCATTTTGTGCCAGCCCTACACAGTTTTAACATTAGAATGCGTCATATTTTTCTTTTCATATAAAGTGTCAATGAGCCACATCTAATAAGTAGACTTGATAATTAAAAGGTGTATATACATCAAGTTTTATAGTAACCACTACTTACTTAAGGGAAAGAAGCTTCTTACTGTCTGTTTTATTTAAGATGTAGATACTTGGACACTATTTTAGTCTTTGCCCACAAATCAATTAGCTTTTTGTGATCGTGATCTTAAACTTGGCCACTAGCAGCGCTAGCTCCCTGCATGCTCAGGAGACAGAGTATGGATACTTTACTTTCATATTTTTACTTTTTTTTCCTGAACACTGTATGCTTTGTCTTTTTATTCCCAGGCAGGTTCAGGTGTATCAGAATGGAATAACAAAAACAGTTTACATACTTTAAGAAAATATCATCGGTTTCACATAAAAATTTAGGGTGTTTAGATGCCAATGAATTATTACAGATTGTTTTTTTGGGAATATCCCTTGCACACTTAATGGTGACTGGCTGCTTGGCACTAAGGAGAGGAGGTTAGAGCTCCAGGCACAGATGACAGAAACAGTAGCCTCAGTCTTAACACTGCCTCGTCATAATCATCATCTGTGACTTCCATTTTTATTCACAAAACATATTAAGGCTTTTTGTTCAATGACCCGATCACACAGAAAGCTAGCAAAGTTAGCGGTCAAGGTCACAGTTGTGTACAGAAACAACTAATTTAATTGTCAGGAGGTGAGGTGGTCCCTTCAATGCTACCTGAAAAGTTGAAGGAGCTCTCTGGAGATTGTAGGGTGATGACATCATTTCCTGTGCCATTTTAGGTAGACAGTGTTTTGTCAAAATGGTGCTTGTCAATTTTGGATTGATTGCACTTGACAAATCAAAGGGATGTATGATTTCTAGCTCTGTCTCTTTTTACATATTCAAGAATCCCAGGCAAAAGTGTTAATATAATTCATCAGAGGGTTTTGTTATAGTAATGGCTAATTGTCATAGTGACAAAATGGGGGACATATCATGGATATATACTGTACAACAAAATTAGATCACTTTTAATTGTTTTAAATTATTAGATGTAGTCTCCTATTTTTTTTCCACTGGTGCAGTATATATCAAGGGTTCCTCATCAGTTATTTTGGAAGGTTGGCAGTTCTAAAGTTTTTTTCCACAAATCTATTCTTTTGTTTAAGAAGTTGAAACTTCGTCTGAAAACCCTTAAGGGTGACAAAAGGCACCCCAAAACTATGTATAGAAGTAGATCCACAGTAGAGAGCAGACCACGCTTTTTTTCAGCATGTTACAGAAGCATTAGCCTGTCTCCCTCCATCAACTCGTGGCTCTGTGTGTGTGTGTGTGTGTGTGTGTGTGTGTGTGTGTGTGTGTGTGTGTGTGTGTGTGTGAGTGAGAGTGTGAGTGCTCAAGTGCTGATGTATACATTTTCACAGAAGTAACTTTGGCTTTCCTGGTAGTGGCGCGTTGAAGTCTTGGAGAGGTGTCCGGGTTCTATTAGATCAGTAGCCGATGCTAAGCTCTGAACAGCAGTAGAATCAGGTTGGGTGATACTGAAGAATTCAACACAGCAAATTATTCTTCTGAGTAATATTGTCAGGAAAAGTCCCTGAGTGAAATGTGAGCTGCAAAGGGGAACTTCAAACACAGCAGCTGTTGAGAATGGCAGGTCAGCCGGCGGTCACTAGCTGGCGTGAATGCTCTGGTCTCATCAGCACACTTTCACCCACTCATAACCTCCCATGTCTGTGTATTTACCATTCCTTCTCTCATCAACACTGAGGATGAACCTTTTTTTAGAGCCGAGGAGCTTGAGCAAGAAGACAGATGAACATGAAGACGTCAGCAGGGCGAGGAGGTGGCGAAAGGTGGGCAGCACTTGTTTTGGCATGTGGCTCTGAGATCTAGCCATGTGTTAGAGGAGAGCTGTGTGTCAGCGTATGCAGGGGTAGTTTTGAGTTCGGGGGTCAGGGGTTGCAAATGACAGGGAGGCCACCTGTACACCCTGTGTGTGTGGGCCAACTGTGCTCTTTGCCAGGCAATTTGAAGTTCAGATGCACCCCCTGTGTCTGATCAGTCATGGAATTGGGCTTGATGATCACCAACCAAGGAGGAGCTAGTTTTCAGAGCTAGCGAATCCAGGTTATGTGTGTGAAGATGGGGAAATGCTGCTGGAATGGACACCTCTGTAGTAATCTTATCCTCTCCCGATACTCCCTCAGGCCTCTCCTAAATCAGAGCCCAAGCTGCAGGCAGTTGTGTAGCCCCAGGAACTCTCTGTTTGCACTCTCTGCCTCTTCAGCTATTTGCACAGTGCCAAAATAAGTGTAATTGTGACAGAGACAGAGAGAGGATGACCTCCTCAGCCGAAGTCCCAGCCTCTCTGCCTAGCCGTCCCCTCCTGTGCATTCGCCACGCTGGATGACATTCATAGCTGTAGGCAGTCTGACCTGCTGTGTGGTGGTTACACAAAGATGCCACTTGTTTTTAGCCACTGAGGATTAAGAGCTTGGAAGATTACATTTTATTTTTATTGTTGTCTTTTTGCTGTAAGCTTTAGCCTGTGTGGGTAATCTGCAAATGAGTGACAAGGAGTCCCAGAAACTAAATATTAAAACAGCTGGGTGAGCAGCTATTGAATGTCCTTCGAAAGGTAGTCTGCACAAAACATTACCAAGGCCTAGGGACACATCGAGACATTCAGGGGGCAAATTTTTCTCTCCGTCTGCTTTGGAGTCTTCTTACTCTTTCATGTCCATCCAGAGAGTTGGCCTGTCCTCTCTTCTTATCCATCTACCATCTGGGCCTCTCAATCCCTACTTCTTTTGTTTTTGAAGCACTCTATTTTAATGTGGGGAAGATAGTGTGAGAGGAAAATAAACAGAAACTCACAAGTGTCAGACCTGTAAGTTAATCAGTGTCATTTCATACCAGACATTCATCTCAGTCAATGAGTTAGGATATCCACTCACTTTTGTTCTTCCTAAGATTTATTACTGCCTGTTAAAAAAAAATCGTACACTATAAAATTTGGTTGGACAACCTTTATACTCCGTTGCAGTTTGTAATGGACATGGTATTATTGCTTCAGTTGGACAAGTCGAGACAACATTAGGTGACAGTAAAATGCAGTCAGGTGATGATCTAAGTGTCCTGAAATACAAGGTTATCCCATCAGTGGACTTTTTTTTGCTGATACCTCAGATATAAAATGGGTCCTCGATAGTAACTGAGTGGTTCAGGGAGCATGAGGAATCACTTTCACACATGAACTGTCTTGACGTTAACCCTAGAGAGAAAGTCTTTGGGATGTGCTAGAGAAGACTTTATGGAGTGGTTCAATTTTTCTCATCATCAATTCAAGATGTCGGTGAAAAATGAACTCCAACTTGGATAGAAATACATGTTGAGATATTAGTTAACAGTGCCTTGATTAGCAAGCCTTGATGCTTGCTTGATTTGAAGTCCAGCTTTCACTGTAAAATTTGCTACATGTTTATTTTGCAAAGGGGCACAGAATTTAGCACGCCCACTTCACAAGAAGAAGGTCCTGGGTTCACGTTCTTGGGATGAGCGGTTCAGGGTGTACTCCACCTTTACCCAGAGTCGGCTGAGCTAGATAGCTGAGGCGGTACAATGTAGTACATACCATAGTATGATTAAGCAGTTCACCAAATAAATTATGTAAGAGTTGATGTGTGGGGTAGTTTAGCAATGTTCCTTATAATGATGGGCATGTCTTCGATTGGCTCAGAAGTGTCTGTGATTGATGTGTGTTTTCAAACCCTAATTAGATGGTTTTACTTAATCTAAGACTAATCTGACCGTATAAATCTGTTCTTGGCTACTGCTTTTTATCTGGCAGAATTTTTGGCTTGGCTGTAAGACTATTGTTTGATATTAACCAGGAAGGAAGTTAGAGAAGATTACACATTGTTTTCCCCAAAAAGCTTATTATGAAAGTATTAGATGGATTGGAAAGGATATTCATGCCCCACCCGAACACCGTCACTTTTCTCCTAACCAGAGGCCAGCTGGCTGTTACCTTGCTTTACAATTAGGGCTCACCTATTTAATCCCCCACAGAAGGATTGAATTAGTGTGACAAATCCTGGGGTCACAGTGCAGTAGTGTGTGTGAAGTACTGTTTTTCACTGGCTCCACAAAGACTGCCAGATTTAAGCTTTTTTTTTTTACTCTTAGATAATTGGATTCACAGCCTCTGTCTCCTCTTTCTTCTCAAATTAAAATCCTCATCCATGTGCTTACTCAGGTAGAATGCAGCATTTAGGCTCATGGGCTGATGGATTAGAAGTGACTGCCTTAATGAGTATATTAGACTGAACTTGTGCCCCATTGGTTGTCTGGGTTTAGGTCAGTCAGTTCACCTTTCTGACTGTGGCAGCAGGGTGCTGTCCATTCCAAAACCCAAACATCAGGGCTGAGTGTGTTTTGATGGCTTAGGAGTTCCTGGATACTGATGACTTCTTTGGCGTGAGTTACATCAGACGATTCCTTGTGTCCTTGAGGCTGCAAAGAGTGGGAAGTCTGCCTGTATCGTCAGTGCAACTATCTGCATTTGTATTTACACAGTGGTTCATGGCATTTGGCAGGAATCCATATGCTCTGAAATTTATTTTTTGTCTTTGACCCCCATGTCATGAAGGGGAATAAATCCCAGTGAACGAACTTGAAGTCTGGTCCACACTTGTGATTGTAATCACATTTCACACTGTTTGAGAACCAAGGACATTGTTTTCTAGGTGTTTTCTTTTTTGTGAAATATTCTTCTGTGAACAGAGGAGACAAAAGCCATTTGCCTTTTATAATTCTGTATGTCTCATAGGAGCAGCCAGTTTTTCTCTCTTCATCGCTGTTTTTTAAATTCATTTACTCTGCTTTCAAACTTGATAAACCTAGTGCATGTGTGGACCACCTAACCAGCTCCATTTGCTCAGATTTATTTAGAGGGGTTTAACCTGGCAGCCTCTGTAAAACAGACATCCTTTAAAGGCTGCTGAGGCTACATTGCTCCTCCTAAAAGCCAGGCTTATAACGATGCATCAGAGCACAAGGCGAACACCGATAGTCACTGCCATTAGACACAGCCTCATAAACAAGCCTTGGCTTTAGAGCCACTCTGAAGATAATTGTGCAATTAGCAAGGAAGATTGTAGAGTGCTTTGATCAGGCAGCAGCATGCAACTCATCAAGATATCATAGTACAGTTTCCAGCACAGACAGATGGACACACACACACAGCAGCGTAGTTTCTGCTCTAGAGTGGACATCCGTATCCATGTTATGTGCTTATTTTACTGGGGGGAAGGGGTCAAAAAGTCTACTTAGAACCGAGCAACAATAAAATTGCTTCTTTCATCTGCTCTTTTCAGGCTTGTATTACTAAACAATAATAAAACATTGTTTAGATTTTAGGTTCCTGATGGGTACCAAATGCTCTACAAATTACAGCTGAGAGGTAAGGAGTAATTCCCAGTGGAGGAAACTTTGAAAAAGAGAGAAGTGTCAAAAAAAACTTTGCAAAGGGTGAAACGAGAAATAAACTGAGAGGTTTAGAAGTTGCTTTGAAGGAGGAGTTTGTCTTTCCAGATCTACTTTCAGAGAAAGGAAAATTTGAAAGAAATAGCAGAATATATAGGAAATAACAATTAACAGGGTCTTTATGTATGACTGTCAAGCCAGGAAGCAGAGTTCACGTCCAGAAAAACCACCCTCCCCTTTTCTCTGGTCGCATGGACCATAGGGAGCAGTTCGACTTCAGGGATGCTGGAATGGCCAGTTTGGTAATTCTCTCACCTCCCTGGCTTTTCACATAACCCAGGCCTCAGAGGGGAGGAGAGGATGCGAGCAGCACTGGGTGCAGAGATCACCGAGAATGTCCAAAATAGCACAGGGTAAATCTGACAGCATGGGAACCAAATATGAATTCTGGCCCCTTTCACTGACACATTTAGCCTTGTCATGTTCGGGTCATGACACGTCATTGCTCACAATGAGAGATGAATGCCACCCTGAATAAATAACACCAAGCCTTAGCCTCCATCTTCTCCTTCTGCTCAGCCCACTGTGCTGCCTGTGCTCTGATGACTTCCGCATCGGATGATAATCAAGAGGCCCCTGTATTTCAATGTGCAAGTAATTAGTCAGATTTTGAATCTGTCAGATTTGAACAGCTACCTGGACCTGTCTCATTCTCAGTGTTTTTCCCATACATAAGATTTTACAGTTTGAAACTTTTTTCAGCAGAATTTTTCAGTTTTTAACCCTTGCCAACATTTGAAGCCTTATGGGAAGTCTCCAACATGTGAAGCCTTATTTGTTGGTATAACTGTTGTCTTAAAATGTAACCTCATACATATGTTTTATATTTTCGTGTCTGCTAATTCTCCAAATGGTATATTCCCACTGCCATTATGGACACAATACAGCTTTGGAGCTTTCAGAATTTGAACTGCAGGCCCACAGGAACACACACTACCCTTAAAAGAAACCTTGACAGCTGTTCCCAGGCACCAGTGAAGAACACTCATGGTGCTGTCGGTGCCGTTGTAGAGTCGCTCAGTTGTGGAATACTTTGCAACCCTTCACCATTTACAGTGATGCAGTGTCACTGATCATGTATTTAGCTGTTAGTGAGAATAAATTGTTCTTATGATGGCAGTTTTTACATACGTAATAGCATATGTTTGTATGTAACATCTAAATGGTGGCCATCTCTAAGCTGATCTAACACCTTAATTCAATCACCTCATCCTGACCACATCGTGCTTACACTTCCACAATCAGATGGGATTTTGTGTGTGGCAGCCCATCATAAGCCATCACTGGAGAGATGCATGATGAAAAGCCTAGAGTGACACACTCTCCACATCCATATACACGTACATCCAGCTGCCAGAGTGTGTCAGTTCTGATGCTTCTTTTGATTAAGAAAGCATGGAACTCAGCATGACCATTTTTACATCTTGCGTCTCTTCAGTGCAGGTCAGCTCACTACAATGGCTCTTACTGTCTGGCTAGAAACACACCTCTTTGGACACACAATCTTTGCCCACTCCCACCCCCTCTGTATTGAGGCTGAGCTGCCTCTGCCATGAATGCAGCCATTATTTATGAAACGAAAGCACTTGTGACACCTTGGTTAGTCAGTGAGGCGGTTTACTAGAGAGGTGTCTTCACTGCTCTTCTCACATGAACACCCTCTGATGCCACACTGACTGCAATCATTGCTTGTCCCCATTCTCAGGGTGTCATTCTGCGTAATTATATGCACACACTCACCACTAGCATAGGGGTGAAGGGTGGGGATGTCCTGTGTACATCAGCAAACACCTTAACAAAGGGCCTCAGACATGGTGCCTCATTAAATTGATTTTGTGAGAGGGGTGATGCTGCAGGCATGCTGCTGCTGATTGGTGGAGGGAGATGACCCTGCATTTCACAGCCTCTTACTCTCTCACTACAAACAATGAGGCCAGCACATAGGCTGTCAGAACTCTCCATCTGATCACATCATCCAAATATGACTACTAGATATTCTAATGCTGTTGGTGTGAGAAAATCAAGTAGAGCATCCTTCCTCTCAGAGCTTGGGAACAAGAAAATAAGCTGTGGTAGGCTGCACTCTGGCTTGTTGGAGAAGGGCACAGGCCTGGGAACCAATGGTTATGTGGTCCAGGGTGGCCATTACTGTTTGAAGGGGTGGGAAAGCAAGGCTCAGTGTTCTGCCAGGCTGCCATCCCATGAGACTCTTGGACGCAGTTACGCTTAGAAGGGGCTGGATCTCTTCCTGCCATAGGGGTCATGATCTCCCTGCAACTTCCCACCGACCCAGTAGGGCCTTACACACAGCAGCAGGTTAAAATTAGGCTCCTTGGATGAAGTCGAGCTCTCCCTACTTTAACTCTCCTAAAAATCCTGCGCTGCCCTGAGAACCAGAATGCACAGCAAGGCAGGCGATTTTCACACAGTAACTCTTCCTTTCCAGAGATGTTATCCATTTCTCTTGCTCCCCCCCACTATGGAGGTGGAGAATGAGAGGGATTTTGGGGAGCAAAGCTCAGCACTGAACTCTCTATGAACTTCCCTGCCCGCTCACCGACTCACGCTTTCTTATGTCGCCAATTTCATTTTAAAAAGCTGAATCACACGCCGATCCCCTGCCGAAAACAATTAAAACACAGCAGGAGCCACCTGCAGGAGATTTCTCCCCTGTCGTCTGCTCAGATAACCAGATGCAAGAAGAGACATCCTGAGGGTTAGAACAATGTTTGTCCTCTGTTTGTTGTCTTCCTCTGATCACGCTATCTTCTGTTAGTCATATAAAATGGGTTACAGGTACACCGATTGCAGCTTACCATAAATGGCTGACTAACCAGGAATAATATTAAAAATGTTCAGTGCTGCTATTGAATGCATGTCATCCAGAGTTGAAATGCTCTAAACTAAAGCTATGCAAGACCTGTGATAGACCACAGTTTCAGTGTCTCGTAATACTCGCGGCTGCCTGAGAGCTTCTGCAGGAGCTCCAAACCGTTAATCCAAACAAGTGCAGGCACTAATGCACCCGCGTGCTCCCAAATAAAGTGAGTGCTTGGCCACAAGTGTGCAGGCCTGGCATAAGTGCTATTGACTAAGGGTGGCTCAGGCCGCTGCCGAGCTTCCAGTAAAAAGGTGTGTGGAGAATCGATGGGTGTGAGGCCAGCCTGCATGTACCGTGTTTAGACGGGTTTGAGGAGCTAATGGCTGCCAAGGATTGGGCCCACAAGCCTAATGGAGATTGATGGCTCCAGACCTCGTTAAAGCAAACGCTCTGGGCGAGTGTTAATGTAGGACTGCCTGTGTGAAGCTCCTGTGGTTCCAAGCCACGCCAGGGGTCTGATAGCATAGTAGCTAATAGCAAGTGTATTGTATCTTTTTGTCTGTGTTAAAGAGTTTAGGTTTATGTACAGATGTACGTTGAAGTTATGAAGTGATGGTGTTGTTCAATCTAATTAACGCTAAATGACCGTATGAACAAGTGTACTAAGGTGTATTGTGTTTTTCACCTATGTCTTGGATTGGGTTTATGCCAGATTAGGCTTAGAAAGCTTGACTCCAGGGCATGCAAATGATGGTGAGTGTATTAAGATGTCTGCGTATCTTCTGATGAATGGCGTAGAAAGAGCCATGCCATATCAGCAAGTGTCAAAGCCAGCAGAAAAACAAGCGGATAGCACACCCTTCTCACATTCATCACGCTCCATTTCACAGTCTCCTCAAGAATGATGGCCAGAGCCGTCTGTCAACGACCAATTTGTGCCTCCTCTGCCCTCATCCATGTGGGAGTTACAGTTATTAACATGGGGAGAATGAATGTTAAAAAGTATCTTTGGTGCCTTTTCTCATCCCTTATAATATTGATTTTTGAGCTTTGGCCATTGTTTGGGAGTGTTGTGTTTGAGGTAAAGAACTTTGTTCTCATATGTGCCACTGTGAATTGTGAAACAATCTCTGCATATATTCCACTTTTACTGTGTGCATGTGTGTTTGTGCATGCGTGTATGGCTGTGTTAGTGATGCAATGGTTTCCCTGGTGCAGTGCTAGAGGGCAGGGGGATTGTGTGTGTGTGTGTGTGTGTGTGTGTGTGTGTGTGTGTGTGTGTGTGTGTGTGTGAGTGTGAAGCTGATCTGAGCAATGTGTCCTGGGCTGGTGCTGGGCTGTAGGGAGGACGCCAGGCTGTCTCCAGGCTTGGAGGCCCTCCCCAAAAGAGGAAGAGCGCTCCATAAATCAGACCAGATTAGAGGGGCCGCTGGGCCATGCTCCGCACGCTGCACTGCTTAATGTCAGAGTCTAACCAATGACTTAAACATCTCTCTCTCTCTCTCTCTCTCTCTTTCTCTCTCACACACACACAGACACACACACATGCACATGCTCACTCTGACTTTCCTTGCTTCCTCTGTTTCACACTCTTCATTTCTTTCCGTCTGTCGGTTTCGTACTCCTTCCTTGCCCTGTCTTCTGTTCTTCACCGAATCACATAAGCATATAATAAAAAGGAGGTGAAAACGGTTTGAGGATGAGAGTGGAACAAACGATCTTTCCAGTAACAGCACATGAAAGAGACAAGGATGAGATTTACAAAGTAGCTGTTTTGTTACATGGCTGAGACAAATCATAGGCTGTAAAGAGACAGCCAACACGGCCTGAACAAAGAATCCTACATGCCATGGGTGCTCTCGTGGAAAAACGTTATTACAGCACACACCCTTAAATGTCCTATCCCGCTTGCTCTTTCTAAGACATGCTCGTCTACTTGCATCTTCCTCTCACATGCGTTTTCTTCATGTTCATGTTCTCCATCACATTGACAGACTGTCAAGGTCATAACGAAAAACACAAGTGTGTACAGTCTGCAGTGTCAGGTAAAGTGCATGCTTTGTGATTAGCTATAGTGGTTTTTGCCTTGAAACACTGTGGGACACTTTGTTTTTGCCTGGTGAGCATATGTGTTTTGAAAATCAGAACATTAGTTTTTGTGGTGTCCAGTAACCAAGCTAAGCTGAACTGCACTGTGCTAAGATCAAATGTTATGTAATGCATTAACAATTGAAATGCTTGCAGCCAGAGTGTCTCGTCATCCTTGTGGATATTGTCATTGTAAGATGTGTTGGATGTGAGGTTATTTGTCTGTGGATTACTCACATGTTTGTCGCCACTTCAAACAAGAGCTCCAGCATGTACTTGGGCATGCTTTCTATTTGGTGAGTATTTAATGGAGTGGTAGAGAATAAACATAAGGGTGGGGATCAAAACATCAGGGGGAAGATATGATGTGATTCCTCTACACTGAGCAAATGAAAGTTTTTGGGCAGTGATAAATTTGCCTCTGTATGCCACTACAGTGAATTTGAAATGAGGCAGTCAAGAAAGGATTGAATTTTAGTCTTTCTGCTTTAATTTAAGTTATTTAACAAAAATATTACATTGAGTTATTAGGACTCACAACCAGTTTTATAGAGTCACCTCATTTTCAGAGGCTGAAAAGGTTTCGATAAGCAGTTTCAGTACCAGTTTTGGTCTGTTTCTTCATTATTTCATGACAAATTCTGGAGATAAGTGGTCTGAAGTTTATTTCAAGTGTTGAATTTGCATTTGTCAGCTGTTTATGTGAACTCTCACTATGTGTTCCAAAGATATGTCAATGCAAGTAGAGGAGGCCATCATCAGGTTAAAAGAATCCCAGACCTATCAGAGGGATAGCAGAAATTCTGTCCAAATTAATAACTTGGTACATTCTTACAAAGAAGGAATGCATTAGTGAGCTCAGCAACTCCAAAACACCATGGATGACATCTAAACATGGATGATCGTAAAATTCTTTCCTTGGTAAAGAAAAACCCATTCACATCATCCAGTCAAGTACACACTTGATAAAGTAGGCTTGTCTGAATGACTGTCAGAGTCTACAGTTAAGAGACACATTTAGGAATGTGAATACTGGGGGTTTACTTCAAGATGCAAACTATTGGTTATACCCAAGAACTGAAAGGCCAGATTTTTTTGGAGCATGATTCTTTGGACAGATGAATCCATGGTGAACTTGTACCAGAATGATGGGAAGAATATGGAGAAGGAAAGGAAGGGCTTGTAATCCAAAGCGTACCACATCATCTGTTAAACATGATGGACATGACCATGTTCGACTGCCAGTGGATGATTGGTGTTTATTGATGATCTGACTTCTGGTAGAAGTAGCAGGATGAATTCTATAGTTTATAGATCTATACCTTCTACTTAGATTCAGTCAAATGCAGCAAAAACAGCATTAGAGCTTCTTAAGGCAATGAAATTTAATGTTATTTAATGGTATTCAACATAGCATGCTTTTTACTTACTGAAAACAAAAAACAAAGGCAGAAAGACCAACAAACAAGTAGCAACTGAAGTCAGTTAAAGTCAAGTCCTGGGTGTGCAACTCAAGAGAGAAAATTCGGCATTTGGTGATGCCCAAAGGTTTCAAACTTCAGGGCCTCTTTAACTTCAGAGGATTTGCATCAAATTATTAAAAGTTATGCTTGTATTTATAATTGTTAATTTGTCCAATTAAATGTTTAAGCCTCTGAAAATGGGGGAGTCATAAATATTAAAATAATTAAAATAAGTGTAATTTCTAATTGGTTAGTGCAAGAGTTTTGTTAAACCTCTTAAATTCTAACTGATCGTCTGCATTTTGATTAAATCCTAACTGCTTTCTCTTTTTAAATCCTTTGTTTTTCCCTATAGAAGCAAATTATAAAAACTGTGCCATTTATTCAAAAACATCTGGACGTGACTGTATTTGTATTGTATTCCGTGAGCATCAGAAGCAGATTCAGTTTTTAACTCTGTTCTCGGTCAAAAGAAGAAAAAATGCTCCTTTTCATGTTGGGTCATGAAGATCACTACTCCACATAATGTTCCAGCAATCTAAAACTCTTGACATAAAGTATTGGTTTTCATGTTGTTCTTTCCTATTTTGGGTACAAAAAAAACCAGATGGTATTATAGTGCTGGCTTTCTAGATTTTTCTGTCCATATTTTACTTGTAATTATATTTTGACAACTTTTTTCCTTCACAATCCAATTATAGTTTCCAATCCTGTCATAATTATAGCTCATATTGTAATAAAAAGTGCTTTTGCATCTTTGAGAGAAAACCAGAGGAAATGTGAATGGGATTTCAGGCCAAAGCAAGCACTAGCATCCATAACCTCATGTCTCTGCTGTCAGATACGTGTTAGCCATTAAACACAGTCAAAGCTTTTAGGGTGTTTTTTTTTTTTGCAGTCTGCCTGTTGTGCAGTGAAATCTCTGTCTCTCTCCCTTACATGCTTTCATTGCTTGAGCCTCTACTGATTGTGCTGTAGTTATCACAGTACACTCTCTGACAGGCCATGGGAACAGCACATTGAGAAAAGTCACAAAGATGAGAATCATTAAAATGTTTGGTCGTAACACCCTCCCACTCTTTATTTGGGCAGAGGGAAAGTATCGATCCTCATCTTCCCAAAGTTATTTATAATTGAAGATAAACAAGGAATGCACATATGCCTGGGAGATGAGTGAACTGGGGGAGCTTTGGTGGGCTGTTTTTATTTTCTTTTTTTTAGTTTTGAGGGAAGTTCTGAAAGGGGAGGGATTTTCATTAGTATACAAGAAAAACACACCAAGTGACACCAGCATGCGTAACGTGGGAATGGCTGTGTTTGCATCAAGAACATGACACATCCTATTATTATCCGGGTCTGTGTGACAACTTTGACCAGAACTGCCCTTAAACACACTGAGCTGTCTGAAGAGAGCAGAAACTTCCGTTGTTCATATACACACACACACACACACACACACCAAGGCCAGGCCATTCCCAAAACTTACAACCTTTATGGGAACAGTTAAATATAGCCTTTTGACAGCCAAAGAATACATAATAATCAACGTAACTGAGTAATAATTTGTCCCATTTTGGGATGGTCTGACTAATCTGGGGAAGCAATTTCAGCCACTTGGTTGAAGTTGGGGCAGAAATGCTGGCATCAATACTTGTTCAGTTCTGGGAATTTCATAGCTAGAGTTGATTAGGTGGATTCATAAACCATTGTTATGCCTCAAACTGTGTTTTTTTCCCCCACATTCTCTCTATACTACAAAACATTTTACAAATACATTTTATGTGTCTTTATTTGTATCATCCTCAAACTGTTCAAAAACATGCCTGTGGATGGAATGGCTATGCTAAATCACTATGAATGAG
This sequence comes from Neosilurus hyrtlii, assembly GCA_028564935.1. Classification (NCBI taxonomy): domain Eukaryota; kingdom Metazoa; phylum Chordata; class Actinopteri; order Siluriformes; family Plotosidae; genus Neosilurus; species Neosilurus hyrtlii. The sequence continues at coordinate 15,076,445 of JAOUQZ010000049.1, read as the reverse complement.
TATGTGAATATCTGTCTATCGTCTCTTGCGATAGTCTAGCATCCCATCCAGGATGTATTTTTGCCACAGGAAGTGTAAACAGAGATTAGATCAGACCTTTTGACAAAAGATTTGTGCAAAAGCTTGGTGATCTCATGATTCTCAAGGTTAACAGGAGCTCTCAGTAGCTGTCAACAGGACTTCCCCCTAACAGTTCTACTTTCTCAAGCATTTTACAAATTATACTTCTCCGTTACCATTCTTTCTTCAACAGGCAAAGCTCATGACTTTATTCAGAGCTCCTTATGTGGGTGGGTAAAAGCTCTGATGATATATGCCATATTTGCTGGTTTGACACATAGGTTGCTTTCCATTATCACCTGTAAGCCGGTTTAGTGGCACTGACTCTCGTTGGCTAAAACCAACACCATGTGTAGAATTACAACAATTAGCCTGTGATTTGTGTGGGAGAGAGGCCCAGGGCAGTAGACCACCCAAAAACTACCACTGGCGTGAGAGCTTAGCACATCTTAGCCAAGTTGTAATTCTGTAATCCGTACTTTCTCTCAGTGTATAAACATATTAGTCTTTTTTTATCCTACATACCTATGCATTTCTGGCTTTAACACTTTTCAAGAGCAATGGGAAATGTTTGGAGGCAAATGTTTTAGTGTGCCAGAGACACAAAGTTCCTGGTCGGTGCTTTGGATGATTACAGTCAGGATGCTTCTGGATTGACTAAACAGATGACATTAAACAGGCAGAACATGTGAGCAGTATGCTCGGTTAAGAGGAGAGGAGAACCAAGCAGAGAAGGTAGGGAGGGAGTCCCAGCCAGACGACTTCCTCTATCCGACTCGTATATCTGACACGTCATCAGTTCGCACTGTTTCTTATTCCCATGCCTGTGCATAAACCTTGCTGCTGCTGTTTGTTAGCACACAGACAATAAATGGAGTTTCCATCGGCCCTTTGTGATGCAGTAGTCAGGAATATCTTTTAAAAACCCTCCCCTTTATATTAAGCTCTAAGCGTCTAATCGTCTTCTCATGGTACAGCCAACCAGGAGAAATCACACCATATTACCAGTCTGTATTAGATTGGAGGAAGAAACACCAAGTCATCCAAGCCTATAAATTGTGGCCTTTTTTCACTATTAGATTATCCGGTACAATAGCAGAAGTTATTACAGGGTTTGTCCCCATTTTCATTTTCCAGTAACCTCAAACCAATTTATTTGAGGTCTTATTGTTGGAGTTGAAACTTGTTTAGACTAAAAAAAAACAAACCTTAAGTAGTGTTACAGTGACCTAGACACTCTTTGAAGACAATTTGGACTTTGTTGTATATTGGCTGAGCTGGACACTTGGACTATTTTGTAATGACTCCTGCATGGTCCTAATAACGTCAATAAATTATGTGTTGAAGTCATACAATGCTATATAAAACATAGAGAATCATTAGCGTGTGTATTTTGGCAGCTTTTTCAGTAGTACAGAACCTGAGACCATCCATTATCTCAGATCACTAATCAGGATGTAAAGGACATACTTCTACCTTCTATAACAAAATATCTCCCATCCAGTAGGCTTAGGCTCTCTCGAATGGCGAGTAACTATTTGGCTTTTAAGTTTGACGTGAGGTATTTGTGGTATTCCGAGCCCGGGTTTGAAAGGAACATCTTGTATTAGTGTTCATTGTGTCTTAATGTATATAAACACTTACATTAAGCAATAAAGAATATTTATCAGGGAATCAATACTGTATGTAATGTTTAGATTTTCCAAAGTTTGAGAACGTAGTGTATCTAATCATAGACCTTCATCTTTCAAACTTTTAAAGTTTCTATTTTATATCTCCCTCTACTGTTCAGTTACTTCATATGAGAATCCTTTGAAAATGTCAAGGGAGTGTATCCTATGGCCCGAAAAATGTTTTATCTGCTTGAGTTATCGTTTTTCACTTAATGACCACCATTATGGCCTCAGTGCAGCAGGAGTGGCATTAGAACTTGGAGCTTTTTTCCCCCTCCTTTCTTTCGCTCATTTCTTTCGTTCTTCTCTCTCCAAGGTGTAATGCAATCTAACCATGGGAAAAGACCTGGCATGGCTGAAGCTTTAATGTGTGTAAGGCTCCAGTGTTGCGAGTGGCGTCAGTAGGGCACGGCTTCAGTGAGCGAGGGCCAAGGGGAGTCAGGGGAACATGTCTGCTTCTTGTCACTCAGGGCCCGTCGTGTTCAGGAAGCATCCCAGAACGGCACAGGGCGCCAGTGATACCGTGCTCTAGGGTAGACATGGCAAGACGAACAGTAGGAAACAAGAGGTACCTTGAGAAGATAGCTAGATTTGCATTTCCTGAAGGAAATACACACTGATTACAGTGAGTTGAACAAGATGGGATAAAACACCAGCGAGAGAACAAAATAATGTGAGTGAGAAAGAAACTGAAAGGACAACTGGAAGTGAGAGGAGGGAAAATGAGAGGTAGAAAGGGGGCAGTGGGGAAAAACAGAAAAAGCAAAAAGAATAAAGTAAGGACGTGAAAAAGGAGACAAAAGAGGCCCTGTAAGGTGTTAATATGCTGTAAAGCATATGATGACATCATCAGATGCAGTTGAAATATATGTTATGTCCAAACTAAGCTAGATGAATCAGAAAACACAATTTTTAAGTAAAGCTTCCTTTTTTTTGTTTTTTTTTTGTCTGTTTGGTTTTTGCATCTTTTGTACCATTTCCATATTTTCTCCTTTCACACCAAACCGCTGTGTGCAAACGCCAGAACAGCACATTTGCTTCAGACCTGATATTTTTCAACAGAACTCGCTGGTTCCTTGTAGGATTTGGTATTTTTTCTCTCACTGATAATTTGGTGAGATACTGATAATAAGTATTTTGGTTAACAGTGATTCTCACTGTGCTGCAGTTAATACCAGTCAGGCTTCAGCTAATACCAGCAGCATATGTCCATCTATTATATATAAGGGGAATGAAAGGAAGCAAAGAGGCGTCCAGCTAATGTTTGTGTTCCTCTGCTATTAATGGCCTCCATTTGAATACACCTAGAGAATGACCCCTGACACCACTTAGAGTGAGAGCCACAGCAAGACACTTAGGAGTATTATGTCTTTCTTTTACTCAGGGGCAAAACTTTGATTTTTATGTTTCATATTATATCTTTGAAATGACTTTTTAAACCAATCTTTTAGTTATCTCATTTATATCTTTCATTATCAATTATTTCAGTGTTAGTTTGGCTTCCCACACACTTCTATTTCATAACCTTTCCATGCTCATCTTTACAACCCCTTCATTCCCCTCCTGTATAACAATGCTGTCATGCTCAGCTTGACCTCACAGCATGTTTTGTTGGATATTTTATTCTTTTGGACATTTGGACACTGCCAATATCATCAATCTCATTTTATGGTGTCAAAATCTACAAATTCAGATATCTTTCCGTGTTTCTGCTATTTTTAAAAGAAGAAATGGGGAAAAGGAAGAAAAAAGCAATTATTCCCCCAATTCTGATGCTTGCCCATATAGAAACTTTTTTTTTAATTGTCATTGTCCAATTACATATGGATCTCACTGTCCTCTAGAGGATTTTGAGCTTCACCCAGTGGATCAGAGCGTAAAATCGTTGGCCCATTTTCACCACATGTGTTGATAAGTAGCATTAATACCCCACTGATCTCAGGCAGCTCAGTGTGAACACTAAATCACACATTGTACAGGAGGCTATTGCACTTAAGAGGAAGAGAGAGAGAGAGAGACTGCAAAATCTGGGATTTTGGTATATGGGATCAGAGCTGTTCCTCTGGGTTACATTGGGGCTGGTGACAGGTGCTCATTCTGGTTATGGTTCACTGTGACCCTGTGGGCTGGGCAGCACTGCCTGGCGCTACCCACCTAATCCCTGTCCAGCTGTTGCAGTTGTCGCCCCAATCAGTGTAAAGTGTTAGAGCAGGTGGCGGCTGGTTCAGGTAGCTCTGGCACATGCCGATTCCAGTTTCAAGAGGCAGTGACAGAGCTGTGTCCCTGAAAAATCCAGGCCAAATGTTTCCAGGGCTGTCAGCAACCCTCCAACCACTCATCCATTATCCCACAGAAGCTCCAGTGCTGTAGCATAGCCTCTGCTTATCACACATACAGAGAGAGCAGGAGGTGGGGCAAAGTGCACTGATACCACCACCACTGCTGTATGAGACAGTCCATCTCTGTCTGACCCACTGCTCACTGATTCATCAATTACACCAGTCATGGGTGTTGTCTGTCTCTTGTGGGAATCTGTTGACTGGTGGGAACTCAAGCCACTAGAGCCATCCAGGATGTTTTGTCTGAGAGTTTGAACTTTAGGGTTGATGTGGCATAGCTTATTACCTGATCTTCACCATGACCTACAGTTAAAAAAAAAAAAAGTTTATTGCAGTTCATATATCCAAAAGAAAATTAACTGTGTATTGAAGAAATTTAAAAAAATTCTATTCATGTGGAAAACTAAAAATGTGCACAATAATCAGTGATAGTAAACGTTGCAGTTAATGTGCTGTTTTTTCTGCTTGATGCATGGAGGAACTGTCTGAGGAAGATATAAGCCTCTGCATCTGAAGTATTTTTCGGCTTGCCAGAGGAATGTCTAGCAGAGTCATCATTCCTTCTTCAAGAGACAGGGTCAAGCAGGGGCTTAGGAAGAGTCACTAGCTGGAGAATTCATCCTGCGTACTGTGTACATGAGAGAAAACTGCTTTTCTAATAGGTGATTCTTTTTTTATTCAATTCATGTGATCACAGCTTTGCGATCATGGAATAGTTTTACTCTATGGCTCATTCTATTTATTCATCTCTGCAAAGTGACATACTACTGAATTTAGACAGGATACAGTCCACGAGTGTATTGGCCAATCTGAGGGTTTAAAGTATTGCTCAAGCACCCATCAATGGTTCTGTAGCAGCTCTGGGATTTGAACTGAGTAGTGCAACATTAAGCAGCCCATGGAGATTTTTTACAGTTGATCAGAATGATCGTATATCCTTAGCAAACCATTTACAAGTTCCACCATGATTTGAGCTGGACTGGATTAGCTGTTTCACAACGGAACACAAGGGGAAAAAAATGTTACACAGTTGGAAGGCTGTTTGGCCATACAATACTTCGGTGTGTCTTTCAGTCCTTGTGCATGTGAGTGATAATGATTTAGGTTGAGTGAGTTTCATATGTATCATTCAGATCCTTGTGTATGTGTGTGCTAAAGTAGTGAGTATGGCAGTCCACCGAGACTTGGCACCGAAGCTCTTCATCAGTATCCAGTGTCCGGAGACACTGTCAGCTCCACTCGGTGGGAGTGTATCAGTTTGCACGAGGGTCTGTCAGTAGAGATTCGTCTCTGGTTATTGGTCTGTACAGACAACCTTTAACAACAGTGTCTAGTGCTGGAGCGGAGGGGAGAGAAGCCTGCCTGCTTCAACCCGAGAGCCCCTCAGCGCTCTTTACGCTAATAACACAGCACAATATCGGACATCCGACACCCCAGATCAAACTCCATTACATTAAGGAAACATTAGACCAGAGAGTCATCCTGATGCATGCTCATGTCAAGGTGGCAGACAGGGCTCCAGAGCTGTGGCCAGATTTGGACAGGGAACCACATGAAGAATGGTGTGTTTTCTCCCAGTATTGTTGGTGTATATTGGCAGGTCCTTACAAACACTAATTCTGTCACTGCTTGAGGCAGGGAACAAACTGTACATTGCCGTTCCAAGTTTGATGTATGCGTCATTTTCCTTGTCACAGCAGTTCAGTGATTAGTAAATGACCCTGAGTTTTCTTTTGATCTCGGATAAATTCATATTTTTAAAGCAGTTTTTTAATATTGTGTTCTATTGCCATGTCACATTGTATTAAATGGTCATTAGCTTATCTTTGTCCAGCCCTTTTTAACAGAGTATGTGAAGATAAAGTGTTGACTTTAATGAAGTAAAGAAAAGTATCCCATCTGTCGAATCAGTCTTGGGAATTAGTTTGTTGTAACAGATTATTGGAACAAAATTCAGCTGTACTTCTTTGGCTTGCCAAATCGTTTTCTTCTTAGGTTTATTGAAGCTGACAGATCAGTACTTTATCTCGAACAGATTGCATGCAATTTCTTTCTTTGTCTATACAGCAGGATTCAGCCACAACAAAAATAACTGGCTGCAGAAGCCTGTTTTTGATAATCCAGTCAAACAGCTTTATGGGACACTCTATCATGCTGATGAGCTTTCTTTAGTGCCACACCAGCATTTCAACTACTTTAGATTGCCTTAATGTGACTTTCATCTTTTAATATTCAAATACCTGATGTAAAGCGAAATGATTCAGTCCCATCATCTCCCCCTGACCCTCTTCTGACCTCATCCAGGTTGATTTGTTTAATTAAGTACATTTCAGTGGGAGTGGCTGTTCTAGAGTAGAAGGTGAGTTTGTTTTCGGGTTTAGGGTTGGGGGTATGATGTTTTGGTGGTGGTTGTTAGGGGGGGGTTGAGGTAGGCTGATCTTCATTAGAGAAGGCTAGATGGGGGCTGATGCTGACTGTGGACTTTAGCAGCACACATGATTTAAGTGTCCGCCCAGCCTGGCCTTCATAAGGATCATGCCGGGCCTTTGATGTTTCATTATGTACGGCTCTCCAGGAACAAAAGCACACAGGCCACATTAAAAAGCCACCATGCTAAAGCGTTAGCAAAGGCCTCTGCCCTCGCTCTGCACTTTTAGCACTAGATTACTGAAATCAACTCTGTGACAAACAAGAGAAATGGAGCAGGGGAAAAGAGACTGCAGTAGAACCAAAACAGAAAGATTACAACTGTATACATCAGAGAGGACTATCTGAACATCTTCAAGCAAGATCACTCTATGCATTATGCCTTAAACCCTGTACAAGTTAGAACTTGCATATAAAATCGTCCCAGGACCTGATAAACTTCCTCCAGGGCTTTTAATCTCTCTTGCCTGTACTACTTGACTGTCCCATGCATCATGTTTTTTCTCCCCCTCCCTTTAGCTTCACTGACCTAAAAGCTCACTGCTTGGACAAATATAATATGTCGTGGTTGCTCTTGTGTGGAGGAGAGGCACTTGTTTCTCATATCCTGATTTGATTGTGCTCTATAGGGTTACTGGGTTAAGAATCTTAACCACGCTAAAGCCTTTGGAGCAGTTCCTTATTAATCCTCCTCCACTCCCGAAGACATTAGCATGAGGTTTAGGTGGATTTACCTCACCAGATAACACATTTGACAGAATAGCCTGTATGATCTCTCTCTCTCTCTCTCTCTCTCTCTCTCTCTCTCTCTCACACACTCTCTCTCTCTCCCCCTCTCCTCTCCTCCTCCTCCTCTTCCTCTCTACCACCACCACTAAACTACTTGTAATTTAATGTCATGGCAAAGAGAATTTCTGAGTGTTCTGCTTAGACCTATGGTTATCAGTATCACGCACCAGTTCACCCACTTTTTCACAAGCATGTTTGGAATATTTCCCAGACTCCAAATTAGTGTTTTTAAACTCTTAAACTTTGATATCATCAATGGCTGTGATGTCTACCTAGCACCATGTGTTCTGTCATGAAAAAAAAAACAGATGCTGCTCAAACTTGCAGATTATAATGGATGAGTACCTGATTGCTATTTCCGTCACTTTCTCTCTGCTTCTCTCACATATGTATGTGTCTGTGTTCTGTGTGCACTGTTTCTGCTGATGATTAATTTGCAACCAATGTAAAAGTTGTTACACTAAAAAAAAAAAAGATGAACAGGTTGTGAGCAAAGAATAACAAAATCCACCCTTCATAGTAACTGAAGCGCTGCATGTCAAACCAAGATTAATGTTTAATTTATTTCTGAATTGATTATTAATGCATCTACTAGGTTTGTAGATAATTACAGTTCTTAGCTATGCAGGATAAGTGGATGCTGTTATTTTTTGGGTCTAGATTTTCAAAGTGGGGTATTCAAGCTTGACCCCTTGCAGGGGATGTTGGTTAACTTGTAGAAAACCAAGTTTATTAAGCTTATTTTTATTAAGCCAAACTCTAACCAGGTAGCCTATCTGTATATTCCTAATAACTGCCTGAGCTGATATTGGAGATACACTTCTCATTACGCAGATCCTGTAGTAAACTAAAACTATGATGTCAGTGTGGGAAATCATTATTTTTATTAATACTAATTAAACATTGATGGGAAGATGTATGTTCAAGAAGTTGCAACTAAGCTGTTGGTTTATGAGGGAGACAAAAATGACTCTTTCAGTAGCTAAGCCTAATGTAAAAAAGCCTGTGTGTGACATCTGGCAGAGTTGGAACAGATATGTGAAGAAGAATGGGCAAAGATTTGCCAAGCAGTCTGGCTGAGTTAGAAATGAGTTGTCAGGAAGAATGTGCAGGGGGGTGTAATGGTGCAAGGGAGGGAGGTTGAAGACACTTACTGACATAAAGGGCATACAGCGTACAGTCATCCCCAGAATTACTGGCACAACTGGTGTAATTTTGGGTAAATAAAAAAAAAAGTCTTTGTGGTTCATTAGCTTAATTTCCCATTGAATATAATGTATGAAGCCTGGTGATGGACAGATGGACTTTCAAGGTTAATTGAAAGATTGAAGAACAAAAAGTCATTATCAAAATTACATTATATGTGTAACAAAACCACATTTTACAATTATTGGCCTCTATGTCACTTCATATTTATACTCCATACCACTTAACGATTTATACAGAATGCCATATAAGGATTCTAAAACAAGTGTGTAAATATGATGCAGTAAAATGTAAAAACAAATGCTTCAGGTATTCATTCATTCATTCATTCGTTTGCTGAACAACTTAATAATATTAGGGTTGTGGGCAGGCTGGAGCCTACCTCAGCCGACTCAGGGCAAAGGTCTAACATGGACATGTTGTTTATAGTAATGTCTAGTAATGGCAATACTTGTGAGATGAAATAAAGAACTAAGACTATTTTAGTTTATGGAAATGTAATATGTGAAATTTTTAGTGTGTCACAGTTGGGTAAGATTTTTTGAAGCATGATATGGCAGTGTCTATTGACTAAACACTTGAATGTTGCGATGATAGAGGAATAAAGCACGCTTGGCATCACCCCCTCAACTCTGTCTTCCTGCTGGTGAAGGGCAGAAGATCAGCATATCCGTGAAATTGTCTTTATTGGTGTTCAATGTTTTTATAGTGGCAGCACCATTTCACACTGAATTCCACCCCGTAAGGCCATGGTAATTGGACAAATTTGCACAGCAGGGTAGGAAGCACAGCACGGCAGGAGACTTGATATATGGGTACGGAGCTGCACAGCCAACTCGGCACAAGCAGTATGAATGAAACAGGGCTGGTGCAAGCTACATGTAGGAAGATGGATGCTATTGTTCTAGCAAAAGTCTAAAGAAGTAGTTTGAGTTTAGTCAGTAAAAAAAGACATCTTTTGTTAAATTATATATTTTTTTGTTTTAAGTTTACGTTTTGTGTTATTTTATATTCATATAAATTTTTTTATAGCAGTAACATTTAGTGTTCTGGACTTACTTTGTGTCTGCTATCTATCTCGTGTGATATTTTTCTCTTTTTTTTTCTTTTTTTGCCACATTTGTGGGTTTTTCAAGATTTTTTTTTTTTTGCATTGTTGTATTTTTTTGTCTATAATCTTTACGTTGGCCCAAAATTTTATTCCAAATGTAGAAATCAGCTTTGAATTGTGAGACAGTTGCCACTGTCCATGTGTCCCAGTAATAATCCCTCAAGCTGTGGTCAAGTTATTATCTTCATCACGGGTTGTTCTCCGCTGTTACAAGTGTGAGTGTGTTTTGTGGAATTCACGCCAGCCTTCAGGGACATGACGTTCCAGTTGAGGAAGGTCTGCACGATTACTCCTAATGACCCAGAGCTTCTGAACAAGCGCTCCCATTACACCCAACAGGTCCAGCAACAGAGTGTGAGGGGGGAACAGGATGGAGCTGGTTTGCTTAAGGGCCTCCTCACGTTTTGCTCCCAGATGCAGAAGAAAGCAAATGGTGCGTGAGATCTATCCTGTTCTCGCCAGTACAGATGTTAGCTGACATCTATTTCCTTGTTATTTTTTTCCTCACGTCTGCTGTAACCCTTGCATTTATGATTCTTATAGGAAGACAATCGAACATGTTTGCAAGTTACAATATAAGTAAAACTTTCATCTCAAAGCCTTGCTTTTATTTGTGGTGAGATGGACAATGATGCAGTAGAGAAAGACGGTGAAAAATAGTGGCGTTTTGTGAGTTAAATGGTGTGGTATTTGCAGTGGCTGAGCAAACAGCTGTGTGTGAGATCTGTGTGTGATGTGTGCAGGGTACAGGCCACACAGTTTCACCACCACCTTGGTCGGATAGATCTCAGTCCGGAACTCACCACACTTCCAGCTGGTTTACGCACACACACACACACACACACACACACACACACACACACACACAAGTCCTATGCAAGGGTACCCATGCATCTCTGCCCACATAATGGGAGATTTCAGCACCCAGACCACAGCTAATACCGAAAATGACAAGGCAGAAGGCTGAAGGAGGCCTGCTCCAAATGTGACAGTGATTTTCTCTGTCCATGTATGCTGTTGTTGTTTTTCCATCATTGCTGCGGCACTAGCTCAGGCACTTTGATGTGTGTTCTCCAATGGATCTCAGTCCTTCAGTGGGCAGGACAGAGCAGACTACCAGATTTCTTTTCTCTCTCTTTTTTCCCTTTTGTTCCCCCTTGTTTTTTTGTGCTTCTTTGGCTTGAGTTAGCTCATCTCTCATTTTCGCCCCTTACCCAAATTAGTACAATTTCCAAAGAGAAAATGTCCAACAAGGAATTTCCCATCTAATATCATTATACATGATGCCAAAATCATCTTCATGCTATAAATGAAAATTTTTATAACTCATGTATTCTAACCTAACACTAAGCCATCAAATGCATGTTCATATACATAATTTAAAACTGTTGCTTTAGTTGAGTGCTGCTTTAAGAAAGAACATTCAGATTTACTGAAGTGCACCCACACACACTCATATGATGTGGCTGCGGGTTGAAAGAGCCTTGATTTATGTTTTTTTGTTTTGTTTTTGGGTTTTTTGGAACTTATGTTAGCTTGTGATTCACTACCAATCCAAAAAAGGCACAGTCACTTCCAGGTCACACACATTCCAACCGCACAAACAGAACAATGCTAATAGTTTTGCTCTGTTTATCTTTCCTTTAGAGAGAATAGCTAAGCTGCTACATTTTGTTCATCAGAAGGCTCTAATGTTCTAGTGTGTTGTACAATATGTTAAATTAGTTACATAAAAATATATTAAAGTTATAATTGAGACCCTGAAATTAGTCCCTGTCAGAGGTCACATAATTATTTCAGTGAATGAATCAAATCGCAGCCAGGACAAAGTTCTGGAAAAGTATCTGTCAGGGTTTGGTTGTGAAACAAATCCCAAACTTTGAACATCCCACAGAGCACCATTAAATCCATTATTAAGAAATGGAAAGAATATGGCACAGCCGTGACTCTGCCTAGAGGAAGCCATCCACCAGTGACCGGGTAAGAAGCCCATTAGTTGGAGATGTAACCAAAATGCCATTTCATGACATACAATCCCAATTAAAGTTAATTTCTTAGTTCCTGGTTGTAACACCACAATTGTTGGAACATTCATGAAAGAATAAAAACTCTGTAGGGTTTGAAAAATTGTAAATGCTTAAAATATGTTTTAGTTTTATTATTTGATCTTTTATACTTTTACTGTTTGTAATGAGTAATTTTCATAGAATCATATTATTTTTGGGGTATAGTGGGGTATAGTATTTTGGGCCATAGTGGTTACCACACCAACTTCACAGCAGGAAGGTTCTGGGTTTGAGCCCCACACTCGGTGAGGACATATCCTGTGGAGTTTGCATGTTCTCCCAGTGCTTGCGTAGATTTCCTCCAGAAATTCTGGTTTCCATCCACAGTCCAAAGAAATGAATGTCAGTACCCCGTGTTTGCCCAGAGTTGGCTTTGATGGGCATCTCACACCCCCACCCCACCCTGAACCTATTTGGATTAAGCTGTTTGGCAAATGAATGGATATAATCAGTTTGTTAGTAATTTATCATTATTATTATTATTATCATCATTATTATTATTACAACCTGTACTAATGAAATCCAGCCACTGCTTTAATCAGGAGAAGCCATGCTCTAGCTCGAGCTGCTTCTGATGTATCAGATCTAATTCTGACACGTTTTTTTTTTTCATATGTGTGTGTGTGCTGTAAGTATGTTGGCTCTGAGCAAATTTTGGATCCTCTGTGAATGAGTCATTACTGTGGTTCCAGCATCATGCGGTAAGGATCTTCTGGCAGCCTGGTTGACCGTTGTCAGTGACTGTGAGGTGTGCCATCATCCTGCTGACATAAGAGTTCTCTACGCTCTGGCCCCAGGTCAAACCTGCTGAGCTCACACAGCAGGACACATCAACAGCTCCACTTCCATCAAATAGACTTAAACTCACCGTAGAGAGACTGCCATCCAAGAACCCAATTCACTTCTCTTTAATTGCTTTCTTTGTTTTGCACTTCTTTTGTGAAATGTAGCAGTAGAAAGAGCACAGCAAGAATGCTGGCATCTGCATCCGCTTTTGGGTGTTTAAGGTGTTTTGGTTAAGGACAGTATAGGCACATAATAGCTGTGTGTGGCCCGGATCTGGTTATCCTTTTTAGACTGCATATATTTTTAGTAGGAAACATTTTTTCCCTCTATGTATACTACTCTGTCTACGAGCCACCTGGTGCCGAGTCGAAAGCATCACAGCGCTGCTGGTCTGACTGCTCTCAAATCAAATTAGCTAGCCCTCTTTTTTTCTTCCGCCCCATATCGTGAGCGCACATGCACAAACATGCTGCGTGGCCCGCTAGTGTGCAAGAGCCTCATTACCACAGCAAACTGTCGCCCAAAGAAAATCAATGACGCGTCCGCCCTGCATTGCACGTAGTTTTGTTTGCCATCTGGAAGTGGTTTAACCTAGAGTATTAACCTAGTGTATTCTTTATGCTGCTGAAATTATCCGATACCTCCAAAAACAATATTTGCTTATTAGTTTTACTTTATCTCATCTTGTATCTGAAGCTAAATGAAAGGCAAAATTATGTTATAACTGGCAGTAAATTAATGCAGGCTGGGATGCAGGGCGTTACCATCTTTTGTAATTTTAATAATCTACTTCTGCTTTATACTCGCATACAGTTTTATTTTATTGTACCTGCTAATGCTGGTAGATAAGGTCTAACAGATGGGTTTGAATGAGTCTTTGACTCCATTTAATATAAAGGGGGAAATTTAGGGCTCTTGATTTCTTTTTAATTATTATTATTTACTGAAATATTATGTCTTCATTAGTTTGAGTAACTATGTGATTACATGTGTTCATCACACTTAAAGATGACCATGTCTATGTGGATGTTGCGGTAAGTGGGATGGTACTACAGTGAGCCAAGGAGGCTACGCGGACGTTAAGAGTCACAGAGAATGAGAGTGACCTCAGGGGCCAGGTTTAAAAGCCAGACTCCTGTCCTCTGATATTTAGCTTGGCCAGAGCCAGGCCAGATCGATGATCTATAAAGTGAATTTGTTATTGCATTGTTTGGTTTGGCAGCATTTGAAAGAAGACGCCTGATTACAGTCCCAGATGTCACTGCACACATTACCGCTCAGTGTGGAACTCGCTGTGAAGCGCTTTTCTCTTCCTCTTTCAATCCACTCGCTTATGACTGCTAAACATCCAGTAGCTTTGCAGTTGATCTGTCTCTGTGTAAACAAGGTGGCTTTAAAAGTAACTCCATTCAGGTTTGGATTTAAGTCGTTTAGCATTGATTCTGTCTGTCGTCTTTGACCCCTTGTTCCACCAAAGGGACCTTGTCCAACATCTCTATTGTTGCCTGAATATTAGTTTAGCATTCCAAATTGAGCCATGTCTTATTCTTAATTACATAATGGCTTGTGCTGTGTGCACTGGGATTCAGTCTGGAACCCTGGGTGAGTCGTTCTGCCCAACACAAACCACATTATGGACCATAAGTCCTAAATTTACCTTGATTATTATGCATATTACAATTATTTTAATATCAGAGGATTTTGTTCATAGGTTACAACCCACTTCCTCAATACACTGCCAGTAGATATAAAAAGTGTGTGTGTGTGTGTGTGTGTGTGTGTGTGTGTGTGTCTGAGAACATTCATTCATTCATTCATCTTCTTCTGCTTCTTCCGGGGTCGGGTTGCAGGGGCAGCAGCCCAAGCAGTGAGGTCCAGACGTCCCTCTTCCCAGCCACTTTCTCCAGCTCTTCCGGGGGAACGCCCCAGACCAGCCGAGAAATGTAGTCCCTCTAGCAGGTTCTGGGTTGACCCCGGGGTCTCTTCCCGGTCGGACACGCCCGAAACACCACACCAGGGAGGTGTTCTAATCAGATGCCCGAGCCACCCCAACTGGCTCCTCTCAACGAGACGGAGCAGCGGTTCTACTCCGGGTTCCTCCCGGATGACGGAACTTCTCACCTGCCACCCTGCGAAGGAAACTCATTTCAGCCGCTTGTATTCGTGATCTCGTTCTTTCGGTCACTTCCCAAAGCTCGTGACCATAGGTCTGAGAACGTGTGGCCATATAAAAATACGCCTTTGACACTTTTACTGCGGGTAACTGCAGTGAGGAATTGTGGTACCTCAGATGGTGGATGAGAGGTTCTCGTTTTGGCCACATGCAACTCCAGTTTTACTGACTCATTCATTAACACACACTGACATTGACACACGCACACACACCAGTAATTCATACACTCGTTGCTAATTCAATTAATCACTGTAAGTGCAGCTTTATTTTAAAAAGAACATCTCAGAAGGAAGTGTACAGTAGTGCACGAGTTCTCTTAAATGAAATAACTCTGTCTCACTCAAACTGCTGGAGACTTTATAGAGTGCTTATCACTGAGTGGTAGAATGAGCAAAGCCTGAATTTGGCTTTATTAATCATATCTGATCCTCATCGGTGCCTGGGAGAACTTGAACGTGACATTTGTTCTCCCGACAAGCATGAGACCTTGACCTTGACTCAAACCTTTCCTCGTGTAGTCAGATTACTCCTGCTTAAGAGGGTTTAGCACATCCGGATTAAAGGCGTCTTTATTATCAGTTGGGATTTTGACAGATTTTGAACAGCCTAAATTAAATCCTCTGCTGTCCTCACGCTGCTTAAACAATCCTGACCCCTGCACAGTGGACGCGGCTGCCCTGCTGGGCAGGATAGCAGGCCGGGCTGGTGCTCTGGCTGACGCTGCCTGCTCATCAGAAAACTTGCTATTACATGGCAGAGACACCACCACACACTGCCACATCAAACTCCACAACCTCACTTTCAGCTCCAGCACACTTCCCTCCCACTGAACCTGTAATTGAACTCTTTGACACAGCGCAACAAGTGATTGTTAGCAATTGTATGCAGAAGGGTTGTTTTCTTGCCTCAAATTAGCCCTTTAATTAGGCCTACATCTTGTTTTTCCACTTGAGCGGCACTGGCTCTTTTTAAAAGCAGCAGGCTCTGTTAGGAACAGCAAGGCCAGAGTTATGGTAGGTTTCATAGAAAAACACTGATAAGAGGCTCTGCATCCCAGACGTGTCCCAAGAGGAAGCGAAGGAAAAAGCTCCTTTATCCACTTTTTACTATCAAACGCACACACACACACACATCAAATATCACTTCTGAATACTTACCAGGTCCGAATTTTGTTGTAAATGCACTGTTTACATTTGTATTTATTTGCAAATAGAATAAAATAGAATAGAATATAACAGAACAGAATGTTCTATCATTGCATTGAGAACAATACAACAAAATTTAATAAGCTCAGCTACTCAAATGCACATCTCACACATACACAAAGTGTAAAATAATAACAATACATAGTAATAAAGTAATAATAATAATAATGATACCATAAAAACTATAATTAGTTTAAATATATAACATTGCTCATGTTTTTATATTTACAAAAAGAAGGATCATTTTATATATTTTTTTTTAATCAGTATATCTTGTATATCCACAATGCTTGGAAATTTATTATTAGACCAATTGTCATAAAAGAAATTTAAATGTATATTTTTTTTAAATATTACAATTCACATTTTATTTGTTTGTTAATCGAAAAAAGAAAATTAAACAAATTGCTCTGTTGTAAATGTAAAATACAAAATCGAACTGAACACTCAGTCTTAGGTATGACCTCCTTCATGCTTTATAACAGAGGACATTCATGTTGGTGTTGTTTTTATATTTTTTTCCCCACAGTTTGGGAGACTGTTTCTGTTTCGAATCATTTGTAACTGCTCCCAAACGCTGTCTTCAGAGGAAATCTTTGTGCGATCAATTTGTGAAGCAGTTAAATCCCTTATTTAGGTTGATTCAAATCTGCACTTCGGCTTGGCCAGTCCATCATTTCCAGTCTTCCCGATTGCTGTTTCTTGTTCAAATAATCTCTACACAATTGAGATTAATGTTTGGGATCGCTGTCTTCCTGATATGGGAATCTACAGCCAAAAACAATTTGCATTTCTCACGATTGTGACGGGTGTTGTAATAAATTTGTAAAATAAAGCATTGTATGTGTGTATATAAAGTATTTGTATTTAAAACTGTATAAACTTATGGTGCAGTTTTTGAGGAATTGATGGTTGTCATGTTCTGGAAAATGTGCTGCAGTTCTTTTGTCTCTGTAGGCGAAATCCCAGACAGCCTTAAAGATGTTTTATATGAGAGACATCCTCCATCAAATTAAAAATAAGCTTGGAAATATATATATATATATTTTGCTGATAGATTAATGCATTTCTGAGACCTAGGTACTATGCATTCAGACTTGGACATGACAACATGTGGATGTGATGTGGGTCAGATCTGAAATCCTTGTGGTCAGACACATGCTCCAGTCAGGTGTAACACCAGCTCCAATAAGTCAAATCACTTTCTCCTGTGGTGCGAGCTCCATGACACACATCATTGGTCTGATAAATTATGCTAGCTGACAGGCCGGAGCCCAGCACATGATCGTGTCAGGGGGAGGAGCTGCCCTCACCTTCTGTTTCTTAGCCAGCTGAGACCTCCTTACGCCAAACAGCTTCATTTTTTCACTCTTCCGCTGGACGACATGAAACAAATTGTTGCCTGCACGGCACTAACCTGGTTAAGTAGCCAGACGTAGGAATCGCAGTCGCCATGTGCGTCTGAACGCCCTCCACCCCTGTCCTCTGCTCACCATCCTCCATGGCCTCAAATGAAATCATGTGCCTGGAGCCTCTGCAGCGTCCTGGGACTTCCTTCCTATTTCAGCTTGCATGAGAAGATCTAAATAATGTGCTGCTATTTATTTAGTGTGTGTTAGAGCAACAGTAAACAGAATGCAGTGCTCGTTTATGTTTTTGCTGGGTCATTTCCCGAATAGTAGTGTGAACTATGAAGATGTGCTTTGGAGTAAACAGAGAGGAAATAAATACAGGGAGAGAGTTTTGGGACAGTGGAGGAAAGGGGACAGAGGTTATTCCTAGATGAGTGTGACTGGAGATTTTAGGTCACATATCAGCCAGTTCTGTCCCTTAGCTGAGGGATCACGCTAAAGCTGACGTCTCTGTGTGGTTTGAAGGAGCCTGCTTGTCTAAGAGCTGTGGTCTCTGTGAGAGTGGGTCTGTTCTTAAGAGTTTGCTTGGGGGGGAACAGAATAATACTACATTAAATAACACAAAATTTATGATCGTGTGTTTTGTGTTCATCTTATAAAGCGAAAAGCATAACAGTTTGTGTTTTATATCAAAAGAAATCATGCCTTTGAGAGATCATAGCCCATGATGAACTTTCTCCCAATTTTTTAGATGAGTATTGAGTATCAGAACAAATTACTGGCAGTTGTTTTTGTTTGTGCAAGATTCGATGTTCTCTTCATACTATGCACATAAATAAGCCACAAGTGTGTGGGGTTGGTTTTAACCCCTTGAACTTTTGCTTTTTCGCATCTGGTTTTGAGGTGAATGATGTAAACACAAGTCTTCCTGCACAAGCAACTATGATGGAATAAGGGGGAAAGAATAGTAAAAACTGTGCAGAATATCCAAACAGCTCAAAGCAGGGTCTAATGTATGAACACCTGTTCAAGGAACAAACAATTTGTAATGATCACTACATCAGATGACCATGACTTCTAATCACAGAAGAATAATTAGGGCTACACAGGAAAGTTCTAATATAGCAGCCAAGTAAATCTTCAAGGCTTCATACATGAAACCCCCTATCAGCACAAATAACAAACAGGAGAATGAAAAGAAACCTGAAGGGAAAATTGGAACAATGTTATGGACAAATGACGTGTGTAGAGAGAGAGAAACAGCAGAACTTCTCAAGCACAACACAAAGGAACTGTCGTCTGTAACTGTCTGTAATGATACTAATGATAAATGACAGGTAACAGCATAATCAAAGATGTCATGTACAGCGATGTATATATACATATACATATATGTGTGTGTGTGTGTGGGCAGCACGGTGGTATAGCATGTCCGCCTCACAGCAAGAAAGTCCTGGCTTCAAATCCAGGGCCCTGCAAGGGTGTTTTTGTGTGTAGTTTAAATGTTCTCCCTGTGCAGGTTACCCCAGGTGTGGATGTGAGTGTGAATGGTGGTGTTGACCCTGCAATAGTCTGACAAGCTGGTCAGGTTGTACCCCACCTCTGCCCAGTATTGGCTGAGATAGACACCAGTCTCCCCGCGACCCCAATAGAATTAAGCAGTACAGAAAATGAGTGAGGTGTGTGTGTGTGTGTGTGTGTGTGTGTGTGTGTGTGTGTGTGTGTGAGAGACAGTCATTGGAGGAAGTTGATAAGCTTCATTTCACTAGTAGAAAACACAAATGATCTTTGGCCAAGCATAATATTTTCATCTGAAAATCTGAAAACCAGTTTTAAATCACCATCCCAGTTATGTAGTTCTTTCGGGTTGTACTTCAGTTATTTTTGATACATTATATGATTTTTAATTGAAGTTAATATTACACTGGATGTGAAATTTTTGCAATGTGTATGAGTACAGGTGTGTGAATTTTGGATGTTAAAATTTCATCCATCACTCTGCTGCATCTGGCATACCCAGACCGCATTGCTGCTCAGTTTCCGTTGGCAGCACAGGTTTGATAGATAGAGTGTGTTAGAACAGCTTGATTAATGATGATCCTGACCTCAACTCCAAATTTCTTGCATCTCTCATAGATCAGAGAGTCTCATCCTGACACTTGATGTGATGTTAATTTAATCTATTTGTTTATGGTTTAATGGCACCTCTAGAGCACACAACGTGCATCTACGTATTACCTGTATCGTTTTCAAATCTTACTTCAGACTGATATTTAGACTGGTATTATAATAGTGTGTTTGGTATTTACTTTGGCATTTGGTCCTGTAGGACTGAACGGTGATGAGTGTACTGCAGCCAGTCAGGGAAGTAGAAGCACTCAAGTAGCTGTGAAACACATTAAGGTCTCAGCATAAACAAGGCCTGCCTCATTAAGTTAGTATGTAATGTAATCCTCTTTAATGTCAATTAGGAGGCATGCTGCTTAGGCTTGCAACAAACTACCCTTCCCTTATCTCCATTATTAGTTGGACTTAGTGTTATTGTTTCCACTTACAGCAGAACATATTTAAAGAGGAATGCACATGATGATCCATGATTAACTTTAGTAAAACTTATATGTTTAATGATTATGGAGTTATAATGGATGGTGGTTGTGTAGGTCAAGGCAAGCATGCAAATGTGCATTTAGTGTATGTATAGATATCTACATAACTAACTATATATATATATAGTGGTGAATGATTGGACTGATTTGCATTGAAGGTGCTGTGTGTCTGTATGCATGTTTGTGTGTTCATGAACTTTGTTCATAGCAGGATTTAGGAGTATGTGCTCTTCACCAGAGCTGTCAAAGCACTGGGACAGTTTGTCAGTAACAACACCCGACAGCGTCTGCTCCCTGTCAGGCATAACTTTCACCTTTAATCATTTCTGAGGCCAAGGCAGTCTTTATTATTAATGCTGTCAGACTCCACCCCAAACCAATCTCAACTCTCAACCGCCAACTTAAGGCTTACTTAGAGAGCAGAGCTTTCAAAATGAGGCTGGATTCATTTCTCTTTGATTAGCCATTGGGTATGAAATAAACCATGATAGACCATGTTTTCATAGGAAAATGATCATAGTTTTTTTTTTGCATTGGGATTGGGGTTTTATTTCTCTCATGTCATAATTTTCAACGATTGTATTGTTTTCATAATTTAAAAAAATTACATCATTTTCTGACCAGCCTTTCTGTTTCTCTCTCTCTCTCTCTCTCTCTCTCTCTCTCAATATAAACAAAACAAATAATGTTTCTGAGGAACCACAAATCCATCCATTCCAAAGACTTTACTAGCATCCCCACCTCTGATAAAATGCACTGACACTGGAGACTCCTTCCAAAAATGCTAAACAAACACATCAGTGATTACACCTGCTTTCATCTGTTTATCTGAAGCATCCACCATGTAAATACATATATAAGTCGTAAGTGCACAAAGCTAAGTAATTAAAATGAACTTAGTAATGTAAGCAGTTGCAGTCCACAGTCTCAGTTAATCAGCGCCTTCTGGCCAATCAGAATAAGCGTAGTGTAGCTTTGTTCCCAAAGTGGACCACTTAAGAGTTTTTCTTCCCTGTTGTTTTTGTTGTTGTTTTTTCAGGGATGGTGCTGAGGTTCTTCTCTCACCATCCTAAGCTCTCACTGGGGTTTAATACATAGGAACATGTTTCGAGACTGGGAATACCCACAGCTATCATACTTCTAGTAATCATGACTTGCCCACATTGCTTTCATCATCGATAGCACTCAATCCAATTTTTATTCAAAAGCACACTCAATGAACTTATGATCAGCTTATTTTGTTTGATGTGCTTTCGGAAGCATTGGAAGCCTGCTCGGGACATTCTTATGCCATTCCACGTTCCACGTTAACAGTTCCTGCCATGGGCTTGTGTGTTCAGTTTGCTTATAGCTGAAACGTGAGCGCTTATTGAAATATCCTTGTACATCAGTGTGAGTCACAGCTAATCAACATACCTATGTGCATGGAGAGTTGGCATGTACAGCCGCATAATTAAGGTGTGTCCAAGTTGTGCAGCACTGACTAGACCTCTTGAGAAAGAAACCCGTTATTGTTAAACTGTGTACACAACATATGTACATATATATATATATATATATATATATATATGTATATATGTATGTATGTATGTATGTATGTATGTATGTAT
>JAOUQZ010000049.1:15033283-15050381 GCA_028564935.1 Neosilurus hyrtlii | reverse complement strand
TATATATATATATAGTGTCATGGCATACACAGTTCAATTCACCAAGAAACGTTGATTCAAAATCAGGAACCATTTTATTCAGGCAGAGTGAAAAAATCACTAAAGTTTTTAACAGTTCCACGCAGCAAGTGTGATCTCCAAATGAGCATTCAGTGACACCAGACCATACTCAAGTCCAGGTATATATACTTTCAGTCCTGTCTTTAGGGCTCCTGCTACCATTACTTTCTGGCTCTCAGAGAAGACAGTGGCTGAGAGATTGTTTACTCTGGCTTTCTCAGTCTTTCCCCCTATGTTGATGCTAAGTCACTGACCTTGGACCTTTCAGCAAAAGGCCTCAATGGAAAGCCTTCATCCGGACGTGATGTATCAACGAGCCTCAGCAGAAGGCCCGATGGTTCTTCTGTGCTCTGTAACTTTGTGTTATGTTTAAGCAATTTTTTTGGGTCCTGGGGAGAGGTTACTAGTGCGTCACCCAGATCCCATTTATGCAACCCTGCAATTGTCCTGGATGCCTCACATCATCTTGTTTCACATTAATCATCATTTTAACAGAGAGTTTTCAAACAGTTCAACTACAATTTTAACAATCATAATACTTATTTTTAACACTGAGTAATGGCTTTTTTCTGGCCACTCTTCCATGAAGCCCAGCTCTACGGAGTGTACGGCTTATTGTGGTCCCATGCACAGATACACTATTCTCTGCTGTGGAACTCTGCAAGTTCTGTGAGTTTTTGTGGGTGGCCCTCTCTTGGCAGGTTTGTTGTGGTACCATTTTATTTCAATATGAAGATAATGGTTTTGATGGTGCTCCGGGGGATCATCAAAGATTGTTTATTCTTTTGTAACCCAACCCTGACTTGTACTTCTTTGTCCCTGACTTGTTTTGAGAGCTCCTTTGTCTTCATGGTGTGATGCCTCTTTGCTTAGTGGTGTTGCAGCCTCTGGGGCCTTTTCAGAAAAGATGTGTTTATACAGATAGATCATGTGACACTTAGATTGCACACAGGTGGACTTCATTTCACTAATTATGTGACTTCTGAAGGTAAATGGTTGCACCAGAACTTTTGAGGGGCTTCATAGCAAAGGGCGTAGATACATATGCTCATGCCAATTTTCAAATTTTTATTATTTAAAATAATTTTTTATATTTTTTTTTCTCATATTCACTTCACCAACTTAGACTATTTTGTGCAGATCCATCACAAAAAAAACATTTAAATTACAGGTTAATGTAACAAAATAGGTAAAAAGCCATGGGGTGAATACTTTTGCAAGGCATTTCCTGCCAACATGTCAGTTGTTTTCCTCTCTGTTGTCCATAAGAAAAATGTGGCATGTGATAGCTGATATATTTTGGATGCACAATGTACTAATATGATCGCAACACATAGCTGAAGATCATATATTCATTTTCTCTCTCTCTTTCTCTCTTTCTCTCTCAGGCACATTTGACCACAGTGTGACCCTGCTGGAGGTGTGTGGCAGCTGGCCTGAGAGTTTTGGCTTGCGTCACATGTCCTCTGTTGATGCCACAGATGAGGGCTTAAGGGAGAGACTTGCGGAAGCCATGTCTGAGTCACCCAGCAGAGACATTGTAGGCTCCGGAACAGGTGAATTACAAAGTCATGACTCTTTTTCTATTTGCAGCTTAATAACCTCAACATCATTTGTGCGTCTTTTGTGTATTGCTTTTTAAAGATTCCTGTTTATGTATTTAAGCCCATATTTTAAGTAAATACATTTGTAGCACAGGGTCAGTTTACTGCACTTTGCTAAAAACTTGTCATCAGGTGTTATCAGGGATTCTTTATCCTTTTTATCTTTTAACTATCTAGCCTATTTTGTTTCATGTACAATTAGTTACAGTTAGTACAATTTTTTGGATTTCTTCATGTTTAGAAAATTGGTGAAATACCTCAAAAAGGCACGGTCCCGTCATATAAGAGTGATTTCTTCTATAGATAAACTTGGAAATTGCACGTTAAATAATGAATTATGTTGTGTGCAGTGAGAAACGGAGCAAAAAGAGGCAGAAATTGCCATTCTGGGTAATCCAAATGTTTAACTCATTTAAGAAGCTGCAGTTCTGTGGTCCTCCCCCTCACTGAACAAGAGTCCCTTTGATTTCTGAAGGAAGATGGAGGTTGAATCCTGCACGCCGCCGCTTGGAGCAGCAAGGTCACAAGGCCCTAATGCATTTAGCATCGACTGGCTCTCTCTCGTAGCGCGTCTATTAGGCACTAATTTGATTTGTACCTATTCATTTGCAGTCCCTGCAGCAGCACCGAGTTGGCCCTCCTCATAATTGGTTCTGTCTCTATTTTTGCATCATTAGATTAGGGCCGACTCCCGGACACTTGTAGTCTGCGCTTGTCCATCCATTTATACGGCCTAATGTAACACAAAATTCATTACTGATCACATTACACTCAACTTTTGGCCCTCTAGCAAGGCAGATGAACACATAGTTAACCCTTTGCTTCAGTAGAAAGCCCAGAGCACTGCTCAGAAAATGGATTGTGGAAGGAAGCGCTAAACAAGCCACTCAGGGACCAGGGACATACTGCTGGAGCCTCTGATGAGATATGACTATCATTTTTATCAGGCTGCGTCTGTGTCTTAGCCAGACGCCATGGCTGTAGTTGAAAAGCATCCAGAAAAGAAATCTAATCATATTCTCCTGAACTTCCACGGAGGATTAAGATGAGTAAATACTGATATTCCTCTGCTTATCATTACTATTATCTTTTATAGAAATGCATCACATACAGTTTTTAGGCTTAGGTTTTAGGAGAGTGTGTGTGTATGTGTGTTTGTGTGTGTGTGTGTGTGTGTGTGGCGTTAGGTGGATTACATTATACCTGGAGTGGTGTATATCATACCCAAAAGCCCTCTTTATAGTAGTAACACACTTGGTCTGAAGCAGCAGGTTCAGTGACAGTCACTTTGAAAAACAGAGGCAGATGGTTCCGCACTTAAGATCTTACACATATGGAGAAGATTCCATTGCTTTCCTGTCATGGGAAAAGACTTATTTCTTTTTCTCTTTATGGTGCTTTCTAACTAATTTTCCATCATAGCCTCCATCTTACCCTTACCTCCTATCAGTCTTTCTCCACTGTCATGTCTCACTGAAACGAGCAGACAGGCAGCAGGCCACTCTTTCTGTTCTTCACAGAAAATGAACATGATGGGTTGATGAGCAGGAACTCTGTACTGCCCCACCCTCAGCAGGTGATGGGGCTGTTTTTCACTCCTGAAACACAGTAAACCTGAAATTAGATTTCACCCAGTGACATGTTGCAAATTCAATTTTGGTGATTGGGACTAAAACAACATATATTCATTTGAAGTAGGGGAAGAGTAAAGGACTGCAGCATTTTCAGTACCATGAGGCACTGCTTTCCCCCAGTTCATGCCACCCGTATGCCAGTTTCTACTGAGGTTAAACCCAGAAATTATGTCACCTCTTTTAAGTGTATTACTTTATTACTATATACTTAAGTCTATTACTCTCCTAAATCTGCTGCAATAAAATACAGCTGAAATATCAATTAGATTTCTCTTACTGCCGACCTTATAATCTAACATCCTACCTCAGAGTTTATGTACTTAATGTTTTCTGATTTAAAATGCTGTGAGACCGAGTATCTGAAGTCCTTATAATTCAGCTAACAAAAGCATGACTATAAATATGAACTGAAATTATATGTTACCAGAGGGGAAGGACTGTTTTTATGTTGTCAGTTGATGGCAATGTAAAGAACTAAGGAAGATGTGACTCTTTCACTGAACTAAATGTGTGAGTTAATGTAACACATGAGATCCAATGCCTTTGTTATGCGCTTGACAGAGAACCTACACTGGCCTAGCAGGCCACGCGAAGTGGCTGCTTTGTAAAGAGGATGTTTGTGACAGCTCTCAAGTACCAAGTCTTTCTCCCAGAACATCCTTTAGCATTCCTTCAGGGAAGTTCCACATCGCAAACACACAGACTCTCAAGGAGACACGCATGGACACACATAGATGAACACAAATGGCTACATCTATACATACAAACACTGAAAGTCCGTCACACATGCATACACACACTTACAGAGACACTTACACCGTTATGCTTGGAGGTTCAGGGGCAAGCCATGCTTTACCCACATAAGTATACACTCCTTATAAAGGCGTACACATACACACTCATCACTAGTCTGCTTTACTTGCATTGGCTTTGTACTAAAACAGGCAACAATACACTGCTACACAACATATACATTATCATTTCTTTTGTAACTTACACAGTGTACATGGTATTGTATGGCAGTCGCTTTATATCAGTGGATTAAAAACTGTGTAACCGTTGATATAGTACCGTTTATCATGAGACAATTATTTAGCCTTGCTGGAAGGAGTCTCCAGTGTCAGGACCCTGTTACAGTTACAGGTAAAGGTGTCACTTTAGGTTTTCCAACACAGTAATATCTTAAGGACAGAGGGGTATGGTGCATAACGAGCTGCATACTTTGTCTTTTCAGGAGACAGAAAAAAGTCTATAGGTAAGCGATTATTATAGCTCTATGTTATAAGATAACCACCTAGACTTCATGTTAATCGATAGTGAAGTTTCTGTTGCATGGTTTGTATTTTAATCTGCTTCCTCTTAAAATTTAATCGTGCCGTCTGAGAGAGTTTTTTGTTGAAATTGTCACCACGGGCTTGCTCATTAGGGATGTATCAGGTTAAAAATCACAAGTTTAAATTCTCTACCAAATTTGTTTTACTGTGTAAAGCTGCTTTGCGACAATGTCAGTTGTAAAGAGTGCTATACAAATACAACTGAACTGAATCTAATTTAATCTTTCTATAATTACAGCTGTTATTTTTGATATTTCTAAACTCGAATGGGTAAACCGTACAACATGTCATTCTGTAAGTGTTATATATGTGTGTATATATTTTTTTTCCTTTTTTTTTTTTTTTTTTTTTTAAAAAAACACCCTGAAGCATCCTGTTATTGGAAAATCTTAATTAACATTGAGGTGGGGACAGTAACTCGGCTTCCCATCAGGCCGTATCACACCACTATTGTAAAATGGACTATTTTTCTATAACAGACTGCTCTACCATGTTTTATTACTTACATACCACTATAGCACAAAGGTATAACAGTTAGTAAAACAGGTTTCATTGCCAAAATTCTGTTTTAGTCTGCTAACAGTCTCGAGACGGTGTGTTTATTTTCCAGTCTATACAGCGATCGAGATGACCATGACTCAGCGCTCTGGTCTGCTATTGAAGCATTGCTGTCATTGAGCTGCATTTAAGCAGGCTTTGAATGTGATCCACAATGAAATGAAAGAACTGCCAATTCTACCACTTTTTTTGTCCTGTGGTCAAAGACGAGGGTGTACTTTAAGTCAGACACAGTGTTCACAAAGGCTTTAAAGGTGCACTTTAATGACAGATTTGGGACATATATATATATACAGTAATGTGTGTGTGTGTGTGTGTGTGTGTGTGTGTGTGTGTGTGTGTATTTATATATATATATAGAGAAGCAAGAACAAAGTCGTGGCTTGCTGTGTATTAATATGCTGTGATGGCCAGCAACTGGTGCGTTTGCTAGATGAATTCATCCTTCCGAGAAAGCTATGAGTAATCTTTGGTTAAGTAAAGATTAGATCTTAAAGAGAATTTCAGTGTGATGCATACACATGGCTGCCTAATATTAAAAGATAAAAGAAAAAGCTTATCACAAATATGAAGTGAACATTCTGTTTAACCTGACAGCAGCTCGTAATCATCTACTCCTAATAACTAATTGGGCTCATCAAAGATGTAGCATGCGCAATTTCTGAGCCTGGCTTTGTGAAACCCTCCATTTTGTTTGCCATTTTTGGTTGATGAAGGTAATATTGCTATTTGGATTGGACTGAGTCACACTTATTCATCTGTGCAATGGAGGGCCATTATCTGAGTGAGTGCTCGTTTTAACAGCAAAAGATAGCAATCTCGAGCAATAACGCATAGCCGAAAGTGCACTGGCCCAGCCGCCCGCCACGCAAGATATTAGCACGCTGCTAATCAATCATACAGCGCCTGCTTTGACAACACGCATGATAGATTACACAAACAAACCTGGTGCTAATCCGGCTTCTTTCGGCCTGCTGCTGAATTGTGGGATATAAAGGAGAACTCGGAGTTGAAACAGAGTTCAAGTGTGGGGTAGAGCACTTATGTGTACACTTGCACAGTATATTTGCATAGGGAAAACAGGCACTTACCTACCTGGGCAGATATATTCAAATGTCTTATTTGTCTTGAGGAACAAATGGAGAATCTTTGCGTCACTTAAGAGCCACAGTGTGAAATGCATGTTGTTTTGTGGTTCCAGCCTTAGAGCCTGAAGACACGTGAATATTTTTTATTTATTTATTTTTTATACTGATACTGTAGGCTTGAGTATCAGACAACATTAATAACATCCACTATTTTCTTTTTCAAATCCTTTTACATTTTAAAGTGATTTTTTTTAATCTAAAGCAGTTCTCTTAAAAACAGCCTTTTCTATTCTGTTGCTCACTTTCACACAAAAATCACTTTACATTGAGTGAAACATTTCCAGTATTCTCACACAGCTGACATTTGTTTTGCTGATTAGCTCACAGGTTGTTGTTGCAAATGTTAGGCCACAAGGCTTATGACCTACTTTAACCTGCTTTACATTTTTTTTCAGCGTGAGCAATTTTCGAATATTTAAAGTCAGAGTCTTACATAGGACATGAGCATTCTTATATACGTTAAATCTTACTTTCTAAACATGTTTTAATCAGTAGAGCAAAAAGTATGTAGGTAACAAATAAATAAAGCAGAATCAGCCCTCCAAAACGCAACAAGTAGGTCATGGCATGGTCACGTGATCTGCTACGTCAGAAGCGGGTCACGTAGGTTTGTTTACAACATGCAAGCATGTCCGCCTTGGAGTCCTCATCAGTTTCAAGTCAATTTGACGACATTTGGAGCGATGTCAGTGAATCTGACATTGATGAACATGATAGGTTTGGGGTCTTCTTCCAGTGAAGAGGATGGAGCTAACAGGGAAGAGCGTCTCAGTAACACTGTATGGTGAGCATTGTGATCAGATTTCAACCCCATGTTGTGTAGCTTAATTATACACATATCAACATATGTAAATTCATCATGTAGCTATACTGTGTATAAATATATCGTGTATTTAAATCTACTCAAGCATCTATAAAAATTAGTAGCTACATGAATAGGGCGCAGTACAATGTATATATTACATATATTAAACTTTTTATTATTATTTTAGACGCATGGTATAAGTGCATGGTACAGCTTATTACAATCTCTTAAAGTAATTTAATCATCCATGAAATATTAACTAACCTTAAGATTTCTTATTAATGTAAATGACGCTACTGGAACATGTGTGTCGTTACGTCAAATGGGTCGAAATCGTCTCTCAAGCCTTTATATATATGTATGTATATCTGGATCAGTGAATCGAGTCTTCTCGGAGTCGGTTCCCAGCCCAGCCGAACACTGTGGTTGTTATTCCGGGAACAAGTGTCTCACAGGGATACAGTCCTCTCGTGAGAACTTTATGCAGGCTTACTCCATCCTTGGTGGGCTTGCTACAAAATGCCATTGAGCATATGTCTCCAGTTTTGTTTTTTCACGAGTGAGGATCGTTTTCATTCATACTGTCCAAGTCCAGTGTCTGACGTTTCACATACCACGTGACCCGACTTGACCTAGTTGAGTCTGTTTGACAGCTGTGGGCATTAAGGAGCCGGGAAACACAAAATTGAACCCAAATATCACAGAACACACAGCTGTGACAAATGTTGAGACTGAAAGGTTTGATTTAGTAAGTCACCATGAACTATTAGCAACAAAAACATGACTAAATATTTTATGTAAGACCCTGACTTTAAGGTTATATTTTACAAAATTTAGTCCAAAAGTTTTTTCTTGTAAGATTCATTGCAAGGTTTCTTAACCTGTTGTATTTCATGCAAATCATTCATTCGTAGACATTATTACACCAATAAATCCATAACTATGATTATAATCATTTAGTCATTATAAGGCATCTCAGATCCAGTTAATGCTATGACCTAACACTCCCTTACTTAAGCTAACAATGATAACGCATACTTGAGTTATCTGGATCATATATTCAAGAATATTATTTCATCATTTGTCACAGACTACAAGATGAGGAAAGTGGAGTGGAAAATGGAAAGCACCATCATTATTTTTTCCTCACCACTCACCCATTCATTCCAGGGTCACACTCTTTGGCCAGCCGAGAGTTTGAGTGTAATGTGCAGCGACAGTGTGAGATGCTGAATTCAATGATGGTACAGCTTCCTCCACATCCTCGACTAATATCTGTATGTTGTTCATGGAACTCGATCTTGTTGTATCATTTGTCTCAGCTTTCCCTCTGTGCCACAGTCTCAGACTTACTGAGCACACCACAGCCTCAGAAGTGAGGATGCAAATGCAAGGAAGGCAACGATGCCTTTGACGGGCTTTTTGGAGACTGCACTGTACAGCTGGCTCAAGGGAGTGGCAATCAGAAAGTGGGACTTGAAAAAGAGCAAGGGAAGGTTAGAGAGAGAGAGAGAGAGAGGTTAGAGAGAGAGGGAGGGAGGGAGGGAGGGAGAGAGAGGGAGAGAGAGAGAGAGAGAGCGAGAGAGAAAGAGAGAGAGAGAGAGAGAGAGAGAGAGATATTTAACAATGTGAAGCAGGGACGTTGTGGCTTAGGGGTTAAGGCGATGGGTTACTGATCCAAAGGTCAGCAGTTCAATCCCTACTATCACCACTGTTGGGCCTTAACCCTCAATTGCTCATTTAAATATCCTCAATTATCAATCCTCAGTATAAAAATGATAATTGAAAGTCGCTCTGGATAAGACCGTCTGCCAAATGCTGTAAATGTAAATGAAAGCAGAGCATCAGACAGCATGTTTAACAAGCAACAGAAAAGGAAGTGAAGGTAGTCAGGGATGGTGTGAAAGAAACTATACAAAACTTTGGGCTTACTCTTGCCATTTTTGGTAACTGTACAAGGTTTGGTAATTGTGCAATTCCCCAGCAAAGGCAGGGAATCAACAGCTTCTCGTTCAGGTCAACCTGTATCCTCTGACAGGTGTTTTCAGACAGTCTAGCAGACTGTCAAAAATGATCCCAGCTGTAAGGCAATTAATGTTGCAGAGAAACTCCAAGTGAGTCAGAGTACTACTGTAAGGTATCTCCATCAATGTGTCTTCTATGTATATGTATATCTATGTATAAACCTTTGAAAAGTTATGGTGTCTGATTGATGCCACAGTGACCGGGAGTCCATGGGAGCTAACGGGAGGGTGGGATGGCATACGCTCACTTCCCTGTCACTCAGAGAGATCGCCAGCCAATCATGGGCATCTGTCAGCTCATTCGTATGAGGGGGCAGGTAGC
This sequence comes from Neosilurus hyrtlii, assembly GCA_028564935.1. Lineage (NCBI taxonomy): Eukaryota > Metazoa > Chordata > Actinopteri > Siluriformes > Plotosidae > Neosilurus > Neosilurus hyrtlii. The sequence continues at coordinate 15,040,892 of JAOUQZ010000049.1, read as the reverse complement.
GCTTTCCCTCCGAGTGTGTTAGACCGCCCTAAAATATGCATGCGCAGCTGTTTGAAAAAAAGTGGATGGCGGCCATTGCATGTCACGGAGGGGGCATGTGCATGTTTACGCCCGTCCCTGGTTGGTGGTGGTTTTGTGATAAGGAAGGCAATACTTGATGGGTGGGAATTGGATATGACTAAATTAGGAAGAAAAATGGGGGGAAATAAAATATATATATATTATGGTGTCTATTTATTTTTGATATGTCCCTAATTACTTGCAGTGGTCTGCATATCTATATCTGTATTTGGCAGCCTTAATCGTGGCCTTTTTTCTTTTTCATTTACAATTTTTCCCCCCATTTATTAATCACTTTGCCCCTGAGAAACACTTAACAACACAGGGTTAAAAAACAAAAAAAAATTAAGTGGAAATGCTAGCACTGATCAAGTTATGTGTAATTTCTGAAAGTTCTTTATCAGTCAAGTATATAACTGCCTTTTTTCATCTATTTTATTAGATCCTGCTTATGCCAGATTATTCTTTTTTTGTTTATACTTTCCTACAATATCTGATAAATTCATTAGTTCTGCTTCCCAAAATATGGATAAAACTCCAGCTCCAAGCAAACGTTTACAAAGAATGAATGAGGGAATGCTGTTTGTTCATGTTAATGAACGCAGTCTTTGATTGTCTCCATGTCTGAAGGCTCACTAGCAGCTGAATAAAAGTAAAAATCTTTTTTTTGTTTGACTTAGAAGTTGTGGTTCTCAGGATCCTAGTCCTGATGCACACCCTCCAACCAGATATCATATACCAACTCTGGCCAAAGGCGGAGCTCCCGATAGATATCTCTATTGATAGGTGCCCAAGCCTGGTGTTAAGTGTAGCGCAACTCAATTTAAGGGATGAATTAACTTCAGTTCTGGAGGAAATTAATTCTCCCCTGTTGAATTATCTATTTAATAAGTTCCATATTTCTGTTCATGTTTCTTGTTTTGTGAACATCTGTCTGAGTTATATTGTGTTTTTTATTCTCTGTGAGTCTGAGTGGTGGTGTATGAGCTTCTTTTTTTGTGTTTCAGTCTCGTTATATATTTTTTCCTTTTCTTTTTTCTCATCGTGATGCAAATGAGCAATACAAAACAGCCAATCAGCATCACCTCGGAGACTCAGCAGCCTTATCAGGTTTTTTCATGGCACAGACACGTCATGTTCCATGCCTATGATGCTCTGATCAGGCACTCTGCTGTGGACATAGTGCTTCTCTTACTCTTATCTGTAACTGTATCTGTGGAAAACATTCTTAAATAATATATTTGGTTAAATCTGTTCAATAGAAATGTACTTCAGTAACTCAATTTGTAACATGGAAGTGCTGTTGAACTAAGGTGTGTGATTAGCTCACTGGAAGGTAAGAGAATAGCATTATTTCACACTGATACAATGAAACTGGGTTTGGAGTCCCGTTTTAGCTGCTGGAAAAATTTTCTACTTTCAGAATACACATATGCATGTTCACTGCTGCTTACTTGTCACACTTATCAGTTCCCTGAGATTAAATATATGTGTTCTTTTATTCCCACATGCAGTAATTAATAATAGATCATTTGTAAAGCTTGGGGGGGAAATGATCAGTAATTAATTAGATATTAAATTCTGAGCAGGATGCTGCTGTGGATGTTCTAGTACCGCAAATAAGAGAAAGCATGAGGAAAGAGAGACTGTTCTAACTGCTACTGCACTGTTGGATGTAATGGCTTCAGGCTTTTTAAAAACACTCACCATTTTAGTGTTGTGAACAAAGCTCTTTCTCTCTTTCCATCGACCTTTTTTTCTCCAACTTTTCTTCCTGTCTTAATTTTCACCCAGCATGCATGGCTTTAAGATGTAAACCATGTACTATGAATAAAATAATGATTGTGGATCAGCTTACCAATGGGTCACGATAGCACACAGTGTTTGAGTATGACGAATGATTATTCATACTGAGTGCCTTTCAGACATATAGATTTAATCATGCCATTTATTAAAGTGAAGTTCTCTTGTTTTTCTGCTTGTCTTGTATATGTTGGTGAGCTGTAGACTAAGGTGAACTGGGTTAGTGTGGGAACTAAAGCTGTTTTTAGTGAAAATCCAGATGAGTGCAGGTTTACGCTGTTCCTCAGGCTACAGGAAGTGTGAGGATTCTCTGGATCTGTGCATAAGTGAAGCTTTGGTCATCACTGCAATCCACTAGACACTACAGAGTCCAGCCCCAGAGCTAGTATGCTGACTGCACTCATTAATCAAAGACGTATTTAGGATTATAGACAACAATCACATCAGCTAATTGAATCAAAACACAACTTAGGCCAGAGGCTGAAGTGATCTGTAATTGTAAATGGCATGAACCTTGCATCCTGCCAGCCTGGATTTCAGTCTCAGGTTTAAAGCGGTTCAGTCAGTTACACTGCCAGCTGTAATACGTCTTTATTTCAGTAGAATTTACAGATTTTAATTTGACATGTTTCAGTGCTCATTGTATACATTAGTGTTGCTGGTTATTTAATTAAAGCATCAGTCACAGTCGACGTGTATGCCCGTATTTTAGGAGGCTGTAAATCTCAGTTAGTGTTAGATTTTATTAAATTTGAGTAAAAATTCCTGTAAAGATTGGAGTGTCTCACTTATATCAATCAATTTAAACATACATCATGGATTTAAAATGTAAATATTGCCCTAAATATTTGTGTGGATTATTATACTGCATGTGCTCTGTGCATATTTAAAAATCGTTCTCACCCCCCAATAACTGTCTAATGTTTTTGTCTAAAAGACAACATGAAAAATAGTTCTGTAATAATTACAGCTCTTCTCACGTCTGTGCTAATGCTTTGCCACTGTCTGGGTCAGGTTAGAAATTACAACAACCTATTTTGTAAGTGCACTTACACATACTGGTTAGGAAGGGATAGCTTTTATCACTCTGTTCAGCCAGGAGCAATACCTGTTACTACTGTCCATCAAAGCTTTGTGTGTGTGTGTGTGTGTGTGTGTGTGTGTGTGCAGTATTCTGTACCAGGATGCACTCCTTATATTTATTTTTTGCCATTACCACTGTCTCTTTTTGTGCTTGACCTCCTGACCTCTTCAGCCTCCAGAACAGAAGCTGGCCCCTGCATGTATGTAGATGTTCCTCACTCGAAAAGTCCACATGCAGGAATGTCAGGAGCCCTGCAGCTCCTGTGTTATCTCCACTCAGTCTGCATGGCTCTACGTCTAATGAGAATATGAGAAATGTGCCTTTGGCGGCCTTCTGAGCGCCAGACTGGAGTGCGTTAGGGCACGGCGGGTTACACTAGGTTTTCATTAGGTGTAATTGAAAGCGGGCTTCAGTGGGTGCACTGAGGGTCCTGCCACCTTTACCTGTCCAGCCCTGAAAGCATTCTTTAATGAGGCTGAAATATGGAGGCTGAGTTCTTATTAATAAGCTTCTCCACTTTTGCCTCTTCACCCGTGTTATGGCAGATGGTGCCTGAGTGTCGGAGCCTGATTGTTTTCATAACTTGTTGGCGTAACCCTTTGGCAGTTCCCTTTATTTTAAGGCTGGAAAATAGTGTCACCCATGTACACCCACACCCACATACACCTTTCATTTCCAAGTTAATCAATCTTTATTTAAAAAAAAGAAAAAAGGGGGGAAAAACCTCATGTGAAAGTTGAGGGAAAGTGAAGGAGTACGTAATGGGAGTCGGGGAGCAGTAAAGCATTGAGCAACAATAGCGACATCCAGAAGGTGTGTGTCTGTTTGTGCCCACGGTCTTAAAGGCCATGACAGTTTCGGCCTGAGGAACAGCGTGACGTGAGAGCACTAACCAGTGCCAGCTGCGCCACATTCAGATTAAAGTGCAAAACAAAACAATCAGATGGGATAAGTATAGTATTGGTGTGGGTTACAGACTTCATCCCCCCCTTACAATCCCTCTCTCTGTCATGCCCTCTTGCTCTCAATCTCACTCTCTCTCTCTTTGATAGTAAGGGCAGTAATTAGGCAGACTCTCTCACTGCCATTTGCTCAGACCCAGCAGCCTGATTAAGGGCTTTTTGTTTACTTTGATCCCCGTTTCGTTTCTTCCTAATGCACAATTCAATCTGTCTTGGCCACCACAAGCCCCCAGCTGCAGCAGTGTGTTCTGAATCAGGAGAAAGCACGCTGAGGAGAAAAGGGATATATGCAGGCTTGCTGGCTCTGGTTTCCCAATCTTCGTTTTGCTGCTGCGTGACCTACAGAGTACCAGGTCACCCCAAAACGGACTGTTTGGTTCACTGTGAAATGGAATTAAAATGTTAGCCTGACATTGTCTGAGCGCTGAATTACCTAAGAACACCACTACTGTGTGTACTTTACACTAAATGCTAAAAACATATATGCATCATTTAAAGAAATAAAATTAGAGAAACAAATTAAGCAAGACACCAGAGATAATTCTTAAAAAGGAGCTCCCACCACCATGCTTCACTCTAGAGTTGTGCTCTCAGAATGATGAACGAGGTTGGGTTTCTGCCAAATGTACCCCTTTCTGCTGAAAAGTGTCTTCACTTGTTCAGATCAGTTCACACATTTCTGGAACATATGTTTAGAGTAATATTTATACAGGAAGTGAATGTGAGTTTGATGGTGGAATACGACGGAGAGGCTCGTTGCATGTAAAGTGTCAGTATTCTGAATGTGCTTGTGAGGGTATCTCTGACAGCATGATTTACTTTCTTTGAAAATCTCCTTGCCAGTGCATACCTTCCACTCCAGACCTGTCTGTGGTGCACATGGTCCATGCTGTCCAGCTCATAGACTGGACCATGACCTGCTGCAGGCTCAGTCTGATCACTCTCAGGCTGCAGGATGTCTTTGAGCTGGTGTATATTTAAACCAGAAGGTTCAAGTGCACGTTTGTTTCGAGCACTAGGAAAAGCAGTACTGTGGTCACTGCACCGGTTCACTCCTTCACTTTGAGGCAGCGGTGTGGGATTTATGAGCTTCTGTCATGGGGTCATGTGCACAGTGCGCCCTCACCAAAGCAAACACACACCCTTACTGTCCTCCCTGCTGAGCACATATCATCCAGTGGAATGTAGCCAACCGAAGCCTTGCCACCTTGCCTTCTTCTAAACCTGACGCTTGGGTCACGAGTCCACATCCAACCTGGCACCCTTCTTCAAAGTAAAATCATTTTTAGGGCTCTATGAAGGGTTTTTTTTGTTTTGTATTTTTTTTTTTAAAGAACCTATGCTGTAATAAAGCTTCATGTGTCTGTCAGTCTACAAGAGAAGGCCATTCTGTAGTTAGTATGAGACTCAAGTGTAGAAATGCTTGTGTTCCATTATGAGCGCACCATTTACCGTGACTGGTTTGAACTGATCTGAACACACTTAACTGATCTTATCTGAACAGAAATTGATCAATTCAATTTTTTAGATTCCCCCCTAATTTAATTTTATGTAAAGCTGCTTTGTGACAATGTCAACTGTAAAAAGCGCTATACAAATAAAACTGAATTGAATTGAATCTGATCAGCCTAAAACAGGCTTAATTTTTTATAAGAATACCAAACACGGGGAAAATTGGTTAAGTTCCTATATACTGTGTGCAACCATTTAGATCCCTAGTATCTGGGATTATTGATCATTTATTACGCAAAGAATAATGTCCAACAATAAATGATGAATTCTGTCAGGTGAATATACGTTAATAAGAGTTAATAATTTGGGAAGTATTAAAAAAATAAAGCTTTTTTTTAGTCTGATAAAATTTCCTTTATTGTAATTCTCCACTGTCCCATTTTGAGTAAATGTATAAGAATATCGTGTATACAAACTACACTGTAGGTTTTTTTATATATGTTTACACTGTGTTAATCCCGCAAGGGAAATTATTGCTTCGGCATTTAACCTATCCAAAGTGAGCGCACACACACACACACACACACACACACTCAGAGAAGTGGGCTGCAACACACTGGGTTGCCCGGAGGGCAGTAAGGGAACTTCAGCCATGGAGGTGGAGGTGCCCCCCCAATTTCCCTGCTGGTTTGGAAATCGAATACTGATTCTGATTCTGATTGGGACCTAAAGGTTGCTGGTCCCAAACCTGCTTCTCTAACCATTAGGCCCCAATTTTAATGAATCTTGTACACTTCTGAAAGTACATCACACTGACAGAAATTCATAAATGACTTTTATATTATAGTTAATTCAGGCCCTTTAATGTGCAGCTCATGCTTTGTAGTTATTTTCATACATCGCTCATCAGCTCTGATGTGGGGAATAATCCAAACTTTATTTCATTATATGAAAAAATTATTTTCTAACATAACGGAGGCTCCGGATTAATTTTTCATACATCTCATATTTACCTCGTGTTTCTCTGTGATTTTCATTTACAGTCCAGTATACGGGAATTGTACCATATTGTAGTATAACATTTGAAATTAGCATAAAATTATTGTCTAGTTTTCATAGATTTAAAGCTGTTTATCAACTGTATCAAGTTGTGAAATCTTTACGCTGTGTATCAAGTCTAGGTTACTTTTATTGTGTGAGCCATGAGACAATTACTAATTGTCTCATTCAAGTATCAGTAATAGAACAGAAGTCATTATCTCAGTGAATGATGTAATTTTAAATCTAGTGCATTTTAATATAAACTCGTCTTTCACTGCAGTTGATAGACTGAGTATACAGTTACAAGAGAGCCTTTGTTTGTAAATGTACTTACGCAGACAGTTTGTTTTCTTTTAGTGTTTTCTATCCTCTATTTGTGTCTTTTTCTGACTTTCAGCAGAACTGCAGAGAGAAGGCAGTATCGAGACGCTGAGTAACAGCTCGGGCTCCACAAGTGGCAGCATTCCTCGTAACTTTGAAGGTTACCGCTCACCTCTGCCCACGAACGAGAGCCAGCCGCTCAGCCTTTACCCCACAGCTTTCCCCTAGAGCGGCTTCTCCTCTGTGACAAGTCTCACCCTTCCGTCTCATCATAGGGATCTGCTTCACTTCCTCCATCTGAATAGATGTTGTGGTGTGCAATCTTGGCTTCTCCTTCAACCCGAGCAACTATCGAGTGAAGAGCCGTGAAAATCCTTTCATGTCACGGTGGAAGTGGAGACGAGGCCTGCACACAGGCTTTCATGTCCATAAATGTGCCACTTGGTTCTTTTTTGTGTACAAATCCTGTGTCATCCTGTGTGTATGATGAGAAAGGGGAAAAAAAGAGGAAAGTGTAGCTCCTTTAAGCATCCTGTGTAAAGGTTGCCTTTTTTTTGTCCCTGTCTCAAATACACCTCACTGAATAGTTCAGAACTTTCTTATGAGAAGTAGAGACGTGCCCACTATGTCATGAGCCGCTGGTGTGTATTCATACCGTAACATCACGTGTTTGTTATTCAACATGTGTGTCTTGATTCCCTCGAAGTCAAATGTTTGGACATTTTAGAACGAATATATATGAAACTGTCTCGTAACATTTCAGTAGAGGTTTATAGTTAAAATTTATTTCTGTGTCAAATTTAAATAGTGAAGTTAATGCCTGTGTATGAATATATTTCTGAATCAAAATGATATTTTAATAGATCCTTTTTTTTAATGAATTAAT
>JAOUQZ010000049.1:14997777-15026406 GCA_028564935.1 Neosilurus hyrtlii | reverse complement strand
ATAACAATCGAGGCCAATAAACATACCACCAACTTCCTAGATGCCACTTTCAACCTGAACACTAGCACCTATCAACCCTTTACAAAGCCCAGCACCACCCACCATCACAAGGAACATTCCCGCCGGAATCAACAAACGGCTGTCATCCTTATCATCTGACAGCGTAGCATTCGCCCAAGCCACACCTCCCTACCAGAAAGCACTGGACAAACGCGGATACAATTACACCCTGCAATACGAACTAACTGCCAATTCAAAACCTAAAAACCGACAGCGCAACATCATCTGGTACAATCCTTTGTTCAGCAAAAACGTAAGCACGAACATCAGACACAAATTCCTTACTATAATAGACAAGCACTTCCCCAACGATCACAAGCTCTGAAATATGTTCAACCACAACAACATCAAGACCCGCTACAGCTACATGGGCAACACCAAAAAAATAATCGACAACAATAATAAACGCATCCTGAACCCACCCAAGAAAAGAGAAAACGATTTTAAAGCAAGATATAGAAATCACACTGCCTCATTCCACCACGCCAAACACAAAAACAGCACACAACTTAGCAAACACATCTGGAACACTCCATTTCCTGGCACATCCTGTCATCGAACTCACCCTACAACAGCTCGAGTAAAAAAAAATAAAAAAATGCAACCTCTGTCTTTAAGAGAAGTTCCTGATCATATGTCACCCTGAACTATCAACACTCAATAAACGTAACGAACTTGTGTCTTCCTGCCGCCACAGAAACAAAGCCCTCCTAGGCAACACCAGAACCACTTCACACAGCATAAATTAAAGCACACCATTCAAACAATGTTGACTGTATGTAAACTGTGGTAAAAGAATGTTCTTAATAAATTCCCTGATGAGTCGGCAACCACGAAACAGGCTTGTCGGGATGAAACTGTAGTACTATTACTTTCACAAGGAACATCACAAGGAAAATTCCCATATACAATATATATATATATATATATATATATATATATATATATATATATATATATATATACACACACACACAATATATATATATATGGTGCTATTAAACTTTTCAATAATTGCATGTTGGTCTTTACCACTGGATAGATACAACTTTGTGTAGCAGGTAGTACTTGTGTAATTTTTGCTAATCATGTCTAACTCGCACCTCACTGCCCGGTTATTATTACATCTTTTTCAGTAATAAATCCAAGTTCAAGTTTATATCACCATTCCTTTGGGACCCAAAATTCTGTAATAAGTATCTCTGAGACTGAGAGACACTTCACATTCAGGAAACCTATTAAATATTCATTTATAGCCTATTGCTTCTTACATATAATTATAATGTATATAAAATAAATAAGCTCTTTTTTTATAGAAATAACTTAATTCTTCTCTGCTGAGAGGGGAAGGTGTGGAGTTCATAAATACTGTTGTCAGTCGTCTCATTTTTATTACAATTTGTGAAAATAGATTTTATCTACTACATAATAATAATTAAGTTACTATTGTCATATCATAATTTATAAACAAATATGATCAACCCATATTAAACAACGTTGTCATTAGATTCGCGTTCGTGTGTGTGTGTGTGTGTGTGTGTGTGTGTGTGTGTGTGTGTGTGTGTGTGTGTGTGTGTGTGTGTGTGTGGTGACTGGGCTACTAAAGGGTTAATTGGAAGCACATCTCGTTGCCGCACAGCAGCTCCAGTGTTAAAGCGTGTGAAAGGGGAACAGACCTTGTTTGGGAAATCTGACGCTGGCTATTGTGGAAAATACTTAACTGATGAGTCGCTCGTTAAAAAAAGTTTTCTCGGTGATTATCAGTATTGACATTTTGAACAGAAAAGCACAGAGCGTGCTGGTGAACATTTGGAGATCGATTTGCCGATGGACGTTTCTTACTGCGGTCCATCAGCCGACTGGCGCCGAGCGACTGTACAGCACACCCTGTCCAAGTCAAGCCACTGTCCACTCACACACTCCACTTTCTAACCAGCAGCTTCACCAGTGGGATGGGCTGCTTATTCTCCAAGCTTAAAATGCATGGAAATATTTACAAGTGCTCCTTATTAAACGAGCACTGGAGTGCTGATTTGCAATTTGAACCAAAATAATAATAATACTATAATATTTTACAAATAAATCCATTTTAATAATGAGAGATCAGACCACTGACATGAAAATTAACTCAAACACTGATCACAATTCAAATAGTAAAGTGTCTGTGCTGTTAGTTGGCCACTCTGTGTTCTAGAAATGCAGATGTGCTGAAATTTCCCATCAATCGGCTACAAGTTGCTCGGCATGTCATTCAGTGATATGAAGCAGATTAGCAGGTTTAACAAGAAGAAGCCACTCACCGACCTTATCTTTACACTGTCTTCATATTCCCTCCAGTGTCCTTCTCTCTGTATTGCTCTCGGGCTGGTGCGCTTCCAGTGACCCGGGCGGGATTTAAAGTGCCAGTGTCCGCTTTAGAAGGCGTCTCTTCTCTCGCCGGGTTCGTGATGGGACCAAATAGAAATGACCTAATATTTTACCAATAAAATGGATCGTTTCCTAATTTTCCTGTGCGACAACATTAAGTGGACTCGTATCAAGATGCTTCTGTATTAAGATGCTTTTTATTAATCTTGTCTTTGGGTCGCGACACACGGATTAGTTTAGTTGTATCTAATGTCCAAAAATCATGTTACACGGTTACATGCCTGTAAACACGTGGACCCGACGGGACCGGTGTTTATATTAGTTTACCTACAGAGTCGCAGTAAAATAGTATTTAGTGCCCATTTTATTGATTAGTTTGAAGACTAGAGAGCGCCACAACCTCGGTAGATGTAATTCCTGGTTTCCAGTGCATCGGAAGTGAGTTTTGGTGCCTCTGACAAGGCTGGCATCGTCTCGTCGGGATTAAGCACGAAGCTGTTCGACTTGGAGCGTCCGTGTAGCGGCTGAGGAATAAGCGCTGACCCGCCCGGCTCCGACGTGTGGGAGGGAGTTCCCCTGCTTTTCTGTCATTGGTTAATATTTTATTCTGTTGACATGTTTTCTTACTGCTAATGCTTCCGACACCTTCTCGTCCACCCCCTCTCCTTGGGCCTGGCTGGAGCTGTCAAAACCACGCCTATGGAGGCTCACAATTGGTCCGAAAAGCGTAAAATCAGCAATCAAGGGGGCTTGGTTCATTAGTACTGGGAGCGGAGCAGGAAGGACGTGTGAGATAGTTAGAGCTGTGCAGTGGACAGGGCAGGAACTAAGCCTCTTCACCTCCGCCTCTGTCTTAGAGTATGATCGTGCAGATGGGCATCTGCGTCGAGAGACTGCTTTTATTTTGATGAGAACGGCGCACGCAGGAAACGAATCTCTTCTTTCAAAGTGTCGTTGCGCTCACTTGGAGCACGGGACTTGGAGAAATCATCAGCTTTAGGGGAACTGAAGTGCTGCTTCCCTGTAGTCAGTCTGCCTGCGCTCGCTTTCCAACGACAATACAGAAACTTTGTACTGTAGTCGAACATTACCTCCTCAACGCTTTCCTCTCTGTACAGACCTGCGACGGCATATTCCTGCTGGATAAGTGCCGCTTTGAAAGGAAAAACACTTAAATATCATTTTTTCAGCGATTTTGGATGCACCGATGAGAGATCCAGTTTTTTCAGGCAGTGCCATGGCTTACCACCCTTTCCACGCTCACCGGCCCACCGACTTCCCCATGTCAGCGTTCCTGGCGGCCGCTCAGCCCTCCTTCTTCCCGGCTCTAGCGCTGCCGCACTCCGCCCTCACCAAGCCGCTGCCGGAGCACAGTCTGGCCGGAGCCGCCGAGGCTGCGCTCCATCCGGCGCTCAGTCACCACCACCAGGCCGCTCATCTACGCAGTCTCAAAAGTCTCGAGCCGGAGGAAGAGGTGGAAGATGATCCAAAAGTCACACTGGAAGCGAAGGATCTATGGGACCAGTTCCACAAAATAGGAACAGAGATGGTTATTACTAAATCTGGCAGGTAAGAAGTCACTTTGCATTTAAAATCATTATCCGCAATGTTTCTTTTTTATTTCTTTCTTTTTTTTTGTATATAGGCCTAGTATATATTCTGATTTTCTTGTAGCCGAAGTGGACAGACTGGGTTTCTGTTTGGGCGTCTTTATATAGTCCATCAACCCTAAATTTATAAATATTATCCGTAAAATGGATTTTTATTACGTGCTCACAGACTGAAGACTTTATGTAACTTCACCTCCATGTTTTGATTTTGGTGTCTAAATATATCCCGGGTTCTTATGCTGACTCGTTTTTATATCACATGGACACACAATGATGAATTTAACTAGTTTTCCGAATGTGTGTGTGTGTGTGTGTGTGTGTGTATACAAATACGGATTATGGACGGTTTAGTGACCGACATTTTGTTGTCCGTATCCGAGACTATGTAAGATGCATGTATGCAAATAAAAGCTATTTGCTTCATTTCATTAAACCATTTTATTAACAGAAATAACTTGTACCTACAATTAAAATAAGAAACTAAAATATTGGGTCTGTCATGTGAATATGTTTTTCTAAATATTTTTGACAAATTCAAAACCTGCCTTAAAAAAGTTAGAACAGTAAAATATATGAATTTGGGTAAATGTTTATACAATAATGTTTAATAATAAACATATAATTGAACTGATTATTTGATTCTCTTCGCTCATTAAATATTTAGTTTTACTAATACAAGTCAAAAATATAGCTACAGAGAAATATTCTTAATAAGCCATCTTTTTTTCAGGAGAATGTTTCCTCCCTTTAAAGTCCGAATAAACGGACTTGACAAAAAAGCCAAATATATTCTGTTGATGGATATCGTGGCTGCTGATGACTGCCGCTATAAGTTTCATAACTCGCGCTGGATGGTGGCGGGGAAGGCTGACCCAGAGATGCCCAAGCGCATGTACATCCACCCGGATAGTCCAGCTACAGGAGAGCAGTGGATGGCGAAACCTGTCGCTTTCCATAAACTAAAACTGACGAACAACATTTCAGACAAGCATGGATTTGTAAGTAACCTACTACTGCATGCTACAATTGTATTTCAAGTAGATTGTTGATTAGGCCTATTTGTTGGCCAAAAGGGGTTTAGGAGATTGACAGACTTTTTACAAATAAATGAAGCTTTTGCCCCTTTATAGAAATAAATATTTCAGTAATATTTTTGTGTTTCTCTGCAATTAACCGAAAACAAAATAGATGTGCTCACAATGTTACATAAGGATTATGTCCCATATAGGCTTCTAGTAACAGCCTGGTTCCCTTCACATGCAACACTCACCCAGAATATAATTCACTTTCGAATTGTGAACAATGATGCTGTTGTGACAATCTGAATGCTTCATCCTCAGATTTTTAATGATAGGCAAAATTCAATACAGCTAGCGACAAAGCAGACAAAGAAAATGGGACAGGTCAAGACTGTTTGGCTGTTGGTCTCTGGGCTCCTGATGCAGTGTTGAAAAGTTTGAATAAATTAAAGGTGGCGGAAGCAAAAGTTGGTAGTAATGTTGTCTGTCTTATAGAGTTATAGAGTCGAAGGTAACCGGCGGCTCCTTCACATCTCAGCAAAACAAATCAACAGAAAACAAATATAACACTTACACACATGGCACAAATATTTGATACTTTTAAGTCAAATAAGAAAGCTTGTTTTTCAATATACATTCTGGTTTTTTTTTACCTGGTTTTATACGATTTGCCTTTATTTAGGAACTAGACTAAAAACTAAAACAAATAGGTCCAAACCAGTAAGCACTGCTGCAATTATTCACAGCGTTCTGGAATCATGCAATGGTTAATTTGCTTATTCTACTAGTTTACTGTGAAGTTTACCGTTTTGTCTTACCTCTCACATTTTGTCTTGTTTTTAGACCATACTGAATTCAATGCATAAATACCAGCCTAGGTTCCACATTGTGAGGGCCAACGATATTCTAAAGCTTCCCTACAGCACTTTCAGGACATATGTATTTCCCGAGACGGAATTCATTGCTGTCACTGCCTATCAAAACGATAAGGTATGTAGCCCAAATACATTAAATATAATCAATTATTGTAATATATGTCAAGTTAAGGCATCGTTAAACTGTGCTTCAGGTTCAACAGCAGACATCTCAGCCATGTGTAACTTTTGTTTTTACTAGGAAAAAAAACCCCAAAACCTTTGTGTCACTTCAAACAAGTCAAATGTTGATACAACTAACTGAAACAGGATTATCTCGGCCAGGCAAGCATTAGCTAGCGACCTATAGTCTACATAGGTATAATTTTCAGTTTGCTCTTTGCTTTTTGATTCCACATCTGCTTTTAAAGGCTACTATTTTTAATAAAAGCGAATTTAGGATATTCAGATTTGCTAGTAGACTTTCAGCCTATGCACAGCCATTTCCTCTGGGCTGTTCGACCTCAGAGCTGATATTAATTGTCCTGTGTGTGAGGGGGGTCTTGTGGGCTTGTTGGCCATCGTAAAGTTTATGGCATAGAGTCCCAATCGATTAGCAGGCACTTAAGCTCGCCAGTGAGTCTGGGAGCTAAACACTTGAAATTTGTGCAATCAGAGTGGGTCAGACTCTAATCCTTCAGAAAACAAACGCAAATGCACCATGCTTTTACTTTTTACTTTTGTACAATCCATACCGCAATCATGTCAGAATTCCCTATATATATATATATATATATATATATGTATATATATATATAAATAAGGGCAAAATATTAATATTTAAATATTTATTGAAAATACTTTTGAAATGTTTTACTGGGGTTATATTAAAAATAACCCATTGTTTTATAAAAATTTGTTAATGATTTAAGACAAGTATTTTTTTAGCAAGGATGAGGGGAAAGAAAAGAGACGTATTCCTACTGCAGTGATGCACAGTGTATATAACAATAAAAATAAAATAATACAAAAATGATTTTCTTTAGATCACACAGCTGAAGATTGATAACAATCCCTTTGCAAAAGGCTTCAGAGACACAGGAAATGGAAGGAGGGAGAAAAGGTATGTATAAATCTGTTGGAAACCTACAGTAATTTATTGTCTTCTTGTATTTTAGTTTTTTAAGTCGTTCACTTTTTCCAGAAAGGAAATCATTATTTTGGCTGGATTGTTTTATTTCCCTTTCGTTCTCTCCCGATGTTTTTTTTGACCCAGGAAGCAGTTAACTCTGCCCTCTTTACACATGTATGAAGTTGGTCAGTGTAAAGTGGATCGGGAAGGGGCAGACTCGGACGCGTCCTCAGGCGAACAGGCCACAGCCAGGGACTCCGTTCATTCCCCCCTCGGACCTGCATCGAGTCCTCTCACTTTCACCAGAGCCAATAGAGGTAGGGTCTCATTCTGACCTATTGGACACTGTATAGTAGAACTAAAAGATGAAATGTTATCAGGTTGTGTTTCTGCAGCTGGGAACACCTGGGAACACCTGGGAACACCTGGGAACACCTGCAGTGGATAATAACTGTCTCCGCAAGCGCATTTAGACTCCATAGAATTCAGTTAGAATGCTCTTATCGAGCAGATTTAGTTTGACTATAAAAACATCTTAATCTTAACTAAATACTTATTGTATTCTTCATTAAGCAAGAGGTGTAAATAGACACAGGGGGAAACGGGTAGACAAAGTCATTAGCCCACCTGTGAAATGCTAACCAATCAGAATTGTTTTTAGTGAAAAATAAATAATTTCAGGGGGAAACTAATTTGATGTTACAATGACGTGTGCATTTTGTGATATTTTAATGATCTAGTTTTATAGCTAGAACCTATAAATAGTTCGACACCCGCTTATTAGATAAAAGTGGTTGCTATGAGTGGATCCTGCGAACAGGATATAGATTGAAATTGCGTTCAGGTCGCAGCATCACGTCAAATAAACAGTGCAGTTACTCCACACTGCTAATATTCCACACTGCTAATATTCCACACTGCTAATATTCCACACTAGGCCTATAACACTCTGCACTACTAAACCTGACCTGAACCATTTCTCGCCTTATTCACCTACGTTGCTGGATGTAACTGAAATGAAATGACTGAGCAATGATAACTGCTTTTGTGTAATGGCCCTTTTTCCCCCCTGGAAGATGATAAAGCTTGCACTGACAGTGAGCATGAAGCTGAGCACCAGGAGGACCGCTGTGGAGGATCGAGCAGTCCAAAACCACCATCTCCATTCAGCCCCAAATGTGACGAGCGGTCGAGGGAGAGGTCAAATCCGGAGAAGAAGGACGACTATTCGGATTCGAGAAAACGAAACGAGTCCATATTCAGCCTAGGAAACCTCGACAAAGACAAACCGGAGAACAAGCACAGGAAGGATAACACAGAGTCGTCTAAGAAGGGCGTGGACATCGGGGGTCTTAGCGGCAGTAAAGACAGTTTCTCGCCCCTTGTGGTCCAGACAGAGAGTCCATCACATTTCGGAGCAGGACATCTGCAGAGTCTCGCTCTCTCTGGCCTGCACAATCAACATTTCTTTAACCCTCTGAACACCGGACAGCCTCTGCTCTTTCACCCAGGACAATTCGCGATGGGCCCTGGAGCATTTTCAGCTATGAGTATGGGACATCTCTTGGCTTCAGTATCAGGAACAAGCGGCTTGGAAAACGGCAGTCTTCCGGCACAAGGAGCCGGAAGTAGCCCTAATCCATTTCCCTTTCATCTATCTCAGCATATGCTAGCTTCTCAGGTAAGACCTTCAGTCATATTTCAGTGTAATGTGATTCGCTGGCCGTGGATTAATATGCACTGTATTTATTATGAAACTTGCGATAAAATGAACGAACGAGTAACACTAGATTTTGCCGAAGTCAGGAGCAGGAAACACTTATGTTCACTCCATGCCCAGGAGTAGTTTATGTGCAGACAGCTCACCCAGTGCAGGAGTTCATCAGGGTTTGCCTGTTCAGGTGCTCAAGCCTGGTCATGCTGTCAGTCAAACTAATAACCAAAACGTTACACAATAAAAGATTGATCAAAAGATCAACAAACGCCTGTGCTATTATTTTTAAAGTGATTTATCCAGGCCAATGTATTTGAGATTTTATTAGTTCTAAACATCACTTTTAATAAATAGGCCTAAAGGCAGAACACTCAGCCCTGAATCTAGCAATATTTCTCAGTTACAGACTTGTTGCTAAACATTTATTACTATTTCTTTTAAATTATTTCCCTTTTTTTAATGCAGGGTATCCCCATGCCTCCATTCGGGGGGTTGTTCCCCTACCCGTACACGTACATGGCTGCAGCAGCCGCTGCGGCCTCTGCGCTCCCCGCCAGCAGTTCTTCATCTTCTCTCTCCCAGAACCCGTTCCTGAACAGCTCACGGCCGCGGCTACGTTTCAGCCCTTATCAGCTTCCAGTGGCGATTCCTCAAAGCACAAACCTGCTCACCACCGGCCTGCCAGGTGGCCTAAATCCCTCATCAGGGTCCTCGAAATCAGGCAGCAGGGAGGCAAGTCCTGTGCCTGATCAAATCAATCCCAAAGCCGCGTCCTCTCAGAGAAACGGCTCTCCCAAGGCCACACTGAAGGAGTCCGTTAATGAACTGCAGAACATCCAGAGGTTAGTGAGCGGCCTGGAAAGCCAAAGGGAGCCATCCTCACCCAGGAACTCTCCCAAATGAGCCAGGATCAACAAACCTATCCAGGGCATGACTTGAACTGGCAGAGGATGTTATTGTAAAGTGACTATCCGAAGGATGTTCCCCTACTTTTTTAACCCATGGATGATCGCAGTGGCAATAGCAAACAAGAAGGAAATAATTAACAAAATTTGATGAATAAAAACTAACTTGGTGCTCTCGTGGTGGAAACTTGAACAGATATTTTAAAATGCTGCGAAGACAATCTACTATCCAGTAAATTCTAACGGACTTCATGGGAAACGTACTGAAAAAGGTACAAGAGTCCAAAAACGACAAGAAAACCGAGAGGCCAGTTTTACAGAATGTTAGAAAATGTCACTGCTGGCTACATGACGGTGGATACGGATCAAACGACACGTACAAACTGTTCAACTGTAAATCAATCGAGCTACATCCAAATAAGAAGCGTATTTTAAAAAGGGATTGATTGCATTCAGAGTCAGTGGACTGTTTGTGATAATCCGGCGGGCAACTGTGCGCGTGACCTATTTAATGTAATTAAAAAGAAATTCTGTAAATAAGCTATAAGAATCCAAGAATATGCAAATCGGTATTAATTTATTCACAGCTGTATATGTGCGTGTATATACTATTTAGAGTTTAACTTTGTGCATTTTTTTCCATTTTACATGAAGTGTAATATTGTACATGAAAGCTCCTTCATAGCGCTTGTTGGGTTGAAGCGGATCATTTCTCTCTGTGATGCAGCGCTGTTTTAATCTGCCTGTGACACGTTAACACAAACGTGTCTTCTTTCAATAGTTAGCTGAAGAATACTTGTGACTGCCGTTCAAAACCGCACACTACTATAATAATACTAAATGTCAAGAGCAGGTCATCATAAGTGCACCCTGAATGCTCCAGATGGTATACCGTTGAAAATGCTAGTGTACCGTCTCGGGAGATTCCCTCCACAACACCAGACTGAAATGCGTCATCATGGACTGGATTAGAGCTCACACATGCTTTAGGAAAATGAACGTGTCGCATTTGATGGTTGTTTGGATTTTTTGTTGTTGGATTCCTTCACACTTTCAATAAAAACGCGTTGAATTAATTTCTATGTTGGCGCAGCAATTTTTTTTAAATTGCCTTATTAAGCTTTATTGCATTCTGACCAATTAATCTAGAGATTTGGGAAGAATTTAAAGTCAAGGTGTGAATTCTGGTGCGATTACGCAATACCCTTTACCTCAAAGTGAAGATATCACCTAAGTATTATCAGTAAAATCTAGCATTAGTTATTTTGTTTTAGTCTGGTAGGATTGTATAAATCACTAATGATCCAATCCAATCTGAGACAAAAGAAAAAAAAATCAAAGCTCTTTCCAGTTACAAAACTAATGTGCTACTGTTCCCTCAATCGTGTTTTTTTCTAAATGAAGGTTGTTAAGGCTAAGGTCTTAAATCAAATTTGTGAAACAGTTCTTTGGATGCCAAGTGAAATAGGGTATTTTTAATCATTTAATATTTAACATTCACTGCATGTCACTCGTCACACCTGCGATATGGAAGTACACAAATCTTTCGATGCCCAATTAACTGTGAATGATAAGATACAGGTTACTGCGCCCTCTGGTGATCACAACATGCTTAATAATATAATCTCAAATTTGATTACAGGAATTATTAGTACTGGCGGTAGTAATAATAATAATAGTAATAATAACAATAACAATTTGAATTATAATTTTAATAATAATAATAATAATGCCTTGTAATGTGGGCCCCAGTACAGAATGAAATAAGGGAGGATATGGGATGAAGGAATGATGGCCTCCAGGCTGCAGACAGTCCTTTGTGTTGCGTGTTTGCTCCGGCGCCTGTCGCCTGGCTGCTGGCCGACGTGCTTCACACACCCGCTCCTAAAGCACAGCGACCTTCACTTCCAGCTCCTAATTAGAGATTATTCTCGTGCCTTTTTCGCTCTTTCTCTTGCCATAACCACAAACCTACATTTGTATTAATGGGACATTGTTAAACACTGTTCTCTTCAATTAACAGAGCAAGCAACTCGATTTTATTATTTGTCCAAACTAATTAAACAATAACTGCTCAAAAAGACTGCACTTGTGTAAAGCCTGGTAATTTATCTATTGTGAATTTATACAGCAAGATACATTTCCCCCCTTCCCTTCCTCACAAAAGACAAAATAAGCATTCATATGCGTGTAGTTTCTCACACTATCAGTTCTTTATCTGCAGACTGAAACTGAACACTGTCTGAAAACCTATAACCACTGAGGGGTAAAGATGACTTCTTACTGATACCACTGCGTCTTGTAAATTCCCACTGAAACTACGGATTCTCAGGCCACTTAAACATTAATGTAATTAACACTAAGCATTATTAAATATAAGGTCTACATACTCACTGACCTTCCTTTTCAGGGTTAGGAGTGTGATAGCTACTGCACACTTCCCATCGGAAGACGTGATTATGATTTGGCTCTATAATAAAGGGACTTTATACTTTTTAGAATTTTTTTTTGTTAGTTTTATGCAAAAAAAACAAAAAACAAAAAAAAAAACCTGTACATATTTTAATCCCAAAGAAGGGAAAATAAAGCTATTTCACTGGGAAACCAAATTACTGACGCATTTGAGTAACAGAGAACTAATCTTTATTCATTCCTATTATTTATTAGCTGCTAATAATTACTATAAATTACAGTACACAGCAGAAATACACAGGTTTAAATGAACACTTTCAGTTGTGTCCAGTAAATCGGACTGCAAGCTCTTCTCTGTCGTGGCTTACTCGAGGAAGCCTAATTAGTTATAATTAATAATCCTTTGTTTGGATCTGAAACCCAGCGAATTGCTGAGCCTGAGAAATAAACCCATAAATAAAACTTTTTTGAGAAGCTGTAGCCTACTGCTGGCTTTTTTCAGACCGGTTTTCCAAATAATAAGAAGTAATTAAGTAAACCTAAGCGTAAGTAAGCCTTTTAACACAAACTACTTAACAAATTTGAAGCTGTTGCCTTTTCTAATATTTCCCTAATATTTTGTGGGCCGCCTTCCAGCTTTGATTATGGTACACATTCACACTTGCTGCTGCACACATAGTTTCAACAAGCAACATTCATTTCTGTCCAGATTAACATTTATCTCATATTGACAGCAGACAATTTAAACCACCCCATAAAGTATTTTGTAGCACAAACCAGAATTTCAATAGGCTTCACACTCCCATTCACGAATAGATGAATCGTGGCATTGCTATCCTTGAATATGGCCCATCAGAAAAAAAATCATTAACTGGTGGGTTATTGGTTATTCACTACATCTCAAGTAATCATCTGAGTTCATTTTATTCCCATATTACAGTACTGAGCCTAGACCTCCAACTGAAGCAGCCCCAGCTAATAGCACTGCCTCCAGAGACTTGTACAGTGGCCGCTATGCATGTTGGGTGCATCACTTCACACAACCTTTTCTCTCGAGTCCAAGGTTTACAGTAAAATAAAGCCTTTAATCCCAGTTAAACTTACTAACAAGGACTTGAACAAATCGTGCACCTAGATATGTGTAGGTTCCATGTTGCAGAAATTACTCTGAAGTGTTTAATTTTAAAAGCCTATTAGTAATGATTAATAATTATTCCTTTTTACCTGAAACTCTGAAACTCACCACCATTGCCCCCAAATTAAACCCTTTTATACTGATTAGCCTCAATGTTTTGTTTTTTTAGTCCCACCCTTGTAAATTCCTATCCGTGCGTGTGAAATGTTCTTACTGTCAATGTTAAACATGGCCTTACAGTCGTTCTTCTCTCAACTCTTGCAATATAAATCAAATAAACTACCTGAGAGGATAGGCTTCATCACTGAAAAGGAATGACAGCTTAACATGTTTATTGTGCAGTTTGACATCTTGTTCATCTCTGCTAGAGCTTCACTCAGCAAGCAGTATTTTATAACTTTGCACTTTATAACACTTTTGTGTTTAAGTGTTTTAATAAAGCCAACAACTCAAACACCGACCACCTTCATCTAATGCACTGAACTGTCCCTAGTATATGACAAACACAGCAGCACATTCCTGGCTAGAATTAATTCAAGAGAGGGAATCTTTACAGGACCACTAAAGAACCAGGATTTATGCAAAAAAGCAGGAAAACCCAAAAGCAAGCACTCACCGCCACCTTCTGGACACATCAATGTAAATAAAAAGTGGACTACACCATTTCAATGAATTAATACGTACCACTTTGTCTGAAAAGCTTCTTCTGAGGTGTAGTGACAGTAATCATGTAGTGTTCACATATTACCTAAAAAAAAGAGAAAACCAGTGTGACATTCACGGATGCAGTAATAACATAAAAGGATTGTATGTTGATCTGTCACATCTCATTTTGTACAGATATAAATATGAAATTGTAAAACACATACAGGCAAATAAGGATTATATAAAGTACACTACAAATGGTCTAAAAAAAACCCCAAAAAAACAAAAACATAAATCAAAGAAGAACCAAAAAACAGACATCTCGGCTCTCTGCCAAACCAAAACAATGTTGGCTTAACAAAAAACTACAACAACAACAAACATAATTCTAAAGAACAGTTAAAGCAGTTACATTTGTAGCACAAATAAACTGAACATTTGCAATGAGTAATATAAACTTTGTTGAAATGAGAAAACAAGAAGCCGGAAGCAGAAGCAATAGAGAAAGAGGAAGATTGTTCAAATCACTAGGGTTTTAAAATAAAGTGACCTGCAATCAACTTCTGTGAAAACTTTAGGGACAAAGAAAAATATTTAAAAAGTTGTCAAAGAAAGATATTGAATATTTCTGAGTGTGAATGAGCATCTATATAGAAACAAGAACTGTTCCAAATGAAAAGGACAATCAGCAAATGGTCCTTTTAGTTTAAACCTAGCATTTACCACTAGATGTCACAGTATCTTCCTTTAAAATACCCTCATCCTCATGTATTTTCAGATATGAATGCTATGAATTCTTCAAGACAACGTACTTGTACAGTAAGCCAACAGCAATAATTAAATTATTATTATTATTATTATTATTATTATGATTATTACTAACAATAATAATCATAATAATCATAATAAAAATGATTTTTTAGGTTTTGTGGCTCCAATTATCACAAATATTTAAATGTGTTTAAAAATACACTTATGTTTTATGTCACTGGTCATTATGAACCAGTTAGAGCAGAACATTAATACTTGCGGACACTATACCTTCTACTGCTTGGTGAATGTGTCTGTTTGTCCTTTGCAACGGCATGACCAGCTCTGCAGCACTGCTGACAAAGAGAGATAACCTGAACAAATTCTTTGTACCCCTCACCAGGGTCTCTGACTCTGCTTAGGTGCTGTCATACAGATGAACACAAGAGATTATCAGAGACTAACAATCTGTTCCATGATGGAAGAAACAATGGGTCACTGAAGGTACGAGACCAACCAGCTGTTTTAAAACATACAATCCACACTTTTAAAATTATTGAGTGTACCCACATCAGTGCTATCTTTAAGAGTTAATAGCATAAAGCTTCATAATTTAGAAAGTATAGTAAAAGCATCAACATAATTTTTAAGGCTTGTTTGAACCTTTATTCATCTCTATATACACCATAAAGTTTTATGCTTTGGGTCTCCATGTTGATCTCTGGTAGCTATAAACCAGAAAAATGCTATTTAAGACTTAAAAATATTTGTAAATGTGAAATATTTTGCTTCATAACTGTAGTGTTCCAATCATCTAATATATTTTAGATTAAATCTTATTTTCTTACTAAATCATTCACTCCCAGGCTCGGCAAGGGTGGGTGGAGTTTGCATGTTCTCCCCATGCTTGTATGGATTTCCTCTGGGTACTCCAGTTGCCTCCCACAGTCCAAAGACATGCAAATTTGGTTATTGGCTGTTTCAATTTGCCCCTAGGTGTGAGTGTGCATGGTTGTGTGTGTTGCCCTGTGATGGTCAGGTGAACTGTTCATACTGTACCCCTTCTTAGCACATGACCCTAATAGAATTAAGCAGTTTGGCAAATGAGAAAGAAAGAGAATGAAATCAATCACTATGAAGTTTTTTTGTCAGAAAACAAACACATGCTTAACTGCTCTAACAGAAATCAGTAAAAAAATATTGGCATTTATAAATAATTTTGATCAGAAAAGCTCACCTGACCTGGCTCTGTAATGGTTAAATAAGCTATAAAATATTGATTCAGTTTGTTTTATGTTTATATGTAGTACATGCAAAAAACAATAATTCACCCCAGACTTGGTTCATGTTGACGTTCCATTCTGTTTCAGGAACTATTCAGCAACACCCACCTCATCCTCAGCAAATAATTATTACTTAGTTCACCCTTTGCTGATGATCTTGTTGATTAATGAGACCAAAATAAAACTTGTTTTTGTTGTTGCTGTTTAAATGAAAAGTTTTATGTTTGTAGAAAAGAAAACACTGCATTCCAGCTTAAGAACTGTATAACATTTGTAATATATGGTAGTGAGAGTATAATGGTTTTTGGCCTGTTTTGCTGCATCTGGGCCAGGGCAGTTTGTCATCATTGATGTAACAGTGAATTTTTAGTTATTTCAGTAAATTCAAAAGAAAAAAATGTCAGGACATCTGTCAGTGAACCTCAGGAGAATGTGGGTCATGCAAGAAAACAACAACCCTAAAGACATACATTGTTCTACCAAAGAATGGTTAAAGGAGAATAAATGTTATGTATACGGAATGGTCAAGGTAACATCCTGACTTTAATCGAATAGAAAGGTTGTTTAAGCAATTTACCCACCAACCCTCCAACCCACCAACATTCCAAAGTTGAAGCTCTTCTGTATGGAAGAATGGACTAAAATCCCTACAAGTCAATGTGCAGGACTGATTAACAGTTACCAAAACATTTAGTTACAGTTATTGCTGCACAAGGGGGGTCCAAAAACAAAGGGTCACATTTTGCCACCCACAAATATGTAATATTGAACCAATTTCCCCCAATACATAAAAGACTTATTTTATTTTTGTTTACTTTATTTTTACTTTTAGGACTTCCATTTCAGATGTTTTCATCATATTTATGCAGAAAAAAGTATATAGTATAAAAAAAGTTCTAGAGTTCACACACTTTCAAGCAGCACTGAAGGTATTGTAAATTTAGCAAGCAGTTTAAAATAATATAGGTATAAACAACACCTGTGAAATCAATAAATGAAATAAAAATAAAAATTGTTATACTTATTGAGGAAAAAAGTAAAACACGTTTTTAGGATGAAATGATGACACAGTGTCACCTCAAAGCTCCACGGTCCCCTTTTTTTTCTTGAGCTTGGATCACTATCCGAGTCTTATCTGCATGTTTGTTTGTTTTTCTGGATACTCTGCCTTTATTTATGTGCAAGTAAGTGAATAGATCAAGCTATACTGCCCCTAGAAATGAATACAAGTGTTCACAGTGTCCTGCAATGGATTGGCATCCCATTCCCTGTGTATTCCCACTACGTCTTCTGATCCACCACAATCCTGATCAGGTTATTGTAATTAGGAATGAGAAGAGAATGTTGGAGAATGTTGAGTGAAATGGTTAGATGAGCCACTGTCACCATACTTGCGGCATACATTAACTTAGTGGTGTCTTAATGCTTAAATGAGGAGGACTAGTGGCTCTATTATGCTATAACGATAATTCTCCTAGCCTGTTTTTAGGTCTCTTACCCCCTTAGAGAGAAGGTTTAGTACAAATAAAGACAAAGTTACTCTGACTGATAATCGTCTTCATCTTCCTTTTAGGATTACAATGCCGCCATCCACAGGGGAAAAGGGCTCACTGAATGGTTTTTACAGTAAATCATATGTTATGACCAACATAGTCACCACGTCTCAACCAAACTGAGCATCAGTCAAGCAGTGAATAAAATCATTAAACAATTCATAGAATCTGGAAGAATTTTGATGCATTAAAAAAGGGCAAGCTAAACACCTGTGATCTCCACTCCCTCTGTCAGCACTGCATCACAAAATCTCATTCTTCTATAGCTGATATAACCATAAATGATAAAACTTATAAAGCACGACGATATTTGTGGAGTTACATCCATAAATGTCGGTTAAAACTTTACTGTGAAAAAGGAAGCTTTATGTTAACTGTGTTCAGAAATACCATCAACTTCAAGGGCATCTGGAATGGACTATCACACAGTGGAAACATATAGTGTGAAAAAGAAAAACGAAAATCAATATTCCAGGTCTTTCCCTAGAAGATATGGATGCCTTCTATTAACCTGGGTTTACAATGGGGCCATGATCTCCATGATTCAAAAAAGCATGGAGCGCCATGAATTATGGCCATGCTTGGAACAAGATTGGGGCATTAAAAAAGACAGGGTACATCCAAGAGGTGAAACTTGAAGGATTTGTTTTTACAAATTCATTAAGATCCCCTACAATGGCACATCAAGATCTGTTATGCTCTGTCCCACATTCTATCACGATTGTGGTCAAATCGCAATAAATCATAATAATCATGGCAAAATTTTTGACTGTCAAAAATTTTGCTATGATTCTAAAAAAATCCACCAGGATCCCCCAAGATCATCCCAATTCCACAAAGTTCCTCCAAGATCATCTTGAATCCACCAAGTTCCCCCAAGATCATCAAGATTAAACCAAGTTCCCCCAACATCATCACAAATCCACCAAGTTCCTCATGATCATCACAAATCCAACAAGTTCCCTCAAGATATTCATGATTCCACCAAGTTTTCCCGAGATCATTACAAATCCACCAAGTTCCCCAAAGATCATCACGATTCCATTATGTTCCCTCGAGATCATCACGATTCCACCAAGTTCTTCAAGATCATCATGGTTCCACCAAGTTCCCCCGAGATCATTACAAATCCAACATGTTCCCCCAAGATCATCATGATTCCACCAAGATCCCCCAAGGTCATCATGATTCCAACATGTTCCCTTGATCCCATGACACCCCCCCCCCCCACCCCCCCGTGGATTGTGGACATCCCAGTGTAAACCCAGGGTTATGGACCCAGGACAAAAAGGACTGTCACCAGCACAAATCCAAAAGCTAAAGGATGTTATGGTATGGGGTTGTGTCAGTACCCTAGACAAAGGTACATTTTCCCAGCATTGACACTCATAAAGGTTTTACAGAAATATACTGCTGCTGTTAAGATAACATCTTTTATAAGGATGTGTATGCATATTTCAACAAGACAATGCAAAACTACATTCTACACACATTACATACGCATGGTTGTGAAAGAAGTGGGTACAGGTGCTGGACTGGGCTGCCTGCAGTTCTGACTTTCCCACAATAGGGAACGTGAAAAATTCTCAAACAGAGAGTGCAGCAGTGAAGACCCCATACTGGTATACACTGCTGCCATTTTGTTTTGAGGAAAATATATGTAATTTTTTTTTCTTTTTTAATTCCATTTTCAACATATTGTCTCATCTTCTTCTGATTTGGGATAGTAATACAATTTACAATATAAAAAAGACATCAAGAAACCTCAGCTCATTCAGAACTCTGCAGCTCAGCTATTATCCAGAATCAAGAGAAGAGAGCCCATTAGTTTTAGCTGCTCTGACCTTGCTTCCCATAACATTTAAAATGGTTCCTTATATACGTAGTGCTTAATGGGCTTGGACTGAACTATATTGCTAACTCCCTTGTTAACTATGTTCTGTCAAGACCAGTGCGATCCTCTGCTGCTGGTTTATTGAAGGTTCCCAGGAACAGTTAAAAGAAAATCAGGCATGCAGCTTCTGTCAATTATGACCCAAAGCAATGGAGCACATTACCAATAAATATCAGGAAACCTAGCCTGCTAAATATTTTTCAAAGAAAATCTTTCTCATACTGCTACAACACCTTAAAATGTTTCATTCTGCTTGATTTTAAACATTTTATTTTATTATTACTATTTTTTTCTATCTTAAACACTGGACACTGACAAATTATTAAACAAATAAAAAATATAATAATAATAATAATAATAATAATAATAATAAGATACATATACTATGAAAACATTGAAATCGCTGGTACTGGGAGCAGAGAAAAGCACGCTGTCATGCAAGCATATAGTGGGAAAGTAAGAGCAATGGCTGTCCACTGTTTCAAATTAGCTGTAAGTATAAATTATATGGTGGGAAAACCACCTAATGAAGTTTAGACATTATTTCAATCACAGTATGGCTGTTTCCAAAACACTGTCTGATCTTTCTTTTCATGCTAACTCTGGATAAACTTTCTGCACACAAAGTTGTTTGAACTTGATTTTTCTACTTTCTCCATCTGGCCTGTATGATCATGGCACTCAGTATAATCCATACAAACACATTCACAGAATTATGTTGAATCTAACAATACCTGCATGGAAGGCAGGCTAGTCTGTGAGTTGGTAGCACATAATCAACTTTTTAAATACAATTTAAACATAACATTCCTAACCATGTTTCTTTAAAATCCAAGTCTAGAATACCTACTGTACCATAATGAGTTGCATATGAGGTTATGAAGGTAACCACTATGAAGGTAATCCACAGATGTTCATAGCCAGACACTAGCTGCCAAAGTTTCTATCTATTTATTTATTTATTTTAGCCATTGAAATCTAGCTACTCAGTCATATATCTTGTTTCAGAGAATGAAATATTAGAAAGCTTCATCTTAAAAAAATCTGAATAAACTTATAGAGACCATCTTTCAAGTCAGACATTAGGGTGTAAATATTTGCTAAAATCAAGACGCAGTTGCTAAAATCAAGGGACTAGCATAGTTCTTGTAAATTAATAAATTCAAGAAAAACTAGACCCCCAAATGCAGAAGCAATATTTTAAAAAATATATATTAAAATATTGGAATGGCAAAACTAGATCTTTTTTTTACTACATTCTGAAGACTTTTATGTTTGAGATCAAAAGAAGGATACAAAATAATAGAGTGAACTGAATGTGCCATCTGTCATTCTTCAACTGATCAGAATTGTTGGGAGATTTAACATGAGTCTCTTGATGCCCAGGTGTGGCCTGTTACATCAGTTGTTAAAAAACTATTTAAAGACTGCATGAAGACCCTATTCTATCTCTGCTTATAAGACTCTTTATTATTTCAAGGAAAAAATCTGTATGAAAACTAGAGAGCTGTCTATGAGAGAAAAGCAAGCCATACTGAAGCTGAGAAAATCAAAACTGATATAGAACATGCATATGGAATGTCCCGAAAAAGAAAGAAACCACAGGTGTATTAACAACAGGTTGGCCAAGGAAAGCAATGACAAACATAATGAGAGCTGTGAAGAATAAAACAAACAAACCAGTGATAACACCAAAAACCACCACAGGGCCATTCAAAAAAGACGTTAAGACCTGAAAAAGAAGCCATACTGCAAGATGGGAAACATTCATCAGTAAGAATCAGAAGGCCAGACTGTAATCCACAAATAAACCTAGAAATGAACCGAAAATGTCAAAGTGTGGAAAACGTAAGGATGTGCAAAACATACGAGCTCAGTGCTCAAGCATGTTGGAGGACGTGACAGGGTTTCGACTTGCATGGCTGCTTCTAGAACAGACTCTTTACTGATGATATAACTCATGATGATTGCAACAGAATTCATTCAGAAATCTCCAGAAACATTCTCACAGCCAACTAACAAAAAAATTCATCCAGTCCAACAAGGGAACAGCCTTATCATGCAGCTAAAAAGTGATCCACACTTCCAAAGCAACATTCAATATCATGGGATCAGGGATGAAGGGGTAAGGTTTAAATCTGGCCAAGTCTATCAAGAGATCTTAACCCAACTGATCATACATTTTACCTCCTGAAGAGGAGCCTGGAGAGAAAACGTACAGCGCACACTCCATATATAATACATTTAAACAAAGATATTTTCACATTTGCTTGATAACAGAAATTTTTTTTATTTTTTTTGTCTTGTTTTGCCTGTACTATAACTTTGGCTATAAGCATCAGTTGGCACAAGTGAATTATATTTATTTATATTGCACATGGTTAACAGACACACAATTATGAAAATATTTGGAAAAGCTTATTAAGATAATCTGAATTGATGACAAAGTGTGTTTTAGCAACTCTTGCCCTGATCTCTCTGCTGAAAAATCAAGCTTGGTCTGACCAGCTGTCCAAAACTCAGCAAAATGTTGATATTGGCATTTTCTGAATTACCTCTAATAATACAACATTGTAAGCAAATTATTTTGAGGACACTTGCACAACAATTATGCGATTGGAAAAACAACCTTGCTGACCGTTCATTCATTTTGTAAGCCGCTTAATGGTAAATAGGGTCACGGGGAAGCTGGCGCACATCTCAGCTGACTCTGGGCGAGGGCGGGGTACATCCTGGACAGCTGGACAGACCATCACAGGACCCTTGTTGATCATCATAAATCCAGTTTAAACTAACTAGCTTCTAAAACTTAATCAAGTTATTTTCTAGTTTCCTAATTATGTGAATAAATTGGTAAACAAATGTTTGTCTACAATGTTTACTTGACCAACGCTGAACTGGTGTTTAGCCTGTCAATTTTCTTAAACCAATCTGTGTACCTTCAGTATGACTGAATCCCATCTCTACTTCCTGTACAGTTCACAGTATATGATTATTATTATTATTTTTTTAAATACAACCATTACGGGGAACTGCTGTCCTTTATAGTTAAGCACATTTGCATTGCAGTTGCAGTGCAGATAAGCATTTGTAGTATTCAATGCATGTCTAATAGCCAAGTTATGTGGCATGATCATGCTGTGGCTAAAGTGCTGCTCAGGTAACCTGAGGCTATACAAAAAAATCAGACAGCCACATAGCGCCTTTAAAGTGGTCCTTAAATGAGATACCAACTTTAAAGGGGCTCATCTTATAAGTCAGTTAATGATGTGTTTGGTGCAGGATATCAACTCAAGCCACCATCCTGCTGGATGGTGATGATGATGATGATGAATGAATAATGAATGAATGAATAATTA
This sequence comes from Neosilurus hyrtlii, assembly GCA_028564935.1. Lineage (NCBI taxonomy): Eukaryota > Metazoa > Chordata > Actinopteri > Siluriformes > Plotosidae > Neosilurus > Neosilurus hyrtlii. Next base: position 15,003,714 of record JAOUQZ010000049.1, on the reverse strand, counting down.
CATGCTTTAAACTCACTCACTCATTTGCTGAACTGCTTAATAATATTAAGGTCTCAAGTCACCAGACTATCGCAGGACAAACACACACACACACACACACACACACACAAAACCATTCACACTCACACCTAGCGGCAATTTGAAGCAGTAGGTAACCCATGCAAGCACAGGGAGGACATGCACACTCCACACATAAACGCCCTTGGCAAACTCAGGACCTTCTTGCTGTGAGGTGCAATCATGCAATGCCCCTCATCAATTAGAATCAAAGAAGAGCTTGGCTGAGGTTTCTGAAAACCCATAAGAATTACATCCTAGAGGACCGGAGTAAGGGCCCCTTTTCTGATAAGTCCAATTTTTCATCCAATGGTTAGGCAGAGCCCTGAAGAGGCCTATAAGCTACAGTGTCTCACACCCCTTGTGAAATCTGTTGGCTGATCAGTGATGATCTGAGGGTGCTTCAGCAAAAGCTGGAATGGGGCAGATTTTTGCTTGTAAAGGCCACATGAATCAAGCCATGTACTAGGTTATCCTAGAACATAACTCTGTTATGACCATGTTCCCTAACTCTGAGTATTGGGTTTTCTAGCAGGACAATACACAATGCCAGATGGCCAGGTCAATCAAGGTGTGACTAGAGAACCATAAGATCAAGATTCTGTCATGGCCTCCCCAATCATTAGACCTGAACCTCAATGAAAACTGCTGGAATATGATAAAGAGGAAAATTGATGATAACAAGACAAACAAAGCTGAGCTGATTTAATTTTTGGGTGGCATAAAGTCACCAAAGAGAATTGTAAAAAACTTGGTGGAACACATGTTAAGTATTAACCAAATATTGATTTCTGAACTCATCCAAACTTCATACAATAGTGTTGTGTTGGTTAAAATTTAATATAATCTTAATGTCTGTTCATTATTTAAAGTCTAAAAACACTGCATCTTTTCTGACCAGTTTTTGTAATTAAATGCTCTACGTGACAATATTTTATGAAATATGGGTAAAATATTTGTTTTTTGGTGAAATTATTGTAAGTAGTTTATGGAATGAAACAAAACTTTTTATGTTCCTCACAACACAAATAGTAAAAAATTCACATTTTCAGTGGTCTCTTATTTTTTTTCTGTGGCTGTGCATACAAACAGCTATATGTTATATAGCTTACTAAAGGCTTACTTACTCTTGCTGCTCATAAATATATCATGTCAGTAGTATACCCAGTAAATCCTGCCTTATTGCATAATAGTTAGTCCTGTTCAAAATAATAAATAAAAAAATGAATAAATAAAGTTTTTTTTAAATCTGAAAATATTACAAATAAGACTTAAGCGTGTGGTATAGTGCAGCAGCTGAAGACACACACACACACACACACAGAGAGAGCTGAGGTCATGTCTAAAGAGCTGCTGGTCGCCATGGTTTCGATGGAAGGTGACTAAATGAGCATATGGAGACAGTGCGCGTAGAGATGTGTGAAATGTGGGAAATTGTTGGATGGAATATGTTTAGGCAACATCGAAAGACGGACATGTAAATACTACGAGGTAAGATTGAGAGATTGCGAGAAATATGCTGAAAACGAGTGAAAAAAGCAGATGAGAAACTAGAGGGGCGGCGGCTTAGTGTAAACAATATAGCTTAGGCAACATCGACCCAATACGTGTTTATGATACAGTGATACAGTATCACTATAATAAGTTGGAATAAAACACTTATACTGGCGCGTCTGAAGAAATGCAAATTAAACAGTACAAAGAAAACAGAACAAAATCTATAACACTACCATCACCACCACCAGCAGCAGCAACAACAGTAACAACAAAAACAACAACAACAACAACAACAACAATAATAATAATAATAATAAAAAAATAATAATGGGAAGAACAAGGAGAAAAAGAAAAAAGAAGAAAAAGACGTTGTTGGTGTTTAAATTATTATTATTATTATTATTATTATTATTATTATTATTATTATTATTAATATTGTAAGAATATTTAAGTTATAATTATAATGCTCTTGTTGTTTACTCGACCTTTGGTTACTAGCTTGCACCCATGATATTTTTCAGGAAGGTGAACTTTCAATGTGAAAGATAATTTTTGTTGTTCGTTTTTTTTCTCAGTATGTTTGGTTATAGGGGCTTTTCACAAAATTGTGTAAAAAAATGGGTAACAGCCCTTTGAGCAGTCCTGAGGGTGATCATACTAAAACGTCCGAATCAAAAACAAGTAACGCCAACATAGTAACAACTAACACTAGAGGTATCTCCTCATTCATGCATCTGCCTCTCTCTCGCATCAATGGCATTTATTTATTTATTTATTTATTCGATTGCATTAGAATGATGGGTGTATATATATATATATCTCGAATAAAGAATTTGAGGCAATTGCGTTTCTCTGATTTTTAAAATCTCACAAAATGCATGATGCCTTTTATTTTAATGTCAATGGATTTCTCAACTAATTAATTTTTTTAAAAACAAAACAATTTGGTTTTTATACAGGCAAACCGGGAAAATCGCTCTTTTTCCCGTATCACACTTTATACCCTGTGATGTGGTGATATATAAATATGTAGACGATTAAATCACAAAGTATTTCTTAATCTTCCTAGTCAAGCTGTTTTTTAGAAGGAAAACGCTCGCGCTTAGTGACATCAGTAAATGATGGATGTTGCGTTAGACTGTGAAGTGTTGGAAAATCTCCGGGTCCATTCACACACACACACACACACACACACACACACACACACACACACACACAGAACCTAACGCTGCTCCTGCTTCTAATTTTTAGACCACGTGATGGTGGGAGTGAGTGATGGTTAAATTCTGTTTCAGAAACCAGCTCAATTCAGCACCTATAATAAAATTCATCCTCTTTATAGCGACATCTTCTACAGCACGGTGCGGTGGGACGCTTCTGCTTTTCACCAATACAAAGGCACCAAGATTTCTTACCCGAATCAACCCAAAGGTAAGAGCATTTTAATAACGTGTCGTATAGACAGTGCACAGGAACACATAATAAAAACTAAAGATTGAAAAGATTATATATACAGTAGACTAGGTGATGGCAGCCTGCTGGAAGCGAGGGTGGAAGTGTTAGCCTTGCTCAGGCCTTGTGTAAACATCAGCTAATTTTAGGCCTTAACATCAGATTAGACTCATCTTAAACATACACAATTATTCTAAGTAGATTATTTATGCATAATCATAATCTACTACGAGCTAAATGTATTTTGTTTGTCGGATGATCAGCGGAAGGCACAGAAAGGAAAGTTTCGCCTCAGTGGCCACTGTTTCACCAGATCAGTTAAAGAGTAAACAGAACTCCTTTTATTCTAAATACACAACACAAAACACACTGACGACCGAGAGAGTGAGTCAAGTTTTAGGCCTTTGCATGGATGAGATTCACAGCCTCATTTTTTGCATCACTTTTGGTCTTGGACGTTAAATCTACTGTAAGGTTGGTAAGCTTCGTGGAAACTATATGAGACAACTAAGATTTTTATTTGTACTTAAAAATACAAAAATAAGATCTGTTGAAAGGATGCCTACATATTTTTGCATTGCTTATAATAATCTTTCTGTGATTTTATTTCATTCATTCATTGTACTTTTTATTTTATTAAATTTATGGACAGTTGGCCTATTGACTTACCCTTATTTTCAAATAAACATAGACAATAAAAATACAAAAAGCAATTAACATGTTATAACTATATTAATAATCATACTAATCATCATCATTATAATATTATTATTATTATTATTATTATTATTATTATTGTTATTATTGTTGTTGTTATTATTATTATTAATATTATTATTAATTATCATTTGTTAATATTTATACCATCACATAATTATAGCGACTGAAAAGGTAGGCCTATATAATGATATAAAGAGACTATATTAAGTAGGAACTTAATTACAGAACAACAAACACTGATTTTATATAACAGTATTATCCATTTTCTAATTGATGGTCATTTTATATATAGTCATACAATAATGTGTCTTTTTATAATTTGTTAAATTTATAGGTAGCTAAGTCAGTCTATTATATAGGCTAGTTATAACTATATTTCCATAATGATATAAAATTATCTAAATATATTCTGTGTATCAAAAGAAAAGGAGTAAGTGTTATAGCTAGCCAAGAAGCATGGTTTTAGCTTTGGCTTTATCAGAGTATAGTGCAGTCCTTTCTCACAGCTCAAATAATTTTTGTCTCATTCATTCAATAAGAAACGTTTGGCAGGAGCATCGTTCAGTCATTATCCATTAAAAATGAAATACTATGTTGTGAGAGGCATATCCAAGCGGTTGCCCTTCATTTGTCGTGTCAGCAGCAGAAATAAAGCCAAAGCTGCACCAGTCTGCCAGGTGATTTATCGATCTTTCAGCGATATACTTCGACCAATTTACCCCAAAACCGCAATCATATTTCACTGGAAATGTCCAGGAGTTTTAAAGCAAAATCCTCAACCACTTTCAAATGAAATCCTAAGCGTCAAGATACAAATAAGCAATGGAACAAAAACAAAAACCACACAGCCCCTCAAACCATATAGTGATAGCAGTAGGCCAGTTCACCCATGTATCTGTTCATCACTCTCAGTTTATTCAAATGACTCCTTGACCTTGAAGCAAACTACACACTCTTAAATTGATTATTTGAAAAAAAAAATCAATCAGAACGATTCTTTATCAGGATTCATACTCTAGGAATTTAGACAAAAAGACCTTTAATCACTCTCTGGTCTCTAATAGTATCTGAATGTAAAGGTTTGAAGTTGATTTATCCTAATCATAATCATATACCACTGAGACTGGGGAGGATAGAGGGATGTTTTGTGCCTCGAATGATAACTGAGTTGTGCAGAAGAGGACTAATCGCTGGTGTCGTGGTTGCTCGAGTAGCCGGTACAGTTTGAGGTTATAGGTGTTATTATCGAGTGCGACGTCAGCGATGAGACATGAGAGGGAGGAGGAGAGCGCGTGAGAGGGAGAGAGAGGGAGAGAGAGGGAGAGAGAGGGAGAGCCTGTAATTCACCCCGACTGTCTTACCAGACCATGCAGTTCAGCACAGACCCCTTTTTGTACCCTCAGGAAAACATTGTGTAGTGAGTTCTGCAAACACACACCGGAGCATCCGCTGCTGAGCTGACAGCTTTCATTTTGGGGGGGATTTTCGGTGTGTTTTGGTGAACTGGGGGTTTGCGGGAGAACCGTTACATCTTGACGCACGGGATGCTGTGCTAGACAGCGCGCGCACTAACCGGGACGTAACTTCCTGCCGCATCGCACCGACGACTCGTTCCGGCTTTCTGCAAAGGACATGGAGGAGGAATCCAGCACATAATAGTGGACTTGAGGAGGTAATATTTATACCACCGCGCTGTAAATGGATCAGATCACTGCAGAGCGCACTGGGCTGGTCGGGTTTCATTTACTTGATCTTATTTGGATTTTTTACAAAACGACTGTATTTTTGCAAAATAAGTAAAAATCGGATGTTGTTGAAACAGAGGCAAAAAAAAAAAACCATTAAAAATGCTCCTGGAATCAGTGCTGTTGGCCTGTTCAGGATTCAGCCTCCTACTCAGCTGCAGTGATTTAAAGTGGTGTCTAAAAATGAACAGGCTCAGTATGACAGGAACAAGACCTGGGCCTGCATCACCTCTCACCGTTTAAACAGGCTGGAAAGAACTCGAAGCTTAGACAACGAGGATGTGAAAATTATTCCCTAATCAAAGAGTTTTTAAGAAGAAAACCCTAAAACCCCCACAGCATTAAGGGCATTTTATAACTGTTCATTTTAATAATGATATCCATGAGTAAAGGCTTAGGTGTATTCAGGGGCGTGCATTAGACATCTGTGAGATTTGATTAAATCACTTTATTTACCATATATATA